>VDFB02058242.1:121708730-121814709 GCA_007258455.2 Sequoia sempervirens | reverse complement strand
AAAGTCAACCATGTCACTCACTTGACGTCATTGATCCAAAGCATGATGGCATAGATCCCTCTTTATATCAAGATCAAAGTACTCCATATTATTATCCCATTCCTTCTTGTGATCCCATTCCATCCCATGATCCCATTCCATCTCATAACCCCATACCATATCATAACCCCATACCATATCATGATCCAAGTCCCTCAACTTCATTCCATAATCCTAGTCCATCAACTCTATTGCATGATCCTATGCCATCTCATAATCCTACCATATCCAACCCATTTGATGATCCTATAATATCTACCTCATATCATGATCCTATCATACCACCTCCATGGTATGATCCTATTCTAAGTCAAGATTGAAAAAACCCTTCATCTTCATGTCATGATCCTAATCCTCCACAAGATTCCATCACCCATATCCAAGCTACCCATGAACCCCCCACTTATCAATTAGGTTGCTCTACTTTCATCCAAGCGGATCTACTCCAAGATCCTATCATTCACTCCATGCATATCTCCCTTATAATGTACTAGCATCTTACTTACAAAACAATAAGTGTACCATTGGAAAAAGGATTTGTCAAACTATGCATTATCAAGGCAAAGGGTTAGGCCTTCATGAGAAAGGTATCTTAAAACCCCTTAATATCAAAGAAAATAAAAAATATCATTGCCCTGGATACCAAGCTCAAGATTTTGGCATTCCTTCCACCCATTATAAATCCAAACATCCACATTCCCCATCTTCCAAATCTAGTTTGGATCCTTATATTCCAAATCCCAAGCCTTCCTCCCTTCCATTTGTTGGTTTGTTTTTAATAACCAAGCTGGTCTCCAATGAAACCTATGGAATTTCAAATTCCAATCCTTAGAAACCTAAAGGGTTGGCGAACGAATGATTGAAAGCATCAATGCTTTCCTCCTACACTTTAGACACTATAATACCTAGGAGGGTGATCCCACAATGTACCTAAAATCCTACACAATCAATAACCAGATACATTGCAAACAATAGATAAATTCTCATATAATGACTCAATAAATGGAATATTTCTAGAAGTTGACCATTCCTTTATAATAATCAACATTTAGAGCATGAGAATGAAAGAACTTAACATAAAATGGTTACAATTGTATTTCATTTGAAAGTTTGTTTATAAATTAGATTTTCTATTAAATGACCAAGAAGACATATCATGAACACACAACTTAGATCAGTGCCTTAACTTAGGAATAGAGTAAATCTCAACACAAACATAATTGGATAATAGAATAACACATAGCACCATAAATATTTGACAACACTACATTACAAAATTTCAAAATTGTATCCTAAACCATAACTTCTTAAAAATATCCTTGTACTCAAATTACATGTACCTATAGCTTCACCTGAGAAATCTAATTAATTCTTTGAATTAAAAAAATGATGAAATCCATACATCATTGAAACACAATTAGACCAATATAATAACCCTTGATCATTTTATTCATAGCTCAAATAATGAATAAACCAGGAGAGAAATGGTCTTGAATTGGCTAGACTCAAAACCTAAGACAAAACTCTAAGCTATTCTTTGTATTCTCATTACAAAAATTCTCTTTGTGATCAATCAATAACCAACCCATACATCTAGCCTTGAATTCCTTCTTATAGAAATGAATGAGTAAACAAGCTTTAGGACATAATATACACATGTCATATTCCTATTGGATTGATACAAAAATATTCCCCATTGTAGTTACATTTGCAATTCAAATGGAGGGAAATATTACATGGGAAAAAAACCATTTACATTTGCTGATGAAGATTTGGTCCTACCTTCCAAAAGGTGCCTTTATTTGTTGTGTCATTATATCCACGTGCTCTCAAAAAAATTTCCATGTACACCAAAATTGAATGAAATAAAATCATAAAGTGAAGAGAGAGAAAGAGGACAAAATTACCTCCACATTTGCATCCTTGTCAAAAATTTCAAATTGGGGAGAAAACAATATTTTATCCTTACTTTATTAAAGGCCTAATTTGTACTAGTTCTAGGCCATGTACTACTTTTCTCCCAATCGTTACTCACCATTGTTGCAGACTAGAAGACAAAAATTGTAGTGACCATCCCATAGCAATAGCTCAATCCTCCAAAACATCAAGTTAGTTGTCTTTCCATGATTGGAATTCTTCCTTTGTGGGCCAACTAAATGTCATAAAATTGTTAGTATTTGTTTTGAAGGAGCATATTTAGTGACAAATTGATTTTCATCCTTATCAAATTCATCCAAAGCAATCCCTACTTGAGCAATAATTTCCATGTTTTTCTTTATCATTTGCATGTCATTCCCATCACAAATTAGGGTTTCTTGCTTTGTAATTACCTCATTTTCCTCATTTCTCCAATCCCATAGAGACATGATTTCACCATTATCCTTCAATATATCAAGAAGGAGACCATGATTCATTTCATCAAAATTCTTAACCAACTCTCTTATTTTAGCCTCCTGAGACATTGGAAAATGGGGTGCAGTGTTTTTATCCTTGAGGAGATAGGACGACTCCTATTTCATTGTCTTATTTCACTCAAGGAAACCCTAGAGATCTCAATCCAAGGATGGAATGAAGGAAAGAGATATGCTAAAGGTTGTCCTATGGTATTATTAAGAACTAAAGAGGGGTTCACCACCAAGCTAGGGCTTAGAAAGACAAAGTACATACAAGATCTAATGACAAGACCTAATGATATGCAAAGCTTCACTAAATGACCTAGAAATGAATACAAAACATAATGAAAAACTGAGAGATCAGAGGTATACACTTGGAAACCTGTGAAAGCTTGAATGAAGATTTTAAATTCTATAAATGTTGTAATTAATGTCTACTAGGACTCATACACCAATCTAGGCGATTTATTCCTAGATTAGGGTTTTTGGGCAAGAACAGGAATTTGGTAGAGATATTTTTGGAACACCTAAAATCTACAAACTTCACTGTATTGGGACTTATATTCTAGAAGTGGTGTATCAATATAGTTTGGCCTTTCCAAAGAATTAGGATCTAAATCTTCTCTTCAACCTCTACTTAATCTTCTCAACTTGATCTTTGGGTCTAAAATACTGAATTATGCCCTGTAGGTGTCCTTCATTGATGATGTAGATAATATGATCACTTTGATAGCTTTGAACACCTTAACAAATTTCTCCAAAATTTATCTTCAATTTTTCTTCAACCTTGATCTAAAAATCACACATTAAAGAGAGGGGAAAATGTTGTTTTCTTAGTGGAAAGGGGTTTTCCTTGGTCAAACCCCATTTTGGTAATAAAACCTTGTAATGAAATGAAGGAATGATGAATGAACAAAATGATATGTTGCAAATCACTAAACCCTAGCAATAAAAGGCTACAAACATGTATGAAAGGGCTCCAATGGATGTAGATCTTGAATCTTTCTTGATTGATAAGGACCTTGACTTGAATGCTTTCTTGAATCATAAAATCCTACATCATAATTGTTAGCTCAAAAATAAATATGATGTATGATGAATTTGACATGATGCTTGATACTTGAATAATGCTCTAAAACACTTGATAATTAGCTCTTGAAGACTCTTGAAAGCTCTTGTAAACAATTGAATGCTCTTGTAATCTCCAATTTTCTATAAGGATGCTTATTCAACTTGCTAGGTGAAAAATGAGTGAAATAACCTTATATTTATACTTGTTTATGCAAAATTGATTAAAATTACAACACTACAAACATACATCAGATCTAGGAGGATAAAATCCCACCAATAATTTGAATTACATTTAATTTTGGGCCACACGAGACTCATACGCTAGAAGTGGTATATGAGTCCCATTAGGCTTAACTATGGGACACATTTTACAAAAATGCTTAGATTCATGTGAAATTTAGATTGAGGCCCTAAAACCTAGATGGGACTCATACACCCAAGGTGTTGTATGAGTCCCAAATCACTAAATTTGGGCCACAAAACCTAAAAATACATGGATTATTATTGAATGTTGGTTTATGTAGAGATTATCCTTAGTAAGATGCATTAATTAAGGCTTGTGGATGCAAAATAAGGCCAATTAAAGCATAAAGAAGCCCAATTAATAATGAAATCCCTAGATTAGTGTGAAAATGTGGTACAACACCTTACAACACTTTAAATAAGGTTTAATTACACAAGGGCCGAAGACCTAATTTGAATGTGTTAAACACATTACAACACTAAATCAAGGCAACATTAAGCATAATTGAATAAGGAGGTGTTGGAATATGTTGTCATTGATGTCAAAAGGGGATTAGAGAAGAAGTGTGTTGATCCTATGCAGAAGCACATATAGTTGTCATTGATGTCAAAAGTGCAAATCAGGCAAAGAGGTTCATTCGCATGATGAAAGAAGATGAATGAGAGAGCAGTGGATCTAATGGAAAATTGAGTAGAATATTCATGATGGGTTTTTTGAGAGCTTTCGAGAAAGGTATTATGCCCAGAGGATGTATAACACATCAGGAAATGAATTTTGTTTTCTCTCAGATAGAACTAGGGTTTACTAGTTAAACCCTAAAGTTCTAGTCATGGCATCCTCAAAATGTTTTGTTTCGATGCTGACCTATTATCAGTGGCTGTCAGTTGCATTAGGTGCAACTTATGTCTCTACAGTCATGAAGGTGACTGACCCCTCTACCTAGCACTTAAAGGTTATACATCTCCATAAGGAGTATGGAAGTGGTGTCGATGATAATGTATGGCATCAATGAGACCTTTTTTAATGTCTCTCTGACATTGTGATGTGAAGGTAATGCTAACTGCAAGACCCAGTAAGGTTGACATGCATTGATGGTATAGTTAGAGAATGAATGATAGAAGGACGTGGTAAAAAGTGATATTGGATGGTGATGTGTGGTGACATGATGGTGTAGGGACCACTTGTTTGTAGCAACAAATGGTATCAGCATGACAATGCCATATTGATGAGAGTGGATTGAATGTCTCTTCAATAGCTCAATGGTTATCTCATCGATGTGACTTTGGTGTATCGGTAATACATTGATGGATGTCTCTTCAATGAAGTGATAAGGAAAAATGCTATGTGGGACCTAACGGGATGTTGACGCTAGTGGTGTACATGCAACAGTCACTCGTATGCCCTATTGAGATGTTAGTGGGACCCAATCAAGACCTACGAGGCTTACGATGAATGATGGAGATTAATACATGATGGTCAAGATCAGATAATGGTTGCACACCTCACAAGATTTCTAGTGGGACCCAATCAAGACCTATGAGGTCAGCGATGAATGGTGTAGATTATCCCATGTTGATCAAACGGTGCTCACTAAAGAGTTTGGTGGGACCAGATAGTGGAAGATGATGTATGCATAGTGATGAACGACAACAATTGAAGGTAGCATATTAGGTGGACAATAGCAATTGGTGGAATTTTTTCTATGGTGGATGATAGAAATATGAGGGTTCCCCTATTCAAGTAACTAATGTATGTAGAAGATACTTGGAGGTATTGAAGGGAGATGTGAATGAGTCTCTCCAACAAAATGATGAAGGTGGTGACCGACCATGTAAGAGACAAAGTGTTGACTAATGATGTGCATAGTGAAGGTGGATATTTGATAATCGATGATTCATTGTTTTGCATCCTTGTTGCAAAACAACACTTGGTCAAGGCGAGAATTTAATGATGGAATTCTATGGTGAATACCCCTAGGATCAATGAAGGAGATTCAAATGACTACTTATCCAATGGTTGGGATTTAAAGACACAACAGTAAATGAGAATCACGGGATCAGGGCGTGAAAGGAGAAGATTGACGACCAAAATTCAAAAGTAATGATCTCAAATGGCTAATTCCATGTAAATAGGGTTTTAAAAGGAAAATGACACAAAGAAAAGAGTTAATTGGTCCAACTACACCTAGCGACCAATTGATTAAAGATTTAATCTCCAAAGCAGTGATATAGATCATAGATATGATCAAGATAAGATTAGATAAAATATGATCATATGGATAACAAAATGTATTTAATGCAGATCTGATCCTAGGGTTTTGTAGGATGCTATTCTTAGCAAAATCTCTGAGATAGAATTTAATATTGTGAGGCTCGATGCACAAGTATGGTGTAGAGAAAGATATGTGGTAAAACCTAATAGGTGATTGAGATCAATTTAGATTGGTTGAATAGAAGAATCCATTGAATGCATAATCATATTTTAGGATTCGATAGAGAGAATGAGGAAAATTATTTGTAACCAAATTAAATCTGGAACTAGCTCAATGCAGAAGTAGAGTGACAATGAAGATATTTGATAGGACCTATCACATGAATTAATGATGAGCTAGACAGTTGTGTGGAGCTCGAGGTACAGGAAGCTTGCTGGTGAAGTTTTCAAGTGAAGGAAACCCTAGCACAAGGTTTGAAATGATCTAAATGGTAGAGAGAATCTTGAAGTAGAGATTGTGGGTTGGTGGAGATAGAAGACAATCAAATATTGTCAAAGTTTAAAGTTTGAATTAAGTGTGCATGAATAGAAAAGGGTATGTAGTTGTATGTAGTGTTGAATAGTGTTACATTTTGAAAAAGCATGCTAAAAAGATAGGAAGGTTTTTGTGTGTGTCTACAAGAAAGAGGGAGATGTGTAACAAAAAGAGAATGCATTTGTAAAGACCTAGACTATAAAAAAGAACATCTTCTAGGTTGGAATTCAAGAGAGTATAGATGTGTGAGACACTTCAGAAATGAAAGAAAGTGTAGTACAGAGAAGAGGAGAGTGAAAAGTAGAGGTATGTGTTGTTGAGTGTGTAGCTTCACCAACAGAGTGTGTGTTGCAGTGAAAGCAACAATGTACTAAATATAATGATGCATAATAGGTTGTGTAGAACCAAATTGTATGCATATATGAATTTGTAATGTTGTACTGAGTTGTGGCTTGAATTAGGGGATTGGTGTCTCATTGGAATGGGTTTACCTAAATTATGTAGTTGATGCTTCCTTGGGTCGTATCCCTAAAACATTGAAACATAGATTTCATTTGTGATGCTAGATTTGAGTAGTAAACTCAAGCAACCTTTGTGACTGTCGTTTCTCCCATATTGGGTTTTCCATGTACATATGGTGTTATGTGATGCTTTTGTGTGTATGCATATTATGTCTCTCTGTATGATTAATTTTCACATTAAGGGATTATGGATTATTATGCATAAAAGCACTTAGAGCTATAAGAAGAATTTTGCATGAGGTAATTGGAGTCAACAAAGTAATCTACTTAAAGGTTTTTAAGAACAAGAGTTTCGGTATCTACTGATTCACCCCCCTCTCAGTAGATCATTTTGTTCCAACAATTGGTATTAGAGCCCTAGGTTCCCTAGGAAAAGCTTAATCAGCTCAAGTAGATCTTGGATATGTGCACAAAATGGCAAGTTGGGAAAATTCATATGTAGTAGAAGTGCCCCTCTTAAATGGATCTAATATATATATGGTGGAGTAGAAAAATGGAGTTGCATTTGGTATCCATAGGGCTTGATGTATGGATTTCAATGGAATATGGATATACAACTCCTACTACACCTCTAAATATTGAGGCTAAAAAGAAGGCGTATAATGATAATGCTAAGGAAATGGATGCAATCCTTAATAGGCTATCAAGTTTCATATTTTTCAAATCCATGCATTGTAAAAGCACACATGAAGTGTGGAATAAGTTGAAAAGGATGTATGGAGATGATGAGAGTTTAGTGTAGGCCAATATTTAGACATATGGAAAAGAGTCTAAAAACGTGAAGCTAAATTAGGATAAGAAGATTTCAGATATATCCAAAAGAGAAGCTACAACAAGAGGTAATGGGGGAGAAACATCTACCTCTGGATCACAAGAGTCCAGTGAAGAGAAAGTTGATTCCCTCAAAATATCAAGAAATGGATTCAAGAAACATAGAGGTAATCACAATCATTTCAATTCCAATTTTTTTTATAATGAAGTAAATGATTTTGATAAGGAAAAGGAAAGTAGAAATAATCTACAAACAAGAAGAGAAAGTGGGTCATTTGATGTAGATGGTAGATCAAATGATAAACATGAAAGTTTCTATGGGATTGACCCATTTCCAACTACCTCTAATGAAGATGTTGAGAGATTTGATAAAGATGAAGAAGATGAAACCTATGATAATGAAGAAGAAGGAGTAGATCTAGAAGGTGAACTCATCAGTTCTCTTGATGAGATTAAAATATTGAAGGAGAATGAAGAAAAAAAATTTCATGCACAAGAAGAGATTGATAAGATGAAAAAAAGTCTTGAAGAATCTAATCAAATGATGATCAAATTAAAGATTGAAGTGGAAGAAAAAAGAGGAGCAAAAGATGTAGTTAAATTTGAACTACAGTCTAAGTCAGATGAGTGCATGAAGCTAGAAGCTAAGATAGTTTCTTTGAGAAGAGATTTGGAGAAATCCAAGGAGAAAATTGAGAAAGGCTTGAAGTTGAAGGGTGGCTCTAAGATACTTGATGAACTAGTTAGATCACAAAAGCCATAAAAACCTAAAAATAAGGTTGGTATTGAATTTGAGAAAGGAATGAGTTCCTTCACCAGTAATTCTACAAACTTATATGACAGATTTAGAGCAGAAGAAAGTAGTTGCAAAAGAAAGAGGAAGCCTACACAAGTTGCTCTAGAGAAAGTACCTCTAGAAATGGAAAATATGATAAAGGCATTGATGAGATGAAGAAGACAAAAGAAGAAGAAAAGCTAGCTACAAAGAATAAGAGATTCGAAGAAGAGAAGAGACCTAATACAAAAAATAAACGGAATAATTATTCAATTCTTGCTTATCAAAAGAATATGACCACAAAAGATAAGAAGATGGAGAAATCAGTCCCAAGGCATCAAAGAAAAAGAAAAAACATTATGGGAGTTGATTCAGGAGGATTTACTAGGATGAGATACATGAAGAAGCCAAATCAAAGAAGACATCCTCATCTTGTTTAGAGGAACACTATAACCAAGTACTTCCCCTATTTTAACGATTACTGTTATACCTGTAATCAGTTTGGTCATAGGCTAGAGAATGTAGAGTTTCACTTAGAAGGAGCACTAAATATGTAAATAGAAATGTATTTTCTCTTGTAAGGAATATGTATGTGGTATGCTACAAGTGTGAAAAATTTGGTCACATAGCTAAAGACTGTAGACTAGATCTTGTAAGACTTGCAGTATAAGAAAGAAGAATATAAGGAAGGATACTTCTCCCAGTATGAACAATTGTTCCCATTTTCTTGATAAGAAGACTAAAAAGAAAGAAAAGAAGCCCAAAAGGTCTAGAAAGAGAAAGACTAGAAGGCATCACTGCATGTGGATGCTTCTACCTTACATTAATAATTTGTAGTGATAGGGAATGAGTCAAGGGGGAGCTTCATTGGTATCTTATTCATCCCTGGAAATGAATGAGAGATCAAGTGATGAAAAATATGTTTTACAAATTTCTAATGACTTGATGGTTGCAGATTTATGGTCACATTCTTGATCCTTGAAATGTGTGTCAAGGTGTAAGAAAATTAGCATATGGTGGAGAGTTTTTTGTAGAAATTGATATCAACCATTGGTATCAGTCATTGAAGAAAAGTAGTGTAGATAAGCTATGTTAAGAGAAATGCTTCTTTCCTGCAAGAAGAAGATTTATGGCTAAAAGGAAACGATTTTGTATGTTTGTTTTTAAACTGCTATTATACCATTACATATTGGTTTAGAATAGGTTAGTTGGTATAGAGCCCCTGATATGAAGCTAGTGAATAATGGTGCAAGGTCTAAGGGGGAGCTGATATTGTTATCAAATCAGTGTTATACTTGATATAGTGTAGTTTTGGATATCAATTGGTACAAAGCATGAATCAAAATATCTATAATTGATATCAGACATGATTGGCACTAAGTATTAAAAAGGTTGAATGCATCAACTGGCATGAGAGAAAAAAATATTTTCAATTGGTATTTTTCAAAGGGAGAGAAAAGTTCCTTTTCCATTGCTAAGGAGAAGTGAAGGCTGCATCGATATGGTGACTTGTGATAAAGAAGAAGAGAAAGGATGAACAAGAGAGAAAGTTGTGAAGATGCTCAAAAGGATTTGCAAAGGAGAATGAATGCCAAAGGAGGAGAATAATTTTAGGAGGAGTGGTCCCTTTTCCATTGATGTCAAAGGGGGAGAAAGTATGCAAATGCTCAAGTATCTGAGCAAGAGAGAGAAAGTCATGCAAATTCTCAAAGAGGAGCATTCGAGGAAGTTGCAATAGAAGTAGAAAGTAATGATGACACTAGCACAAATGTTGAATTGATTAATTTGTATCATTGATCATTTAAGTTTTTCCATAAATGACAAAGGGGGACATTTTTGGAATATGTTGTCATTGATGTCAAAAGGGGATTAGAGGAGAAGTGTGTTGATCCTATGTAGAGTGCATATAGTTGTTATTGATGTCAAAAGTGTAAATAAAGAAAAGGAGTTTGTTGGCATGATGACAGAAGATGGATGAGAGAGCAGTGGATCTGATGGTGAATTGAGTGGAAAATTTTTTATAGGTTTTTGTAGAGCTTTCAAGAAAGGTATTGTGCAGGCCTAGAGGATCTATAATAGTCCAAAAATGAATTTTATTTTCTCTCGGATAGAATTAGGGCTTACTAGTTAAACCCTAGAGTTGTAGTCATGGTGTCCTAAAAATGTTCTATTTTGATGTTGACCCGGTATCAGTGGTTGTCAATTGCATTAGGTGTAACTTATGTCTCTACAGTCATGAAGGTGACTGGCCCCTCTGCCTAGCACTTAAAGGTTATACATCACCATTAGTTTGGTGGAAAATGGTTTATTTTCTTGTCATGGTATTCTAAGTTTTCCTAACCTTTGTTGTGGGGTTCCAAGTTGTCGATGAGACTGTATGGAATCAGTGAAACCCTTGTTAATGTCTCTCTCACATTGTGATGTGAAGGAAATGTTGACTACGGGACTCAACGAGGTTGACACGCATTGATGGTATAGTCAAATAGTGAATGACATGACCCATGGAAGAAAGTGATATTGGATGGTGACATGTGGTGACATGATGGTGTGGGAACCACTTATTTGTATTAGCAAATGGTATCAACATGACAATACCATATCGATGAGAGTGGATTGAATGTCTCTTCCATAGCCCAATGGTTATCTCATCAATGTGACTTTGGTGTATCAGCAGGACATTGATGGATGTCTCTTCAACAAAGTGAAATGGTGAAATACTAAGTGGGACCTAATGAGATGTTGACATCAGTGGTGTACATGTGGTAGTCACCCACATACCCCACTAAGATGTTAGTGGGACTTGATCAAGACCTATGAGGTCTGCAAGGAATGGTGGAGATTAATCCGCAATGGTCAAGATCGGATGATGGTCGCACACCTCATAAGATTTTTGGTGGGACACAATCAAGTTTTTGGTGGGACACGACCAAGAACTGTAAGGTTAGTGATGAATGGTGTAGATTATACCATGTTGATCAGATGATGCTTGCTGAAGAGTCTAGTGCGACCAGATAGTGAAAGATGGCATATCCACAATGATGAATGACAAAAATTAAAGGTAGCATATCAGGTGGATGATAGCAATTGGTGGAATGTTGTATAATGTGGATGATAGTGATATGAGGGTTCCTCTGTTCAAGTAAGTTATGCATGTAGAAGAGACTTGGAGGAATCAAATGGGGATGTGAATGAGTTTCTCTGATAGAATTATGAAGATGGTGACCAACCATGTAAGTGACAAAGTGTTGACTGATGATGTGCACAGTGAAGGAAATTTTTTTTAATTGATGATTCATTTTTTTCATCCTTGTTGAAAAAAAACACCTGGTCAAGGAAAGAATTTAACAATGGTGTTCCATGGTGAATACCCCTAAGATCAATGATGGAGATTCAAATGATCACTTATCCAATGGTCAAGATTTAAAGACACAAAAGTAAATAAGGATCACAAGATCAGTGTGCGAAAGGAGAAGATTGGCAACTAAAATTCAAAAGCAATGATCTCAAATGGCTAAGTTTGTGTAAACAAGGTTTTAACTGGACACCAACATAGAGCAGAGAGTTAATTGGTCCAATTGTATCCAATGACCAATTGAATGAAGACTTGATCTCCAAAGTAGTGATATAGATCATAGATATGATCAAGATACTTGATCATATCAAATCTAATCACATGGACAGTAAAATGTATTTAATGTAGATTTGATCCTAGGGTTTTGCAAGATGCTATTCTTAGCAAAATCTCTAAGATAGAATTTAATATTGTGAGGCTTACAGGTATGGTGTAAAGAAAGATATGTGGTAAAACCTAATAGGTGATTGATATCATATTAGATTAGTTGAATAGAATAATTCATTGAATGCATAATTAGATTTTAGGATTCGATAGAGAGAATGAGGAAAATTCTCTATAACCAAATTAAATGTGGAACTGACTTGATGCAGAAGCACAGTGACAATGAAGATATCTAATAGACTCTATTAGATGAATTAATGTTGAGTTGGATAGTGGTGTGGAGCTTGAGGTACATGAAACTTTCTAGTGAAGTTTACAAGTGAAGGAAACTCTAGCACAAGGTTTGAGATGATCTAAATGGTAGAGAGAATCTCAAGGTAGAGATTGTAGGTTGGTGGAGATAGAAGACAATCATATATTGTTAAAGTTTTAAGTTTGAAGTAAGTGTGCATGAATAGAAAAAGGTTTGCAGTTGTATGTAGTGCTGAAAAATGTTACATCTTGAGAAAGCATGCTACAAAGATAAGAAGTTTTTTGTGTGTGTCTATAAGAAAAAGAGAGATGTGAAAAAAATAGAGAATGCATTTGTAAAGTCCTAGACTGTAAAACAGAACATCATCTAGGCTAGAATTCAGGAGAGTAAAAATGTGTGAGACACTATAGAAAGGGAAGAAAGTGTAGTGCAAAGAAAAGGAGAGTGCAAAGTAGAGGTATGTGTTGTTGAGTGTGCAGATTCAGTAGCAGAGTGTGTGTTGCAGTGAAAGTAACAATGTACTGAATGGAATGATGCATAATAGGTTGTGTAGATCCAAATTGTATGCATATATGAATTTGTAATTTTGTATTGAGTTGTGGCTCAGACTATGGGATTGGTGTCTCCTTGGAATGGGTGTACCTAAATTAGGTAGTTGATGCTTCCTTGGGTTGTAGCCCTAAAACATTGTAACAAAGATTTTATTTGTGACATTGGATTCCTTTGTGACATTGGATTTGAGTAGTAGACTCAAGAAGCCTTTGTCATCATGGTTTCTCCCATATTGGGTTTTCCATGTACATATGGTGTTATGTAATTGAAACATAGAAAATAGGGTACTCTCTTTTCGCTTCTAGAGTTTTGGACCTTAAAGGAGAGAGGCTATTTTCAATCTTTCTCTCAAGAACAAACCATTGATATTTCAATGCAAACGAGATTGAAATCTGACAAAGGGAGAGTTCTAGGGAAAAGTAACAACAAATGAGGGTTCACCAACAACTATAAACTTGGAAAAGACAAAATTTTTAAAAACATAGTGTGATATGCAAAATGGCCTAGAAAATGACTTAGAAATGCAAATAGAGCAAAACAGAAAGCTATGAAATAGAAAGTGTGCACTTGAAAATGCATTAAAAATTCTTAATAGTAAATTTGAAATGCTTAACCCTAGAGTGCTTGACTTCACAACATGAAAGTATGATGTAACAATCATTTAGAAGCTTGTTTATATAGGAAAGGTACTCAAATGGCCGTTAATTTGATCTCCAAGGCTGACATTGAAGAAATTTGAATTTAAAACCCACTTTTCCCTCTCAAACCTCAAAAATAGCCCAAATGGGACTCATTCGCTAAGGGCTATTTTTCTTGCAGAATGTTAGGGAATTGAAAATTCAAGCCCTTATGTTGATCTAGTTAGATTTTTTATCAAATTATGCCTTGAGATGCATAATATGGGGTCATAGGGGCATATTAATGATGATATAAAGGGTGATTAGTCCTAGGGACACAAATTTCAATGTGAATGTGTGGTTAAATACACTCTACAACATTAAAATGAGGTCAACTTATCCTAGAAAGGCATAAGATCCAATGTGTATGTGTAAAACACATTACAACACTAGATTAAAACCAAGTTTAATTTGCAAGTATTCTATATTAATGTGAGAATGTAATTAAATACATTTTACAATATTGAATTAAGGGAAAAATAGGTCCATTAGATTTAAATTCTTAATAAAAGTCTAGAAAAGTGTGAAAGTCATTTACAACACTTTACAATGCCTTTACAAGACATCAATAAATACATTTTATTTAGTTTGCAAGGGCCCAAGACCTAATGTGAATGTGTTAACCACATTACAACACTAAATCAAGGAAAAACTAAGCCAAAATCCATAAGAAGGACCCAAATGAGTGAAAATATCCAAAGAGACATTTTTCTACACTACATTAAGCCCCCACTTTAGTGAGAGGATGAACTTTCTTCAAACTCACACTAAATTAGAAATTCAAGAGGGGTCCAAGCATATAGATGTGGATGGTCTAGGATAACAAAGATGAAGGAGGTAACTAAGCCCCCAAGATCAAAGATCCTAAGTCAAACCAACATAAGAACAAGAGGACATGCACAAGGTGAATGATTTGCAGCAAAACAAGATATGTGATCATGTAATGAAAATAACTAGAAGGAAGAGAAGAATGAAAATAAAAAGGTGGATCAAGCTTTGACCATTTGTCTAACACAATGTGGATTAGATCTAGGTTGTTTTTCCAAAAATGCATACTCACTCTAAGGTGATGGAACTCCTGGTTGTTCGTTGGGTGAGAGGTCCCAAAGAAGTGGTTTAGTGAGAAATTCATGCCAGTGTGTCGGTTTCACACCGTATAATGAGAAAGTCATGCTAGTGTGTCAGCTTCCCATTATGCTAACCATACCAAATTTATCCTCCTGATAACTTTGATAAGGCACCACAATGAAAATGCTTTTGTAAATACTTTTGAATGTCATGTAAAAATTTTGTTAAAGGGGATTATGCTTTATTCATGTAAGGTCTTCTTCTTAGGGAGAATTGTGCTTGATGTCTCTGAGAGAGGAAAATTCAAGATGTCAGATCATTTCCCATGGGATGACTCATTCACATCATGCCATGCTAGTAGATCATACACTCTTGGATGACCTCAAACCCAATGACACCACCAAGAAGGGGACATATCACAAGAAGAATGAAAAATCATTCCATGAACTTTTTGCCAAAAGATGTCATCTATGTATGCCCCCACTTTACAGTGGTTGATACACCAACACTATGAGCAATTGCTTTAAAGTAGCCAATAATAAATGAAAGAGGACATGAGAGCCAGCTTGGAAAGCCCTGATGGAACCCTAAATTTTTTTTCCTTGTTCCATGTTAAAACCCTTATTGCATTTGGATATAGGGTTGTTATCTACAAAAGCTTACAGTGTTCTATTGGGCCATTGACTCCCTATTACCCATTTCTAGATATTCTAATGCATCTTTAGTCATTCATTGTCACCTAGTAACCGGTCCTTGTAGCCAAGGTTTAGACCTTTCTATTTTATAAAATTGAGTAAGGATCTTTGGCCCCTTACATCCTTTGCATTTTGTAACTTAGGAGTTTTTGAGTTAATTATTATCCTAGGGAGTCCCATTCAATAAAAATTACTAATAATAACATGCTTAAAAGGTTCCCACTTATGTCCCGATGGCCTTCATAGCTATATCCCTCATCGCTGATTTATTCATTGGTTTACACCTTGAATTAGCGATGAGCAATGGATTAACGTTGTTTCTTTGATATCGCTCATCATTGATGGATTTTAAGTTTTCAAAATTGTAATAGTGATGAGTGATACTTCTATCTTTATGTTCTTCTCACTCATCATAGATGGCCATGAATAGATAAACTTGGAATAGTGATGAGTGATGTGATGTGATTTCCTATATATCACTTTATTGCGGGTATGTTTTGAATGTAAAGTCTCACATCAATGATACACGATGGACATTAAAAAATTTGTAAATCTTCTCATCACTAATTGCTTGAAAAATATATGAGGATAATTAGCGATGAGCAAAGGCCATATGTTATAACTTCATCACTCATCATGGATTTATTTTAGAACTTGAGTTCTAAATTGGCGATAAGTGATGGATGTTCTCGAAAGGATTTTTCTTTTGCTAATGTGATATGATCATATGAGTGATGTATTTTGTGAATTTTTTTTATGTAGGTTGTACATGTCCAATTCTGGTGCAATCATAACATCTCCTGTCACAGATAGAAGCCTCGGTACAAGGTTCAAATTAACGATGTGTGGTAGGAGGACAAGTCTGACCAATGATCAAGCCATAGAACCAGTGGCTAAAGACCATCATCAAGATGTTCACATCACTAATAGAGTGGGGAAAAGACAAACTAGATCAGTGACAAGCGATGGTCACTACATGGAATGGGCTACATGGAAAAATCCTTAAGATTTAGCATAAAGCAAAGGGAAAGCAACTGGAAGACTAAGTAACCATTGATAGAGTTTTAAAGTAGGATAATCCAATGGACTGAGAATCACCACATAAATACTTTCATCAAAATTTAGGATCAGTGATGAAGAGATGAAGTGTATAAAGAAAGTTTCCCTCTAAGAAAAACTAGTCTTGTGTACTTCACCGATATTAATAAAAGCATAGATTAGGTTGGTGATACATGTTGATTGATAGATCACAACTCTTGAGTTGGCATCATTGTTTTCTATGAGAAAGTTGCTAAGGACATTAAAAACAAGGCTCATATCACCATGGATGAAGTTTTTAGTGCTTTAAAAGCAACAACTTAGATTCAATCTTGAGTTGTAAGTTATCAACTTGCTCGTGTAAGGATATTTTAAGTCATTAATCCTACATGCTTCAAATTGCCTATTTAATGAAAATTACTTGATTGATCTTCCATGTCATAATTCATTTTGTAATGAATGAGGGTTGAAGGCTGATAAATAAGTGTGTGGGAATTGAATTATCTTGAGAAGTGTGTAGAAATTCTAGGCAGCTAGGTCTATCATGATGATTTGAGAGTCTGAGGGGCTGAGTTTTTTTGAGCTTAAGGAAGGTCTTGAGAATAAAAGTGGAATACATGAAGCTCCTGATATTCCAAAAGGAAGAGTAGGATTCGATAAATTCAAGGAGTATATTACCAAGGAAAATTACCATCCTAAAGAGCAGATAGTTTCAGAAGAATTAGTCAAACATAAAGAGAAGAGGATGGTGAAATATAAAAAAGAAGGAAAGGATAGAGAATGAGCATTATAAGGCCTATCCGAAGGAATGCAATTCTTCATGTGAGTTTTCTAATAACCCTTTAGATAGTGAGGGTGACACTGAATCAGAGGGTGATTATTATCCCCTCTCCTTCGTACTATTGAGGAATCCTAACGAAGAGGTGGTGACAGTTTCTCTAGTCCCACCATGAGAAAAACATGGGAGAATATCCTCTAAGGTTGATGATTCAGAGTGATGATTGCACCTTTTTTTTTTATGAAACATGCCCTTTTTGTTATGATTTTCCTATTCAACACTCATGTGATTTCTTGTTTCATGTGCTGAGGTGGAATCTTTTTGGGCTAGTATGTAGGAGAAGTGCCAAACTAGCTAACCTTGGCGGCACATATATTGTATCCAGACAATATACATGTTTGTGTTGGAGTTGCTATTAGAGAATCTTCTTTGGTCAACAAGGATGAGGATTCAACACATTTACAACAAACGCTACCTTTTGAGGAGCCGGCATGTCTTCATTCAGGGAATGTGGAACGTGGTCTTTTACTCTTCCATTTTCCTTAAATGATTGCATGTAACAAACTAGGAATATCTTGAATTTTGGTACAAATAAAATGAAATGTAAATGTAATTAAGCCTGATGATTTTTGCTCCCTTATCCTATAAAATGGATTTCAGGACTTATTACAAGGGTCGAATTCTGAACTCTTAATAGGGTTCTAGGTAAAAGCTAAATTTAGTAAAGGCACTTATAATAGAATACTGAAGTAGGCTAGTAGTTTGTCTTGGATAAAAATTCATGTATGTAACGATCTTAAATGAGTTTTATAGAGATTACTGATATCCAAACAAATATCAATCAAGAAGCCGATACTCTCCTATGTATGTTCATTATGGAGTTATGAATGAGAAATACTAATGGTGTTATCATTTGTCTTCCAATATTTCATTTGAATGTATTACTCTATTTTCAGCTTTAATTCAAGGAATTAATTAAAATCCTTCAATAGGGTTATAAACTTTGTAAGGAGTGGTTTAGGATTGCTAAGAAGTGAATGTTTCTTGCACAGTGAGTTTTTGTAAATGCAAAGCAATATGAAAATGGTCCATTTCTCCCTTAAATGATTAATTTGTAAATTATTGATCCTCTTGTGTACTTGATTCCATTGCTCCAATTGATGAGACACTAGTCATTTTGTCAGAAAATATTGCATAAGATGAACAAATAATGTTCTCGTCCCTGGATTATTAGAAGACAATACTCAAATTAAAAAAATCTCTCCAAGGATGGTAGAGGTGGAATTAACCCCAATTCCTAGCTAGTAGCTAATCCTTGATTTGAAAATCTACCAAATATTTAGTGAAATTGATTTTATCCACCATAAATAGGAGTTAATCTATGTATAAATTTGTTACTAATTAATTATATGGCAAAAAAATGCAATTGGGATTACCCTCCTAGGTTTCAGAGAACCTAAAATGAAGGAGTACAGACTTTAAAATCCTATGCTCATTGTGTTGGCCACTAACCTAACAGTTCTTCATCATAGGATTTGGCTACTTCTTAGAGAATTGTTCGGTTCTTTTGGAAAAATCACCAACAGAAATGGTGGCTCGACTAGGGAGACTATGAATCTCTGGTGGTAGACTATCAGAGTCAAGAAATTGGTGAATCTGAACATCTAGTTCAGATACTGAGGAATTTCAAAACTTGGAAATGTTTTTGTTGTGCAAGTTTCAAAGGATGTAGTTGTGACTCTGCTATGCGAAAAGACCCAGAAGAACATTCATCTTTGAAGGAGCTTCATATTGCTTGAAGTTCAGTCCTCTGAAAAGAGGTGGCGACTCTGTTATGAACCTAATGAAGATGTGAAGAACATTTCAGATCTATAGACATTTCTAGTCAAGAAGGAGAACCCTTTGCTACAACATATCCAGGTATTCTTCAGTTTTTGGTTTTCAAGAAAGAAAAATATGTATATGAAAACCATATTTGTAAGTCTTGTAAAAATTTGATTCCCTATTGAGTGATTAAGCACTAAGGGAAATAGTAGTGATAGGCTTGCATACTTCTATATTACTAAATGGCATATTTATTTATAGAGCAATGTATGCAATGTTCTTGAAGAAATTCATTTAGAAGATCTTAAGAAAGTAGAGATAAAATTTTCATTGTAAGAGCTTAAGATTTGGTTGTAAAAGAAGTCTGAGTTTCCCAATGTAATTGCATAATATAAGAAGGTTTGTCGAGGTTTAAGAAAATGTATCATCAACCTGTGTATCCTTATGTGGACCCAAATGTAACAATGCATAATGCTCAGGCCTTGTCATGTAATAAAAGAATCTTCAACATCGAAAGGTACATGGCCATAAATTTTGATGGCATTTCTGGTTACCCAAATATTATTCCATCTGAAATCATAAATGAGCTACCAAAGTTCAATGGTACAAAGAGTGAATCAACAAGTAAGCATTTGCAAGAATTCAACAATTTAATGGATGACTATGAGATAGATCATGAGGATGTTGTCATGAGGTTTTTTGTTCAGTCTCTAAAAGGAGATGCATGAGATTGGTTCTCTGATTTACTGGTATGCTCTGTCTATTCTTGGAATGATTTCAAAGAAGTTTTTGTAGAATAGTTTAGTGAAAGGATCATTGTTGGCTATTTTCTCAATAAATTTATGAACATTGAGAAAGAAGATGATGAGCCAGTCCCAACATTTAACCGAAGACTTGGTAAAACATTAAGGGATATTCCTAATGTTTTGGATCTAAGTGATGCAGTATGTTTGGTTGTTTATTTGGGAGCTTTTGATAAAAAAACAAGCTATCTACTGAGAGATAAAGATCCCAAAACCTTCCATCAGGCCTATGGGATAGCCATGAATATTGAAAATAACTAAAAAAATGGGATGCAAATGAATCACTTGGATACAAGTGTTTACTACCATAGAATGCAAAATATTGATGAATGGTGTAAAATGAAAGTAAAAAATGAATGTAATATAATTTGAACCCCTATTGTTTCATCTTGCACAACATTCTATAATACTAATCTCATAAATTCCCAAACACATCATCAAGAAACCATCATGTTTTCCAGTTGCAATGATAATAATTTTGTTGCTCTATATGAATCAAGTAGTGAGATATCACATGAAGAAGAAGATAATAGAGCAAAGGTTGAAAATATATACCTCAATGAGACAAATGAGAGGTATGGTTTAAATACTATTGAAAAATCTTTTACTTATGCTCCTATGGATGAGATAAGACTGAGCACTCAGTCTGATAATCCACTCTTTGCTGAGGATTTTGATGATGCATCTAATACAGGGTCAGAATGTGATCTTAAGCATACAAAGCAACACATTTATGTGCTCCTTGAGGGAATTGCTTATGAATTTATTACATTTGATGAAGGTGTTGCAAATAAGGTTGAGTATCAAGATGCCAACTATCTGGAAGAGTATGAATTCTTTCAATTTCTAGTTTAGTAGGAAGGAATTTTGATGAAGTATGACAATGGGATGAATAATGAGAAATTTTATTTTCAATATGAACATATTTCATATAATGAACATAACACATATGTGTCATGTGATGATGAAAATTTGTAGTTCATGCCTAACTCTACAATATAGAATGATGGAGGTTACACTGGCAGTTTTATGCTCAGAAAGGTTGTGAGAAACATTGATAACAAGGATTATAATTAGACAGACTCTCACTTGTTAAAAGGAGGCATAACATTTGTTTTGGAAGGATTGAAATTACTCTTACTTCAATGGTACAATAAGGACAAATTTGAATGGAAAGACATCAACTCTTTTAGAAGGCTAGTTTCTGATAGAGGCAGAAACTTATTCAATGTTTTTGTGGCCTAGTGCCACCAATCAGGAAAGTAAAACCTAGTTGAATTGAAGGATGCATAATATAGTTTGCATCTTTGTATAAATTTTCATGTTGGTTGGGTGGAGATTGGATATCCCTTTTCAAGTCTTCTCTTCCTATGTTAATTTTGTACATATGTTATTTCTTTTATTTTGTTCTTGTGCCTAGTTTGCTTCACCTGAAATTCTAAGATCTCACCATGCCTACAAAAGGCATGTGTCCCCAGTCGGAGCCACTGATGGAAACCTCAAAAAAAAAATTCCTTGTACAATATTAAAATCCTTATTCCACTTGGATATAGGTTGCTATCTACAAAAGCTTATAGTGTTCTATTGGGCCAATGAATCCCTATTACCCATTGCCAGATATTCTAATGCATCTTTAGTCATTCATTGTCACCTAGCAACTGGTCCTTCTAGCCTAGGTTTAGATCTTTCTATTTTATAAAATTGAGTAAGGATCTTTGGACCCTTACATCCTTTGCATTTTGTAACTTATGAGTTTTCAAGTTAATTATTATCCTAGGGAGTCCCCTTCATTAAAAAGGACTAATAAGAATGTGCTTAAAAGGTTCCCACTTATGTCCTAATGGCCTTCATAGCTATATTGCTCATCATTGATTTATTCATTGGTTTACACCTAGAATTAGCGATGAGCGATGGATTAATGTTGTTTCTTTGATATCGCTCATTGTCGATGGCTTTTAAGTTTTCAAAATTGTAATAGCAATGAGTGATACTTCTATCTTTATGCTCTTATCACTCATCGTAGATGACCATGAATAGATAAACTTGGAATAGCGATGAGCGATGTGATGTTATTTCATGTATATTGCTTGATCACGAGTATGTTTTGAATGTAAAATCTCACATCAATGATACATGATGGACATTACAAAATTTGTGAATCTTCTCATCGCTAATTGCTTTCAAAATATATGAGGAAAATTAGTGATGAACAAAGGCCATATGTTATAACTTCATCACTCATTGTGAATTTGTTTTAGAAATTGAGTTCTAAATTGGTGATAAGGGTATGTGCAGGATCATGATGGGCCAAAAAGTGGCAATATGATGGGTATTTATAGGGTATGTGGCTAACAACTTTTTTTTAACGCAAAATTGATGAAATGAAAAGGGTTTTTAAAGGAGATTCTCAGCTTTCCAACGACATAAATTATGATTTACTTTGAATTTAATAAATAATTATTATTCATTTTCTATTTGAATTACGACTAAAGTCCTGATTGATAGGATAATTGAAAAACATTTATAGCTTTCAAACGGTATCACATTTTTTGAATCCAAAATATGCATCACATTCTATGCTTCACATAATATAGGATTAAAAAAATAAAAATTGAATTTCATGAAGTTTTGACCAAGTTAAGGTGGTCAGACATACGAGTTTTTATATTTTTAAAAATTTGTAATAAAAAATTCATAATTAATTATTTACTTGGAAAAAAATTACAAAAAAATATGTGTCACATCTAGACATGAGTCCTCTACTTATGTATAAAATATTATAAAATAATATTATCATTTTATTATGGTTCTAGTGGTCAGACAAACACCTACTTCTTTATTTTTCCCTGAAATTTAAGTACTACTACATTGAAATTTTAAATTTTCACCAAATAGATTTAAAAAAAAAATAAACCCAGTAGTTTAGAAACTGCATTAAATTTTCTATAGATTCTATTCTTACATATTTTTGAAATAATATAGATAACTTATTCAAATATTTACGTCAAGTTTCCTAACTCTGATTTTTCTAAATTTTTTGCCACTTAAGGGCCTACTTTTTCCATGATGATCCTGCACATACCTATAAGCGATGGATGTTCTCTAAAGGATTTTTATTTCACTCATGTGATATGATCATATGAGCGATGTATTTTGTGATGTTTGTTTTATGCAGGTTGTACATGTCCAATTATGGTGCTAACACAACATCTTTTGTCACAGATAGAAGCCTCAATACAAGGTTCAAATTAACAATGTGCGACAGGAGGATAAGTGTGACCAATGATCATGTCATAGAACTCGGGGCTAAAGACCATCGTCAAGATGCTTACATCGCTGATAGAGTGAGGAAAAGAAAAATTAGATCAGTGCTAAGAAATGGTCACTGCATGGAATGGGCTACGTGACAAAATCCTTAACTTTTAGCATAAAGCAAAGGGAAAGCAACGAGAAGACTAAGGAACCGTTGATAAAGTTTTAAAGCAGGATAATCCAATGGACTAAGAATCACCACATAAATACTTTTATCAAAATTTAGGATCAACAATGAAGTGATGAAGGGCATAAAGAAAGTTTCCCTCAAAGAAAAACTAGTCTTGTGTACTTCACGAATATTAATAAAAGCACATATTAGGTTGGAGATACATGCTAATTGACAGATCACAACACTTGAGCTAGCATCATTGTTTTCTATGAGAAAGTTGCTAAGGACATAAAAAACAAGGCTCATATCACCATGGATGAAGTTTTAAGTGCTTTAAAATCAATGGCTTAGATTCAATATTGAGTTGTAAGTTATCAATTCGCTCATGTAAGGAAATTTCGAGGTCCATTAATCTTGCATGCTTCAAATTACCTATTTAATGCAGATTACTTGATTGATCTTCCATGTCATAATTCATTTTTTAATGAATGAGGGTTGAAGGATGATAAAGAAGTGTGTGGGAATTTAATTCTCCTAAGAAGTGTGTAGACATTCTAGGCAGGTAGGTCTATCATGATGATTCTACAGTCTAAGGGGCTAAGTTTGTTTGAGCTTAAAGGAGGTCTTGATAATAAAAGTGGAATAGATAGAGCTCCTGATATGACAAAAGGAAGAGTAGGATTCAGGAAATTCAAGGAGTATAGTACCAAGGAAAATTGCCATCCCAAAGAGCAGATAGTTTCAAAAGAATTAGCCAAACACAAAGAGAAGAGGATGGTGAAAGATAAAAGGAAGGAAAGGATAGAGAATGAGCATTGTAAGGCCTATCTAAAGGAATGCAATTCTTCATGTGAGGTTTCTAATAACCCTTCAGATAGTGAAGGTGACACTGAATCAGATGGTGATTATTATCCCCTCTCCCTGGTACTATCGAGGAATCCTAACAAAGAGGTGGTGACAGTTTCTTCAGTCCCACCACAAGCAAAACATGGGAAAATATCCTCTGAGGTTGATGATTTAGAGTGATGATTGTGCCCTATTTTTGTTTTTGATGAAACCATGTTGTTTCTATTAGGATTTTCCTATTCATCACTCATGTGATTTCTTGTTTCATGTGCTGAGGTGGAATGTTTTTGGGCTGGTATGTAGGAGAAGTGATAGACTAACTAACCTTTGTAGTGCGTATATTGTATCTGGACAATATACAGGTTTGTGTTGGAGCTGCTATTGGAGAATCTTGTTTGGTCAACAAGGATGAGGATTCAACACGGTTACAACAAAATCTACCTTTTGAGGAGCTAGTGTGTCTTCATTCAGGGAATGTGGAATGCGGTCTTTTACTCTTCCATTTTCCTTAAATAATTACATGTAACAAACTAGGAATATCTCGAATTCTGGTACAAATGAAATGAAATGTAAATGTAATTAAGCCTGATACTTGTTGTTCCCTTATCCTATAAAAGGGATTTCAAGGTTTATTACAGGGGTCAAATTCTGAAGTCTTAATAGGGTTCTAGGTAAAAGCTAAATTCAGAAAAGGCACTTATAATAGAATATTGAAGTAAGCCAGTAGTTTGTCTTGGATAAGAAGTCGTGTATGTAACAATCTTAAATGAGTTTTATAGAGATTACTGATATCAAAACAAATATCAGTCAAGAAGTTAATACTTTCCTATGTATGTTCATTATGGAGTTATGAATGAGAAATACTAATGGTGTTATCATTTGTCTTCAAATATTTCATTTGAATGTATTACTTTGATTTCAGCTTTAATTCAAGGAATTAATTAAAATGCTTGAATAGGGTTATAAACTTTGTAAGGAATGGTTTAGGATTGCTAAGAAGTGAATTTTTCTTGCATAGTGAGTTTTTCATAAACACAAAGCAATACGAAAATAATCTATTTCTCCCTTAAATGAGTAATTTGTAAATTATTGATCCTCTTGTGTACTTGAATTTGTTGCTGCAATTGATGAGAAACTGGTCATTTTGTTAGAAAATCTTGCATAAGATGAACAAATAATGTTCCTGGCCCTAGACTTATGAGAAGACAATACTCAAATTAAAAAAAAAATCTCCAAGGATGGTAGAAGTGGAATTAACCCCAATTCCTAGCAGATAGCTAATCCTTCATTTGAAAATCTTCCAAATCTTCAGTGAAATTGATTTTATCCACCATAAATAAGAATTAATCTATATATAAATTTGTTACTAATTGATTATATGGCAAAAAAATGCAATTGGGATTACCCTCCTAGGTTTCAGAGAACCTAAAATGAAGGAGTACGGACTTTAAAATCCTATGCTCATTGTGTTGGCCACTAACCTAATAGTTCTTCATCATAGGAGTTGGCTACTTCTTAGAGAATTGTTCAGTTCTACTGGAAAAATCACCAACAAGCCCTATGCCAAGTCATAAGTTTCTGAATTGAGCTCTCAAATATCAACATATCCTCCACACAAATGTGTTTGTCATGATCATTCACAATTGTATCTTATTAACTAAAGCATTTTCACAAGTAGGGGAGGTGTTTGGAGGTGAATGGAGACTAGGTAAAGTGGTGGACATGATTTCAACTTCGTGTGTCATAATGTATTTGTAAGGAGGGCGAGGAGGAAGACAAGAAAGACTTTCATGATCTTCAATGATTGTATCCTCTTTCACCAAGATACCTTCGCCACCAATGGGAGAGATATCAGGAGAAGAACAATTATGATTATCATGATTATCGATTCTTGCATCCCTTTGTATCAAACCTTTAGTGGATGATGTTAGTGAGAGAAAGTCCTTAAGGGATTCATCTAACATGTCTAAGTCATCACTACTAAAGGGATTGGATGATATACTTTTTCTAAATGTAAGCATTTTTTGAATTGTTTCTTGTGATGTTTTTTGTTTTTTGTTTTCATTTTCTAATGAATATAATCTAAATGAACTATGAACTAATGCTAAAAATGGAAATTGTAAAAATCTAATGCTATCCATAATTTCCATGAAAGTGAATAATGTCATTTCTAATTATTTAAATGTAATAGAAGTTGTACAAACTTAAAATATAAAGACTTGGGATGAAATGCAATTTCTCAAATTTCCAACAAGGTAATTTACTAATTACACTATGCAATGATCTGAAAATGAAATGTTGCAAATTTGAAATTAAGAAATGCATGAAATGGACCAATTTAAGCTAGATTTAGTGAAATGCATATAACAGAAACACTACCAACTGAAATAGATAGTTAATGGTAGCAAACACATGTGCAAAAGAAAGGTTTTTAGTGCTATAAAAGGTAGTTTTAGGGGTGCAAATGAACTTATTCGCCCAAGGTGGCGAATGAGTGCCAATGGGGATTTTCTTTTAAAAATTTAGAAATTTTCAATGGATTTTTATGCTTTTTATGTTGTATGATATGTATCCTAAGTGAAATGCAGTTTTCAAATTTTTTTCAATGATTTGAGATGCAAAAATGCAACCTATATGAACTTTCACTAATGCAAATTTTTGAAACCCTAGAATGCCAATTAACTAATGCTAACCCTAATGCAAAGTTAATGCAAGCTAAATCTAGGATGATGATGAACTCCAATTCAGAAAAGAAGGTATTCTAAATGCAGGTTGACCAAAATCAAACATATAAAATAGCATACACTCTTTTCGCTTCTAGGGTTTTGGACCTAAAATGAGAGGCTATTTTCAATCTTTCACTCAAGAACAAACCCTTGAGATTTCAATGCAAAGGAGATTGAAATTTGACAAAGGGAGAGTTCTAGGGAAAAAGTAATAGCAAATGAGGGTTCACCACCAAATGTAAACTTGGAAAAGACAAAATTTTGAAAACACAATATGATATGCAAAATGGCCTAGAAAATGACTTAGAAGTGCAAATAAAGAAAAACTGAAAGCTACAAAATAGAAAGTGTACACCTAGAAATGTATTGAAGACTAGAAACAACTCTAAAATTCTAGAAATGCTATTTTTTAAGCCTAGTAAGACTCATTCACCATTCTAGGCGAATCACTCCCAATTCTAGAAAACTGCATCAGAACCTATTTTAGCCAAATGGGTATCCAAATCCTCAAAAAACTCTAAAAAATAGGTACAGTGGGACTCATTGACCACTAATGGCGTATGATTCCACTTTGACTTTTCTAAAAACTCAGAAGTGGAATATGTAGATCTCGATTTTCTCTTTCTATTCCTCCAAGTGTCCATATCTGAAACCCTAAATTTTGGGACTATAAGTGACATTTTGTGAAGATTATGACCTTTCCAATAGGGAGATGACTCCAAAAAATTTGAAACCTAATCTTCAATCATCTCCAATCCTTCAAAGCATCTAGATCTGCAATCACACAAAGAGAGAAAGAGAATGTTGATTGAACTAGGGAATAAGGATTTGCCTTGGTCAAACCCCTTTTAGGTAATTAAACCAAAATGATGAAACAAGATAATGAAGCATGAATATAAAGTAATGTAATTAGAAACTTTCCATGATGATGGATCTTGAATTGCTACAACAATTGATGAAGAATCTTCCCTTGAATGCCTTAGAAATGATCTTGAAATGTATATTGATGACCTTGTGAAGAATTGAAATGCTCAACCCTAGAGTGCTTGAATTCAAAATATGAGAGTATGATGTAACAATGATTTAGAAACTTTTTTATATAGGCAAGGTACTCAAATGGCCGTTAATTTGATCCCTAAGCCCAACATCAAATGAATTTGAATTAAAAACCTACTTTTTCCTGCTCAAACCTCAAAAATAGCCCAAATGGGACTCATTCTCCATCCTAGGTGAATGAGTCCCACCTGGATGGGATTCATTCACCCAAAGTGGTGAATGGGTCCCATAGGGGCTAATTTTGTTTACCAAAATGTTAGGGAATGGAAAACTCAAGCCCTTATGTTGATCTAGTCAATTCTTTTATCAAATTATGCCTTGGGATGCACAATATGGGGTCATAGGGGACTATTAATGATGATATAAAGGGTGATTAGGGCTGGAGACACAAAGTTCAATGTGAAAGTGTGGTTAAATACACTCTAAAACATTAAAATGAGGTCCACTTAGCCTAGAAAGGCACAAGATCTAATGTGAATGTTTAAAACACATTAAAACACTAGATTAAAACCATTTTAATTTACAATCCTTCTAGATTAATGTAAGAATACAATTAAATACATAATAGAATATTGAACTAAGGGAAAAATAGGTCCAATAGACTTAAATGATTAAAAAAAGTGTAGAAAAGCGTGAAAGTCATTTACAACACCTTTACAAGACATCGATAAATGCATTTTATTTAAAAGCGTGTAAGATACGATGAAAATGATCAAGAGGGATGATCAAGCCCCCATGATCAAGATCTTATGGAAAACCAACATAGGAACAAAAGAACACACATGAAAGTGATATAAAAAGCAATAGCAAGGCATAAGAATACACTGCCAAAGAAAAGGAGAAAAGAAAAAAAAGGGGAATGGATCAAACTTTGACTATTTGTACTACATGTTGTGGATCTGATCTAGGCTATTTTTCCAAAATTGCACACTCAATTTGAGGCAGCTGAACTCTAGGATTTCCACTAGGTGAGTTTCCAAAAGGTGAGACACATACACATGCAGCTGGTATGTGCTCACATAAGCAAGTGCCTATGGGAAATTCATGCCTTGGTGCAGCTTCCCATCCAATAGATCAAAGTTATACCTCCTAATAAATTTGATAAGGCACCACACAAAAATGAACTTCAAGCTTCATGAGGCAAGAAAAGCTTCATATTCTTGATAATCATGAACAAACAAGATGGCTCCACAAACAAGAAAAGTGTGTTATTCAAGGTGGACATATAATTGAAATTGTAAATGCAATATAGGGAATGTTCAAAGGAAACTTGCTTAATTCACATAAGGTCTTAACTTATGGATCATTGTGCCTAATGTCTCCAAGAGAGGACCAATCAAATAATAAAAGATTCACAACTTAGGGGATGCAGTGTGTCCCATCAAGCCACTAAGAGGAATTTAATATGCTAAGAGAGATCACGCTATTGAAGGACATCACACCTAATGTCACCACAAAGTTAAAGGCACATGGCATGAAGTAAGAAGACTACACCATGAAACATGAAATGTAAAAGAATAATGCCAATGTATGTCCCCACTTTAAAGAACTTGCTAAACACCATGCTATGATAAATTACTTTAAAGTAGAACATGATAAATGCTAAAAATAAAAAGGACATGAGAGCTTACTTGGAAAGCCCTATGCCAAGTCATGTGTTTCCAAATAAATCTACGCCATGCAAAGGAAAAGATGGGTTGCCCCCAAAATGAAACTCCAAATGCACGAGGGATCCATGGGTTTGGGGTTAGTATGTTCTTGCTACAATATTTTTAGAGAGATTAGAATTTTCATCATTCCCCAAATACTCATAGAACTAGAAGAATGACACAAAGAGAGTGAAAATAAAGAAAAACCTTTCGGGTCAACATGGAAGAGACATGAATATCTCGATGCCTTGTGTCATCCCCAAAAGGAAAACACAAGAAAAATAAAATATAAATGATAAGCTTTTGAGTCAACATGGAACAGACATGAATGTCTCAATAGCTTCTATCAACCCCAAAAGGAAAACACAAGAGAAATAAAAGATAAATGAAAAGATTTTGGGTCAACATGGAAGAGACATGAATGTCTCAACACCTTATTTCATCCCCAAAAGGAAAAAAAAAGAAACAAAATATAAAAGGAAATGGTAAAATATTTATGACATAGAGAAAAATGTAGGTACAAATAGAGGAATTTCATACATCAAACAAAACAATATGGGGAATCACATTACGCACATGCAATCACACAAAGAATAGGAAAAAGAAAATAATGCAAAAGACTAGTAAGGCACATGAAAGTCAACCTATTAGTAGGTCATTTTCATCCCAATTGTGTTCATCATGTAGAGAAGGTATACAACTAGCCAAAGGGACAATATCAAGTGTTGAACTAGGACCATCACCAAGTTCAACACTCTTCCTAGGAGAATTGTCGTTTACACTCATAGAAGAGGAAAAAAATGTGTTTAATTCATTATGCACCTCTTCGTCAAGTTTGGAAGCCTCCTCCTCATCATCTAAATTAATCACAATGGGAGGTATAATTATAATATCTAAAGAAGGTTTTAACTCCTATTGCAATTGTGATATAGGGTTTTTTTGTTTCAATGAAGAGGGAGACTCATCGTGCATTGCTTCAGTCAAGTTTGGATTTTGATTTTCTTTTTCAATATTTCAAGCAAGAGCGTGATGCCTACGCCTACACTCACAAGCATTTCTATTTATTTCAGTATGGTTATCAAGTTGCATTTGTGTAGGAATAGGTTTATCAACCATAGGTTTATTTTCTTCCCTAAGGGGAGGAATGGAAGGAACCATGGAAGGTTGTTCAACCACTTTATTTTTAGCTTTGTAAATTTATTTTATTTTAGGAGGCATGATGTGATTGTTTTCATTATCTCTTGGCCTATTGTAAGAGGTAGGAAAATAATTTTTCCTAGGTTGGTCTTGGTTGTTTGGAATGTCTTTAGGTTCAATCATATTTTTTTCAATTATGGTAAGCTCAATCATAGGTTGAGGCATGTTGGTAAGGGATAGTTTTGCTATACATTTCACTTTGAACTTTTAATAAGATTTGAAAAATAAGTATTCTTGAGGTTTAATAGGTTCCATAGGCTTAGGACATGCAAAATAAATATAATGAAAAGTTTCCACGAGACGACAAAGGGTTAAAGCCACTATGATGCACAGAGAAAATTTCATTGTCAAAGGGAAACTTTAGGCATTTATGTATGACCAATGGGATGGATTCCATGGAGTGTAGCCATGGGTGACCAAGCTTCACATGGAATTGATCCAACATCGATATGATGGAAAATGAGACATCTAAGTTTTTTGGTCCTATTTGTAAAGGAAGGGTGATTGATCCCATCATAGGGCAAGTGAAACTATTATGCATCTTTATCCATGCTTCTAGTTTATCATATGTTTCTTGATAAAGCTCATGAAAAAGTAGGAATTCCTCAGTGATCACATTCTCTCCATAGACGAGATCAATTAATATCCCATTAGTGGGCTTATCATTGATTCAGTCAACTATGTAGAGAGGACCATCTGGTGCATTTCAAATAATATCCTTAGATGAGAAACAATTTCAAGAGGATTTTTATTTTGGCCCTTACAAGGTTGAGTTTCGATCAACATAATCAATCCTTTTTCAATAGTATCCACATGACACTTTTTAGTGGTATCCATAGGAGTTTGTTCAATTATATCTATGTTCTCATCATCTGTGTCAATATTCATCACATCATTCTTTGTAGTTTCACTAGCTTTGATAAATGAAATATTATCATTTGGCATAGAATTTGTAAAGATTTGCATCTTCTAGTTGGGAGGGGAAAAAAACTTATTTCCTTGATCATTAACACCTACAACTAAAAGATGGCTAGAATTAATGAGGTCTTGCACAAGATGTTTAAGATGCTTACAATGTTTTGTGTCATGTCCATTTTGTTGGTGATAATGGCAATAATAATTAGATCTAAAGTTTGGAGGTAAAGGCTTATTAGGATTGGGAGTCTTAATAGGAGGTAAAGTGATCATTTTATATTCTAAAATTTGTGGCATTATACTATGGAGGGTATCAAGTAAGGGAGTGAATTGCCTAGCCAGATTCCAAAATGTGAAAGGAGTTGACTTCCTTATAGCAGTCACTTGGGTATCAACATGTTAATTTTTTTGTTGAGGGGGATTTAATTGAAGGAAGCCTTTATTCAATTTTTAAAAGGTTGATAGTTGTTTTGTTTGTGGATTCATACTTCCCAGGATGGGTAGAGGTGGATTTTGTTTCATGGCTACTAATTGAGTTTTGATAATCATGAAGTGTAGTACACAAGTGCACAAAGGAAAGGAAATTCATCATGGTAAGCTTATATTGTATCTTACTTTGCAAGTTCTCAATGAAAATACATTGAAGGTGAGGGTCAAGAATCTTTACATTGATTTAGGAGTAAACTGATTGATAGCATGAAATAAAGTCAGTAATCTTTTCCTCTTCTTTTTACTTACATCTCATCAGATTAGACAAGGTCATCTTTGGAGTCATATGCACTTGGAAATTGTTTATAAATGCATCAAAAAGTTCATTTAATGAACGAATTAAGTTGTTTAGTAATGAAGAAAACCATTCTAAGGCAATATCCTTCAAGGATCTAAGGAAAATCTTAGCCAAGAGCTTATCCTCAAGAATAAAGTCACTACATAGGGTGGTGTAAGTGGAAACATGGTTAGAATGATCTCCTTTCCCCCCATATTTCTCAAATCTAGGCACCTCTATACCTTGTTGCATCATAATTCTCAATATCTCCAAGGATAATGGATTTATTTTGATATAATACATAGGTTAGCCATTTTTATTTTGGTTGATAGTGGAAATTTTTTTTTGAAGGTATGAAATGGTTTGTAAAAGGTGGTTTATGAGAGGATCATTGTTTGCATTTTGAAATGGAGGTGAATATGGTGGGGGTGTATATGTGTTTGAGGGGAAAGTGAATGTAATGATTATAGATGGTAAAGTGGAGGGAGATATGACTTGTGATGCCACAAAAGGTACAAAGGATGCTAGCAAAATACCCAAGGAAGGAATCACATTACTATTTGGTTGCATTGTTGTTGAAACTTGAGGGTTGGTATAGGTAGGAATAGAGACCATTGTTGTGGGAGGATGAATTTGAATTCCTCCTTGGCTTGTGACATTATTTGATGGTAAAGCATAACTAGTAGTTGAGGTAAGATGTTTTCCAAAAACTTGAACAATGTTATGCAGAAGGTCAACTCCATCTTCACTTTCAAGCATGCGATGAATGTTATCTGTGGCAGGGATATCTATGGTTGAAATGTTTTCAGTACTTATTTGATTTTGTAGGTTTTATAGGTCTTCATGGATTTGGATTATGTTTTCTTGTGGAATACTAGCAACCATTGTTTCAACATGTGTCACACTACTTGAAGGCAAAGAGTTACTAAGGGTGTGGTCCATACCTAGTGAACTAGTGTCAACACTAGTAGTGAAAGAGCTAGACAACCCAAGATCCATGATGATTGTGCTATCATGAGATGACATGAGTCTTGAACTTCACCTCACTATAGTATGAGCAATACGAAACCAAGTAGAAAATCTCATACAAGAAACAATCAATGAAATGCAAGATGCTATGAACATAGGATAAATGCTATGATCTAATGTTGATTCAAATGGAATTAAGCTAGGTGGAATGAAATGAAGAATTTAATAGAAACTCTACAAACTGAAATAGAAAACTAACAACAACAAACAAAAAAACAAAAACAAAGAATTTAATGTTGTAAAATTTAGTTTAAAATCTAAAATAGGACTAAATCACCCAGATGGGCATATGAATCATAATCAGGGTTTTACAAGGGTCTAAATGTTGAATGACAGTCACCATAGAATACCCAAAAATTAGGAAAAATCACCTCTACTAGAACTAAATCACCTAGAGGGGCGTATGAGTCCGAGTTTAGGGTTTTTGCAAAGATTTCAAAAAATTCTAAGTGAAAGTTATGCTTTCTAGTTTGTATGATGTTTAAACTAAGTGAAAATGTAAATTTCAAATGAAATTCAATGATGCAAGATGCAAAAATACAACCTATATGCACTTTCACTAATGCAATATTTAGAAACCCTAGAATGCCAATTAACAAATGAAAATCCTAATGCAATGTTAATGCAAGCTAGATATAGGATGATGATGCACTCCAAATTAGAATCAAGATGTTCTAAATATAGGTTCACCAAAATAAAACATCAAAAAAAGGGGGGAAATTTCTATCCTTGAAGAGATAGCGCTCCTATTTCACTCTCTTGTTTTACTCAAGAAAACCCTAGAGATCTCAATCCAAGGATGGAATGAAGGAAATAGACCTACTAAAGCTTTTTCTAGGGTATGATTAAGAACTAAAGAGGGGTTCACCACCAAGCTAGAGCTTTGAAAGATAGAGGACATATAAGTTCTAATGACAACACCTAATGATATGCAAAGCTTCACTAAAAGACCTAGAAATGAATGCAAAACAAAATGTAAAACTAGAGATCAAAGGTGTGCACCTTAACAACTATGAAAGGTTGAATGCAGACTTGAAATGCTGAAAATACTGAAATTGTTGTCTGTTGGGACTCATATACCAATTTGGGAAATTTTGTTCTAGATTAGGGTTTTTGGGAAAGAATGGGAATCTAGCAAAGATATTTCTAGAACACCTAAACTATGCAAACTTCACTATACTGGGACTCATATGGCAGAAGTGGCATGTCATTCTAGTTTGGCCTTTTTAGAGAATCAAGATTTGAATCTACTCTTGAACCTCTGCTTAATCTTCTCAACTTTATCTTTAGTTCTAAAATACTAAATTCTTCCCTATAGGTGTCCTTCAATGATAATGTAGATGATGTGATCACTTTGAAAACTTTAAACACCTTGAAAAATTTCTCCAAAATTTCTCTTCAATATATCTTCAACCTAGATCTACAAATAAAACACTAAAGAGAGGGAAAAATCTTTTTCTTTTTAGTGGAAAGGGGTTTGCCTTGGTCAAACCTCGTTTTGGTAATCAACCTTGTAATGAAATGAAATGAAATGAAGGAACGATGAATGAACAAAATGATATGTTGCAACTCACCAAACTCTAGAAATAAAAGGATGCAAACATGTATGAAATGGCTCTAATGGATGTGGAACAAATATTTTTGGCACCTACTTGCTTTCTATCACTCCTAGGGTTTTTCACCTAGAAGGAGAAAGGTGGGCCAAAAACGCTTATGTTCTCATTAGAAAAAATGTAAAGAGGGGTGTGAAATGTGTGTGTGGATGTGTTTAAATTTTGGAAACTTAATGAAAATGTAGATTAAGGAATGTATTCTAACCTAATGCAAAAGTGTTGGAAAACACAATGTGTATTCAAATTATTTGACTAGGAATGTAAACAAACTGTAATAGAAAATAACCCAATTGAAGATATAAACTTGGAAGCTGGAAGAGGTTGGAATGAGGCTCTGAACACTTACAGAAGACACTAGAAATGCTCACTTGGACTAATTCACCATGCATGGTGAATGATTCATGTTTTTGCCAGAAAGTGCCAAAACTAGTTTCGGGGAATTGGGTATCCAAATCAATAGAAATCACTGTTCAAGCCTAGAAATGGGACTAATTCATCATCAATGGTGAATGATTCCTCTTCTATAAAGTTGATAAATCTAGATAGGATTCTATGGCTTATGATCTGCAATTCTATTTTTGAAGATTCCCTGGATCTAAATCTGTAAAATTCCACCTATCGACTCTCTCCAAGCTTGAAATAGGGCTTGAAAAACCTTGAATGAATTTGATGAGATATGTACACCTTTACTCACCTTTCCATTTGATAAATCTACATACACAAAAAATGCAAAGGGGAAAAAGTGTTGAAGGTTAGGATATAGGGGTTTTCCTTGGTCAAACCCCTTTTAGGTAATTAAACCAAAATGATGAAATAAAGTAATGAAACATGAAAAAATGGAGATGATTACCTTGTCATGATGATTTGATCTTGAAAGTCTACAACAATGGTGGAAGATTCAGCCCTTGAATGTTCTCACACACTTACTTGTTGAATTGTAATGTAAAAACCCTAAGATGCTTGACTTGAGATGAAAGCATTCGCCACACATGGTGAATGGGTCCCACATGGGCTATTTTGATAGCTCACATTCCAAGGAATAAGGAAATAAGGTCTAAAATGCAACCTTGTCAGGTATTTGATCAATTTAAGCCTTGGGATGCACAATATGGGTTATTAGGGGCCTATTAGTAATGATGTAAATTTCAAATAGGGCTTGGGACACATAAATCAATGTGAAAGTTTGATTAAATACACTTTACAACACTAAAAGGAGGTCCACATAATGTAGGAATGCACAAGAACCAATGTGAATGTGTAAGACACACTACAACACTAGTTTATCATTAAGTTTAAGTTAAGAACCTTCTAGATTGATGTAATAATGTTATTAAAGACATTTAATAATGTTGAATTATGGATAAATAGGTTAATTAAGTCTAGAAAAGGGTATGTGCAGGATCATGATGGGCCAAAAAGTGGCAACATGATGGGTATGTGTAGGGTATGTGGCTGACAACTTTTTTTTACCCAAAATTGATGAAACGAAAAGAGTTTTTAAAGGGTATTCTCAGATTTCTACCAATATAAATTATGCTTTACTTTGAATTTAATAAATAATTATTATTCATTTTCTATTTGAATTACAACTAAAGTCTTGATTGATAGGCTGATTGAAAAACATCTACAGCTTTCAAATAGTATCACATTTTTTGAATCCAAAACATGCGTCACATTCTATGCTTCACATACTATAGGATTAAAAAAATAAAAATTGAATTTCATGAATTTTTGACCAAGTTAAGGTGGTCGACATACAATTTTTATATTTTTTTAAAAATTTAATAAAAAATCATAATTAATTATTTACTTGGAAAAAAATTACAAAAGCATCACTTCTAACATGAGTCCTCTACTTATATCTAAAATCTTATAAAAAAATATTATCATTTTATTTTGGTTAGGGTGGTCGATAGACACCTACTTATTTTTTCCTTGAAATTTAAGTACTCGCATTGAAATTTCAAATTTTCACCAAATAGATTTAAAAAAAAAATAAACCTAGTAGTTTAGAAACTATATTCAATTCTCTATAGATTCTATTCTTGCATATTTTTGAAATAATATAGATAACTTATTCAAATTTTTACATCAAGTTGCCTAACTTCGATTTTCCTAAATTTTTTGCAACTTAAGGGCATATTTTTTCCATGATGATCATGTACATTACCAAAAGCATGAAAGTCCTTTACAAGAATTTACAACACCTTTACAAGATGTCGTTAAAAGCATGTTATTCAATTTATAAGGGTCCAAGATCTAGTGTGGATGCATAAAATGCCTCACAACACCTGAATCAAGGCCTCATTAAGTCCATTTTATCATGAATTAATCCCATGTCAAGCAAAGGGTCCTTTTTTCTGTGGCACATTTAGCCCCCACTTTAGTGAGAGGATGAACTTGCTTTAAAATCACAATAAATTAGACATTCAAGAAAGATCCTCATACACAGATGCAGATGACAAAGAATGAAAAAGATCAAAGGAGGTGGCCAAGCCCTTAGGATCGAAGATCCTAAGTCAGACTATCAAGATACCAAATCATGCAATGACAAGATAGAGAAAGTTGAAAAGGTGTATCAAGTTTCAATTATCTATCCAACTAGTTGTGGATTATATCTAGGTTGATTGTTTGAAAAAGAGAATTTTTACTCACTCTGGGGTCACAAAACTTCAGGCTATCTGTGGGGTGAGAAGGCCCAAATGTACTTACTCTAGGGTCATGGAACTAGTTGTCCACGGGGTGAGAAATCCCAAAAAGGTAAGATACATATGCTAGTTGGTATGCCATCACAAACACAAAGGTGGCTATGGGGAAAAGTCATGCTACTAGGTGGGCTTCCCGCTCAACCATGTCAAAGTTATACCTCCTGATAACTTTAGCAAGGCTCCATAAAGAAAAATGCTATGAAAAAAAAGAAAAAGGTACCACAGTCATGCAAGTTGCATTATGCAAAGTGGAAAAAGATGCAAAATGCAAAGATGTAAAATGTAAAAATATAAAAATGTAATATAAAATGTGATAAGATGTTCAAAGGATTCTTTTCAATTCATGCAAGTTCAATCACTTAGGGAACAATGTGTCTAATGTCTCCAAGAGAGGACCAATCAAATAATAGTATATTCACAACTTAGGGGATGCAGTGCATCGCATCAGGCCACCAAGAGGAATGTAATATGCTTAGAAAGATCACACTTATGAAGGACATCACACCCAATGTCATCCAAAAAATGACAAATACATTACATAAACGACAATGCTACCCTAGGAACCAAGAGTACACATGAATTATGGTATTGTATGCCCCCCACTTTAAAGGAATTGCTACACATTGTTCTGTGAGCAATTACTTTAAAGTAGAGAAGGAAAGAAAAAGCAAAAAGAAAACAAGACATGAGAACCAACTTGGAAAGCCCTATGCCAAGTCATATGTTTTGAAGTTAGGTTGTGTCATGTCAAGGAAAATGAAAATCAAAGAAAGGGAGTATGTCGCATGCGAGTCAATCTTAAGATATGTTGTTCACATCTCAAGCTTGCTCTTATATGTTCATGAAAAGTTAATGAGTAGTCAAAAGAGACAACGAAAAGTGACATACAAGTGATGAGGTTGTCTAACTCTTTGCCCCCCACTTAGTGCAAGACAAGGGTGAGCCTAAAGTGGATGACGGTATGCTACCCCTTGCAAGGGATGCAAACATGGAATAGTGAGAATGCTATGATCCTACAACTATTACAAGGAAAGGAGCAGCAACTAATGGTATTTATGTATTGATTTAGGATGTAACAAGGTAAGAGGTTTCATGGAAAAATGGTTGGTGATAGTATGTATGTTGAGTGAAGGTTTGTTGGATGGGTTGATGGCTATGAAATGACAATCACAAAGACTATGATTTGGAAGAATGAGGTTAGGTATAGTGTGATCTTGCATAGGGTGATGATTAAGGGTTGAATTTGTTTGAGTATCAAAAGTGAGGATAGGAGGATCTATTTGGTTGTCAGTTATCACTAAGATATCATTCTTATGTGCCATAAGATTGACCCTAGGAGGAGAGCTAGTATGTTCATCACATGTCATAATTGGAGTTGGCAAGATAGCTTCATCACTCATAGGAGAGGTATCAATGGAAGGATAACAAGGAGTTTCATGGTTACTAATGATTAGACTTTTGTGTTCAAAAAGAGCTTCCCAAATGGGAGAGACATCAAGGAATGAAGGAATAAGTTTGTCAAGAGTTTCACCAATGATATCTTCTAACACTAAACTATCTTCTTCCTTGGTAGAGAAGATATTAGGAGAATAAAATGGTTGATTGTCATCTATACTTACATCCTCATGTCCTAGAATGTCTTCTTGAGTATGGGAGATAGGATTTTCATAGCTCTCAATCATATCCTCCACACAAATGTGTTTGCTATGATCATTCACAATTGTAGCATTTTCACCATTAGGGGCCGTGTTGGGAGATGAATGAGGACTCAGTAAGGTGGGGGAAATGATTTAATATTTGTGTGTCATAATATTTTTGCAAGTGGGAGAAGAAGGAAGACAAGAAAGACTTTCATGATATTCAATGATTGTGTCTTCTTTCATCAAGATACCTTCATCACCAATGGGAGAGATATCAGGAGAAGAACAATAATGATTATCATGATTATAAATGCTTCCATCCCTTTGGGGAAAAGCTTTAGTGGATGATTTAGAAGAGAGGAAGTCATATAAGGCTTCATCTAACATTGAAAAATAATCAATACTAAAGGGCTTGGATGTTATTTGTGTTGTAATTAGTTCTTTTGATGTTTGTGTTTTTGTGTTTTCATTTGCTAATATTTGCTCAATGTAATCTGATCTAAAAGGACTATGAACTAATGCTAAAAATGAAACTTGAAAAATTCTAAGTGCCATGAATTTAAATGATGCTTATTTCTAATAAAATTCAATATAAAAACATAGGATGAAATGTAACTTTTTAGATTGCCAACAAAGTAGTTTTCTGATTACAATATGCAATAATCTAAAAGATGAAATGTTGCAAAAGTGAAATTTAAAAAATGCATGAAATGACCAAATTGAAGCAAGATGTGACAAAATACATGCTACATAAATGCAACTAACTGATACATACAAGTGAAGTCACCAAACAGAAGCCTAAAACAAATTTCTGAGTTCTGTAAAATGTTGTTTCAGGGGTCAGAAGGGACTGATTCACCCATGGTGGCGAATGAGTCCTAGTATGGAATTTTTTCAAGGTTTTCAAAAATTTGTAATTGATTTTGATGTGTTCTGAGTGCTATGATGCAGTTCTAAATAAAAAATGTAGAATTTTAGATATTTTTAATGATGAAAATGCAACAATGTAACCTATTATGCACTTTTACTTAAGCAAAAATGAAACCCTAGAATGCAAGCTAACTAATACAAAATGTAATGCAAGAAAATATAGGATGATTAATGGACTCCAAAATTAGAAAAGAAGGGATTCAAATATAAGGTTCACCAAAATGGAACAAAGATTTTTGGCACCTACTTGCTTTCTATCACTCCTAGGGTTTTCCACCTGGAAGGAGAAAGGTGGGATAAAAATGCTTATGTTATCATTAGAAGAAATGTAAAGAGGGGTGTGAAATGTGTGTGTGGATGTGTTTAAATTATGGAAACTTAATGAAAATGCAGATTAAGGAATGTATTCTAACCTGATGCAAAAGTGCTGGAAAACACAACGTGTATTCAAATTATTTGACTAGGAATGTAAACAAACTATAACAGAAAATAACCCAATTGAAGATATGAACCTAGAAGCTAGAAGAGGATAGAATGATACTATGGAAACTTGTAGAAGACACCAAAAATTCTCACTAGGACTGATTCACCATGCATGGTGAATGAGTCCTATTTTTTCCAAAAAGTGTTGAAACTAGTTTCAGGCAATTGGGTATCCAAATCAACAAAAATCATTGTTCAAGCCTAGAAATGGGATTTATTTTCCATCAATGGTGAATGAGTCCTCTTCTGGAAAGTAGAGAAATCTGGATAGGATTTTGTGGCTTATGATCTGCAATTATGTTTTTGAAGATTCCCTAGATCTGAATCTATAAAATTCCACCTATAGACTCTCTCTAAGCTTGAAATAGGGCTTGAAACACCTTAAATGAATTTGATGAGATATGTAAACCTTTACACACCTTTCCATTTGATAAATATACATACACAAACACATGCAAAGGGGAAAAAGTGTTGAAGGTTAGGATATAGGGGTTTTCCTTGGGCAAACTCCTTTTAGGTAATTAAACCAAAATGATGAAATCAAGTAATAAAACATGCAACAATAGAGATGATTACCTTGTCATGATGATTTTATCTTGAAATTATGCAGCAATGGTTGAATATTCATCCCTTGAATCTCTTGAGAAGATTACTTGATGAATTGCAAAGTAAAAACCCTAAGATGCTTGACTTGAGATGAAAGATTGATGGATGAATACTAAATAATGGGTGTGAATTAAGTTAATGGATGAATGAATGAGATTAGAGAAGTGATTTTATAGGAAATTCACTTATTTTATCTATTAATACCTTATCGTAGGCCAAAATGATGCAAAATTAAACATAAATTTCACTTTATTTCCTGCTCAAAGGTCAAAATGGAGCCAAATGGGACTCATTCACCACACATGGTGAATGGGTCCCACCTGGATGGGACTTATTTTCCATGCATGGTGAATGGGTCCCACAGGGGCTATTTTGACAACTCAGATGCCAAGGAATAAGGAAATAAGGTATAAAATACAATGTTGTTGAGTATTTGATCAATTTAAGCCTCGGGATACATAATATGGGTTATTAGGGGCCTAATAGTGATGATGAAAATGTAAAATAGGGCTTGGGACACATAAATTAATGTGAAAGTGTGATTAAATAAAATTTACAGCACTAAAATGAGGTCGAGATAACCTAAAATGCACAAGAACCAATGTGAATGTACAAGACACATTAGAACACTAGTTTATCATGAATTTTAAGTTAAGAACCTTCTAGATTGATGTAATAATGTTACTAAACACATTTTATAATGTTTAATTAGGGAGAAATAGGTTAATTAAGTCTAGAAAAGTGTGAAAGTCCTTTACAAGATGTCGTTAAAAGCATGTTATTCAATTTATAAGGGTCCAGGATCTAGTGTAGATGCATAAAATGCCTCACAACACCTGAATCAATGCCTCATTAAGTCCATTTTATCATGAATTAATCCCATATCAAGCAAAGGGTCCTTTTTTTCTATGGCAAAGGATGTAGATCTTGACTCTTTCTTGATTGATAAGGACCTTGACTTGAATTCTTTCTTGAATCATAAAACCCTACATCACAATTGTTAGCTCAAAAACAAAAATTATGCATGATGATTTTGACATGATGCTTGATACTTGAATAATGCTCTAAAACATTTGATAATCATCTCTTGAAGACTCTTGAATGCTCTTGTAATCTCCAATTTTCTATAAGGATGCTTATGCAACTTGCTAGGTGAAAAATGAGTGAAATAACTTTGTATTTATACTTGTTTATGACAAATTTATCAAAATTACAACACTACAAGCCCGCATTAGATAGAGGAGGATAAAATATCAATAAGAATTTGAATTAAACTTTATTTTAGGCCACATGGGACTCATATGCTAGAAGTTGTGCATGAGTCCCATTAGGCTTATGGGACACATGTTTTTTAAAATGCTTAGATTCATGTGAAATTTAGATTGGGGCCCTAAAACCTAGGTGGGACTCATACACCCAAGGTGGCGTATGAGTCCCAGATCACTAAATCTAGGCCAAAAAACCTAAAAATACATGAATTATGATTGGATGTTGGTTTATGTCGGGATTATCCTTGAAAAGATGCATTAATTAAGGCTTGTGGATGAAAAATAAGGCCAATTAAAGAATAAAGAAGCCCAATTACTAATGAAAACCCTAGATTAGTGTGAAAATGTGGCACAACACTTCACAACACCTTAAATACAGTTTAATTAGGTCCATTTAGCTCACAAGGTCCCAATACCTAATGTGAATGTGTTAAACACATTACAACACTAAATCAGTGAAACATTAAGCTTAATTTAACAAGGAGGACTTGAACAAGCACAAAAATGTAAAGGGATACATTTTTTTGTTGCCACACCTCCAAAGGTTCAGTATTTCCCCATAATTCTTGAATTCCATTAATAGTACTAAGGGTGGGTTGGATGTTGTTAGGCTTATTCACATCGTGCTTGGACCCCACAACCATTAACCTCAAATCTTGAAGTCTTTGGATCCATTTCTCCATAAGATGAATTTCCACTTCCTTATCTCTCTCAAAATTATTTATAGCATCAACCATGGAAGAATAATTAGCATGAATGTTGATCAATATCTTATCAACTCCCCTGTTTAGATGCTCCAATACTAAAGTAACAATCATTAAATTGTTGAAAAAAATCATCCTATCATGTTGGTCACACTTCTCATATTCCTTTAGCTTCTCAAGTAAGTCTTCATTTCTCACTTCTTTTATTTGCTAAGCACTTGATGTACTTGGATCCTTTATTGCTATGGAAACATTTCCCATGTTGTAAGGCATAATTTCCCATGGAGAACTTGTGAGAGAGATGGGGCTAGATGGTGTTGGCTCTTGTGATGTAGAAGAAGTATCTATTTGTATGGGAACACTAGGTTACATATTCTAAATTTGTTCCTTCAACAGTGCCAATTTAGTTTGTAGCTCCATTATCTTTTGTTGTCCTTTGTCATATTGAATCAATAAATCATTATATATTCCTGAACTTTTCCTTCTCTGATGTTATTCATTCAACTATTTCCTTTGTAAACTATGAAACATTCACTCACATAATGGTAGCTTTAATAGTAGAGGTATCATATACCCTCTTTATAATCAATCCTCCTCTATAATCTATAGTAGGTTCTACAACCTCTAGCTTTTTGGTGTTTGGAGCTAGGGCCCAAATAGCCAATGTATCCCATTGCTCACTAAATGTAGATCCTTGTAGTGCAATTGTTTCTTCCTCTTCAAATTTTTGTATATGTCTATTATGCCTCTTCATCATGTCAAAAGTAATGGCATAGGATAGGTCCCATTCTTGTAATAGGAGAATACGATGTTTCCTCACCAATTCTCTTCCCTCTTGTGTAGCTATTTCTTAGAAGCTTTCTTTCATCTCCTTTATGACATGGACCTGAATGATTGCATTAGGAAATTCTAGGTGCAAGCTCCTTTTCTTTGCAATGTTATTAATAAATTCATCTTTCTTATCTCTCCAAGAAAATTCCATGAAGGCTTTAGATTTGACAAAAGAGTCATCATCCATGAATTTTGTAGAGGCCTCTTCTTGAACATCATCTATATTATTCATTCATGTCAGACCTGATTTTCTCAATCTAAGGCCCAATTATCGAGGTGTCATATCCCTAGGGGGAGAAGGAATACCTTGTTGCATCTCTTCTTCAGTGAATAGGATTTCATCTTCATAGTCTTCTTCATAATTTACTAGGACACTTGATTCAACCTTTTGTTTCTTTTGGGGTGGCTGCCTTGGTGGAAATGACTACCTAGGTGGTGAATCAATGTCCACAATCATAGGACTAGTTAAAATAGGAGGAGATCATGGTGTAATTTGGTGCATTGATGAACGGATTCTTTGTTCCTCTTGTTGAGAAGAGGCTTGCACTGCTTGTTTCTTCTCCTTCACCCTGTCTTTCCTCCCTTTGAAGACAATCACTTTCTTTCAAGTCTGACAGGTTGGTCTTTCTTCCATCATAGGTCTTTCCCCCTCACCTTTTTCCTCTATTACAATAGCCTTCCCCTTTTCCTGGATTAATCTTTAACCCTTCAAATGCCGAACCATTGTCTCAAAGTTCTGAAAGACATACTCAAGTCTTTGCATTTCATTTGGAATATCTTTAAGAGAAGTAAATTTTGGATCCTTTTCTCTTATTTCCTTCTCCAATTTATTGAAGGAAGTCACTTCATCTTTCTATCATCTTGCAACTAAAACTCAAAAATGTTTCTTATCACATCTTTTGGGAAGTAGAAGTTATGGATGAACTTTGAACTTCTAATTCTTACTTTCAGCCATGCCATAAATCCCTTAGGATCATGGTTTCTTTTGTTGATGTTTATATTACAGCTTTAGTCATATTCTTCCAGCCTATCAATTGTTCCTTGATAAATTAAATAATAGCAAATGAGGCTATTTAATTTATAAACATCTAAAGGCACAATTTTATTATTGAAGAGTTACCTATTTTGAGGCCGATCTCTCTCTCCTCTAGGCATGATTATTTATGAAGAAGACTTCACTTCATTGGTGGCCAACTTCTTAATTATTAAATATTATATTACTTGTTAAGGCCAACTTGTAGATAGTAAAGAGGTGCGTCCTCTTTCAAGCATGCATATATATCCATTCTTTCCTCCTTGTTTCATCATCCATTCTACATTGTTCTATCTCTAGTCTAAAGGTGTGAATAAGAGGAAAGAGTAGAGAAGATTAGTCGATCTGTTATCTAAGTCTGAGATCATTCATAAGCTTTCATTCCATACATGTCAAGTTTGAATTCTTCAAGTGCAAGTCTGTGAAAAGAGCAGATTGTGATCTATGTAGAAGGCAGAGAATATTATTGGCGGTTTGTATTACTCATTTCTATACTTTCATTAGACTGTGATGATGTGTATTGGCCTTCTTATCGGCCTATTGTAAAGGAGACATTCTTATTGTGACTTAATAATATAAGAGACATTATTGGCTAGGTTTTTCTCCCTCCAGAGGAGGGTTTTCCCAGGGTATCTGTTGTGTTATTGTGTCTGATTTTTGAATTAAATTTATGTGCATTAAATTTGATCATAAAACTAACATGGTATCAGAGTGGGTTTGAAGAAGATCTTGATCAGATTCTGTATTACAATGATACTCCTTATTCTCTTTCTCATCGTTGATTACTTCTATCTCTTCATCAAGATGGCGAATGGTCTCAAGATCGAGGACAGACTTGAGGGAGCAACAAACTTCACATCTTGGAGATATAGAATTATGCTCACCTTCGAGGGAAATGAATTGGTGAAGTTCGTGGAGAGAAAAGTCCCCAAGCCTATGGATGAGGAAGAGAAAGTTAAATGGAAGAAGAAAGATACTAAGGCGAAGAAGATGTTAGTTGATTTTGTGAAGGATCATATTGTTCCTATTGTCTCCAAGTTGAAGATGACAAGGGAGATGTTTAAAACCTTGGAGGAGATGTACGAAATCAACAACACAAGTCGTACACTTGCACCGAAGCAAAAACTCCATCATGTGAAGATGGTGAAAGGAGAATCTATCATCGCTTACTTCATGAAGATTTCTGAATTGAGAGATCAACTCTCTACCATTGGTCATTTTGTTGATGACAAGGATCTGACCATGCTTCCCCTCAATTGTCTTCCTTCATCTTGGGAGTCTTTCACTCAAGGAATCAGCGCAAGATCTAAACTTCCCATGTTTGATCATTTGAGGGAGGATTTCATTCAAGAAGAGTCTAGGTTGGCTGCAAGAGGTATTGGTTGAAGCCCTACAGATGAAGGGTATGTGCAGGATCATGATGGGTATTTGTAGGATATGTGGCTGATGACTTTTTTTTTACCCAAAATTGATGAAATGAAAAGGGTTTTAAAGGAGATTCTTATATTTCCACCAATATAAATTATGCTTTACTTTGAATTTAATAAATAATTATTATTCATTTTCTATTTGAATTACGACTAAAGTCCTAATTGATAGGCTAATTGAAAAACATCTATAGCTTTCAAACGGTATCACATTTTTGGAATCCAAAACATGCATCACATTCTATGATTCATATACTATAGGATTAAAAAATAAAAATGAATTTCATGAATTTTTGACTAAGTTAAGGTGGTCAAACATACGAGTTTTATATTTTTAAAAATTTGTAATAAAAATTCATAATTAATTATTTACTTAAAAAAATTACAAAAAAATATGCATCACATCCGAGATGAGTCCTCTACTTATTTCTAAAATCTTATAAAAAATATTATCATTTTATTGTGGTTAGGGTGGTCAGCACACCTACTTCTTATTTTTTCCCTGAAACTTAAGTACTACTGCATTGAAATTTCAAATTTTCACCAAATAGATTTTTTTTTTTTAAATAAACCTAGTAGTTTAGAAACTACATTCAATTTTCTATAGATTCTATTCTTACATATTTTTGAAATAATATAGATAACTTATTCAAATTTTTACATCAAGTTTCCTAACTCCGATTTTTCTAAATTTTTTGCCACTTAAGGGCCTACTTTTTCCATGATGATCCTACACATACCCTGAAGAAATTCATGTTATTTCTGCTCAATCCTCGACGAAGAAACGGAAAGATGGAAAGAAAGGATATTTCAAGATGAATAGAGATAAAGGAGTTGATGGTGCTCCCACATTCAAGAAGAAGTGGGACCTCTCTAAAGTCCAATGTTTTCATTGTGACAAGTTTGGTCACCATGCAAAGGATTGCCCAGCTAGGCCTAATCAACATGCTTCATTTACGGATGTGGATGAGATCTCCCCTTAGAAGGATTCTAGGGAATTTATATTCTAATTCATGGGCTTGTGTTCAAGCCATGAAGGTTGTGTGCTAATCTGTGCACATGAGCAGTGTATCTTATTGTGTCTAGTATTTGCATCCATCAAGAGATAAGTATTCTTTGTTTGCTAAGTTATTTCATTTATTTGGATCTTGTGTGATTAGTTTCGAGAGATGGTAATTTCTCTTGAATTGTGATTTCTAGCATAAAGATCCTTTGAAGATTTCAAATTATTCATTGCAAGTTGTTTCATGCTAATTATGTAGATCTCTGATTGTGACTTTGAGATGAAAAAGAGAATTGCATTTTTCGTTGTGATAGGTTGATCACATAAATATCATTCTATAATGCATGAACTATGTTAGAGCCTTGACTCTTGGAGAGAGTTGGCTCTACTTGCTAACTGCATAATGCATTCAAGAAATTTGCAGTTGTTTAGATTGTCTTTTGTTGTGCTGAGTTTAGCACTCTCAAGAGGAGTAAAAGTTGGAAGAAAGTGTTATATCAAAATTCAATAAAGATAAGTTTCTTTATTCCTTCACTATGATTATTTGATATATTTCTCTTATAGGTTGATTTACTTATTCATGTTTCAATATTGTTCATAAATTCTTATTTATTAATGCTATAACCTGTGATAGTAAACTTTGTATGATTCTAGCCTTGATATTTCTTTGGATAGTTATAAACAGTTAGTAATCTCTCTCTAAAATGCTTCTAGGATAGATCTAAGAGCAAAAGGTGTTGAGAGATGGCTTAGTGATGAAAAGATTGAGGCATCTCATGAGGAAGTCATTTTGACCAAAGAAATGATCAAGAATGAAGTCACATCTTATAGCCATGGGACTAAGTTGGTGGCTAGAGAGTTCACTTCCATAAGTCTTCCTTGCAATCTCTGAAGCAGGGGTCAAGAGGGAGTTTTGTAACTCACTAAGTAGAAGTGAAGATTATTGTATTGCAAAGCTAGGTGCTAAATCCTTAGAAGATCCCTTCAGCTTTTGAGATCATAATTGTGCAAGACTTTCATCTAGATTTATCATTGGTAGCTCTGCAAACCTATTCAGAATAGTGAGATCTGGGATGAGGTTGAGGAGGACTATCCTGAACTCACTACAGTACTAGAGGTGTGTGCTGGAAAACATTTATCTAAGTCAAAGTGTTGCAAGAAATCTTGGACGAAGAGGTTAGAAGGTTGATGCAAATGCTTGAAGATTCAGAGGGAGCCTGTTGAGCTTAAAGAAGATGGTAATTTTGTTGCAGGAAAGCATATCCTGAGATACTTGCATGGCATAGTTGGATATGGATTGAGATATTCTTCAGGTTGGATCTGCTATGATATCTTGGTGCAGCAAGAAGCAGTCATCTATAGCATTGAGTACAACCAAGGTAGAGTATATTGCAGCTTGTATGGCAGCTCGGGAAGCAGTGTGGCTTTGTAAGCTCCTTGTAGGATTATTTGGGCAATCAATGGAGCCCACTATATTTCATTGTGATAATCAGAGTTGTGTGAAGCTATCTGTCAATCTTGTGTTCCATAACAAAACCAAGCATGTTGAGATCAAGTACCACTATATTAGAGATATGGTACTGCGGAAGGCTATACAGTTGAAGTATATCAGCATTGATGAGCAGACGATAGACATTCTCACCAAGCCTCTCTCTAGAATCAAGTTTGTGTACTTTTGAGATAAGCTTGGTATGGTGGAGAATCCAGCCTTAACTGAGAAAGAGTCTCAACATCAGTGAGCCTATTAATGAGTTCTCCTCTGTGAGAGAAGTTTGAGGTGAAATCCCTTGATTAATGAGTTCTTCTCTATGAGAGAAGTTTGAGGTGAAATCCCTTGTTAATGCATTTCTCTTTGAGAGAGATTTGAGTTGCAAGCCCTTGTTAATGCATTTCTCTTTGAGAGAGATTTGAGGTGTAAGCCCTTGTTAATGCATTTCTCTTTGAGAGAAATTTGAGGTGCAAGCCCTTGTTAATGCATTTCTCTTTGAGATTTGAGGTGAAAGCCCTTGTTTCCACTCTCTGAGAGATTCATGGTGGATGTCATGTGTGTGACTCCATGACAACATCTTGTACTTGGGTTTCACCCTCTGGGAGAGCCATGGTGAAATTCATGTTGAGGTGACAACATCACGCAAGTGATGAACACTTGTACACACCATAGTTGGTTGTAGCCATTATGGTCGATATCATGTTGAGGCGATATCTAATATCACGATGAGGTGATATTTTTTCTTTTCACTTATGGTTGTAGCCATAGTGGTAGACATCACGATGAGCTGATTTGTCTTGTGTAACTAGAAGTATCCTCCCTAGCTGAGAGGGAGTGTTGATGTTTATATTATAGCTTCAGTCATATTCTTCTAGCCTATCGATTGTTCCTTGATAAATTAAATAATAGAAAATGAGGCTATTTAATTTATAAACATCTAAAGGCACGATTTTATTAGTGAAGAGTTACCTGTTTTGAGGCCGACCTCTCTCTGCTCTAGGCGCGATTATTTATGAAGAAGACTTCACTTCATTGGTGGCCAACTTCTTAATTAGTAAATATTATATTACTTGTGAAGGCCTACTTGGAGATAGTGAAGAGGTGCATCCTCTTTCAAGCATATATATATACATTATTTCCTCGTTTCATCATCCATTCTGCATTTTTCTATCTCTAGTCTAAAGGTGCAAATAAGAGGAAAGAGAAGAGCAGATTATTTGATCTATTATCTAAGTCTGAGATCATTCATTAGCTTTCATTCCATACATGTCAAGTTCAAATTCTTCAAGTCTGAGTCTGTGAAAAGAGTAGATTGTGATCTATGTAGAAGGTAAAGAATATTATTGGCAGTCTGTATTACTCAGTTCTATACTTGCATCAGACTGTGATGATGTGTATTGGCATTCTTATCGGCCTATTGTAAACGATACATTCTTATTGTGACTTAATAATATAAGAGACATTATTGGCTGGGTTTTTCTCCCTCAAGAGGAGGGTTTTCCCAGGGTATCTGTTGTGTTATTGTGTCTGATTTTTGAATTAAATTTCTATGCATTAAATCTAATCATAAAACTAACATCTTTATCTTTCCATCTTCATCTCAAGAGGATTGAGTATATCATTAATCTTATTCCATATTCCTTTATCATAAAAAAATTAGAAAAAAAAATATGTAGGGAAAAAGTTCCCTTACCCTAATCCTCCAAGTGGTTGTTCTCCACATCACCCAATTTCCACATTACTTTAGAAAGCCAAATCTGTTTAGTACATCCCTTGGAAATATGGGAGGTGAAACAACTATTCCATACACCCTCAAGATTATGTAACCTGGGTAAGGGATTACATCCCACCAATTGTGATCAATATTTATATATGGCCTTTTTTCCTTAGGCCTCAACAAATCATGTAGAGTACGAGGAATTCTTGGCATGTTCATAATCAATACTCTCCTCAACTTGGAAGCAAACAAATTCTCAAACACCACAAAAGTAGACTTACTATCATCCTTATCAAGGAGTCTGGTCTAGCATTGGATAGGTAGATCCATATTACCTTCTCTTTTCTCCAATGCCATATCCTTACCAAAATATGTGGCTCCCTTGAACAAAAAACATGTGCATGAATAATGAATACAAATTGAATCTAAGCCCAAATTCACCATTTTTAAGTTTAACTATGCCCACATGAATTTTCTCTGCTATGTATCCTCCATAATCATAGAGTGTGCAACATGTAGGGTGTTGGATGTATGTAACCATGTGCATTTGAGCCATTGGCATGCCTATAGTTGGGTCATAACCTATGATTTAACACAAAGAATAGAATTTTCTTTAAAATTAAGACAGAAAATAGTTGATGGGGAAGGGCTCCTTATCTAATGGGCCCAATATAATCTTTCCCTATCATTTAATAGTTTCCAAATAGTGCATGTAATATTGATACTTTGAAAGTATGTCTCACTTTTTCATATTATTCCCTGAGTTCCTTTTCATCAATTTTCACCATATTCTCACTCCACTCAAGTCAATTTAAAGACCTCACAATCTTAGCCCTAGTGACTTTCACCATTTCTATGCCATCATATGTTCTTATAGTTCTTGTGACTGGGTCATAATTTGTAGCCATTGCCTTTAATAGGTAAACATCCATATAGAAATTGGGGACTATCAACTTCCCCATATCCAAATTCTAATGGTTTCCCACATGAATGCCATAGTTTTGATTGCCAAACCAATAGCTAAATTGTACCCATCTAGTGTAGGGTAATGTGGCATCCTTAATAGTGCACTATTTCTCAATAAGATCCTCCATAATTTGCTTTCCTTAGAACAAAAAATGACCCTTAGGTTTCTCATAGGTAGAGGGTTTTAATTGGTCAGTCAAATCTTGAACCAAAGGTCTAATAGGAGGTTTAGACCTAGAAGCTTGTTCTTTAGATGTAGATGCCTTAACTTTTGGTGCCATGATTTTAGGGTTTATGCAAACTAGGATTTTTTTTCAACAAAATACAATTTTATAACCAAGGTATGGGTTTGACACTCAAAAAAATAAGAATGGAAAAGCTAGTCATTCAAATTGAATGCCAAACCTTAAAAGAAATGCATGCAAACCTAAAACCCAATTGATATAATGAAAGAACAAGTGAAATTTAGTAATTTTTAAGCAATTTAGAAGTAAGGTATTGATTTCACTTACTATTTTGTAGTCACTTGGAAAAACTCTAATTTTTGTGGTCAAACAAGATTGAAATTTGTAGCAAGAACTCCACAGATGTGTTGGATACTTTAACACTCTACAATTATGCTTTAAAACATGTTTTTACTGATTTAAATCTTACCAATTTGGTATCTCTATGTCATATATACCATTATGGTTCGCTCGTGCAAACCAAAATGAATCATTTGTCCTCAATATCAACTTTAAATGTTAGTCGTTGATTGTGCATTGGTATGGAGCAACAAATAGTCTAGATTCAACCAAATAAGTTTGAAAAATTTGACCATGAAAAATTATCACCATCAAGTAATCATAATAGGCCATTTAGAAAAGCCTCCAAGTCACTCCACAGGCTCCACCATCTTCATCGATGCTAAGAAAATTCATGTGTCAGCCTCCCCACTCCCCCATTTGGTTTAACCTGTGTGCAACTTTTAGCAATGGGGAGGAAAAGAGTGGCCTAGATTAAATATGGTGCTTCAAACCTGCATATACTTTACCTTAAGGCCATTCACTTGTGTGTATAAACTTCAGATCTAATGAACGGATCAGATTAAAAGATCTTGCTCACTTTTTAAAATATATGCATCAAAAACCTTTTAGTAGCACAAAAAATAATGCCACACATCCTTATGCCAAAATATTTCCATAATATTTCATTCACCATTATAATCTTGTTGATTGTCCAGATTGTGCCTTATGGCACTTCCCTGCTTCCCTGTTGAGGGATGGGAGATGAAGGTGGGCCCCTCACAGGCTAGCGGGGAGTGATCAAGATTGACCCATGTCACCTTATCTTGACCATCCATTGCTCAAAGCTTGACATTTTTTTCCTTTGAAATATGGTGGGCCTCATTGACAAGTGAGACACGTGGTACTCACTTGCTAGCTAGCATGAATATTTTAATGAATATTAAAATCAAATGGGGGCGCAAGGAGTAGGGTGATCCCACAATACTAGTTTACAATTTTTGGACAAACTGGACATTGAACTAATTTTTTTTAACCAAATATTCACTTTCAGGCACCTATAGCAGCTAAACCATGAGGAATTTGAAGATGATGCAAACTAGTGATTTGTGACATTTTTTCTATAGATTTGAAATATTATTTTTTCAATTTTTTTGGAATCATATTTGTGTCATAGAAAATTGGACCCTCTTGAGAAAAGAGAAAAGTTCATGAATAATTGGACCCACTTTTGAGTTCCTTCATATCATTTACCCTTCAAAACAACATTTATAGGCCCCTAAGACCCATTATTTTTTATCTAGAGGCCCATTTTACTTGAGAAATCACATAAAACCCAACAAACAACACTTAATTATCTCATACCCTAAAAACCCACCTTCAAAAATTAGTAGTGTGACCCATTTTCCACCTTGGGAAAATGAGTCCCCTTTGGTAGGACCCATTCACCAAGGGTGGAAAATCAGTCCCTTTTGAGGGAAATTTCAATTTTGAGTAGGGATTTGATTAATTTAACTTAAATTTCTGGTGAATGTTGGCCTCTTACATCTAAATAATGAGAAAATTAGGTATTGTTGCTTATAAATACTCATTTTAAGTCATTTTACACATCTTTAGTCATTTTCAAGAGTAATTTCTAGAGTCAAGTCTTCCACAACAAGTCTCATTAGCAAAAGTTGAAGTTTTAGGGTAGCAACCTAGGGTTTTTTGTAGGTCTTGAAGGTCAGTTTCTTTATCAAATATTCAATTTTTCAAAGGGTTGATGATGGATTCCTATGGTTAATCATGGAGAAATCTAGGGTGAAGAGGTGAAACTAGCCACCAAACCACACCTAAGGACTTCGTTTCATATTGATTCCATCTTCCATTTTCACTATCTTTAGATTAAGGTTTGCATTTTATTTTTTTGTCATTTTCATGTCATTTCATTTCCATTTTTCATGTGTTGTAAGGTTTCTAGGGTTGAGATCTTGCATCATACAAATCATCTTTACATTTCTTATTCTAGAACAATAAAATAGGACTTTTGTCATTTTTTAGATCTTCCTAGTCTTTAACACTTCTAAGGCTAGGGTTTTATGCATATTTTTCTCCATTCAAGGTTTAATTACCCAACTAGGGGTTTACCAAGGAAAACCCCCCATTAGATAAACAATTTTGAGCTATTTTGTAGGAATTTTTTGAGATCCCGAATTGGGTTTCCATCAAAAATTGTTGTGCAAGTGTCAAGGTGCAGAACAAAACTTTGAAGTTGCTAAAATTTAAAAGTGGACTAATTCTCCATGCATGGAGAATGAGTCCCTCCTAAGGTACATATTTGAGTTAGATGTAGATCTTTGTTTTGGTTGATAGAAAACAACTTATGTGCAGAAAAATCAAGAACTGGGACTGATTCACCTAGGGTGGCGAATGAGTCCTAGTCAGCTCAAATTCAGACTTCATCAATTTTCTAGATTATTTTCCAATCTTATCTAGTTTCCTAGGTGAACATATTCTGAAAACAACCTTCTGTTTGATTTAGTTTACATTTTTTTTATCCTTTTTAAGTTTTTTGCAAACAACACTAGGTTTTCAAACATAGTATAAACATAGATTTTGCATTCATAATCACTCAAATAGATCACTTAATTACATTAAGTTCATTTCATTTAGTTCATATAACATCACACATAACATAATTTGAATGAAAACCTTAGCATTTTTGGCCCTACCTCTCTCCTTTTAGGTTGAAAACCCTAGAAGAGCTAGAGAAGTGCATGGTGCCAAAAATCTACAGTTCATTTTGGTGAACTTGCATTTTGAACATATTAGCTTTCTGATTCCAATTGCATCTTGCATATTAGACTTCATTTGTATCAAAATTCCATTAGGGTATTGTTGTGTTTTGCATTTTCCAAAGTATTGCATTAGTGAAAGCATCATTTAGATTCCATTATTGCATCTTGTTTCATTGAATCCCAAAATCCTACATTTTTAATCTGTACTTGCATTGTTTAGACTTCTGATATTTGTATCAAAATTCCATTAGGGTATTGTTGTGTTTTGCATTTTCCAAAGTATTGAGTGAAAGCATCTAGATTCCATTATTGCATCTTGTTTCATTGAATCCCAAAATCCTACATTTTCAATCTGTACTTGCATTGTTTAGACCTGATAACCTTCAAAAAACCCCAAAAAAATCAAAAAAATCCTAAAAGATACCTACCTTGGGACTCATTCACCACCTTGGGCGAATCAATCCCTCTATAGTTTCTAATCAGAATTTCCATATTGTAGTTTATTCCATTTTAACTTTTTATTTTCTACAATTACTTTTCTATTATAGTTTAGTTGTCTTTGTTTTCTTAGAATAAATTTTACTTCATGGCATTCATAGATAGTTTTAGATCTTTGACAATTTCCTTTTTCTTCTTTCATTGGTAGTTCTTTTAGATCAAATTCATCAATACATAAAAACACCAAAACTAAAACATCAAACCATCCCTGCAAAAAAATGATTCAAATTAGAAACAACATTTCATTTAAGCCCATTAGTAGTGATGATGTTAACAAGTTAGATGAAGTTATTTAGGACTTCCTCTCACTCACTTAATCCTCTAATGCTTGCAATGAGAAACCTAAACCCCTTAATGATAAAGTGCCCCTCAAACCTTTTGCTTGTGATGACTGTGATTTGTTAGATGAAGCCCTCCACGACTTCATCTCACATAAGCCATCCACTAAGGTTTGTTGTGACCAACTCACAATACTGAACATTCACACCTCTAATGCTTCTCTTGAACACCTTAAACCAATTGATGATAATTTACCCCTCAAACCTTTTAGTCATGATGATTTGCACTTGATAGATGAGTCTCTTCAGGACCACATCTCACCCAAATCATCCGCTTTGGTTTGTTTTGAGGAATCTAAAACTAAGGATGTTAATGTAATTCAACCTCAACTTATTCTTTATCCACTCTCACATAAACTTTATCCATCTAACCATCCCCGATACACCCTCTATCCCCCTAAAACCCATGTGTTGCAACAATCTAGTAATGATACTATTGCTCATACATATAACATCCAAAATAACCCGCAACCACCACAACCAACCCCACCCTCTTTACCCTTACATAATCCACCTAGTGCTCCTTGCTATAGCTCACACACAAAGGAGTATGATCTTGTTGAACAATTAAAGAATAATCCTACCAAGATTTCCCTTTCGGATTTTCTTCAAAACTCACCAAATTATCACAACATTCTTCAAACTACCTTCAAAAAAATCATAGTTCCTCCTAGTACCACTCCAAATGATGTGGTAACTCATTGAAAAAATGAATCTTGACAGTACTTTCCATCAACATGAGCTCCCTCCTTTAGAGTTGTGCAAACAAAATGAAGCCTTTATGATAATTTCTCAATTCAATCACATAGGTATCAAACGAACTCTCATTGATAATGGTTCTACTCTTAAAATGTCTATAGTATGACTCTCCTTGATTGAGTAGATGTTGACAAGTCACAAATAATACATGATTCTATCTCCATTTGAGGATTTGAAAACACAACAAAGAAACCGCTTGGGATAATTACTTTTCCTATTACAATTGTTTTGGCTACTTTGCAAACTCCTATCCATGTCATGCCTTATGATATTTTGTATAATCTTCTTTTAGGCAGACCATGGATTCATGAGATGAATGCAATGCCTTCGACCCTTCATCACATCATGATATATGTCTATAACAATCATATTTATCAACTTAAAATAGACCACGAGCCTGAAAGTTGCTTGCACCTTGAAAAAGGAGTTACGAGTCCTCTGAAAACATTAATTCCAACATCTAATATCGATCCTCTTGAAATTGAACAAAATGATGAGGAATCCATATCTAAATTATTTTGCAACGATTGGGGATCCTTAGAATTCACACCCTCGTTTATGGGTGAATACATACTTGTTAGGCCCCCAAAAAATCCTTGATATTTTGAGGTATTTTGTCCTCAAAATCAACATTGTATGTTGATTACACATAGGGTTTAGGGTTCTATTTGAATAAGCTTGTCATAAAAAATCCCCTTGTTGTCCTCGGATGTTTTATTTTTGCATTGATTTGTGGGTCTGGTTACCAGTGATATAAGTTACCTCTTGAGTCATCATTTGAAATTTCTTACTAGCCACCTTGTTTAGAATTGCTTGGTCATCTCTAGTCATAAGATGTCTTAAATATTCCCAAAGTTGTCCTTTAATATTTCACATATGAATGACTTATGCTTAAGTCATAAATTCCCAAGGGGTAAAGCCTCGTCGGCCTAGTCAAGGCCCCTTTTTTAAGATTAACTATTGTATGTTCATGCAGGTTTGATGATCATGAGATCACAGGATTCAATCTAGACCGTTCCCTGCTAGCCCATCTATTTGAAGCAAGTGTTGTTTAATTACTATGGGGTTAGAAAAATAATGCCACATGTAAGTGGGCCTGACTAGTGTGTCCCATCTCAATGCCCATGACTTTGACATTGATGGTGCTAAGCGAGCAAAGAGAAATGATTGCAGTTGTTCCTTGCTAGCTCATGGAAGAAAGATAGCAGTTCTTTAAAAATGGCAAGACCCGCAAGATGTTTCCATGTGATCTCTACGGCTACCACTAGGTGGGGCCCTCTCATACACAGGGAGAGTCATGTTAGAAAATTCCTATTGGTTTTTCATCTAATTTTGAGTAGTGTTGCAAATTCAAATTATTTTGACTTAATCTGAGTCATTTGAGATGCCTAGCTCAGCCATGAATCGATGGCGTGTATTCAAAAATGCTAAGTACACCCATTGCAATTTTTTTCTTCACACTAATGGACATTAATGGAGGAGGTGACTCGTAAACCTATTCAATTCCCTTCAAAATTGTGGATGTGGCTGATGCTTGCTTATTTGAGATTTGAAGACGTGTCCAAGGAAACACAAGGAGTTGAGAAGCGAATTGTAAAAATTATCTGGGCTGGCATTAGGGTTTATCACAATTGAAAGCAGTAAGTACTATAAATGCAATTCTGTGCCTTTTAAGTTTTCTCAATTAGGGCTTGCTTTTAATTTGTTCTAAAATAATTTTGTTTCTTTGTTTTTCTTTCACTGATTTAAAGTTAGGGTTAATATTTTTCTTTTAAAAGCCATAGCCCTATAAATTGCCTAATTTTAGCCATCATCCTCACTCGTAAATTGCAATTAGGAGTCGAGTAGTTAAAATTCCTTCAAAAAAACTCTTGCATACCCAAGCCCATGGCTCCCAAAATTCAAGTGCTTCTTCCTCTACCCAGTCCATAACCCTTTCACAAGATGTAATTGGTTTGTTTCCCCATTCTACAAATAAGAAACTAGAGGTAAGGGTCTTGTTCTATGGCCCTATTGTGAAGGAGGGTTTGATAGATAAATCTTGCTTCATCAAGGATGTTGAGGTACCCTACAAAGGATGGAAAATCTTTCAACATTGGTTTGGAAATAGAAACTTTGGGTCTCCTTTTAGTAACCCATGGGATTTGAATATGGGGAAACTAGTTGTTCCCAATGTATATATGGATGTGGACCTTTTGAAGGATATCATATCAAAATATGATCCAATTTCTAGGGAAGTCAGATCATATGATGGGGTGGTTATGGTAAAAATAACTAGTGAAGAAATTGAAAAGGTTTTTGATCTACATGAAAGGAATTTGAATATGCTTCCTTTGGATATGGATACTATCAGAGAAGAGCATAACAATACCAAGGTATTCATTAGGTAAAAAATGTTTCCCCTACATACTATAGTGGTTGGAACTGGGAAACAACGGAGGAAGGTTAAAATTGATGACAGAGAGCTAGAACCTTTCCCAATGATCTATTTTTCCAGTTACTCTTTTTACCAAATTATAGGCGCCAATCCACCTGACACATTACAAAAGGAGTATAGCTACCTAGCTACACTTATGCAACATCCACCGTATAGTATTGTTTATGATTATGCAAGCTATCTAGCTGATCACATCAATGAAGGCTTAGTTGAATTACAAAGAGGAAAACAATGGGTGAAATTCTGGTGGTACTCATTGTTAATGAATATGTTCCTATATAAGGGAAAAAATCCTTTGAGAAGGAGATTACATTGGGAAGAAAAAGGGATGGTGTCAACTTACTTGTTCAATGTTAAACCCATATCCTATATAAAGATGATAAGAGGTACAATTTTTTGATGTTTAGAAAAAAATTTGCATCCAGGATAAGGAGGGCCTTGGTATTTGAACCACCTAGGATTCCTAAGGAAATCCATGCATTCTTGAGACCTAGGGAGTTAAGGCGAGATTTGAATTTGAGCCATAATTGGGGAGATTTGATTTTGTATCATGATAAGACAATTTTCAAGATATATGGTAATGGTTTGGGCCCCTATGTTCTTCCTATAAATATTCCTTTGAGAATAGGTTTCCTTGAGATCATGAACAGTTGGGAGTTGTACAAGAAGTACATCTACCTGAATCTGCAAGGAAGGGGTCATTCTTCCTAGAATGGATTTTATTTGCAGATTATATTGTGACAAAAGGGGTAGTAAAGGAACTAGAAAATCTACTAACTCCTTATGAACTGATGACTGTGAGCCTTAGGAATCATGATCCTAAAGGCTTCATTAGGAAACTCAAAGTGGATAAGAAAATGAGTATCTTTGTACATGCTTTTGATTACCCTGAGGATATCATCAAGAATCTCTTTAACTTTGAGGAACAAGATGAAAGAAAATCCAAATACCTAGCTTATAAAAAGATGGTGGAAGCTAAGAAGAAGAATAATCCTCAATATGTTCCTCTACCCAATATACATGGTGATTTTAGTAGAGCCATATATGTCATGGACAATTTTGAGAGTGTTGTTGGTATTTTGAGAGAACAGTGGGAGGTTCTTGATAAGGGAAAAGCAATGGTGTTTGAAGAAAGTTATGATATGACATTAGAAGAAAGACCTACATATCAACCACCCAAACAGTTGAGGATTTATTCTAGGAGGAAGAAAATGGTGAGTGAGGAAAGGAGCTTAGTGGCTCCTGTCACCTCTAAAGAACCAAACGCAGACTCTCCCAAGAGTGTAGTGCCAACTTCCCCTCCATAGGCCTCTTTACCTGTAATTGATATTGGTTCACCTACTAAATTTTTTGTCCCTCCTAAGCAACCACCTCAAAAAAAGTAAAGTACTGAAGCAAAAGTAGTGGTTGATTATTTTGAAACTGATCAAGATGATATCTTCGTCACCCCTAAGGAAATGCGGATATGGATGCCTCCTCATGAAGGAGCGATTGCCTCAATTTTAGGATAGCGTATTCTCGGAATTGTTAAGATTGACATTTATGGATTGAATAGTGCATATGACTTGAGGGTAGAGGCCAGTAAAGAGTTTATGGAAGATGATTCTTTCATTGAGACCTCTACATTTCAAGATTTCTGGTGGAAATCCAAGGTTTAAAATTATGTAGAGAAGGTAGCTATCAAAAGAATCTTTCATCTTGAATCAATTGCAAGTGTCATTGAGGTGAATGTAAGAAGCATTATGAAAGATGAGTTCAAAAAGATTAATTCCCAGAAGGGAAGAGAACTTGTAAAGAAGAGTGGCATGTTGTTATTTCCAGAGTGGAATATAGCTGATGATATTGTTTTAGATGCTATAAGAAGGGCTGAAAGACCTCTTGTATAAATAGAGGAAGAACTATAAATGGCCTTTTGAGGTTCAACCTTCAGCAAGGATTGGGATGCATTGGCAGTATGGTCATTGTCTTCAACATATAGGAAACCAATCTTGGCAGAGCCATCAAAGCTTAGTGGACAACTGCTTGTAAAAAGAGTTGTTAATACTCCAGCTTTGGAAGCTACAGACATGGTTGTTAATGTTGCCAAGTTGACCTGGTCAACTATGGAGGGTCTCACCTTAGAAAGAGATAATATCATAGTTAAGTACAATGAACTCCTAAATGACTATGACAGTAGTAAACAGAAAGTGGCTACACTTGAAACTAAACTGACATTCTATAAACAAAGGGAGGAAGTACAGAAAGAATGAGGTCAGCCTACCATCTTCAATTTCTTCAATGACATATGTGTAGCACTCATTTCATAGCTATACTTTAGCAATAGTACGATATAATCAAGGACAAGAATCAATTACAAAGGAAAAAATAAGTAGACCGAGCTCTAGTTCATCTAACAGAGATCAACTACTTCTGGAAATTGAGGTGTATAAGAATTTTCTAGAGACTGGTCAAGATACAATGTATGAGAATATATCAAAGGTTGTCTACACTACCTTAAAAAATTTGAATGAAAATATTCAAGAAAGACTCAATAGCGTGCATGACAACTATTCTTTGATGGTGTGTGCAATGAGGTTGTCTCAAAAGGATAAACTATTGGCCATACCAACTCTGAATAAATGGGTCCCAAGAGTTCAGAGATTGAAGTTAATTCTTGTGGGAGTAGGCTAGCATGAAGACAAGTACCCTCTAGTGCTTCCAATTTATGACTTTGTGTGTGAGTTGAGCGAGCAGAAGTTTCAAGGATATGCAGCTCCATTGGATAAAAAGATAATAGAGTTGATAGCTCAATATAACCACACTGATTTAGCACCACTACTAGATATTGAGGTGGCTAATTATGAAGTGAAATCATTGCAGAAATGGAAGAGGGAACTTGATGAGGTTATTGATTGTTAGGCCAATAAAATTTGCAAAGAAGTTAATATTGATGTCTTCAACAACACCCTGGGGAGGCTAACATTTCTTATTAGCTTTCTATAGGAATTCAACAAGCAATCCAATGGATTTGTAACCAAATATTCCCCTTACAAGAAAGCCATGGACAAAATAATGGAGTTTTATTGGTGATCTAAGGAAGAGTATGAAGAGTGGGGAAGGTTATATGTTGGAAAGTTTGGTTTGTGTGACATATACATGGTCATGTATTATACAAGTCTAGCCTTGGAAATTACAAAGTTAAAACATATGTTTCATAGAAAAGTATCGGCTATTGATGATGTAGGATGCTAAATGAGATGCTAAATCACCTAAGGTCTACATCATTTTGTCATTTTTCTCGATGAATTGAACACACTACTTCTGATATGTCTTTTGAAAAGGAAAAGTTGCTCCTCATTGAAAATGTAAAAATTCTTTGTCTTATGTGTATTCCCTCAAATTTTTGATGATTTCAAATATAACTAAATGTAGAATATACCTTCCAGTGGTCCAATTCAATATTGACATGTGTACACTTGTCTTGAAGCTTGTTTTTGCTCCCTTATTCTATAAAAGGGAATTTAGGGCCATTTTTGCAATCTTTTTTGTTGAAATTATGGGGCTACATTAAGAGAATTAGAAAAACACAGAGCAGATATGTTGAGTCTTTATCTAATTTTTTGAGTCTAGATAGTAAATTTAGTTAAATGTATGGTTTCTAAGTATATTTGAATGATAATGGAGATTTTCTAAGTCTATAATCTCTCCCTTTAGTTTTGTATCAGAATTATTAATGAAAATTTTGATCAATGATCATTTCATTAATTATCATCATGTTATGCTTTGATATGTGATTTGGTTTTAGCTCTTGTTCATGGAATGGGTTAAAATACTTGAATTAGATCATGGGTTGTTATATGAAGTCATTTGGATTTGATAAGTAGTCCTTAGTATTCAGTCATTGATTTATGAATTGCAAGGTGATATCACTAGATCATAATTGCTCAGAATTAAACATTCCTTATGTTTCAATTTGTGTAGACTCCTAACCCATAGATAATGGCACTAATCTTTAACCAATTAACCTTTCTTGGGGTTTCAGTCCTTTGACTTAAGAGAAATCATTTAAAATAATTGACCTGCCTATTATTTGTTGTTTTGCATTCTCAGCTTAAGATGCATAATTAACTCAAAGAATTACCAACTTTGTGATTTGTTTCATCTTATTTGTGATAAATGAGAATCTGTTTGCCTTGATTTACAATGTATGTGTAAATTTTTGAAATGAGTTATCTATTTGGCATTATGGGAACACCCTCCCAGGTCTAGAAAAACCCGAAGTGTAGGAGATAACAAAATATACACTTTATCTCATTTGTTGGCCACTCGTCTAGCAAGTATTTGAGAATTGAGTTTGGGAGACTCATAGATATTTGCTAAGGCCTGCTTGATTCATTAAAAATAACCAACAAAATGGTGACTCTACTAGGGAGCTTTCAAAAAATTTAGCATCTCTAGTGTAGATCTGGTACAGTTAGAGTGAAGTCTTTATCATTATTTGTCAAACTAGGTTGCCATTCGCTCTTAGGAGTCATATATGTCATTTTCTATTGATGTGTCAACTTTTGGTTAGTTCTGTCACTTTATGTCAATTTATGTTCAAAATTCTCTCTGAAGTTGCAAATAACAAGTCTAGATACAATCAAATCTTATTTCCCAGTACCCTGGGTGGCGACTTTGAATTTTCTCACACCATTGTGACAAGTACATCTCATAAAGAACCTCATAAGGAGAAATTTGATAGCTTGACAAGCATCATGAGGAAAACTAGAAGTCAATTGAAGAAAAATCCTTAACAAAAAGCAGAATCTAAGCCTGTAAAGGATAAACAACCTCTATGGAAGAAGAAAGCTATAGAATCCAATAATTTCATTTATTCTCTTCATGGAGAATCTCCTAGTTTTATTAATGAAGTAATTAGTGCAAATACTACTAAAGATTCAAGTAATAGTGGGGCAATTGAGGGAGGACAAGGTAGTTTCCCTATTGAACAAGTGTTTGATAATCTCATAATTTCTAGAGAAGATAAGTGGGAATTATGGAGTAAGAGTAAAGTTCCTTCAGATCCACCGATACCCAGGATGGGATCTATATTTCATGGGGAAAATTTGAATCCTAGAGGAGAAAATACCAATCCAACAACACTCACTTTCGTTGGGGAAGAAGTTGTGGATCAAACATTCCATACTCCAGCTCAAAGTGAGTATGGAAATTTCCTCAAAGATGAGGAAGATGAAAACAATGAAAATAAATCCTTGGATGAAGAGGCTGAATGGTTGGCTAAACAAGCAGAGAAAATATCTCAAAAAAAGGAGGATAGAATTAAGGCTAAGCAGCTCGAAAGGGATGAGAAGAAAGAAAGAGTGGAGAAAATGAGAGAAGAATATGCTAAGAAAAGAGCCTTTGAAAAGGCTACTCAAGAAAAGATAGCCTTAGAAAAGGTTGCTAGAGAAAAGATTATTAAAGAGAAAGCTACTAAAGTAGCAGCCCACATTGTCCCTAAATCCCCAAAAATCACAATCCCAATGGGATCTTCTGCTACTAGTACTTATACATCAACCATTTCCGCTACCAAATATTTTGACCCTCCTAAGAAAGCATCCTTTATAGATCATGGGAAAAGGATTGCTGATCATTCCCATAAAAATATTTCCAATGCTCTTGACACCAATGTCAACACAAATTCCCTTACCTCATCCGCCAAGATACCTATTATTAGTCTAGAAGTCAATCCTGACCCATCTGCTGCAACTTTAGACCCTAATACTTTGAAATTGCAATTGAAGAGTGAAAAATTGCAAGAAGAGCTAAGGAGAGCAAAGATAGAAGCACATAACACATAAATGTCTAGAAGAATTTCTTTCCTCAAAATGTCAATCCCAACCTCAGAGCCTTCAAGTTCTAGAAAGAGTGATAGTGCATCTCATGAAAATAAGCCTAGGGGACATACTCCTAGTGGAGGGGGTGGTGGTGATAAAGGAGGTGGAGGAGGTGGAAATAGAAGCAGTAACTCTTATTCTGATGATGAGGAAGAAAGTAAGAACAAGAATGATGGTAGCAAAGGAAATGGGAAAGGTAAGGAATGTGATCAAATGGATAGCAAGAAAAATGATGCACAAAAGGATGCTCATAGGGATAGGTGTCCCAGGGGGGCACCTCATAATGACCGATATAGGAAATTGTGTTTTGACATCCCTGGTTACCCAAATCCTGTCCCAAATAATGCCAAAAAACATCTCCCTAAATTCACTAGAATTAATGCCCTTAGTAGAGAAGATCATTTGAAATCCTTCAAGAGTTTTGTTGAGGACTTCAAATTATGGGAAGATGATGTAGCAATGAAGTATTTTATGCAATCCTTGGTTGAGGATGTAAGGGATTGGTATAGAGGATTACATAATGGAAGTATTGATTCAAAGGAATCATTCTACCAAGCCTTTAGGGAAAAATATGGGGATCAGACTAATCCTAGATTTAGATTGAATGATTTCAATAACATCACCAAAGGAAATAATGAATTTGTTGTTGAATTAAACACAAGGTTTCAAAATTCTATGAATAGAATACCTGCTTATTTGAGACCTAACCCTGATGCATGTTTGGTAACATACTGCAATGCTTATGATTCTAAGATGTGTTACTTAGTTAGGGACAAGAATCCATGAACCTTGCTTGAAGCATATAAAATGGCTATGAAAATTGAGAATAATAGGAGGGCCTCTGGTAAGGTAGGAAGGAGAGATGACCCTAAAATTCTAAAGAATTCCAAATCTCAAAATGAGAAGTGGGACCAAGTTCTCAGTTTATTACAGAAGCAAGCAAAAAATGATAAACCTCGATTTCAGAGAAATGATAGGCCCCCTAGACTTCAAGATTTCCCTTATCATACCAATTGATATAATGGTAAGCCACTTCAGAATAATCATAAGAATTATCAAGCTACACCTAATCCTCTACATAAGAATACCATAAATGTAGTTGAGGATTTGCCATGGTGTGAAGTATGTGAGATGCCTCACGCACCACAATAGTGTGTTGTAGCTAGATCTATGTTAGAAAACCAACAAGATAAAGGGGAATCCCATTCACCACGTGATCTAGATGAGTCAGCAAATGTGTTCATGACTAGGTCAAATTTGGAGTATGGTGGTTATTCTTCTAGTGATGATATTGACAAAGATGATGTTGATACACAGAGAAGACAAGCAATTGTGTATCATCAGTAGGTATTGTCAGGAGAGGAAGGGGAAGATGAATATATTTCTTGCAATCTTGAGACATCAAAATTTTCCCTGAGAAGACTTTTGAATGAGGAGATAGAAAGATATATAGCTACCTTGGTTGTAAGAGCTCAAGCACGAAGTGATCTCTAATTGAGGAATAGAGTAGTAAGTGGAAATCAAGGCCATCCTGGGGGTTTATTTGTGAAAGGAGACAATGTCGATAGTAAGGGAGGTGAGGCAAAGAACAAGAATGAAGAAACCAAGCCTAAGGAGCCAAAAGAAATAAGAATCTAGGCGAAGAAAGGCAATAAAGTTAAGGCTATTGTTGAAGTCACACATCATGACCCGAAGACCAAAGAATTGAAACTAGCCTATGTGGTAGCTGAGAAGAAAATTGACAAAGTAACCCCTCAGGAAATAGCATTTCCTGAGATGCCTAGTTACTCTCCCATTGATATGTTTCAAGTCTTGTCCCAAAACTGGGTCACAGTCCCACTCCTTGAAATGATGAGGATTGATGATCATAAAAATAAAATTGTGGTTGTCATCAATAGTATTGCAGGAGGGAATTAGCATGATGCAAAGGTTGATATACCTGACACAAGTGTTGGTCGAGCAAAAGGTACTAAGCTAGAAGCAATTGTCAGTGAAAACCCTCATATTTATTTATGAACTACTATTACAGCAAACCCAAGTTTGTTCAATCCTTTCTTTTTGAGTATGATTATTGATGGAAAGATACTTAGAAATTGTATGATTGATTCTGAGGCTTCAAATAATTTCATGCATGTTAAGATCATGGAGGAGATGGGCTTGAAAGTTGATAGTACATATGGGAAATGTTATGCCATGGATTCAAGGGAGGTCACTATCATTGGTGTAATCTATGAGGTTCCATATAGGTTGGATGCATTTCCCAAAAAGGAGTTAGTTATGAGTGTCACAATAGTGGACATTCCCCCTACTTATGAGATGTTGCTATCTAGACAATGGTGTGCTTCCATGGGGGGAAGTATGCAATGTGATTTATCATTTGCCACATTCTCCATTGACCAAAAGGATGTTAAAATTACCAGAGAATCAAGATTCTGAAATATGATCAAGTTGGTGGAAGAATTAGAGGAGCCCCAAATGATTAATGTTGTGAAAATGAGCCTTGACACTTTCCATCTAGAGGAGTTGAAATAAGATGAGGAAGAAGCTAAGCCTACTCCAGTTGCTAAGGAAGTTGCACAAATATCCCCAGATGATGCTTTGTGGATGCTCTATTTTGATGGAGCATGTTCAAAAGAAGGTTTAGGTGTTGGGGTCATTCTTATCTCCCCTCAAGGTAAGATGTTTAAATACTCCTTCTTGCTATAGTTTACATGTACTAATAATGTGGCTGAATATGACGCCTTGTTACTCGGTCTAAAGTTAGATTCTAAGCATGGAATAAAAATTTTAAAAGTATTTGGGGACTCTAAGCTACTGGTGTCCCAAGTCAGATCCAGATTTGTTGCAAAGGACAAAATATTGAGATAGTATAGGAATGAGGTATGGGATACTATTGAATCATTTGAATCCTTTGGGATAGACTAGGTAGAAAGGGGATAAAATGTCAAAGTAGATCTATTGGCAAATATTTTTGTCAAGCTTGATGATGTAACTTTTGATGGTGTCTCAAGGATTGAGGTGCAAACAAGACCAGCAATACCAGACAACATCTACAACTGGAAGGTGTTCAATCATGACAATGACATATTGAAAATCCTGCATTGTGTGGATAGATATGAGAATCAAGAGATTGATTTTAGTGCCCATGTGGTGGAAGTGGATGGAAAGGAGACACTATTCGGTAATGAGATAATTCAACTTAAAACCAATAAAATTCCTAAGGGTTTAGTTGCACTTGAGTGGGTTTTTTATGGCCCTGGTATATATAATATTAAGCAATGAACTACACATAAAGAAGACCTAGAGGAAATCAACTTGGGAACATACATTTCCCCTAAAGAGGTATATATACGGAAAAGGATGAAGCCACATGTGAGGACCATGTTGATTGCATTATTGCAAAAATATAGACATGTGTTTTCCTAGTCTTATGATGATTTGAAAGCCTACAAAGAGGACTTATTTCAACATGAAATTACACTAAATCTTGATACAAAACCCTTTAGGCAAAAGAAAAGGCCTATTAATCCTACCTTAAGGCCCAAGATGCAAGAGGAGCTCACCAAATTAAGTGATGTAGGAATTATCAAACCAATAAGACACTCCTCATGGGTGTCTAACCTGGTTCCTATTAGAAATAAAAATGGAAACTAAAGATTATGTGTGGATTTCATAAACCTAAATGTTGCATCCTTCAAAGAGAATTATCCTTTACCCAACATGGAAGCAATGCTATAGAAGGTCACTGGTTGTGAATTACTTTCTATGATGGATGGATTTTCTAGCTACAACCAGGTCATGGTAAGGGAATCCAAGCAATACAAAACAACCTTTACAAGCCACTGGGGGACTTATGTTTATGTCAGGATGTCATTTGGCTTGATAAATGCTAGTGCCACTTTCCAGAGGGCTATGGATGTGGCTTTTTCCAATTTTATAGATTTATTCCTTGCCATCTATCAAGATGATCTTACATCACACAGTAAGAAAGAGGAGGACCACTGCTCACATCTTGAGCAAATATTTGTCAGGGCTCTAGAGTATGGCATCTCATTGAATCCCAAGAAGTGTGCTTTTGGGGTTAGGAAAGGAAAGTTGTTGGGACATATTGTCTCAAAGGAAGGAATCAGGATTGATCCTAAAAGAGTAGCAGCCATTGAAAAGATCACACCACCAAGGAATGCCAAAGGTATTCAATATTTCTTTGGGAAAATAAATTTCCTAAGAAGGTTTGTCACTAATTTTGTAGAAATAGTTAGACCTATATCAAAGATGCTCAAAAAGGGAGAAAAGGTGGCATGGTCAGAAGAACCTCTTAAATCTTTTTAAGCTATCAAATATGCTATTAAGGTTGCACCTATCCTAAAGACTCTAGATTATGCCAAGCCTTTCCAATTGTTTACATTTTCCTCTTTTCACACTGTAGCTAGATTATTACTACAAAAAATGATGAGGGTTATGATCAACCAATTTCCTTCTTTAGTAAATCCTTGCAAGCAGCCGAGCTGAAATATGATACCACTGAGAAACAAGCTTTTTATTTAGTTAAGGCTACCAAGAATTTCAAAACATATTTGACTGGTTCCATGGTGGTGGCTTATGTCCCAAGTGTAGTGGTCAAGGACACTTTTACTCAACAAGAAACTATGGGCAGAAGATGTAGGTGGATAAACATGATCCAAGAATTCAACATAGATATTTAGATTACAAAGCTAGTTAGGGGCCAAGGCTTAGCTAAACCTATGGCTGAATCTAATTTTGAAGCCAACCAAATCAATGAAGTGGAGTTGGAAAATGTCTCTCTTATTTTTGATATGCAAACATGTGGTTGGTACTGAAGAATTGTTGAATACTTACAGATCATGAAATTCCTGGATGGCATGCCAATGAATGAAAGAAGAACTTTGAAATTACATACAATCAGCTATGTTATCATTGATGGTGAACTCTGGTGGAGAAGCCCATAGGTTGTGCTCCTAAGATGTGTGGACGGTGACCAAGCAGAAGATCTTCTTATTGAAATACATAAAGGAGTGTGAAGAGGTCACTATATGGCCAAGAAAACAACAAAAAAAGTCTTGAGAGCTGGGTTTTGGTGGCCTATAGTATTCAAGGATGCACACCAATTTGTGAAAAAATGTGATGCTTGTCAAAAATTTATAGGAAAACTAAAATTCTTAGGTAATTTACCACTCAGACCAATTTTAGCACTAGCACCCTTTCATCAGTGGGGTATCAACTTTATTGGAGAGATTGCGGTAAAATCTAGTGGAGGACATGCTTGGATCTTGGTTGCTACTGACTATTTCACAAAGTGGGTTGAGGCCATCCCCACAAAGAATGCTACAAGCAAAGTAGTCATTGATTTCTTGACGAAGAATATTTTAAGCCGATTTGGTGTTCCCGAAAAAAATGTCGCAGACAATGCAATGTGCTTTAGGTCAGAAGAATTTATGAATTTTTGTAATGGGCATGGTATAAATGTGTCATATTCATCTCCATATCATCCCTATGGAAATGAACAAGTTTAATCCAATAATAAAAGCCTCATGAAGATTATTAAATGACGGCTTGACAAGAATAAGAAGGCCTAGGATTCAAAATTGCAATTAGCATTGTGGGCAGATAGAACCATAGTCAAGAAAGCTATTGGGCATTCCCCTTTCAACTTGGTGTATGGATAGAGGCTAGGATCCCAAATAATAATTTGATGAATATTTATAAGTTTTTTCAAGAATATGATACTGAAATTTGTGATGAGATGCAGAATAGGATGAATGAATTGGCTGAGCTTGATGAGCTAAGGAGAGAAGCTAGCAAGAAAAATGAAAAGATGCAACTTCAAGTTAAATATTTACATGAAAAGTGAGCTATTCCAAGGAAATTTGAGGTGGGATGTATGGTATTGATGTGGAATGCTAGACTGGAAGATAAAGGAAAACATGGGAAGTTTGATCCCCTTCGACTTGTTCCTTAATCACAAATATTCATGGGGAAGATTCTTACTTCTTACAATCACATGCACACAAATTTCTAGAATTACCGGTACATGGAAAGTTCCTGAAACCCTATTTCTCCTAAAGTGGGTTTGAGTCCATGTACATTATGTAGTTTTGTAAATTTTGAACATAGGGTCTGGTGTGTTAGTTGTATGTTTTTTCTACTTGCCTTGTCTGGGCAAGCTCCTCCCTTTTTTATCCCTCTATGTTTGGTCTTCTATATCAAGAGATCTATTCCTCACGATACCCACCAGGTGTATGCATCCCCGAGCATGAGCCTTTCCTTGATATTTTGAGGTCTTTTATCCTTAATATCAACACTATATGTTGATTGTACACATGGTTTAGGGTTCTATTTGAATAAGCTTGTCATCCAAAATCCCCTTGTTATTTTCGAATGTATTATTTTTGCATTGACTTGTGGGTATGGTTACTAGTGATATAAGTTACCTCTTGAGTCATTGTTTGACATTTCTTACCGACCCCCTCATTTAGAATTGCTCGGTCATCCCCAGTAGCAAGATGTCTTAAATATTCCCAAAGTTGGCCTTTAATATTTCTCATATGAATGACTTATGCTTAAGTCATAAATCACCAAGGGGTAAATCATCGTCGGCCTAGTCAAGGAATCTTTCTTAAGATTAATTGTTGCATGTTCGTGTAGGTTTGAAGATCACGAGATCACGATATTCAATCTAGATTGTTCTCCATTGGCCTGTCCTTTTGAAGCAAGTATAGTTTAATTGCTTCAGGGTTAGCAAAATAGCACCACATGTAAGTGGGCCCCGCCAGTGTGTCCCATCTCAACGCCCATGACTCTAAGATTGATGGTGTTAAGCTAGCAAAGAGAAATGATCGCATACATTCCCCACTAGCTCACAAAAGAAAGATGTAGGTTCTTTAAAAATGGTGAGACCCGCAAGATATTTCCACATGTACTCTACAACTACTAGCAAGTGGGGACCTCTTGTACACAAGGAGAGTCATGTTAGAAAATTCCTATTGGCTATTCATCTGAGTTGGAGTGGTGTTGCAAATTCAAATGAGTTTGACTCAATATAAGTCATTTGAGAAGCCCAACTCAGCCATGAATTGACAATGTGTATTAAAAAATGCTAAGTACACCTATTGCAATTGGTTTTCTTTGTCCAAATGGACATTAATGGCAGAGGTGACTCATAAACCTATTCAATTCCCTTCAAAATTGTGCATGCAGTCGACGCTTGCTTATTTGAGATTTGAAGATGTGTCCAGGGTAATGCAAGGAGCTAATAAGCGAATTGCAAAAATTATTTGAGCCAACATTAGGGTTTGTCACGGTTGAAAGCAGAAAGTACTATAAATGCAATTTTGTGCCTTTTCAATTTTCTGAGGTAGGGCTTTCTTTTAATTTGTTTTAAAACAAGTGTGTTTGTTCGTTTTGCTTTCACTACTTTAACATTTGGGTTAATCTTTGCTTTTAAAAGTTGTAGCCCTATAAATTGCCCAATTTTAGCCCTCGTCCTTAGTCGTAAATTGCAATTAGGAGTCAAGTAGTTAAAATTCCTTTGAAAGAACTCTTGTATACCCAATCCCATGGCTCCAAAAATTCAAGGTGCTTCTTCCTCTACTCAGTTTAGAACCCTTTTGCAAGATGTAATTGATTTGCTTCCCTAGTCTACAAATAAGAAACCAGAGGGAAGGGTCTTGTTCTGTGGCCCTGTTGTGAAGGAGGGTTTGATAGATAACACTTACTTCATCAAGGATGTTGAGGTACCCTACACAGGATAACAAATGTTTCAACATTGGTTTGGAAATAGAAACCTTGGGTCTCCTTTTAATAACCCATGGGATTTGAATATGGGGAAATTGGTTGTTCCCAATGTATATATGGATGTGGATCTTCTGAAGAGTGGTGTGTTGCTATTTCCAGAGTGGAATATAGGTGATGTTATTGTTTTAGATGCTATAAGAAGGGCTAAAAGACCTCTTGTACAAATAGAGTAAGAACTAGAAATGGCCCTTCAAGGTTCGGCCTTCAGTGAGGATTGGGATGCATTGGTGATATGGTCATTATCTTCAGCATCTAGGAAACCAGTCCTAGCAGAGCCATCAGAGCTTAGTGGAAAACTACTTGTAAAAAGAGTTGTTGATACTCCAACTTTGGAAGCTACAGACATGGTTGTTAATGTTGCCAAGTTTACCCAGTCAACTATGGAGGGTCTCACCTTGGAAAGAGATAATCTCAGAGTTAAGTATAGTGAACTCTTGAATGACTATGATAGTAGTCAACAGAAAGTGGCTACACTTGAAACTAAACTAGCATTCTATAAACAAAGAGAGGAAGTACAGAAAGAACGAGGTCAACCTAGGGTAAACCCACAATAGTGGGTTACAATTTTTCAAACGAAGAAAAATTAGAAATTATCATAAAAAAATTTAAAATGGTTTACCCCTTCTAATGAACCCCCCCTTCTAATGAACCTTCCCCCTTCTAATGAACCACCCACCCTCCCTCACCTACCCCCTTTTTTCACCTTCCCCTCCACCATTTCAAAATTTATGCATTTTTTTGACTATCGAAGCTTCGGAAGGAGGTGCAAATGGAGTCAAATTGATAAACCAAGTTGGATGATTGTAGTGATCGAAATGTGCTTTCCAACAACTATAAATTTAATATATTTTGCTTTTATTTTATATTTTATTTTTTAGTTTTACTGTACATAGGTTTTTCACCGAACCTCAAGTTGATGAAAAATCATTGTGGAAAAATAGTAAATTTGAGGAAAAAAATTTGAAAAATATATATCCTCTAGGTATTGATGTCCTCGTTCTAACAAAAAAAAAAATTGAATTTCAATACATACCAAAAAAGTTATGCGTGTTGAAGTGCACCTATGTCTAAATTGTAAATGTTTTGACTTCAAAACTTAATTAAAAAAAATATTCAACAAAACATTATGAAACAAAATGAAACCAATAGATACCAGTGTTAGCAACCTAAATTAAAAAGAATCAAAATTTTATCCTTTGTAGAAAAAAAGTTATGCGTGTCGAAGTACACATCACTTTTAAAAAATGTTGTTTACTATTAAAAACTAGTTATCAAAGGAGACGCAAAAAAAAAAAAATTAATTCCAATTTTTTTAAAAAATATATATTTAAAATCTACAGAAAAAATCTCACAAATCACTAGTTTACATCATTTTCAAATTCCTAATAGTTTACCTACTATAAGTGTCAGAAAGTGAAGTTTTCTCTGAAAATGTTGATTTCAATGTCAAGTTTGGCCAAAAAGTGTAACCCATTATTGTGGGATGACCCCCTAGCTCAAGCCACCCATCTTTAGTTTCTCCAATGACATATGTGCAAAACTCATTTCATATCCAGGCTTTAGTAATAGTACCATATAATCAAGGACAAGAATCAATTACAGAGGAAGAAATAAGTAGATCGAGCTCTAGTTCATCTGACAGAGATCAACTGCTTCCGCAAATTGAGGTGTATAAGAAGTTGCTAGAGAATGCTCAAGATACAATGTATGAGAATATACCAAAGGTTTTCTGCACTTCCTTAAAACATTTGAATGAGAAGATTCAGGAGAGACTCAATAGTGTCCAGTAACTGGATGAGGTTATTGATTCTCAGGTAAATAAAATTTGCAAAGTTAATATTCATGTCTTCAACAATACCCTAGGGAGACTAACATTTCTTATTAGCTTTCTAGAGGATTTTGATAGGGAAGCTAGTGCAATTGTAACCAAATATTCCCCTTATAGGAAATCCATGGACAAATAATTGAGTTTGATTGGCCATCTGAGGAAGAGTATGAAGAGTGGGGAAGGTTATATGTTGGAAAGTTTGGTTTGTAAAATATATACATGGTCATGTATTGTACAAGTCTAGCCTTAGAGATTAAAAAGTCAAAACATATGTTTCACAGAAAAGTATCAACTATTGATGATGTAGGATGCTGACTAAGATGCTGACTCACCTATGGTCTACATCATTTTGTCATTTTTCTCAATGAATTGGATGTGCTAATTGTGATATGTCTTTTGAAAAGGAAAAGTTGCTCCTCATTGCAAATGTAAATATTCTTTGTCTTATGTGTACTCCCTCCATTTTTTATGATTGCAAATATAATTAAATGTGGAATATACCTTCTAGCGGTCCAATTCAATATTGACATGTGTACACTTGGTCTGAAGCTTGTTTTTTCTCCCTTATTCTATAAAAGGGAATTCAAGGCCATTTGTATAGATTTTTTTGTTGAAATTCTGGAGCTACATTGAGAGAATTAGAAAAATACATAGTAGATGCATGTTAATTCTTTATCTAATTTTTTGAGTCTAGACAGTAAATTTAGTTAAATGTATGGTTTTTGAGTATGTTTGAATGATAATGGAGATTTTTGGAGTCTATAGTTGCTCCCTTTGGTTCCATATTAGAATTATTAATGAAAATGTTGATCAATGATCATTTCATTAATTATCATCATGTTATGCATTGATATGTGATTTGGTTTTGGATCTTGTTCATGGAATGAGTTAAAATGCTTGAATTAGATCATGGGTTCTCATATGAAGTCATTTGGATTTGATAAGTAGTCTTTAGTATTCAGTCATTGATTTGTGAATTGCAAGGTGATATCACTAGGTCATAATTGCTCAAAATTAAACATTCCTTATGTTTTGATTTGTGCAGGCTCCTAACCCATAGATAATGGCACTAATATTTAACCAATTTAACCTTTCTTGGGGTTTCAATCCTTTGACTTAAGAGAAATATTTTAAAATAATCATCGACCCACCTGTTATTTGTTGTTGTTTTGCATTCTTAGGTTAAGATGCATAATTAACTCAAATAATTTCCACCTTTGTGATTTGTTTCATCTTATTTGTGATAAATGAGAATATGTCTACCTTGATTTACAATGTATGTGTAAATTGTTGAAATGAGTTATCTATTTGGCATTGTGTGAACACCCTCCCGGGTCTGGAAGAACCTGAAGTGTAGGAGATAAATAAATATACACTTTATCTCATTTGTTGGCCACTCATCTGGAAAGTATTCAAGAATTGAGTTTAGTAGACTCATAGATATTTGCTAAGGCCTACTTGGTTCATTAAAAATAACCAACACATACTCACACAAAAGAAAGATGAGAAACAAGAAAACCAACAATCATGCCCACTCAAAATTTTGAATGATCGTCTCAACAATCTATCTCATATAATTTTGATGACAATACAACATACACAACAAATTTTGATGAGATAGATTATCAATCCCCACCTAATCCAAACGAAATGGAAATAATTTATGGAAAAGGCTATGAACTTGTAAAACAATTAGGCTATACTGGAAAAGGGTGTTGAAAACATGAGCAAGGTATTTGTGTCCCTATTGATCCTAATACGCAAGACATAAAAACTGGATTGGGATATTCTTTTTCTAAAATGACCAAAGCTACTCAATGACCATCTTTGAACATTAATGCTATAACGTGTGAACCAAAACAAAAAATCCCAATCAAACATCTTGAATTGCTTGATATAACCTTACCACCTTCATGCAAGTATGTCGATAGCGATGAAGCTTTGAAACAAATGTTAGGCGTTTATGATAACATCCTCGCTTACTTCCATGAAAAAAATTCCTTGTGCCATGATTGTTACCAACCAAATAGCAAGTGATATCACTGAAGAGCTCTATGAATCTAAAGGTCCTAAATCCAATGCAATCCCTTTAGGAGAAACAATTGATGCGCCAATGGACATTAATGATAAAGATAAAGTTATTAAGGTGGGAAGTTCCTTGATGATGAAGAACAAGAAGACGCTACTGCTTTACTTCATGATTTTCCTAAAAAATTTGGTTGGAAATATTTTGATATGCCAGGAATTGACCCAAAAATTGTGACGCATAACATTGTCCTTGCTAAAAACACTAAACCTATTCATCAAAAGATAATAAAAATGGATCCTAACATAGCCTTGCATGTTAAAGAGGAGCTCGAAAAACTCCTTGATGCAGGATTTATTAGACCTATTGATTATTCTCCTTGGGTCTCAAGCATTGTTGCAGTTGCAAAACCCAATAATCGTATTAGGATATGCATAGATTTTTGTGACTTGAATAAAGCTTCTTTAAAATATGATTCCCCGCTTCCTAATATAGACATGATTGTGGACTCAACTGCTGGACATGCTTTGTTGTCATTCATGGATGGATTTTCTAGTTATAATCAAATCCTTATTAACCCTCAAGATCAATACAAAATTGCCTTTACATCTATTTGGGGAACATTTTGTTGGGTTCTATTGCCCTTCAGTCTAAAGAATGTCAATGCAACTTATCAATGTGCAATGACATTAATATTTCATGATTACATTCACAAAAAAATGGAAGATTATGTCAATGATATTCTAGCTAAATCGTTAACATTCCAAGACAATGTAAATATCCTTCACAAAATCTTTGAATGAATATGTAAATATAATATGCAATTGAATCCAAAAAGTGTGTCTTTGGCATAGATAGTGGAAATTTTTTTGGGGTTTGTCATATCTCATAGAGGCATTGAGGTGGATGCAAAGAAAATAGATGTTATCATTAACATGCCACCTCCTAGGAATATTTCTCAGTTGTGCATGTTATAAGGGTGAATTCAAGCTATTCGTTGTTTCATTGCATCTTTAGCTTATCACACATTTCCCTTTACGCATCTCCTTAAAAAGGGTATACCTTTTGAGTGGGATGAGGATTGTAAATAGGATTTTGAGAGTTTAAAAGAATACCTATCAACTCCACCTATTTTACGACCTGTTGTGCCAAATAGACCATTTATCTTGTACATCGCCACATCTGGTCATGCTCTTGCAACATTGTTGGTGCAACATGATGACCATGGCAAAGAGTATCCTGTTTATTACATAAGTTGGACCTTAATTGATTATGAAACTATGTATTCCCTAATTGAAAAACAATGTTTGGCTCTTGTATTTCCTACTAGTAAGTTGCAACATTATTTACTAAATGCTAAAATACAAGTCATCACAAAATTTGATCCTCTTAAACATCTTTTCAACAAAATAGATCTCTCAGGATGCTTAGCTAAGTGGGTGATGTTGTTAACTAAGTTTGACCATAAATTTGTTTCACAAAAAGCAATCAAAGGCCAAGCCTTAACAAATCACTTAGTTGTCACTCCTCCTTTTGCTTTACCTACTCATAATTCCTTTCCTGATGATCATGTCTTAACTGCTAACATTAAACCATGGGAATTATTTTTTGATGGATCTAAGTGCAGAATAGGTTCTGGTGTTGGAGTGGTACTAATTGCACCTGACGGAAAACCTATTCCCTTGTCCTATCGATTAAATTTCCTATGCACAAATAATAAAGCTGAGTATGAGGCATTGATCACAAGTTTGTGAGTTGCTTTAACAATGAACATTAAACATATCAAGATCTTTGGCGATTCACAATTGGTCATCAAACAAATCAATAATACATATCAAACTAAACATGACAAATTATCAAAATACAAGGATTTTATAATGAGACTATTAGAAAATTTTGAATCGTTCACCATTGATAACATCCCATGCAAATACAATTGACATGCAAATGCAATGGCGAGTGTAGTTTCTCTTATATCCCCACATGATCCTTCCACAAAATTCACCTCTGTTATCCATCCCATCATGCAACCTTTGATCGATACTCTGTTAGAAGACATTTTGGCGATAACTCAAGATGCCTTGTGTGAATGGTATGATACAATATACAACTACTTGAAAGATGGTACCATTCCTAAACCTACCACAACAAATGCTCAAAATTTTTAACGTAAACTTGCGGCTAAATATGTGATCCTTGGAAACGCATTGTATAGAAGATATTTTAATTATCTCCTATTATGATGTCTTAAAGATTCTAAAATCTGTTTAGCACTTGAACAAGCTCATGCTGGTGCCTTTGGAGGTCATTTTGGAGGTCATTTGTTAGTGCAAAAACTTATCCATATGGGTTATTATTAGAGATATATGGAGAAGGATTGCCTCGCCTATGTTAAACAATGTCGCAAATTCCAAGAACATAGCCATTTTATTATTGCTCCTACTGTTGAATTCTAGGCCAAAGTTCCTATTTGGCTGCTTTTAGTATGGGGATTGGATATTATTGGTAAAATTTCACCTCCCTCTTTCATTGGCCATACGTTTATCATAACTACTACAAACTATTTCATGAAATGGGTGGAAGCTATCCCTCTCCATTCTACAACTGCTGAAGCAATTTGTCATCTCATATTGGAACACATAATTTCTCGCTTTGGACTCCCTTCTACAATTGTTTTAGATAATGGAACTCCATTTAAAACTAACAAAGTTAAGAAGTTTCTTGAAATATTCCATATTCAACATTGTTTTCTACACCATATTATTCACAATCCAATGGACAAGATGAAAATACGAATCAAATTTTGGAACAAATCCTCAAGAAAATTTTCAAAAAACATCATAAAGACTGGCATACACAACTATCTTATGCACTTTGGGCTTATAGAACTAATGTTTGATCATCCATAGGAAATACCCCTTATAACCTTGTTTATGGCACTAATGTGATTATTCCCTTGGAGTTAGAAATTCCTACTTTGCGAGTTGCTCTCCAAGATCTTATTGATGATGCCATTTATAAAGATCAACAATTACATCAACTTGAGATGCTCGATGAATAGCACTTTAACACTCTTGAACATCTCCAAGCTCACATAAAACAATTACAATGCAAACACAACATTCATGTCATTCCCTAGTCGTTTTGCAAGGGAGATTTTTTTCTTATTGAAAATCAACACAATACTAGTGTTGACAATGAAGATAAAGATAAGTTCAGCCCTAATTGGTTGGGACCTTACATAGTTGATACCAATTATGGATTTGGTGCTTATCTCTTAATGCAGCTTGACGGAACACCCCTTAAGGAACCTATTAATGCCATGCATTTGCATCGGTATTATCTCTAACCTCTTTGAATAGTATGATTCATAAAGCAGTGTTGTTTAAAGTTATTTGATTTTATTCTAAATAGCTTTCACATTGCTTTGTTCTTTACAACTAATTTTGTGTTTGTCTTGAACACTAAGGTAATTAATTAAATTCATTTTATAATTAATTTAGAATTCATACTATTCACCTTTATCTTTTGTTAAGTTAAATCCTTATATTAGTTATAGGTGTATTTAATTTAACATATTTCTTTCTAATTAACAATGTTGTACCTAAAGTGAAACTGCAATATGTTTTACACTAGATCACATTAATCATGTTAAATCATGTTGAAATTAATTAAATACTTTTACCTTAAGTCATTTAATTAATCAGATTGCATCCAAACAAAGAGACACATCATCATAACATCAAATGTGCATGTCTATATATATATATCAAAGTTTTATATACATCTCAATATCATATACAAAGTCATAGTGGTCTATGAGAGCTAGACCCCTCAAGCTTTGGCACTTGTGATCCGGTCCCTGGTCATCATGAGACAATCGTGTGTGATCATGATCATGAAATTTTGAGTCTAAGTGCATACTCCAAACCCTGTACTTGACCAACAGCTACAAACTGCTCCTCTTCCATTTGATCCCTCTCCGCTCATGTTAGTGCTAGCTCTACATGTAGTCTCTCTACCTCTATTGAGGTCTGTGTTGACTGTAGCGCGCTCTCAACTCAATGGAGTCGTCACCTCACACTATCATATGCTTCTTGTAACCTTGCAAAAGGTCTGAGTTACTCTGGCTCTTCCTCCATGATCAGTGGGGGCACGTAGTCTAGATCCATCTCCTCCTTGTTGATGGATGCAACCACTATCTCTATGGTAGCTTGACAATAGAACTATCACTAGTCTCTTGTTGCTCCTACAAGATAGATAGTGTACACAATTAGTAACACATCATCATGATATATATATACATAAAGCATAAAATACTAAAGGACATGCGTACAATCAAATATCATCACCTATGTCTCTAGATACATGAGGAATGTCAACCTCATCCTCTTTGGGGGGCATGGAGGATGTGCTAGCCTCTCTTTGACTCTAGGTGTTGATGTTTGTTGCAGCTACTGCTCATGATCTGGTCCTATAAGTATGTGAGGACTCTCCATGCTGGTACCGATCCTCAATAGCTACCTCATCACCCTTGTTCAGGGTTGGCTCCTCCTCATAATAATCATCATCCTCATAATCCTCCTCCTCCTCCCCATCCTCTCCTCCATCCTAGTCCTCATAGTCAGGATCGGAATTAGACTATTAATCCTCATCAATAACATCTATGAAAATATTTGTTGGCCTATACCAAACCTCCTTTGCTCTCTCCTCTAGCTCATCTCCCTCATCTGGTGTTGGTCCTACATCACCTATAGGGAAGTCCATGGGGAACACAGGAGCTGGTTGTGCATATAACCACAACTCCTCATGCTCGTTTGTGCTACCAACATCATCAGTGTTAGATGTTGGTGGCTGGTTGTGATATGCATCATCATAATCACTCTCATGAACATGATCTATAGTCAATTGAATAGTATCACCTGGCCTCTAGGCACTCTGCACTAATCATCTAATGAAGGAGCATACCCTTGGTGGTGTCTGCACCTGTCCAAACTATTGCATCACTCACCCATAGTAGAAATTTCATACAACATAGTCATGCCTCCTAGTTAGATACCTATCCACATCCTCTCGAACTATCATGTGGGATCTAGCCACTATAACATGAGTAGATAAGGTCTCCATAGGATCTCATCCTCCTCCAGCCAGTCAAATCTCACCCTCCAAAAGTGTAAATCCCCATACTGCCACAAGCGTCACAAAGGATAGTTGAATGCTCATGGATATCCTGCAGCTATAGCACAAGGGAATCTAATAGGCCTAGTACATGTGATATGCTCAAGGCACCACACGTATAGAAGCATATAATGGACCATACTGTTGATCTCTTGAAACAAAGATCGACCAAGATCATAATACAAGTGTGCTAAAATGCAGTGGCCCCAAGCATAAACTTTCCTCTGCTCATACATCCCTCATACCAAGTGTGTCGCTCTTCTATCTGGATTGAGAACAAGAGCCACTATGTGCATCATAATCTGTTTGACCATAGAAGCTCATGAATATAGTAGCATGGGAAGCTCGATCTGCACTCTAACCCTCTCATCATGTATAGGTCCACCTAAACAATACTGTATATCTCTCTTCTTCTCCTGAAATGATCAATCCCCCTAGAAATATACCCACTCTCCCTAAATGGGAACTCAGAGGATGTGGTTTATGTCCTCGAGAGTGATATTCATTTCCTCAATGGGAAGATGAAAGGTACAAGTATCAGCATCCCAACGCTTGCACAGAGCCATAAGCATGGCGTCATGGTATTTCATAGGTGGCATAAGATATGCCTAATAGATACCCATTGACTACAAATTCTCTATCTCTATCACCGATAGCACTGGCGGATGATCTCTTAGAAATTTGAGTTGTCTTCCCCCTAGCCATTGTCATGACTAGGACATGACCTATCAAAATCATTATAAACTACTCTAAATTTCATATAAATTCTTCAAATATTCAAATATTTCATCATGTAAGTGTGATAAAGTACATCTAATGTGCTTTTCTAATGGCCATGGATGCTTTAGAACCCTTTTTGGCCATTTCACAAAGAAATGGGACACTTCGCAAAGAAATGGGACACTTCACAAAGAAATGGGACACTTCGTGAAGAAGCAGGACACTTTGCAAACAAGAGGGACAATCTACAGACAAATGGGACACTTTGCGAAAAAAGAGGACACTTTGCAAACTTTTTTTCCAAGACCCTAAATTAACCTATCCATCCATTAAAGTCATTAAAATCTTAAAAAAATCACAAAGTGAACGTTGGAGAATTGACTCACCTCATGATATAGCTCGCCGCATGCCACTTGCTCCCAAAGATCATCTAGCCATGAAGGAGTCTAATCCTGTCTTCTCAACATGTTCTTCCTTCACTCATCACTCTCAAGCTATAAGAAGGTAAAATGAATAGTAAGTGACAAGTTAATTTCTTCTCAAGTTACTTTCTTCTCTTTCTTTTAATCCCTTTTCATCTCTTTCTACTTTTATGCATTAACATAAGGTTATTATCTCTTAAAGAACTCATAATGTAGATCTTCTCCAAATCAACATAACATGAGCTAGGGTAATCCATTTTTGACATCATTTGATGCATTGGAATCATGATTCTGCACTCGACATCATCATCCATCTATCGTTATGTATCATGGTACTTAGAATTTCTCTTTTATATAATGTTTCTTATTCGACATGGCTAGACTATTACCTTGATTCCACCTTCGTAAAGCAAGCGAAATCAAGGGGGGCATACATCTACCCTTGAATTAGATTCTTATGAGTTAGATAAAAGAATTTTTGGACAATTAATGAATGTGTGGTGTAGGATGTAGTTTCTAATGTTGTGATTGTGTAGATAACTACACTGGGGACTTCATTCTCACATCTTTTCAATGAGTATCCTTTTATGTAATAAAGTGCATCATTTATAGTAATTTAGCTTACATATGCACATAGAGTCATATGGGGGCTAAAGTGGTGGGTAAACATGTTGTAGAAAATTTTCCCTCCTGAGAAAAGAGACAATTTGATGCATAATTGGACCCACTTTTGAGTTCCTTCACATCATTTACCCTTCAAAACAACATTTATAGGCCCCTAAGACCCATTATTTTTTATCTAGAGGCTCGTTTTACTTGAGAAATCACATAAAACCCAACAAACAACACTTAATTATCTCATACCCTGAAAACCCACCTTCAAAAATTAGTAGTGGGACCCACTTGCCACCTTGGGTGAATGAGTCCCCTCTAGTAGAACCCATTCACCAAGGGTGGCGAATAAGTCCCTTTCGAGGGAAATTTAAATTTTGAGCAGGAATTTGATTAATTTAACTTAAATTTCTGGTGAATCTCAACCTCTTAGGTCAAAATCAAGGGGAAATTAGGTGTTGTTTCTTATAAATACTCATTTTAAGTCATTTTACTCATCTTTAAGTCATTTTTCAATATCTTTCAATTTCCATAGTCAAGTCTTCCACAACAAGGCTCATTAGCAAAAGTTGAATTTTTAGGGCAGCAAACTAGGGTTTTTTGCAGGTCTTGAAGGTCACTCTCTTTATCAAAGATTCAATATTGCAAAGGGTTGATGATCGATTCCTATGGTGAATCATGAAGAAATCTAGGGTGAAGAGGTGCAACTAGCCACTAAATCACACCTAAGGATTTGGTTTCACATTGATTCCATCTTCCATTTTCACTTTATCTTCAAATTATGGTTTGCATTTTATTTGTTTGTCATTTGCATGTCATTTCATTTCCATTTTTCATGTGTTGTAAGGTTTCTAGGGTTGAGATCTTGCATCATACAAATCATCTTTGCATTTCTTATTCTAGAACAATAGAATATGACTTTTGTCATATTTTAGATCTTCCTAGTCTTCAACACTTCTAAGGCTAGGGTTTTATGCATATTTTTCTCCATTCAAGGTTTAATTACCCAACTAGGGGTTTGGCCAAGGCCAACCCCCCATTAGACAAACAATTTTGAGCTATTTTGTAGGAATTTTTTGAGATCTCAAATCAGGTTTCCATCATAAATTGTTGTTTAGGTGTCAAGGTGCAGAATAGAACTTTGAAGTTGCAAAAATTTGAAAGTGGACTGATTCACCATGCATGGCGAATGAGTCCCTCCTGAGGTGCATATTTGAGTCAAATTCAAATCCTGGTTCTCGGTTCACAGAAAATAGCTTATGTGTAGAAAAACCAGAACTGGGATAGATTCGCCTAGGGTGGCGAATGAGTCCTCGTTCGCTCAAATTAGGACTTCATCAAATTTCTAGATTATTTTCCAATCTTATCCAGTTTTCTAGGTGTACATATTCTGAAAATAGCCTTTTGTTTGATTTAGTTTACATTTTTTTCATCCTTTTTAAGCTTTTCACAAACACTATGTTTTCAAACATAGTATAAACATAGATTTTGCATTCATAATCAGTCAAATAGATCACTTAATTACATTTAGTTCATATAACATCACACATAACATAATTTGAATGAACCCCTTAGTATTTTTGGCCCTACCTCTCTCCTTTTAGGTGAAAAACCCTAGAAGAGCTAGAGAAGTGCATGGTGCCAAAAATCTATGGTTCAATATTGCACTTTTGCTTCCATCTCCTTTGAAAATTAGTTTTTAACAATAAACACCATTTTTGAAGAGTGACATTACTAGCTAACACATAACCTTTTTTCTATGAAGGATAAAATTTTAATTTTTTCGTATTTATATTTGTAACTACGATATCTAGTGCATGTAATTGGTTTCATAGCATTTCATTGAATATTTTTTTCTTAATTAAGTTTCAAAGTTAGACCAGTTACAATTTAGACATGATTTATTGGATAAAACATAATTTTTTTTATGTATCAAAATTTTATTTTATTTTTTTGTTGGATCAAGGACATTAATATCTAGTGCACTGATTTTTTCAAAAAAAAAAATATAATATGTTATTTTTCCATATGTGAAGAATAAAGAGTTTGATTTTCAATGAAAAACCTACATTCACAAGAAATTTAAAAAAAAAAGATAATAATCAAATTAAATTTAATTAAAATTATACTTTTTTGGAAGCTTATAATAAGGACTACATACTTACAAAAATGAATTTTAAGTAAATTCATTTGTGTTGGTTAACAGATTGGGCACCTTGAGAATCTACAATTGAATTCCCAAAAGGTGCAAAAAAATTAACCTAACAGCTCTTAATATTACTCTTTAGACAAGATGAATATTATTTGAATTTTTTGAGGTACAACTCCCTCACATGATTTTAAATGAAATGAAAGAACAAGAGAAACAATACATCATGTGTTCTTTTAACCGAAAAGCAGAAAAGTTATACCCAATATCAGAAAAATTTTAAATATTAGGTGTGTGATTCAGCGAATAAGAAGTATTAGCACAAAGACTAATTAATCATCAGAAATAGAACATCTGCTCAATACCATGTGAGAAATGAGATTGATTATAAGAACTTCATTTCTCATACCAAGATAAGACATGCATAAGATATTATCAACCACAAAGATTTAAGAAATCAAATTAACTCCACCAAATTTCACATAGACAAAACAGTAATTTCATTCATCAATAGTATTGAGCAAACTTGTGAAATTTTTTGGAGAGAGCATATGAAGATAGATACATTTTTTAAATAGGAAGATTATTCCTGCCTCTTCATGTCCATAGCCAATTAAACAAAAGACACTCAAAATAAATAAAGAGGAATTAGGCCATTACGATGGCGTCGCTTCCTTTCCAACTTCTGAGATCACCAAAGGTTTCTTCCGCCATGCTTGGAAAGCCTTAAGGATGTACATCTAGTCCTTATTCTGGGGAATGATTACATTTTTATCCTTACCTTCCATGTCAAATGATGATCTTTAGTTGTTTCCATGCAATGCTCATAAGCCTTCATAAGATCCATTGCCTGAGATGATACCAGGTGTAATTCACTTAGTTTTTGTAAGTGTTCAACATTAAGTGAGTGTAATTCAAGAGTCTCTTTGATCATTTTCTTGAAATTAGCTGCCAAACTTCTAACATCCACATCATCTCTTATTTCATCTTTATTTTGAAGTAGACCATGAGCCACTAAGGTGCTCAATGCTTCATCTGAAATGGCAGTGCATTCATTGATGATCTCTTTAAGCTTTTGTAAACTTTGTTTAGCAACCTATAATTTACACTCTACTCCTTTATTCCATGATAGGTAGCAAGTATTTGAAGCATAAGGTATAACTTGATCTACAACTAATCTTTCCATAACTGTGCTCATCAATAACTTCAATTCAGTTTGATAATTAACCCACAATTTCTCTTTTCTTTCAATAGCAATGGCTTCATCCCCTAAGGTGGCTTTCAAAGCATTCACCTCTTGGAATTGTTTAAAGATTCAGTAATGACAAGGATTCCCTTTTTGATGAGGGATTCATTCCAATCATCTACAACCCGACTTAAACTTTGACAACTTTTAATTTTAGTTAGAGCTTCTTTTCCAACTATAGTAACAGATTCAATAGAAGAATCTACCTAGGAGAGAGGTTGTGGGATGAGCTCAAAATAATACATTAGACAATTGGTCAAGTCCCAAACTTGGGCTTTCAATTCATCTTTGATTTCCTTATCTTTCTTTGATCTCTCAACCATCCTAGCTACTGACACTTGAAAAATATGAACATCCCCATCCTTGGTAGGAGGACCAAGGTCTACCCTATTCACTTCAAAGTCACTTGTTGCTACCTGAGAAACATCTCTCTCCACTAAAGGGTGTGCAATCTCCAACTCAAGTGTCCCTGATTTTGTGTCATCTATAAGCCTAGTAGTGGTCTTTAACTTTTTAGGTTTAGGAGTTGAAGTCCTCTACAATAATTGACCTACCATGTCTTGCTTGGGAAAGTTGGGTTGTATAAATTTCTGTTTTTGTGATGATGAATATTTCAACCAAGTTAGGGTTACCGTGACCTTAGTTTCCTTAAAACCTGGTGACTCAAACAACATCTAAGTGATTGGAAGGGTATCTCCTATAGGTGTGATTATTTCTAGCCTATGAGAGGTGCTTACCTCTCTGACAAGTGATTCATCTTGAGAATGGGGGGAATCAACATTTAGATTCTTCCTCTTTTCCTTCATTATCCTTCCCTAGAGTAGGAAGGTTCAAAATTTCATCCCAACAAGTTTGTGAATACACATTCTTTTCTAGTGGTTCTTCATCACCATCTCCTTGGGAACCTAATGATAAGGATTGAGGAACATTACCAGTTGATTTCCTACTGGCAGAGGCTTGAGAGGCACCTTCAGCAAGTCATTTATCTTTAGATCTAGTGCAAGGGAGATATTGCTTAGTTTTCTTTTTAGTCACCCATTCTTGGGTTCTGGTAAGGACATCAGTAGTTTTAGCTTCAATGGTTTCTTTTACTTTAAAATTCCAATCCATGTCAAGAATAGGCCAACTTTCTATTAATTCAGTATATATTCAATCGACCATGTTATACCCATCTTCAACAATGCCTTGCAAATCCCATTTCAAATCATAAATGATGATTTTTTCTATGTTAATCTCATCTAGCTTCTTCTCCTAACCTCATATTCATCGAAGTAATCATCCCAATAATCTTCAAGGTTGGACTGGTGATTGAAGGTAGGGCCCAATTTCAAATTATTCTTAATATAATCTTTCAGATCAAAAGAAAAATGTTCCTCATGGGTCATCCCACAATAATGGGTTACACTTGTTTGCCAAACTTGACATTGAAATCAACATTTTCAGAGAAAACTTCACTTTCTAACACTTATAGTAGGTAAACCATGATGAATTTAAAAATGATGTAAAATAGTGATTTGTGAGATTTTGTCTATAGATTTTAAATGTATTTTTTTTTTTAAATCTGAAATTAAATTGTATTTTTTTGCGTCTCCTTTGATAACTAGTTTTTAATAGTAAACAACATTTTTAAAAAGTGGTGTGTACTTCGGCTCGCCTAACTTTTTTCTACAAAGGATAAAATTCTAATTCTTTTGAATTTAGGTTGGTAACACAATTATCTAGTTCTTTCATTTTGTTTCATAGCATTTTGTTGAATATTTTTCTTTTAATTAATTTTTGAAGTCAAAACATTTATAATTTAGACATAGGTGCATTTCGGCTCGCATAACTTTTTTGGTATGTATTGAAATTCAATTTTTCCTTTTTTGTTAGAATGAGGACATCAATACCTAGTGGATATATATTTTTCAAAAAAAAAAATCCTCAAATTTACTATTTTTCCACAATGAATTTTCATCGAACTTGACATTTGGTGAAAAACCTATGTACAGTAAAACTAAAAAATAAAATATAAAATAAAAACAAAATATATTAAATGTATAGTTGTTGGAAAGCACGTTTTGATCACTACAATCATCCAACTTGGTTTATCAAGTTGACTCCATTTTCACCTCCTTCCCAACATTCGATAGTCAAAAAAATGCATAAATTTTGAAATGGTGGAGGGGAAGGTGAAAAAAGGGCGCTCATTAGAACCCCCCTTCTAATGAAGGGGGTTCATTCGAACCCCCCTTATATGGTGCAAAAGGGGGTTCATTAGAAGGGAGGGGGGATCATTAGAATGGGGGAGGGTTCATTAGAAGGGGGGGTTCATTAGAAGGGGGGTGGTTCATTCGAACCCCCTTCATTAGAAGGGGTAAACCATTTAAATTTTTTGATGAGCATTTCTAATTTTTCTTCATTCAAAAAATTGTAACGCACTATTGTGGGTTTACCCTCATATGAGGGAATGTAATACCTGGACAATTCCTTCACAATATTCAAAGCATCAAACATTGATTGGAAACTATATACACCAAAACCAAATGGAAAACTAATTGTTAATATTTTTCTAGCTTGGCCTAGTCTATTAACATTAGCCAATTGTCTACTCACCTCAATAATCACTCATTTGTCTTCAGGATACTTGGGTAATTTATTAGGGAAACTCACATATATCTGCCTACTCTTATGTATGAAAATATCTAGAATTGAATAAAATGGCTACCATATGTAAAAATCCATAAAATGTGTTACCTCCAAAGATAACCTCATTGAAGAACACCCCTACAATTCTCTGACCATCCTCATGATAAAAGTGTTAGCAACTCTTTTGAAATGCAAGAGGCTCTTGTGAAGTTGGATTTTTTCAAAATAATCATAAATTGGTACTTTTTCTAGAGGAAAATCACTCGGCCTTAATCTAGGCTAGGGTCAAGTGCTAGCAAGGGCATATACTAAATATGATGACATAAATAAAAATCCGTTTAGGGTGAAGAATGAAATCAACTCATGTAGATGGTCACTAATTTAATCTTTTCCTAGTCTAGGAATTTATCCCCACTCAATATGATTTTCATGAAGAAATACATCCATTCTTCAAAGCTGTGAGCATTTTCATTTCCCCTTACCCTGTGCAGCAACACTATTATATGAACCACCTTGTCTACAAAAATGGTTCTTGTGTAGGTGGTGGGGAAATTGAGACTTACCCTTCTTCAGCTTAACCAGCTAGTTTTTTGCTATTACATTTTTGTAAATCCCTTTCTTGGCAGTGAACTTGACCTAAGAGATTGTCATGTCCATTGGAAAGTATTCATCCCTTTTTGGATTTCTCAAACATGACATGAAGGTAGACCTTTGAATTTTCAAAACAAGTCTATTATTCTCTATCCTAACTTCTTGTGTCTGTGAAGAGTGTTTGATACATTCCAACACTAGTTTGGGACATTGCATAGCTATTGGAAAAGTGGAAATTTCAATCAACCCACTACCCACTACTCTTTTAATGATAGGTGGAGGGTTAGGCTTGTTGGGTTAGGCTTGTTAAATTTATTTTGTAATTCATCCAGATTAACAGGCCCTAGCCAAGTATCACCAATTTCAAGTCCTTCGTATGTTAACCCAGACACATACTCATAGCCCGTGTATTTAACCCTTTCCATGTGCACTAGTGGATTTTAATAATATATGATTCGTCAATGCAAGCATAAATAACTCTGAAAAATGGGTTGCAATGAATGGAAACTGGAAATACCTTTAATGGTGAATTCTATAATTTGAAATTTGTGTCTCCTCCAACTCATCCTAAAAAATTATCACAATAAGAATGTTTTCCCAGCCTTTTATTTCATCAAAATTGGCTTCACGAAAAAGCATGGAAGTAGATGGACATTAATGTCTTAATTTGCATTATGACACGTGGTAGCTATCGCATTCACTATTCCCCACATAACCGTCTTTCAAAAATTTAAAAGAAAACATCTATGGATGGTTACAAAAGAGGTTCAAAGAACCTTATAAATATGTGCCCAAGTTCAAATGTCATAGTGAAATACTGCCCAAGCTAATAATCATAACGCCAGTAGCAAGGTTCAACAAGACATACAAAACACCGCTCGTTTTGAACATAGGAAGGAGATAAAAGGTCCCAAGCAGTAAAGTGGGAGATTCAATGAACTTAACAAAACACCGCCTGGGTTCATACCATGACATGAAACACTGCCTGCATTAAAATGAGATGTTTTCAAGTTAGTGGGTGGCTCAATGAGGTGGGGAATAAAATAATAATAACAGTGGCTCTGACTAGGGACAAACACTGATAAGGATGAAGTAATGAACCTAGACCTAAATGGGAGGAAACCAGTGTCTTATCAATTGGGAAATAGAGTCATTCAAAATAGAATGCACTCTCCAACAACAAGGAAACAAACCAAAAGAGCACCAAAACCCAAAACTAAAACCCTAACCTAAATATGTACAAAAGAAAGAGAGGTCGCAAGGCCATCAAAGCTGATAGAGCTTTAGATATTTCCCATTGTAAGGGATGGGAAAGGGAGTTCTGTCAAGATATGCAAGTTGAAAAGTATTAAGTCCAAACTCCTAAATGATTTTGAAGGGGCCAATCCAGAGTGAATCAAACTTCTTATGAGCACCTTTACGTTCCCTACACTTATCCCACAAAAAATTGATCTCAAATCATGAAATTTCTCCGTCTGGATTTCCTATTGAAAATATTCTTAACCTTTTCTTGGTGTATGGTTATCTTATCTACCATCTCTTTTCACTATTCTTGTATTTTAGTTAAGTACAAAATCCTCTTCTCCAAGGCATCATTGAATTAAGCTTCCTATATAGCAATCTATAATTTACGAACTAGAAATTCTAAGGAAAGAGGAAGTGCACTTTCCACCCCATACACCAACTTGAAGGTGCTCATGCCAATAGCCCTTTTTGGAGTTATCTGGTCTTCCCATAGGGCTTCATACAACTTTTTGTGCCAATATTTTGGGTCTTTGACCAACTTCTTAATAATATTTACCAATTTTTTGTTACTAGACTCTGCCTGACCATTCCCTTGGGGATAATAGTTAGCCGAATGGGAGAAAGAGATTCCATAATCATAACAAAAAAGTGAAAACTCACTAGATGAAAAACTTGTAACATTATCAATAACTAGCTTATGTGGAACTCCATACCTACCCAAAATATTTTCTTTGATAAAATCATAGACTACTTTAGAAGTAGTTCTCTTCTCTGGAATCACTTCCACCAATTTGGTGAAGTAATCAATAGATGTGATAATATGAGTATGACCTCCACTATACTTTAGCTAATTAGACCAATAAAATCAAGACCCCATTGTTGAAATGTCCCATCGACAACCATAGGATTAAGTGGTAAAGCCACTAGTTGAGGCCTTCCCATAAACAACTTACATTTCTCACACTTACACACCCAGTGATAGGCATCCTTAAACATCCCTAGACAATAATATCTATTTCTTATCATCTTGAAGGTAGTCACGGTGGATGAGAAATGACCTCCATAGGCCTCATTGTGGAAAACATTAAGCAACCATTCTTGTTGAGCTTTATCAACACATTTCAAGAAAGTCCCATCTATGCCATGTTTGTATAGGGTGTCACTCCAAATAACATACCTAGCTTCCTTCAATTTCATATTCCTTTTCTTCTTGCTTGAGAGGTGCTTTGGACATTTTTCATAAGTAAGGAAGTAAGTAATATCAGAGAACCACTAATCTTGTAGACTAATAGTCAAAACCAATGGTAAATCTTCACTTTCTCTACCATCAACTTGTAGATTCCCCTTCCTCTAACTAATTTTGTAGGATTTAAATCTAGATCATACTCTTGTACCTTTGTTATCTAGCTACCCCTCCTATTGCAATCATTGTATTGTTGGGTTAATATGCTCTTGACAGTAGGAGTGTGAATGCAAGATATAGAAATGGGACTGCTTGACTACTCTGACCACTGCAAATGCATGCATTTTTATGGGAGAGTAATTAAATTCATGTTTCTTTAATGGATTTCTCATGAAGGCAATGGGTGCTTGAACTTTATCTTCATTTTCTTGGAGTAGTACAACAGACGTGGTATTTTTGGACAAGTAGCAATAGATAATGAAATCCTTCTTGAAGTATGGACTAACCAGGATAGGAGCTCAAACAATTTCTTCTTTTATGTTTTCAAAAGCTTGCTTCCTAGCTTCATTCCATTTAAAACCTAGTTTTTCTTTCACCATATCCACAATGTGTTTAGTAATTTCAGAGAAATATGGGAGGAATTTCCTCAAGAAATTCACTTGACCAAACAAATATTTTACACCAATTCAACTTGAAGGGAGATTTAATGGAAATATAGCCTTAAACCAGTTTGGATATATTATGATGCCTTCTTTAGACAAAATGTGACCTAAGATTTTACCTTTAGTGATAGCAAAAATAGAATTTTTGGGGTTAAGAGAGATACCATGTTCTTTGCACCTTTGTAAGGCTCATTCCAAATCTTGTAGGTGATCCATTCTTTTCTTAGAGAACATTGTCAAATCATCAAGGTAAATGACTATAATTTTGTTTTGTAGGTCACCAAAAGATACGTCCATAGCATGTTGAAATGTATCTCCTACATTAATGAGTCCAAATGGCATTCGATTATAGGAAAAAGTCCCCCAAAGCATGGTAAATGTCATTTTGTGCTAGTCCTCCCCTGATACACTAATATGATTGTAACCTGAAAAGAAATCTAACATAGACATCATCTCTAAGCCAAAAACTATTTGTGAAATATGATCCATGTTAGGTAGAGGATAGTTATCCTTTAGTGATCCCTGATTAAGATTTCTAAAATCAACACATATCCAAATCTCCCCATTTTTCTTGTGACCTAGAACAATATTTTCTACCCAAGTTGAATGATGTATGAGATGTATAATCCGTGCCTTTAGCATTTTTTCAATCTCTTTAAAAATTGCATCAGTTACCCTAGGGTTATAATTCATCTATTTCTGTCTAAAAATGGATTTCCCTTCCTTGAGTGGTATGTGATGCTGAAATTTTCCATTCATGAAATTCTTCAAATCATCATAGCACCAAGCAAAGACTTACTTGTACTTAACTAGTAAGGCTATTAATTTCTCCTTCTCTTCTGGGGAGTAGCATTTCCCAATATTCATTGACTCAAACCCATCTAAATGTCCAACAAAATTTCTAATCTTTTTCTTGACAAAATGATAATGATGATCAAACAAATCCTCAAGAGAAACCAACCCCTTGGGTATTTTATTTCCTTTTAATTGAATAACTTGATCTTGGAGGTGAGCTATAATATCTGGGTAGAAGTCCTTACAATGATTGTCACTCCCTTCAAATAATACTTCAGCAAAGTCCCCAACATTTTCTAAGAATGTATGAATTTGTTTATCATCTTCAATGACTTGCCAATGGTTGATGTTGTTAGGAATACTAGGTCGATAAATTAATTTGATCCTGTAGGATTTGTTCTTGAATTTTTGGTGTAGGTGGAGTAGAGAAGCATAAACTACTAAAGAATCAACCCTCATGTTAAGTTCTATAGGGATGGCTTCTATTGAAAAGGCATCAAAGCTCTTGATGGTGTCCCAAACTCGATTTCGATAATGTTTTAACCTATCATTCTTAATAGTGAAAATATTTCACACCTACTTAACAATTAGTTCAACATCTCCCAAAACCTTAAGCATCTTTATTCTCATACCCTTAGCTTCAATTATCCCTAACAGAAGGGCTTCATATTCAGCAACATTATTGGTATTGTCAAACTCTAACTTATATGCAAAAGGGAATTTCTCACCAGAAGGGGAAATGAGGACAAAACCCGCTCTTGAATCGACATGAGAACAACTTCCATCAAATGCCATTATCTAGAGCTCATATTTTGAATTCGAAGCACATGAATCATTTCCATTTTCTTCTCCAAATGTAGACATGGAAAATATACCAATCACACTTGACCCTAATTTTACTAACACCAGTTCATCCCGAATCATCTCTCTACTAATCATTTAATTAAATAATCTCTATTTGATTAAATTCATCAGATTTCATCTCTTAATTAAGTAAATCATTTTTATTTAATTAATCCTATAGTCCCTCTTTTAATTAAATAATTCATTTTATTTAATTAATCTATAAATTCGTTCCATTAAATTAAATAAATTAATATTTATTTGATTTAATCTAACACCATCTTCTTTAATTAAATAAATCAAAATCTTTATTTAATTAAGTCTAAATTATTTTCCTCTCATTTTGATTTATTTCAATCCAAAAATCTAAATCAAATGGTGAAATCAGCTAATCCCTCATTAAATTAATCAAATCCCGATTAATTTAATCCTAATCACCTAAATCCTCTCGATTTTGCCACTTGTACATGAAAATACATTTAAATGATTTATTAAATCTCTATTTTCTTTCAACATGGCATAAAAGGAGAATATTCTTCCAAATTTGAAAATCCCTCCAAAAGGGATGTGTCCTTCCAACAAAGCATCTAACTCCTCTTACATGTCCTTTTGCATTGAGCCAAGTGGTATTTAAGTCATTCTTTTCTCCCTCCAACAAGCCAACTTTCAAATTTGAAATTCCACCTAATATCATTTATTGTGCACATTCATCAAAATGTGCTCAAGCTTCCTCCATTCACATCTTGACAAGTGACACTTGCCCATTGGTTGTTGAATTCAATCCCACATTGCTCCATTTTTCTCATTCCTCCATCTTGTCTTTCTATAAATAGAAGGCTTTCCTTTGTATTTTGGATTCACAACTTAGATCAAAGTTACTCTCTTCACATTGAGAGCTAATTTTATCCATTTCATATCAAGTGTTCATCATTTTCATGGTTTCATAGCAAGGTTATGCCAAAATTTCAAGGAGCTACAATCATCAACAAATCTTCATCAAGCTTGCATAGGAGTTGGGAAAGGGCCAATTTCCACATCAAATTGGCACCAATTCCCCAATGGGATTGAGAGTTTTCATGTTTAAATAGGATTTCAATTACTTTCTTTGCTTTGTTTCTCAATTTCTTTCCTATTTGAGCATTGTAGATAAATTTCATGGGGAATATTAGTTCTTACTTCCATTTGTATTTAATATTGTGTTTGTTTGCTATATTTGTGTAGGTCTAAGATTGGGGTTCTACATTTTTAGTATATCGATGTAATTCTTCATTCATTGGGGCAACAGTGGGGCATCCGAAAAAATTAGAGAATTTTTTAATTTTGATCAAGACAATTTATTCTTTAAACCAATGCAACATGTACTTTGCTTCAAAGAGGGGCAAAATGTAGACATGGAAAATATACCAATCATAGTTGATCCTAATTTTACTAACACTAGTTCATCCTAAATCATCTCTCTGCTAATCATTTAATTAAATTCATCACATTTCGTCTCTTAATTAAATAAATCAATTTGATCTGATCAAGTTATCATCTCCTATTAATTAAATAAATCATTTTTATTTAATTAATCCTATAGTCCCTCTTTTAATTAAATAATTCATTTTATTTAATTAATCTCTAAAGTCATTCCATTAAATTAAATAAATTAATCTTTATTTGATTAATATAACACCATCTTCTTTAATTAAATAAATAAAAATATTTATTTAATTAATTCTAAATCATTTTCCTCTCATTTTGATTTATTTTTGTAGAACCCCAATCCTAGACCTGCATAAACATAGCAAACAAACACAATATTAGATCCAAATTCAAGTTAGAACTAAGATTCCCCATGAAATTCATCTACAATGCTCAAAATAGGAAAGGAATGAAGAACAAAACAAGAAAATCAATTAAATCCTATTTAAGCATGCAAAATCTCAATCCCATGGGGGAATTGATGTCAATTTGATGTGGAAATTGGCCCTTTCCCAACTCCTCCATTGATGATCTTTGATGAAGATTGATGATGATTTGATGCTTCCTTGGAGAAAATCCTCCATAACCTAGCTAAGAAATGATAAAATGGATGAAGAATGGATGAACTTGATATGAAGATGATAACTTTAGCTCTAATTCTCCTCCTAAATAAGTATAATGATTTTGCATTGATTGTTGCTCCCCCAAACAAATAGAGAAGGTCTCTATTTATAAGAGATAAGGATTGAAGAATGAAAGATATGGAGGATGTGGGACTAAAAATGATCCAATGATAAAGCGCCACTTGTCGACATGCTATTGATGAGAGATGGAACACATTTTGGAGAATGTGCAAAGAGGGGGAAATTTGAAATTCAAAAGATGGCTTGAAGGAGGAGATGAAAGATGAAGTTAATATCACTTGGCTCAAGAAAAAGGACTTGTAAGGGGCTTTAATGCTTTGTTGGAAGGACAAATCCTTTGGGAGGGAGAATTCAAACTTGGACAATATTCCCAGCATTGATGCCTTTTTTGAATGAAAATATAGATTTATTAATTAATTAAAATGATTTTCATGAGCAAGTGGCAAAAGATAGAGGATTTGATGGTTTAAGATTAGGATTGATCAAGATTTGATTAATTTAAAGGAGATTAGATGATTTGACCATTTTGACTTAAATTTTTGGATTAATTTAAATCAAAATGAGAGGAAAATGATTTTAGACTTAATTAAATAAGATTTGATTTATTTAATTAAAGAGGATGGTGTTAGCTTTAAATCAAATAAAGATAGATTTATTCAATTTAAATGAGATGACCTTAGAAATTAATTAAATAAAATGAATTATTTAATGAAAAGGGGGACTATAGGATTAATTAAAAAAAGTCATTTATTTAATTAATAGGAGATGATGATTTAATCAAAGAAAGTTGATTTATTTAATTAAAAGATAGAATGTGATGAATTTAATCAAATAAATATTATTTGATTAAATGACTAGCAAAGGAGATGATTTAGGATGAAATGGTGTTAGTAAATCAGAATCAAGCATATAGGATCAATTTGGTACATTTTCCATGTATACATTTTTCCCCTTTTTGAAGCAATGTACTCACTACGTTGGTTCAAAAAAAAAAATTGTCTTGATCAAAATTTTAAAAAATTCTGATTTTTTCAAAGGCCCCTCTGCTGCCCCAATGAAATAAGTATGCTAGTATAATGCCCCCTCGAGAGATCGAGTGAAAAGTTCAATTTGAGGGTCGATCTCATGACAAAGAGGTTCAGGATTAGTTTAGCTTGAATGTTTGATGTAGACAGTCATCGGCCATGGGTAGCCTCATGCCTATTTTGATATATTACACACTTGATACTTGGAAAGAAATGTTAGTAAAGATAGAAGAATAAAAAGAGATGATGACAAGAGGATCCAACAAGCCCATGATCTATGAGACTTTATTAGAGATGATGATGATGATGATGATGATGATGATGATGATGATGATGATGATGCAAAGCTTATCAGGAATTAGGATTTTAAAAGGGCTATTTACCTTATGTTTGATAACACACATAGGTAGGATGCATCAAGGTATAAAGAACCAAGATGGCATTGTACCTAGTGCGATGGAATTTTACTCAACAAACAAATAGGAGTATTCGTGTTCACACCTGACATACAAAAACCTTGCTAGGATGCACCTAACAAAGCAAGCATTCACCAAGTTATATTACAAAAATGTCCAACAAGAACAGTAGACAAAAGATAATGATTGATGTGTCATTCCTTTCTTTCTAAATCGTTTAGATTAGACATCATCGAGAGGTCATTGGAATAAGTGCAATAAAATAAATAAATAAAAAAGATCAAGTACACAAACAAGTCAATGTTCTTCATACCGCTAGCCAAAGGGATGTGTTTTGATTAGGATAAGAATCCAAAGATAATGCCCATTGTAGGAGGATGCATCCTAGGACATGCTAGTGGATGGTGGAAAGTTGATAGGTTGTTTGATAGGCTATTGATATAAGGTTGACTGACATGTTTGTAAATGATCAAGAGTTTGATTTTGCATTTAAAAGTTTGTTGTTTCGATTCAGATTTTGCATTTGATGTTTTCTTTTGCTAATTGTTGTGGTTGTTTCTATTTGTATTGCCAAAGGATGAAGGTGATGATCAATTTATTATGGATGGAAAGTTATTGTGGGTGAAGCGAAATGGGATGGATGGATTTTTTTAAAATATTTGGATTTTTTTTTATTTTTTGAAATGTTTCGACGCTGTTTTTGGATTTGTGTTTTCAAATGTTTTGATTTTCCAAATTTTTAAATGTTTTTGGATTTTTTGAGATTTTATGAATATTTTTGTATTTTGTGTCTTGGGAGATAATCAAAGATTATCCTTTCCTATGTTTAAGCTAAGAGATGACATAGTTCGGATTCAATGTTTTTGATGTTTATCTAACTTTTTTGAGTGTTTTTGGATTTTTGATATGTTTTGGATGTTTTTGGATTTTTGCATGATTTTGATGATTTAGATATGTGTGATGATATCAGTGTTTTGTTTGGGATTTTGTTGAAAACCAAGCTAAGGTTGATTTATCGGGTTAATGGATTGATGATCATAACATTGTTGAGGATACACAACAATGCAAGGATAGTGTTAAGCAAAAAAAGGATTATGATGGATATCCCAAGATGATGAGGAATTGATTTAATTTCACATATTGATGATTGATGATGATAACATTGTTGAGGATACACAACAATGCAAGCATAGTGTTAAGCAATACAAGGATTGGGAAGGATATCCTGAGGTGATGATGGATTGATAGGATTTGATTGATTAGGTTTTTGAAGCTTGATTTTGGAACAAATTTTTTTGAATGATTTGATGTGACGTTGATGTGCAAATTAGATGCAACTGATATTGATTATTTGGATTTATGTTCGAGGAACATCTTCTTGTAAAAATATTCCATGGACTAGTGATTTGGATTTTTGCTCACAAGTGTTTGTCCCAATTTAATTTTACATTCGCTAATGTTTGGATCACCACATAAGTTGGAAGATATAGATCAATATTTATTCTCGAAGCAAGATGTAAATATCTTCCCCCAGTGTCTAGCAATGTATGGAATGTCATGGCTAGATGCCTAGATGGGTTATGGATGGATGGATCTGGATTATCTTGTGATAAGATAAGGTGTCCAAATAGAGGATGCTTATTTGGATAATGCTTCATGGATCAGATAATGGGTAGGATAGGATCAATGAAAATGACCCATGTCAAGATGTTCATCATAAGCAAGTGTAAAGTGTGCACCAAACTTTCATCAAGATCAAGATAATTTGGAAGATGGATGTAGATGGATGAAGATGGATTGGATAAATGGTTCATGGATGAATGGATTTATTATGGATAAGATGGATGAAATGTTGGATTTATCATGGATGGGATGAGATGATTTCACCTAAACTGGTGTACGCAGATGCTCGATTCTACACATGATGTCTGTATGCCAGGTTTTCAACATGGTACCTGCCCAAAGCGCCACTGTAGTGGTTTTCACTAGAGGACAATTTATCTCTTTACTATTTTCAATCATTTTTCTAACTTTTTTTGGAATTTCATATTTTTTTATTTTTTTGTATTTTCTGAGAGATTTTAAGCTCATGTTGAACCATCTAGTGGTGTTGATGTAGATGCTTATGTCATAATGTGACATCGATATCCTTCCTAAAGAAGTTATTTTTCCAATATATGTTCACTTGAATACAACTTTTGAGATTCGTTATCTGTTTTGTTGATACCAGAGTTAACTTTGTCTTTGTGCACACATCGTAATAGAATTCCTTCTTAATCCTGATGATGAAGGGTGGCTACCAATACATGGTCAATGTGAGAATTGGATATCATGTGTGGAGGCATGGATGGAGTGTGTTTAGGAATAAAAGATGGATTGGTTGATAGTTTGGAACCTTTGACTCTCCAAAATTGGGAAGATGAGCAATGATGGATGGATACAAAAGTATGCGTGGAATTAGGACCAAATGCTTGATATACTTTGTATGTTGCTTGAGAATCCTTCTTTTTCCTTTGTGGACATCTGTGATGGATACTTTTCCCCTTTCTACTTTTCCCCATAGTTTCTTTGACTAATGGAGTTTGATAGGGATAATCTTTCTTTGTATTATTTGCTATCCACTTGTATTTGATTTGTCCAATATGCTTATTAGCTTCTTTTGCCTTGATAATGTTCTTCATGCTTTGATTCAAATATTTCTTTTGATTTTGGTCCCAATTCATGGATGGGATGATGGGTGGATGAAGATTCGCGATGTGGCTAGTTGTAGTATTGACATTGGTTTCACCATAAGGACTCTTCATGCTCCCTATGTTGATGTTTGCTTGAGACATAGTTTCCCCCAATATGGTGGTAGTAGCACCTTTATTCCTTGATTCTTCCTATTTTGAGATGTCTTGTTCAGTAAGAATTCTCTGATAAATGACCACTGCAAATGATCTTATTTCAATTTGCTGCTCTGCTGACTATGGAATATCCTGTTCTATTTGACATGTTTCCTTGAGTGGATAATGTTGGATATCTTCATACATGATTCCCTCAGTCTAAATTAGGGATATATCTGACCCTGATGTTGACAACTCTATTTGATTATAAGAATCAATAACTTGCTCTTTTTGTGTAATAATATCAGGAGTAAAGGAATCTTTTTCTGAATGAAGATCATCTATGTTTCCATCCACATAAAGCATCTCATGGGTAGATGGAGGAGTATGTGCTATGTGGATATGATCATCTTGTATAGATAGGAGAGTATTCATTAGATCATTGTAGTAGCTTGGAGATACAAATTCTTGATCTTGAATGATTTGGGAATTGCTTTTGACATGCTTTGGATCAAGTTCTTGACATGGGTCACTTTCAAAGGATGGATTTCTTATAAAGGGTTCTTGGATATCTTCATTAGGAATGGGAAGTGGCTCAATATTCTCTTGATCTTTGAGTAGACTTGGATCAAATGTTGAGTTGAATATTCCTTCAATATCTGCAACCATGAGGTCAAAGGATGTCAATATGTCTTAACCAAAGGATACCAAAGTCCAAAGTCAACTATTCCTTTCAGATACCTAAAGATTATTTTCACAACAGTCACATGTGATTCTTTTGGATCAACCTAAAATCTAGCAACCATACATACAACATTCATAATGTCTGGTCTAGTCTAAGTTAAGTAGAGCAATCCACCAATCATTGAATTGTATCTAGTTTGATTCACCTTAGGAGAATCATCATTCTATGTCAAGTTACATCCAGTCACCATGGGAGTACCAATAGGTTTTGAGTCATCCATTCCAAACTTCTTCACAAGTTCTCTCACATACTTGGAATGAGATATGAAAATTCCCTTGTCTAACTGAGTAACTTGCAATCCTAGAAAGAACTTCATCTCAAATTCATTCTTCATCTCATCAAAAAACTTCATACATAGATTGTCATCTCCTCCAAAAATGATGTCATCAACAAAAACTTCTATAATTAACTCTTTATCATGATCTAATTTGAAGTATAAGTTATTATCAGTAGTACCTTTAGTGAATCCAAGCTTCAGTAAATATTTATCCAATCTAGCACACTAGGATCTGAGGGCTTGCTTGAGTCCATATAGAGCTCTCTTTAATTAGAAAACCATATCTTCCTTGTTAGTTAGCTTAAATCCATCTGGTTGTTCAATGTATACCTCTTCTTCTAGTTCTCCATTCAGAAATGCTAACTTCACATCCATTTGATAGACTTTATAGTTTTGGTATGCAACATAAGCAAGAAATAACCTTATAGCTTCAATTGTAGCAACATGGGCAAAGGTTTCTTCAAAATCAATACCTTCCATTTCAGAATACCCTTTACATACCAGTCTTGCTTTATTCTGGACCACTTCACCTTGTTTATTTAGCTTGTTCCTAAACACCCATTTAGTACCCATCACATTTTTGTCGTTATGCCTAGGAACCAGTATCCATGTGTCATTCTTTTCAATCAGTGTCATCTATTCCTTCATAGCTTCCAACCAGTGTTCATCTTGATAGGCTTCAATGACATTTTTAGGTTCAATCTTGGAAATCAAACAATATTCTTCTGCAATCTTTCTTCTAGTTTGCACTCCATTATTCTTATCTCCTATGATTTGATTGTCTGAATGATTTAGCTTTACCTTCCTTGGAGTTTTGAGACATTATTGAACTTCTAATTCTTATGCTCTTTCTTCTACACTTGCACTTGTCTATGTTTCCTAACTGACTTGATTTATTGGAACAAATTGAGGTTGTTTTACTAGAACATATGGAATAATCTAAAGTAGATTATGTTTCTGAGAATTCGTCCCTTTACTAGTATTTTCTTCATCTAAATCATAACCACAATATCTGGATGATTTGACAAAATCCTCATCAACTCTAACATTTTCACTTTCAACCATCTTTCTTAGTCTTTTGTTATAGAACTGGCAGGCCTTGCTTTTCGTGGAGTAACCTAGGAAAATTACTTCATCACTTCTTGCTTCAAACTTTCCAATATCATCATCTCTTTTGATATATCACTTGCTTCCAAATATCTTGAAATATTTAACAGTAAGCTTGTAACCAAACCATAACTCAAAAGGGGTCTTACTAGAATTACCATTAACATTTACCCGGTTCAAGGTATATACAACAGTGCTTACCACTTCACTCAATACATTTGAGACATATTTCCTTCCATCATCATTGTTCTGGAAACATCCAAAATTGTTGTATTCTTTCTCTCTGCAACTCCATTCTATTGAGGGGTTCAAGGAGTAGATAATTGTGTTTTAATTCCATGCTCTTCACAAAAAGAGTTGAACTCCCTGGAGGTGAACTCACCACCTCTGTCAAATCTTCGAACTTTATTTTTAGACCTTTCTCATTCTCTGGCATAGCCTTAAAAATTTTGAACTTTTTTAATGCTTCACATTTTTCTCTTAGGAAAGAAACCCATATCATTCTAGAGTAATCATCAATAATCAACATAAATTACCTTTCTCCATGAATACTTCTAACTCTGGAGGGACCACAAAGGTTAGTATGTAGCAACTCTAGAAAATTATTTGAATGAAACTATTTTCTCCAAAAAGAAACTCTAGTTTGTTTACCCCTTTGACATTTCTTATAGATTGTGTTAGCAGGCTTCACTAACTTAGGTATATCTCTTACTGCTTGAGTGGAATTTATCTTGATAATGTTGTCAAAATTTACATGACCCAACCTTCTATGCCACAACTAGCTTTCATCTACTTGATAAATTAAACAACTCCCACTAGCAATAGTCAAGTGAAAGATATTACCTTTTGTCTATTTACCTGTAGCAATCATATTCCTAGAAATTTTGTGTATCTTGCATCTTCCATTTTTGAACTAAAGATCATATCCCTTGTCCACCATCTTTCCAACACTCAACAAGTTATGTTTCAAGCCTTCAACATAAAGGAAATCATCAGTGTTATCCTTACCACCAAGAGATAAAGATCCTCTTCCATGAATCACACCAGCATTGTTATCTCTAAATCTTACAACCCCACTATCATACTTCTCTATACTTACAAATTTGCTTTTATCATGGCTCATATGATGTGAGAATCCACTATCAATGACCCACTCATATTTTTCTTCAACTAGGGATGCAAGATCCTTTTCATCTTTAGTAGATTCAGTAGCCATAGGATTATCTTCAATGGTAGCAATGAAAACCAATTCATCTTCATTTCCATTATCTTTATCAAACTCATCATCAGTCACTACTTCTTCAGGAAAGTAACATCTCTTTTGGAATATAGAATTTTTAGGCTTATATCTATGAACTCTTTCAGGACACCTTGATGCAAAATGACCTATTTTACTACAAGAGAAACATTTAATAGGCAATACATCTTCATACTTACCTTTTCCTCTACCTTCTTGCTTTGTAATCAGTGCTTCCAATTCTTCTACCTCTCTTTCTTTTTCTTCAAGTTGTTTCAGTTCTTCATGATACTTGGATACCTTTCTAGAACACTCTCCTAGATTATATCTTTGCCTATTACTTCTAGATATAGTAGCCTTGAATGTAAATTCAATCTTTGGAGAAGATTCACCAAATTCACTTATTTCAAAAGTAGCAAGCTTGCCAACCAGCCTATCTCTTGATATATTTATTACTAATCTAATCTCTTCAATAGCATGAGCTTTCAATTTTTAGGAGGGAGGCAAGGATCTAAGTATCTTAGCCACAATTTCATCCTCATCCACAAAACCACTAGCACATCTAATACCCATCACTATCTCATCTACTCTTTGCATAAAAGTAATATTTTCATCTTCACCTATTTTCAAATTCTCATACTTTCCTTTCAAACTCTGTAGCTTAGCCATCTTCACCTGTACATCTCCTTCATACAAGGTTTCCAGCTTCATCCAAATCTCATGAGATGTCTGCAATCCTATCACATTGGCCATCTTTGAATCTGTCAGAGCACTCACTAGAGCTTTAATAGCCCTAATATTATTTTCAGTATCCTTGATCTCATCAATAGTGGAGGGACCATTCTAAGGAATAACATATATGGATGTTTTGTAATCTTCCAAAAAGCTTCACCAATACATCTTAGATGACATTGCATCCTAAATTTCCATAGTGAGTAGTTAGTGCCATCAAATCTCATACCACCTCAAGCTTTTAGACTTCTTTAGAGGAACCTGCTCTGATACCAATTGTTGGAAAAACAAGGACACACAACTAAGAGGGGAGGTGAATCAGTTGTGACAAAAACTTAAACTTTTCTAACTTAACTTAACTTAATCTCATATTTGATGAATAAGCAA
>VDFB02058242.1:121527617-121708630 GCA_007258455.2 Sequoia sempervirens | reverse complement strand
TAAAACTGCAATATCTTTCAACCTAGGAATAGAAAATAAAAACTGTAAATTGGGAATTTCATTATGACGAAAAGGGTATCCAAAAATGTAAAAACATCTAAAAACTGAGAAACTTGAAATTTAATTATTTTTGGGTGATGCAAGATTGCCCTTACACCACTGGATGCTCCTGCATCAAAGGATATCAAATATCTCTCCTAAACTATTCAAGAATCTCTTCTAGATCAAACATTAAAAAAAAATCCCAACAACCTCATTCATATTTCTTGAAAACCTTTGAAACATATAAATCTCTAGCAATACATGCATGTACCTAGTAAGTTGTGACAACAAACACACAAGTCTGTGATGTGGATCAATATTTAAATGAACCCTTATAACCTTGTTTGTGCAACATCATAAATTGTAAACTTTGATAATTTGACATTATGTTTGGCTCCCTCCTAAGTGCTTGTACCCAATTATGCTTATTTATTGCCTGTTTAATTTTTATTTTTGGGAAAGTGAATTAAATCTAAGAAATTAAGTTAAATATTTATTTAAAAAATATCTAAAATCAAAATAGTATTGGACTATGGCACCCCAACACCCTTTTCCCCCCTAATTAGGCCCTAAATTTAATATGGTATTATCAACATATCATAACGATTAGTTCAAAATATGTTGAAACTCATTTATAAATAAGTTTTCCCTCTCATTTGAACATTATAACACTCTATTATGAACTATGAGTAATTAGTATGTGACTAGTACATGCAATCTCTTCTCTACATGCTAGTTACAACATTCTATTGTGTTAGAAGGACCATCCTCTTCTAGGTCTTAGAAGAAATTTAATCTCCCATCATCAACAGGTTGTAGACATATTCACTAAACCTTTGGCATCACCTCATTATCTTTAGTTGCAATTGATTCTTTGGGTGAAGGAAGTTTTCTCCCGTAGGGTTTTTCTCCTCTTCTCCGTTTATGAGAGTTTTTTGTTTTGTACATGGGTACCTTATTAGGTTTTGTTGTCGGGACCCATCTTTTACATATTTTCATTGGTTTGTTCCCCCCTAAGTTGCATTTAAGGAGGGGTGTTGGTGTGAATAAAGTCTTGTACCTAGTTATTTCTTTACTAGGGACTTAGGGGACTTAGTTCACATGTTAAGTTTACTTAGGATATAATCTTTCTTCTAGAATTCATAGTTTTCTTAGGGTAAAAGTACAAAGTTGTGTCGCACTTTTATAAAGGAAATGACCAACACTGATCCAACTTTTAAACTTGAATCACTAAAAAGTGATATATATGTTTTGAATTTTGAAATCATGTAAACTAATTAAATATTTATTTTTTAGTATATTTTATGTTTGTATTTTTTTTAAAAAAATTAAAATTTATTTGAATATAGTTTTTTTATAAATTAACACTATAATTTAGTTGCTCATAAAATGCTAAAAAATGAAGTTACATGAGATGTCAATCTTTATATAATATTTTTTTCCTTCATTTTTTTGTGTGTATTTATAACTTGAAACTTTAGGGCATGGATATATTTTTTTCCAATTTTGATAAATGTATATTTTTAAATAAATATTAAAATGTGTGCGTATTGAAACTTAGTTGTTTTTAATCAATGTCAACTTTCATATTAATTATTTATCTAAAATATAAAAAAAAATTATACCATCAAGATATAGATTCTTATGTTTAGGGCATCATATTTTTTTCAAATTTTTTTAATAAGTTTTACTATTTTTCCTTGACATGGTAATCAACCTAATGTTTTGTGTTGAAAACCTATATTTATTAAAAATAAAAAGGAAAATATAAATAATAGTTAAACTATTAAAATATATACATTTTTGAAAACTAAACTTATGGATCTACAAAAGGGTATTTTTATATTTTAAAAATAATGTTTTTTACACAAGTAGAAGTTGTTGAAACATCAAGTTTTCAAATTATTTTTGTAAATTGGATTTAAAGTGGTGTTAAATATGGATTAGCCAACAATTTTAGTTGGAAAAGTTGTGGACATATATATCTTAGCTAGAATGAATCTTACAAGATCATATGTTTGACCAAAATTAATTTTCACTTAAAAATACTTAATTCACTTTTGTAGAAAACTACTTTTTTTTGCATGGGGTCATTTTTTTCTTTTTTTCCTTCCTCCATCAAATTGTAAACCACTATTGTGGCTTCACCTACTAATAATTTGGTTGAATGTGTGACACAACTTTGTGTTGATACCCCTTATCTAAACATTACATTATCCTAGGTATTTATGAGTTAATTGTCTCATGTGATAGGATTAAGAAATTTGTCATGATCTTGTCTAATTCTATCCCTCATCCTTGCCTTTATAAGCAAGGAATCTCTAGCATATTTTGTATTGTATTGCATAGCATAGAATCTTGTATTGCATATCAAGTATCATATTGCAATTCTTGTTTGGTGGAATAAAATCTTCTATTGTTGCTTCTCTCTATCTCTTGAGGTTATTTGGTGTTTTATATTGAAGATATTGGTTGCTCACTTAAAAAAATTCCCTCTTACATGCTTTTAGTCATTTCAATGTTTGATTAACAAAATGGGGTTTGACCAAGGCAAACCCCCATTCACCAAAAAAAAGGTTATAGGATGAAACATGGACAAAGATGGAGTGGTAACTTGACCTTTGTGTAGTAGTAATGGAGAAGAGTTATAGGATTAAACATGAACAAAGATGGTATAACATAGAATGGATAAAGGAACATAGGGTGGAACATAGGGGATGATGGAACATGGGGTGAAATAATAAAGGGTACAATAAGATGGGAGTAGAATAGGATAATGAAACATAGGATGGACTAGTAGATAATAATGGGATGGGCTAGGAGGTGATCATGGAAAATAGGGTGAACTATTAAATGTTAATCGGATGGGATTAGAAAAGAATAAAGGAACACAAAGTGAATTAGGATAAGATAATGGGACATGATCAAGAGGGGATGATGGAACATAGAATGGACTAGTAGAGATTAATTGGATGAGCTAGGATGGGATAATAAAACATTTAAGGTGAACTATTAGAGGTTAATGGGAAGTAATTAGGAGGGAATATTAGACCATAATGTGAATTAGGCAGTGTCTAAGGTTTGAATATAGTACATGAAGTGGGAAATTGAGGTGTGTAGTAATAATGTATAAGAGATTTGGTCAATAATGAGCAGAAGGAAACATTTCTCATAAGGATATGTGTATAAGGTGAAATATGGAGGAAGGTGGTATAATATATAAGGTGTTAAAGATTGGGATATGTGATATAAAATTCTACTCCCATCTTATTGTACCCTTTATTATTTCACCCCTTGTTCCATCATCCCCTATGTTCCTTTATCCATTCTATGCTATACCATATTTTTCCATGTTTCATCGTATAACTCTTCTCCATTATTACTACAGAAAGGTCAAGTTCCCACTTCTCCATTAAATCTTTAATTTGCAGTTAAAAGATTGTGGAGTTGAAAAGAAAGATTAAAAGATTGTGGAATTGAAAGAAAGAGGGTCAATTAATCATTTTTTTACTTTCCAAGGTAGGTCCATAATTTTTTTGTGTTTCTCAACCTTCTACTCTACTAAACAGACTCTTGGAGCCTCATGGTGAATTCCCATGCTTGATAACTTTATTATTGATCTCACAAGAGAGAAAGAAAAGTTAATTCAAATGGGCGCTTTGAAGTCTACTAAGCCTCATGTCCTACTTACAGAGAATTAAATGCAACAAACTTAAAATGGAGAGAAGAAGAACACTAGAGACTAGACAAAGAAATTAAGAAAGAAGGAAAATTTAATAACTCCAAAAACTCTTCTCAAAGTAAGTTATTTAGTAAGAGAGTTAAATGTGCCTTTTGTAAAAATCTTGGACATGATGAACATCAATGCATGTGAAAAAAAAATGATTCTCTACAACATATTCCTAAAAAAGAATAATATAGGGCTACCTTATTCTATCAAGGCATCTTCATCAACTCAGAAAAATACTAAGGAAAAAGACAAATCAAAGGGGAAATCCTTAGTTGTTAGAACATCTTCATCTCCATCATGGATTATATAGACTCCAGTGCTTCACACCATATGGGTTCTTCATAGGTTTTTTTTTTATCCTTAGAGCCATCTAGTATATCTACAATCACCTTAGATGATGATACTCTAGCATTGGTAAAGGGAGAGGGTCTATTGAAGTTGAAGAAGGAACATTTTCAAATGTTCTAAGTGTACCTTCACTATCAAATAATCTCCTTTCAGTGTATCAAATAACTAATTTAGGGAAGGGTATGATAATACACTTCTCTCCAAACTTAGTTGAGATAAGAGAATTGAAAAGAAACAATTTGGTAGCAATAGGGGAGGCAAATCACCAATCTAGATTATATACCATATCCAATTTTTTCATAGATATTTTTTCAAAAGCACTACTACCTGATTCAGATGAAGTTAGAAAATTATGGCATGAGCAGTTTGGCCATCTTAACTACTGCTATCTTGGGAAAATATGCCAACATAATATGGTGAATGGATTACCTAAGGTTACATTTTCTAAGATACTTTGTGAAGGTTGTGCACTTGGAAAACATCCAAAAGCAAAATTTGACAAAGGCAAATCATGGAGGACAACACAAATTTTAGAACTTGTTCACAATGATATTTCAGGGGATTTTTCCCATCCATATTTTACAAAGGCTAGATATGTTCTCAAATTTATTGATGATTTCTCACATTTTAATATGTCTAATTAGGCAAAAATTAGACGTGTTTGAATCTTTTCAATATTTCAAAGCTATTGCCAAAAAAAGTCAAGGAAAGTCATCAAAGTTCTTCGAATAGATAATGGGGCTGAGTATGTGAACAACTATTTTTAGTAGTTTTGCATAGAAGAGGGGATATATCAAAAAAAAATAGCTCCATATTCCCCACAAGAAAATGGTGTTGTCGAACAAAAAAATAGATATTTAAAAGAGATGGCTAGTTGTATGATTCACTCTAAGGGCCTCACACCATCATATTGGGAAGTAGTCAACTATGCATGTTACATTTAGAATATAGTTCCTCATAAAGCCTTGAAGGTCATCACTCCCTTTGAAGGTTGGAAAGGATGAAAACCAACAGTTGATCATTTCACAATTTTTGGGTCTCATTCCATGGTATGCATTCTAAAAGAACATCATAAGGCTATGGATCCACAATCCAAACCTTGCATCTTTATTGGATATCTAGATGGTGTAAAATGCTATTGCTTACTCCACCTTACCAAACATTAGTTTTTTATTGAGAGAAGTGTTAAGTTTCAAGAAACATATCTTTAAACTATACTTAACACTTTTCAACATATTGTGGACTCACCAGATCCTAATTATAGTACCGGCGATTTAGATCATTCTCATTAGATTTTAATGTGGTATCTTCTTCTTCCAATTCTCACAATGATGATAGTGATGAGGGTTCATCTTCATATAGTTCAATAATTGCATTAGAAGTTGATAATTCCACATTAGACTCGCCCATATCTTGAACTCTAGACAGGGAAAATACATGGGTACTTGATCCAACAGATGAAAGACATATTTAGGCAGATTTTCAGGGGGGTTACATGCCTTCTTTGCTTCAGTCTATTATCTATAGACATTTAGAGAGGCATCATGCATACTTGAGTGGGATATTGCTATGGATGAGGAATATGATTCCTTGGTTAGAAATCACACTTGGGATTTGAATTCATTTCCTAAGGGAAGGAAGATAGTTTGATGTAGATGGATATATCAAAATAAATTTTTAGCAGATGGGTCAGTTGATAAATACAAAGCATGGTTGGCTACCAAATATTTCATGGGTTGCATACATTGACTATACAAAAATCTTTACACTAGTTGCTAAGATGCCTTTGATTTGACTTACACTAGTTATAGTTGCATTAGATGGATGTGAAGAGTGTATTTCTTCATGAAGAATTTGAGGAGGAAATCTACACATGGAACAACCACCAAGGTTTGTTTAGGATTCATTCTTAGTTTGTAGACTTAGGAATCTCTTTATGGCCTCAAACAAGCTCCTAGGTATTGGTATGCCAAGATGGATTCCTACGTCCTATCTTCACATTTTATTAGATGCCATTTAGATCCTAATGTGTATCTATTAGAGAAGGATGATTAACTTTTGATACTAGTTCTATATGTTGATGATCTTTTAATTACTGGGAGTACTTTTACCATTGCAATAGTGAAGTCATCACTTTAGGATAGATTTGACATGATAGACTTGGGTTTATTGCACTACATCCTTGGTATTGAGATTTCATAGTTCGCTTCAAGGATCACTCTTGCAAAACCTAAGTATACTCTTGATCTACTTGCATGATTTCACATAACTACTTGAAAACCATATTTGACTCCCTTTCTATCTGGAGTCAAGCTTGACACTTCATGTACTACATCATTGGTTGATGCTACATTGTGTCGACAACTTGTTGGTAGTCTTATATACTTGAATCATACCAGACTAGAAATTACCTATGCAATTGGCATGATTTCAAGATTTATATAGGAACCTCATGAGCTAGATTGGAAAGTAGATAAAAGGATCCTTCATTACCTTCATGGTACTCTTGGGTTTGGGATTCATTACTGAGTTGGTTCATCAATTGACTTGGTTGGTTTTATAGATTTAGATTTGGTTGGTGATATTGGGAATCACATATCCACTCCATGTTATATTTTTTTGCTTGGTTCAGGTCCTATTAGTTGGTTTAGCAAGAAGAAAAATGTTATTTCTATATCAGCAATAGAGGTAGAGTTCAGGGGGGCTGTAAACTTAGTAACTACAACTATATGGCTTTAGGGAATTCTTTCTAAGTTTGGTATTCCTTTTAGGAAACCCATAGTCATCTATTGTGACAACTAGAGCACCATTCAAATATGCATGAATCTAATTTAGCATCAGTGAACCAAACATAGAGATTCATATGCATTATATTCAAGAGCTTATTCATAGTCAGATCATCAACTTGATCTTTTTCCAGTCTTTAGCTCATAGATTGCTGACATCTTCACCAAACCCTTTACTGAGAGCAATTCCATTCATCTATGAGCTTTCTTGGCATGTGGTCTACATCAACAACAACATCATCCTTAGTGGGTGGCTTTCTATTCTTCTCCTCATCATCTCTCTTTCTAGAGGATAGTTTTTCCCACTGGCTTTTCTACCTTACTCTATTTTTTGAGAGATTGTATTGTACATGGGTACCTTATTAGGCTTCATGGCATGGACCCATTTCTTTTGCATTGTACATGGATACTTCACAAGGCTAGTATTCAGGACCCATTTCTTTTATGCCCACCTAAGTTATGCTTAGGGGGGATGTTAGTGTATATATTTCATACACTTAGGCTTTAAGCCTACTTAGGAATCCCATTGACTCTTTCTCATGTGAGGTGTCAATGTATATACGTGTCTTGAGGGTATGTGTAGGATCATGATGGGCTAAAAAGTGGCGATATGATGGGTATGTGTAGGGTATGTGGCTGGCGACTTTTTTTAACCCAAAATTGATGAAATGAAAAGGGTTTTTAAAGGAGATTCTCATATTTTCACCAATATAAATTATTCTTTAATTTTAATTTAATAAATAATTATTATGCATTTTCTATTTGAATTATGACTAAAGTCCTAATTGATAGGTTGATTGAAAAACATCTATAACTTTCAAATGGTATCACTTTTTTTGAATCTAAAACATGTGTCACATTCTATGATTCGTATACTATAAGATTTAAAAAGAAAAAATTGAATTTCATGAAGTTTTGACCAAGTTAAGGTGGTCAAACATATAATTTTTTTATATTTTTAAAAATTTGTAATAAAAAATTCATAATTAATTATTTACTTGGAAAAAAATTACAAAAAAATATGCATCACATTAGGACATGAGTCCTCTACTTATATATAAAATCTTATAAAAAAGTATTATCATTTTATTGTGGTTAGGGTGGTTAGACATACATGTACTTATTTTTTCCCTGAAATTTAAGTACTACTGCATTGAAATTTCAAACTTTCACCAAATAGATTATTATTATTTTTTAAATAAACCTAGTAGTTTAGAAACTACATTCAATTCGCTACAAATTCTATTCTTACACATTTTAAAAATAATATAGATAACTTATTCAAATTTTTACATCAAGTTGCCTAATTTTGATTTTTCTGAATTCTTTGCCACTTAAGGGCCTGTTTTTTCCATGATGATCCTACACATACCCTTGAGAGGTTTCGACTCACTTTCAACACCTCTTCCTATGTTTTTGATAGGAAACTCACCACCACTCCATGAATGAGGAGTCCTATCCTCATTTCATGGAGGTTGGGTGCCTCCTTCATGCCTATATATGTACGTATGATTTTCACAATATACTTGGTCAACTTCATACAATTTTGTGTTTATTGTGCTTGTTTTTAATCTTCATATTTGTAGGTTCTTCAGTCAATAGGCTAAATATAGTGTGATATTTGAGCTTGAAACAAGTCTCATGCTTGCAAACCACTATTGAGTCATCGAAAAACAAGTTTTAGTTGTCATTTAATGGGTAAAAGCCTCTGAAATCTCACTTATCACTTAAAAGCCAAATAAATATTAATTTTTCAACTAGAGACGGGAACATTCTATTTCTATTTGCAATACTTTTTGTCAATTTGATGACAAATTTCTTTTTTTCATTTTCATTGCTCGATGTTTTAAATTTGTATGCAAATTTTTAAAATCAGATAATACTTGATTTCTTTAAGGAAAAAATCTAGATTTGTCTATGTTTATTTCATTCCATTATTTAGTACCTATTATTAATTATTTAATACAACCACATACAACTAGAATTTGTAGTATATGAAATCCATAATACCCATGCACAAATATGTACTCTAACATATTAACATACATATAGTTTTCTATCGGTGTAATCCTTGAACCTCCTTTAGGTGCAAATGCTAGTTATAGTTTTTTTAGCTGATAGACTTCATATAGTGTGAGATTTGAGCATGAAACAATTCTCACACTTGCAAACCACTATTGAGCCATCGAAAAATAAGTTTCAACTTTCGTTTAATGGTAAACCAACTCCTGTTTAATGGTAAAGCCCTTCAAAATCTCACTTATCACATAAGAGCCAAATAAATATTGATTTGGCAATTGGATGAGAACATTCTATTTCCATTTGCAGTGTTTTTTGTTAGTTTGATGGAAACTTCCATTTTTCATTTGCATTGCTTTATGTTTTAAACCTATGCAATTTTTCATAATCAGATAATACTTAATCTCTTTAACGAAAAAATCTAGATTTGTCTAAGTTTATTTCATTCCATTATTAGGACTTATTATTAATTGTTTAATCTAGTCACATGTAATTGAATTTGCAGCACATCCATGCACAAACACATAGTCTCTAACATTTTAACATATATATAATTTTCTATCGGCATAATCCTTGAACCTCATTTAGGTGCAAGTGCTAATATATATTTTGTGTAAGTATTTTTATTGCTCAAAGTAAAATAATGTGAAATGATTTTGATGCATTTTCATTTTGTGAAATTATCTTGTTGATTTGTTATTTTATTTGAAGGTGACTATACAAATATTATTTGATAGTAATACTAAGTTGTGTTATAAAATAAATTATTAAACTCCATAAATTGTTATGTGAGAAGAGCTTTTTAAATAATATTTCTGATTCATCAATGCGATCCAAAACATTGATGCGTACAATTGAGACACATGTATACAATTGAGACACATGTATATCTAAAAGATCTTTTCACACATTTTAACCATCATAGTATCCATGTGACTTTGTAACGTCAATATTTTAGATCACACTTAATTATCTATCATCAAATATGATCTAAAACAATTATAACTCTTCCACGTAAAAAAATTATATCTACCATGACAACTTTGATATATGGAGATTTACCTACACAGGCCGGACAGAAAAATTTCCATTGTTGCTGCTGACGATATCTTAAGGATCGGACGACGGGCCCACCAGCCATGTCAGGAGGTCAAACTGGTGGTTCAGAGAGTCTTAAATTTGAAGTCGACAATGAGGCTAACGGTCCAATTTTAAATGCTTTTGACCGAGACTGGAAGATACGTTAACATGGGCTAAGACAGCTGGTTATTTACTTAAATCATTTAAAAACCATTCGGGTGAGAAACGTGCTTAGCTTAAAGTTCAAACTAACGGAAACATTTGATTTCAGAAGATAAAATTATTTTAAGACAGATTTTTATGGTCTCTTCCTTGTGTAGAATACTAATTACAAAATACCCAAAAACAATTGATGGCATCTAGAGAGTCAAAATTCAGTGCAGTGCAATGAAGAGTGTGCCAGGAGACAGTAAAGGCGAGGTTGATTTGAGATGTTTTGTTTTGTTTTACTTTATTTGTTTTTCAGTGTAGGCCATGTGACAGACTCAGCCGCTTCACTCCCAACCATTCGATGACATGATTAAAGGTTGACAATGATGTTCCAGCTCAATGGTAAAGCATTTTTCGAAAAATGCTCTACGTTCTAAACAAATCTGCTTTCCTTAAAGCATTTTTGGATTATGCTTACAAATAATCCAAACCTGTAATTTGGATTATCTTTTATTTGTCAGACTCAACTCTGTCATTTTTGAGTTAAATTGATTGATCTATATTTCATTAATAGTAATTCACAACAATTGGAATTTTGATTTGACGTATTGTCGAAAACAGTCTATTTAGTATTAATATAATTTTTTTAAAAAAAAATTGTTTGTATTTTATAATACAAACTGATTCTTATGAACGATTCTTATGAAGGAATTGTTAATCATTTAGTTTTTTAAGCTTGTGATTCTTTATTTAGTTAGTCTTTTTTTAGAGGCTTTCATTTTATGCTTTTATATACAAGTTGTTTTAATGATATATTTAAAGCTTCTTGTTGTTTTACAAGTCCACAAACATAAAGAGGATTATTTATTAAGTTGAATATTGATTTATTTTGTTTTTAGATTTAGATTGTCTAAGAGTTTTTTGAATCAATGTTTTGTATCACACTCCATGATCCATCATTTTTCTTTCCTTTAGTTCTCTATCTTCTTGATGATAGATCACATAGTGTGATTGGAAATGTTGATTCAAAAATCTCTTATACAATCTAATAAAAAACAACATATCAATACTATAGAATGTGGAAACCTAATGTCTTTAAGTTGAAGGTTGTCAATATGGATAGTGAATAATATAGAGGTATATATTGCTAATAATTATTTCAAATTTTCTACCTCTCAATTGTTAAATAATTTTTATTTTCCAATATAGTGTATTAAACTTTTAATTGTCATTTCTTTTGATTGTTATCAAAATAGGTTATAGGAATTTTATTGTCAAGGTTACAAGTATATGCTAGAAAATATCTCTAGATTAATCATTAGCATAACTTTAATGGAAACAACTTATCATTCCAACTTCTACAATTATAGGAGGGAACTATAAATATTGGAGCATCAAAATGAGGATCATACTAGGAATTGGTGAAATAGTACTACACTAATCCTATAGATCAAGATTCCCTCAATATGTTAATGACAAAATCAATGAATGTAGTTGAAAATGTTGGTATAAATACTAGGTGACTTACCTATCTAAGTCCTATTTACATGTTAAGTCCTCTTAGGTCCTAGAAGGGAATCCTTTTAGATAATGTTAGTTGTCACTAGATCTTATCCTATCTTTTGACATTTAATGCTTGTCTCTTAAGTCATTTAATATTTGTTGAGGTAATTATCTCATTATACAAGATTAAGACACATGTAAAGATATTTTCTAATGCTTGTCACAACTTGCCTTTATAAGCAAGGCATCATAAGAAGATCACATATTCAAGATGACAATCTTGCATCCATAATCATAGCATGATATTTCTATCATTTCTCTCTTGTGGAAGTTATTGTTATTTTGTAGGTGATCTTGAGGTGTTAAGGATTTCACCATTAACTCCTGCATGGTATCAGAGCTTCAATGCTACAAACTTATTCTTAGATCTGAGGGACCTATTTTGGCTATAATTGGAGGTTTTAAGGACCCCATGATTGAATCTAGGGCATTAGAGAAATTTAGGTTTATCTTTCATTTGATTAAATTTTGTTATTTTTGACTGATCTACAAGAGTTTCCAATTGAGGGTTATTATTGCTAGATCTTAGAGGTAACTAAATTTTCAAGGCATGTTGGGTTAAGTCTAACCCTAGCATTACATTTGGATGAACCGAAAACCTAAATATCAACTATCAAATCATCAAATTTTGACAATTTTTCCTAGGGGCATTAGACAAATTTTTTGAGTCATCATCATTTTGTACAATTGTACAAATCTATACTTGGATGTAGCATATATAAACACATTTGTAGATCTTGCATCATTCAATAGGGAATATTCTTCAATGTGAAGGACATATTCTATGGGATATTTCATGACCTACATCATCACCCATACTTTATCAATGTCGTACTTCTTGATTACGATTGGTTGGTTGTCACATCTGTAAGCATGATCCACATATTTTTTTAATAAAAAGTTTTGTTTGCTTACTAAGTTTTTCTAACTAGTGTATAGAGGGGCCTTAAAGCCTTGGTTAGTGCAGTTGATGGCCCACCACCTCTCAACTGCTTTCCCCAATAGCATTGCTACCACTAAACAATGGGGTATTTTTTAAAATTTTAGAAATCCACAATCATATGGGTGCCTAGGGGCCCAAATTTTGCCCCTTGATGTATGAATCAATTTTTTTTTTCAAAATTCTATAATGTACAATCCAAGAGAAGTTGGAAATTTGGCATCATGAATTTTTTAGTGGTGTAGATTAATTTCCAATTTTTTTTTGTTTCATGCATTTAATGCTATTTGAAATTAAATTTTTATTTTTGGTCCCAAACTCAGAACTTCTTACCATGATATCTGATTTTCATGATTCTTACAACATTGGAAAGGTATTGACATGCTCTATCATGCCATCCATGCACTTTTCAACTTCAACCCCATGTAACTTTTATTTACGGTAAGTGCACAAAATTGTGACACAAAAAAGATGTTGCTTTTGTTTTTTTACCTGAAATGACCATTTGGTGAGTACCAAATTAGGTGAGCTCCAAATTTGGCACTTTCCAAATGGCTTGGATGACCAAGCCCAAGCCTTGGTATTTAAAAATGCAACTCATTTGGTGAGTGCAAAAATTGGCACTCGCTAAATGAAATGCATCATTTAGCAAGTGCCAAATTTTACACTAGTCAAATGAGTTGCATCATTTGGTGAGCACCAAATTTGGTGCTAGCCAAATGAAGTGCATCATTTGGCACTCACCAAATTTAAAGCATGACATTTTGGAATATATTTTTTGAACTCTCTTTTTTTGTGTTTATGTTGACTTTTAGATATGGACATTTATATTTGTATACTTTAAGTTGTATTTCATATATATAGTTTTAGGATGTTTGAGAGTGGTTTTGGATCTCTTGAAGTTATAATAAAAATTATAATTTTTGGAAGATCTTATAATGTTTCAACCAGTTAAATTTAATAATCATCATGTCAAATTTTAGTAATCAAGAGGTCAAATTTTAGTAATCAAAATGTTGTATCATCTTTCTCTCTCTATCTATCTCGCTCATGTTATTTATATCTTATACTCTAGACCTCTCTCTCACTATCTCATTCTCTTTATCTGACTCTCTCTCCCTTGAGCTTAAGAACTACCTCTCTACCTATCGATACTTCTCTTGCTCTCTATCTCCCTTCCTACCTCCTCCTACTCTCTCTCTCTCTCTCATTCTCCCCCTCTTTCTCTCTCACTCTCTCCCTCTCTCTCTCATATTTCTCTCTCACTTTATCCTTCCCTCTCTACTTCTCTCTATCTCACCATTCTCTCTCTCCCTCCCTATCTTTCTCTCCCACTCTCTCCTTCCCTTTCTACTTCTCTCTATCTTTATCTCTCTCTCTCTCTCTCTCTCTCTCTCTCTCTCTCTCTCTCTCTCTCTCTATCTCACCTCTCTTTCCTTCCCTCCCTCCTTTTGTCTCTGATTTTTTCTATCTCCCCCTCTCTATCCCTATCTCTTCCTTCCTCCCACCCACCTTCCCTCTCTACTTATTTCTATCTAACCTATCCCTCTATACATCTTTCTCTCTCCCTCCCTTATTCCTTCTCTCACTCTCTCCTCCTTCCTCCTATAATGAAACAACTCGCACAAGAAGAATATAATATGGGTAAGTGTAAAAAGATGGGGGGCCAAAAAGGGGTCTTAAGGGGCCATAGTTTTTCTGAAATAAGGAAATACTGACCTTGGATGTGAATTTTTGGATAGTTACACTCAAAAATTTTAGATGAAACAAAAATAAGGATCATAGTGCTCCAAGTTTACTTTCTAAACTACTATTTTTTTTTAAATGGTAGAGATAAAGGGGTTTAACAGATGGAGCCACATAAATTGGTTCTATTTTTGTCAAAAAATATAACATAGTGACTTTTGTGGCTCCCTCAAAAGGTTTTTTTTTTTTTTGGTATTTTTAAAATCACTTTAGTGAGAAATTAACTAACAACATGTAGTTTATGCTCAATTTTTTTTGATATTTTTTAATGAATATTTGATTTTTTACTAACTTTCAAAGTGGACACTTCTTGAAAAATAGTTTTATGGTTGTGCAACCCTATAACTTTTAAAAACTAATTGAAAATCAATTTTTTTTAATATGTGTAGAATGGATTCTAGTTTCTAAAAAATATAATTTATTTAAAATTTTGATGAATGGTTAATTTATAAATAAAAAAACACCAAACACTAGTTTTTGCCAAAAAATAGACATACAAAAAAGAAAAGAAAAGATGAAAGGCTTAACATTATCAAAATGTGAAAAAATACATCGTTAGATAGCTAAGAGAGAACCTAACATTACCTAGGTGTTCGATTTGATCAATATTGAAACAAATGAAAACTTGATTCTTAGCATGAATGCGATTATGTGAAATATTGTAGAATTTGTGAAAACACATCTTTGGATGTTGGGAAGGCACTCCAAGCCTTTGGGTTGTTATTCCAAAGAAAATACCAAGAATAAGGCTTAGGGATTCCCAAAGCAAGAAATAATGTGAGTGTATTATAATGCAAGCATGTTATAACACACTAATGTTATTTCATAGTTTTGACATATTTTTTTGTGTTTGTGCTTGAGTTTCCTAAGCAAGACTTAATGTGAGTATGTTATAACATGCCCACATTATGTTTTGCTTTATGCTAAATGCTAGTCTACTAAATGTGTGTAAGTAAACTAGAATTTATGTAAGTAGACTAACATTTATGTATGTATGTATACATGCTTGTATGTAAGTATGTACGCTTGTATGTATGTATTCCTATGTGTATGTATGTATCTATGTATCAGTGTATGTATGTATGTATGTATGTATGTATGTATGTATGTATGTATGTATGTATGTGTATGTATGTATGTATCAGTGTATGTATGTATGTATGTATGTATGTATGTGTCTATGTATGTAAGTAAGATTGTATGTATGTATGTATGTATTCTTGTATGTATGAGGGAGAGGGGGTGAGAGGGAGAGACTTGAGAGAGAGGGAGAGAGAGGGATGGAGTGGGAGAGATGGGGTTGGAGTGAGAGGTACTTATCTAGGTAGGGTGGGAGGGATCATAGTTGAGAGAGAGGGAGAGAGAAGGAGTGGGAGACAAAGGGATGGGAGAGAGATAGAGGGAGTGAGAGAGAGATGCCTGGGAGAGGGAGATGGGGTGGGAGGGAGAGAGAGATAGAGATAGATAGAGAGAGAGGGAGTGAGAGAGAGGGGGTTGGAGAGAGGGATATAGGGATAGAGGGAGAGAGAGAGTTATCTAGCTAGGGTTCTAGAGGGAGATACTTGAGAGAGATAGGGGTGGGAGGGAGAGATGAGGGAGTGGGAGAGAGAGGGAGGGGAGAGAGAGGGAGTGGGAGAGAGGGAGTGAGTGGGAGAGAGAGAGAGAGGGAGTGAGAGAGAGAGGGAATGGGAGAGAGATAGAGGGAGTGAGAGAGAGACCCTATAGTGGGAGATGGGGTGGGAGGGAGAGACTTGAGAAAGAGGGAGAGAGAGAGAGATAGAGGGAGTGGGATAGAAGGGGTTGGAGTGAGAGGGACTTATCTAGGTAGGATGGGAGGGATGGATGAGAGAGAGGGAGAGGGGGTGGGAGGGAGAGAATTGAGAGAGTGGGAGAGATATAGAGGGAGCAAGAGAGAGAGACCTGAGAGAGGGAGAGGAGGTGGAAGGGAGAAACTTGAGAGAGAGAGAGAGAGAGAGAGAGAGAGAGATTAGGGTTTAAGGAATAGTGTCTAGGGTTGAGGGTTTAGGGATAGGGTTTAGGGTTAAGTGAGAGACCTACATGGCTAAGAAGGGATGGATGGCTAAGGAGAGAGAGAGGAAACATTTAGAAAATCAACATTTTCATAATGCTAGTGTATTTTGAAGAAGTTGAGATATATTCCTTTTGTATAGAAAGATAAAACATGCTCATGTTATAATGTGAGCATGTTTTAGCTTGCTTTTAAAATAGTGAAAAAGACAACATAGCCTTGATCCAAGCCCACATGCTTTTCTATTCTCTTGGTTATGTGTGTGTTTTGATAAAAAGAAGCTTTTTGATCTTGGGAAGTGAACATGCAAAGTTGTCACATTCTACCACCTTTGCATGAAATTTCCACCACATTTTTATGGTTTTCCAACTTAGGAAGGAGGAAATAATAGATTTTTCACATTGAATTTGATATATATCAATTCAAGTCTCAATTTTTGTAATGTTGCAATGTTAATAGTGATTCAATTGTAGGAATTTAACATTATACATTGGTTATTTGTATTGTTGTTAGTAGTTCTTTTCAAGAGTGATATACAATTTAACATTGAAAAGGAAACAATCTTGTGAAAAACTCAAATTGTTGAGGATTTTGATGCAAGAAGAAACAAAGACTACATAGTTGGGTAGAAAACCTCCATTTGAATCTCCATTTTTTAGGTATGTGAAGTCTTTACACATTTTCTTTAAATTTTCCTTAATTCTATTATGTTTCTTTATCATCCCTTATCATACATGATTAATACAATTCTTTGATTTTTTATTATGCATATTCCATGTTCATCATTGTTTGTTTGTCATTATAACCTTAGCCCCTCTTGGAACATTTTAAATGATATAATTCTTTACACTAGCCAATTAAATTTTAAACCACATCTCTTTGAGACATTTTGTTAAATAATTGACCTACCTTGTGTATGCTTCCACATTTTGTATACACATATATATGACAATGGTTATATAAGTATGTAATATAATACATAATTTCCCAATCCTTTTCTATGGATGTGCATGCCCCTTTCCAAAGCTTCCATTTTGGTATAGGCATGGGGGATGTTGGAAAATGCAGTGGAATTTGGTTCTACACCTAAAAATTGCATTTGCTTGAAATTTTCTAAAGCCTTTTCAACAAATCCATTTTCTGCATATCCTACAATCATTGTAATCCACAAGGACATATCTCATTGAGGCATTTTTTTCAAACAGCTCTACCAAAGCAGTCGACTGCCTTGTCTATGCTACCAAAGTTTCCATACATGTCCATCAAATAATTTTATCAAATAGCATAGACAAGGAAATAAGTTGTTTGAAAAAATTCCTCAAAAAAATGTGGTCTCATGGTGATGCACCTCACCATGAGATCACATTTATTTGACACATTTTTTCAAACAGTTGATTGCCTTATCTATGCTACCAAATTTTCCATGCATGTCTACTAAAGAATTTTATCAAATAGCATAGACAAGGAAATTGACTATTTGAAAAAATTCCTCAAAGAAATGTGGTCTCATGGTGATGTGCCATAACCATGAGACCATATTTCTTTGAGGAATTTTTTAAATAGCTGATTTCCTTCTCTATGCTACAAATTTTTTGATACATGTCTACCAAAACATATTTTCAAACAATCCTCCTTTCTTTTAATGATTTGATTGATGTCTGGATACCTTTTTCCAAAGTTAGGATGTTGACAAAAGTTATGGAATTCAGATTTATACTCAAGCCAATTGTATCTTCTTGAAAGTTTGTAATGTCTTTTAAAAAATCTATTTTGTGCTTACCTTGCAATCATGGCATTTCATGAAACTGCATTTCTTTAAGGCATTCCATCAAAAGATTCATGTGAGCTTTGTCTATGCTACCAACTTTTGCATACATGTATATTTGTGGACATTATATTGGTAGGTCATACGTTAGAAAATGGCTAGAGAGAAAAGTCACATTAAATAAATTCTTGCAAGGTAGAAATACTTTTAAAAAATAACTTTCCATTTTCCTTGTGTTCTTATTGCACTTGTTTATTCATCTTGGTGGAGGCATTTTGTCAAATAGTTCATATGTCTTCTCTATGCATCCATATTTCTAATGTGTCTACTAAGTAAATTGCAACCATAACACTCATGAAAATCCCCCGCTTTTATGTTTTGATAGATGCCATACCCCATTCCAAGGACCCCATTACAAGGCAGTGGGTTGTTTGAAAAAATTCCTCATAGAAATGGGGTCTCATGGTGATGTACTCACTAGCTTGTCAATGCATTACCCCATTACAAGGCAGTGGGTTGTTTGAAAAAATTCCTCATAGAAATGGGGTCTCATGGTGATGTACTCACTAGCTTGTCAATGCATTAGCATTGACAAGGTAGTGGGATGTTTGAAAAAAATGCCTCATAGAAATGGTGTCTCATGGTGAAGTACTTCACCATGAGACACCATTTCTATGAGGCATTTTTTTCAAACATCCCACTACCTTTTCAATGTGGTAGAATTGACAAGGTAGTGGGCTATTTGAAAAAATGCCTCATAAAAATGGGGTCTCACAGTGCATCATGAGACCCCATTTCTATGAGGAATTTTTTCAAATACCACATTGAAAAGCTACTAAGCTCACTAGCTTGTCAATGGGGACCTTGGAATGGGGTATGCCATCTATCAAAACATATAAGGGGGGGATTTTGATGAATGTCATGGTTGTAATTGTTTTAGTAGACAAAGCTTCTTTTTTTAAAGTATTTCTAACATATACAACTTAGCTCAAATGAATTTTTTGATGGAATGCCTTAAAGAAATGTTGTCTCATGGAATGCCATGATTGCAAGATAAGCACAAAATGGAAAAAAGGACAAGGCATATGAATTTTTTGACAAATTTTTTTGGTACATACATGTATGAAAAATGTGGTAGCATAGACAAGGTAGTGAGTGAATTCTACTACATTAACAATGTAGTGGGTTATTTGAAAAAATGACCCATAGACATGGGGTCTCATGGTGATGTGCATCACCAATATGAGACCACATCTCTATGAGGCACATCACCATGAGATCCCATCTCTACGAGGTATTTTTTCAAACATCCCACTACCTTGTCAATGCTACCACATTGGCAAGCTAATGAGCTCACTAGCTTGTCAATGTGGTAAAATTAACAAGTTAGTTGGCTATTTGAAAAAATGCCTCATACAAATGGGGTGCATCACTGTGAAACCCCTTGTCTATGAGGCATTTTTTCAACCCACTACCTTTTCAATTCTACCACATTGAAAAGCTAGTGAATGTAAATCATCATGAGACCCCATTTCTATGAGGCATTTTTTTAAAACATCCCACTACCTTATCAATTCTATTGCATTTAAAAGCTAGTGAATAAAACATTGACAAGCTAGTGATATACTCACTAGCTTGTCAATGTGATAGAATTGAAAAGGTAGTGGGCTATTTGAAAAAAATGCCTCATAGAAATGGGGTCTCACAGTGATGTACAGTGCCATGAGAACCCATTTCTATGAGGCATTTTTTTAAATAGCCCACTACCTTGTCTATGCTACCAAATTTTGCATACATGTCTACCAAAACATTTTGTCAAACAATTCACATGCCTTGTCCATTGTTCCATTTTATGCCTATCTTGCAATCATGGCATTCCATGAGACCACATTTCTTTAAGGAATTCAATCAAAAATTTCATGTGAGCTTTGTCTATACTAGATATATTTTTAAAAAAATAGCTTTCCATTTTCCTTGTGTTCTTATTGCACTTGTTTTTTCATCATGGTTGAATGACATTTACTCTTCTATAGGATGATTGTAAGTATTTTGTATGAATGGTTGAAAGACATATTTCATTTATTTGTATGGATTCATTTTTTAGGAATTAATATTGTATCTTTATTAAGATGTGATCTCATGGAATTCCATGACAAGAAAATGCAATTGGTAGTTGCTCCTAGTTATTAGTTATGCTATCTGAAGTAATTGCATCACTGCTTATGTTGACTTTCTAAAAATCTATATATTGTAATGAAATTTTGGAATCTATCAACATCTAGTTATTAGTTATGCAATGTGAAATAATGCTTTTAGTTTGAAATATGTGCAATGGAATGTAATCAATGATATGAATATAAACTAAAAAAATCTATTAAGTACAATTCATTAGTTAAATTATTTATTATATTACCTGAGTGAAGGTTTGAACTCCACTGCCACTAGGAGGTGTTGCCATGAAATCTCCAATATTAACCTATTCAACATCCAAAATCAAATATTAGAATACCATTCATATAACAATGTTATTCACATGTAATATTTATAATTGTTTACTAGTTACATATCTCGGTAGGAGATGCAATGGAGTAAAAAGTAGGTGGAGGGCTGGTGAAAACAATATGAACATTTGACCTTAAAATTTTTTTTGGTGTAATTAAAAGTGTTGTACCTTGTCCTAGGTCATGATTAAACCTTAGTTAAGTTTACTTAGAGACCACATAGGAGGTAGTTGGAGAATTTCCACTTTTGGTGGACTTATCATGTTATTAATTTATCATATTCACCTTTTGTGGACACATCATGTGATTACCTCTCCACCTTTTGTGGGTGATCCACCATTTGTGGTGATTATCACATTATCACTTTTCCACATTAGGTGGAGTGATAACTTTTCACAATTGTCTCATGTCATAAGATTACGACACTTGTCATAATCTTATGACCTTCTATGTACTCACCTTGGCTATATAACCAAGGGGTCTCCTATGTACTTTTGCACATTCTATTCTATTCTATTGGAAGAATACAGTCTATTCTTGTCATATTGTTTCTATCTCTCTTATGCTTGTGCTTTCTATTAGGCCTCTAGATCCTGGGTGGCTACTTTCATAGCCAATTCTTACATGGTATCAAAGCTATTGGAGTTCCTTTGGATTGTAATTTTGGAGAGATTCTAAGAGGGTTCCATTTTTGGCCTTGTATTGCAGGAGCATTTTGGGAGCTTGTTGCATCAGATCCAAGCTCACCATTGTGTCTAAAGTGTCCGAGATAGTTAGATTTTCCTTTTGTTTCATCTCAGTTGGACATTGGAGGCCAAATCTACAAAGGTTTGAAGATTGGAGGTGGTTGCCAGATCTAGGAGCTAGCTACCATTTTGGAGCATTTTCAACCAAAGAGGACATCACCATTGTGCTCAGAAGGGGCAAAAACCCCTAAATAGACTGCCAAATCATCGAATTTGGACAAAGTTGTCCATCGAGGCAAAAAAAAATTTGTTGGCTGAGCCGTATGGCCTAGCCATCATTATTGTTGGGTACAATTTATTTTTCAAAAAAGAATTATTTTAATTTTTCTGTGAATTTAAAAAAAATAAATCAATAAATATTTTATTTATTTGTAGTTTTTTTATTGTAAAGTTTTAAAAAACTAAAATTAAACAAAAAAATAAAAAACAAAAAGTCTTTGCAGTATGCAAAGTACACAGTACCCGTGTACCACAAACCCGGTATAGGTACCATCATGCCACGTGGAGGAGTGGCCCCTACCACTGGCCTGCACGACCCCTTCTTTCTCATCCGACTCTAGACGACTTTACAACCACCAGTGGCAACCGGTTAATAAACAACGGTGGCCCGAAAATACTTCATCTGGCAAGAAGATTCCATTGGCATGGTGAGAAGATTCTGGTGACTATCGAGAATATTCTAGTTACCAATGAGAGAATATTCCGTCAGGACAAAGCATATTACGAAAAGGAGTGACAACCACTATGACGAGCATCAAGCCATCAATTTTAACCCAAAGCAGTGTGTGACAGGCATACGGCCATCAAATTTAAGCTCGTGATCTACTGACCTCAGCACTATGTCAGCCACTTTTTAAAAAATTAGACCCCCTCATGGATTGAGTTTTCAAATTTGTAGTTCAACTTTGAACACTCATATCTTGGTCATTTTGAGGCATTTTTTATGCAATTTTTTTTATTTGGGCTAATTTTTTGTGTACTTCACAATGGTCGAATTATTTTCTGATTTTCGTGCACAAATTTTCTAGAAAATTCAATTTGTCACAAGTGTTGTTGAATTGTCACCATTTTTGCAACTTTCGGGGCTCCGTTCAGGCTCATACGAACTCCTTTTTAGGTGCCATTTTTTTTGAAAGTGCATGATTTTTTCTGAACTTCATAGTGGTGCTATCAATTTGTAGTGATTGTGATAAAAAATGTACTTTTAGCATATGGTCTATTTTGGCCATTTTGGCATTTGTAAAGATAATATCTCAGTTTGGTCTTTTGTATCAATCATTTGAGTATGTTGTAGCCTACTAAAGGCTGTTGTAAAACATTGAAAATTAGAAGCCCACTTTTCTTGGCTTGCAAGTGGCCATTGTACACACACTAAGTATAAAATGCCAAATCATTTTTCTTTGGTGGGGGGTTCTTTGATTGAGTGAATTTTGGGGGGTGTCGTGTGTGATTGTGCCTCTCTCTCTATCTTGTTCTCTTTCATTTTGTTGCTATGGGTTCTCCTAAGTTTCCTTTGTTAACTCCACATAACTATGCTTCTTGGAAAATTGATGCTTGGAGTAAGTTAATGGAAAAAGGATTAACTCATTATATTGATGGAACTGTTGTTGCACCATCTGATCCTAAAGCTGATCCTATTGCTCATATGCATTGGCTCACTAAAAATACCATGGCTCTTGGAACTTTAAGGAAATATGTATCATAAGATCCCATCTTTCAAATTGATAAGTGTAAAATAATTAAAGAAGCTTGGGAAAAGTTTGGTCAATTGTATGGCCAAGTTGATGAGATTAGAGGCTATTAGCTTGAAAATTATCTCACAATGTTAGATCCCAATAATTTTGATACAATCCAAGACTATGCCACTAAGGAAAATGAGCTAAGAGTATAGCTTAAGGATTGTGGCATTGACAAGAAGGATGCATAGTTTGTCTACAATTTGTTGGGAAAACTTCCATCAAAATATGCAACATTTGTTTCTAGCTTCCAAACCCATCGCTTGACAATGGGTAGTTCTTTCACTATGCCTTCATTTGATGCATTCACAGAAATGTTAATGTTAGAGTAATCAAAATTGATAAGCATGGGGGTTCTCAAGTCTTCAAAGTCCAAATCTTTGGTGGCTAACCAAGGGAATCAAGGGACTCAAGGAAAGGGTTCCAACAAGAAGCATAAACAATCTAATCCAAATACACAATAAGATAAAGCACAATCATCCTCTCTACAACAAGGGAATTCTTCATCTTCTCCCAAGAAGGGAAATTCAAGCAAGAAGGAGAGACCAACTTGTTAATATTACAAGAAGTTTTGTCATGATGAGCATCATTGCCACACTAAGCAAATTGATGAGTTGAAAAATATCATCAAGAAGAATAACATCAATTTTCCATCCGCCTACAAGAAGAAGGATTCATCTCCTTCCACTTCCTCACAATCAAAAGGAAAAGGGAAAGCATTTGTGGCTACTTCAGGTTCTTCACAACAATGGATACTTGACTCAGGTGCCACTCATCACATGGGTTCTTCAAGGGAACAATTTTCTTCTTTGGAGCCATCTAAGGTACCTCACATCTTCATAGGTGATGATACTCAAGTGGAAGTTGAAGGAAAAGGTTCAGTTCCAATGGATAATGGAACATTTGAGAATGTTCTCTATGTTCCTAACTTGAGTGCTAATCTTCTTTCAATCTACCAAATCACTCACTTTGGAGATGGCAAGAAAGTTGAGTTTCTACTAGATTTAGTTGTGGTCAAAGAACTTAAGGATGATGCCTTGGTTGCAATGGGACAAGCCAATCACAACACATGGCTTTACTCATTATCCCACTTTGTGCCTAAGTTTCCTTCTACAACCTTGCTCACTCATTCAAATTCAAAAAGTAAGCTATGGCATGAGCGGTTTGGACATCTCAATTATTGCTATCTTCAATAGCTTAGCTCCAAGGATATGGTTATAGGACTCCCTCAAATTAGCTTTTTTGAAGGTGTATGTTTAGGTTGTTCCTTGGGTAAGCATTCAAAAGAGAAGTTTGACAAAGGGAAGTCTTGGAGAGCTTTGGAAGTTCTTCAATTGGTTCACAGTGATGTAGTACGTCCATTTCCAGTGCCATCATTTAGCAAGGCCCGCTATGTCCTCACCTTCATTGATGACTACTCCCGCTTCACATGGGTCTATTTTCTTGTTCACAAGAGTTAAGTGTTTGAAATATTTCTAGACTTCAAGGCTCATGTTGAGAAGTAATCAAGGAAGCAAGTCAAGATTCTTCACACAAACAATGGAAGGGAATATGTGAACAATAGACTTGAGGAATTTTGTACTCTTGAGGGGATTGATCTTCAACATTTAGTTGCCTACACTCCATAGCAGAATGGTGTTGTTGAAAGGAAGAATATAAACCTTAAGGAGATGGCTAGCTATATGATTTATGCTCATTCTCTTGGTCCAAAATTTTGGGAAAAATCTATCAGTTGTGCCACACACATCCAAAATTGGGTTCCCCATAAAGCTTTGAAGGGTATGACTCCTTTTGAGGCTTGGTGTAGTAGAAAACCGGTTGTGAGACACTTTAGAGTTTTTGGTTATCTAGCTTGGGCACATATACCTCCAGAGAAGCACAAGGCATTAGAACCTCAGAGTAGGCTTTGCATCTTTGTTGGATATCTTGAAGGTGTTTAGGAATATAGACTTTTGGATCCAGAGACACATGAGCTATTCATTGAGAGGAGTGTTCACTTTGAGGAAATCTCTCCTAGCTTGGCCTCTAATCCTCCTCTTCCTTCCTTCATAGTGGAAAGTGATGATAGTGACTCAGATGATGATTCTCCCTCAACTTCAACTAGTAGGATCACACCTTTGTAGGGTCCACTTGCAGTTGAGGAGTCTCGTCCTTCATCTCCTACTAGACCTCGTTGGGCTCGAAAAACTCTTGAGTCAACATGTTCTCTTGTTGGGGATCCTTTAGATACTTGAAAGACTCAGTCACAACATCAGGATTTCCCACATGCTTATATTACTAGTGCTTGAGATCCATAGTCTTTTAAGGAGGATTTAGGCATTCCTGAATGGGATTTAGCAATGGAGGAAGAGTATAGTTCTTGGATGAGGAACCACACATGGGATCTAGTTCCTCTTCCTAAGGGGAGAAAGATGGTTTGATGTAAGTGGATCTATCAGACTAAGTATGCAGCAGATGGAAGTGTGGATAAATACAAGGCTTGGCTTGTTGCAAAAGGTTTCTCATAGGTTCCAGGTGTTGATTATATAGAGACCTTTGCACTCATTTCTAAGATGAACTCCATTTTCTTGACACTTGCTATTGTTGTAGCTCATGGTTGGGCTATATATCATATGGATGTAAAGAGTGCATTTCTTCATGGGGATCTTCATGAGGAGATTTACATGGAGTAGCCATAGGGATTCATACAAGATTCTTCTTTGGTTTTCTGATTAAGGAAGTCTATCTATGGCCTCAAATAGGCCCCTAGGGCTTGGTATGCCAAGATGGATTCCTTTCTTCTCTCAGCAGGATTCACCATGTGTCATTCAGATCTGAATGTCTACATTTTGTGACAGGATGACTCTCATTTACTACTTGTGCTCTATGTTGATGACTTGATCATTATAGGGAGTGCCTCATCCATCATTGGTAGTGTCAAATCTACTTTCAGGACATATTTGCTATGAATTATTTGGGCCTTTTTCACTATTTTCTTGAGATTTAGATCACACGATCAGCTTCTAGGATATCTCTTTCTCAGCCCAAGTATGCTCTTGATCTTCTAGCTCAGTTTCACATGGCTGATTGTAAGCCTGCTCTGACTCCCTTTCTTTCAGGAGTCAATCTTGAGGCTAAGTATTCTACTCCACTTGTTGATACCACTTTGTACTGTCAACTTGTTGGGAGTCTCATCTACTTGACTCACACATGCCCTAATATCTCCTTTGCAATTGGCATGGTTTCACGCTTTATGCAGGAACCACATGAACTTCATTGGAAAGTAGCCAAACGCATCTTGCATTACATATAGGGTACACATCATCATGGGATTCACTATGCAGTAGGTACATGACTTACCTTGGTGGGATATTCAAATTCTAATTGGGCTGGTGATCTTGATGATCATAAGTCCACTTTTGGCTACAACTTTCATCTTGGTTCTAGCCCCATTTTTTTGTAGAGTAAGAAGCAACATGCTATTGTTCTTTCTTCGACTAAGGCTGAGTATCGAGGGGCTATTAATGCTGCTACTAAGGCTATTTGGCTTCAACATATTCTCACTGAGTTTGTCTTCACTATTCCACATCCTACAATCATTCATTGTGACAATCAAAGTGCCATCTAGATCTCGAAGAATCTAGTTCACCATCAACAGACTAAACACATCAAAATTCATATGCACTACATTCAAGAGCTGATACAGGAGCAGGTCGTTGATTTGTAGATATCTTCACTAAACCCTTCACTGAGAGTATATATCATCATTTGCAAGCTCTCTTGGGGGTGCAGGATGTTTCATCTGAGGAGGTCACTTGACTTCTTCATTCTCTCTTTTGGGGGGTTCTTTTTCCTCACTTAAGGTTTTTCCTTCTCATCTATTTGAGTGCAGTTCTTTGTTTTGTTTCATCTCTCTTTTGGAGGGGAGTTTTTTTCCAAGTGGTTTTCTCCTTTTCTCCACTTTATGATAGATTTCATTGCATTTGTACATGGGTACCTAACATGGCCTAGTAGTTGTGACCCATCTTGCATTGTTTGCATTTCTATACATTCTCCCTAAGTTGCACTTAAGGGGGGGTGTTGGTGTAATTAAAAGTGTTGTACCTTGTCCTAGTTCATGATTACACCTTAGTTAAGTTTACTTAGGGACCACATAGGAAGTAGTTGGAGAATTTCCACTTTTGGCAGACTTATCATGTTATTAATTTATCATATCCACCTTTCGTGGACACATGATGTGATTACCTCTCCACCTTTTGTGGGTGATCCACCATTTGTGGTGATTATCACATTATCACTTTTCCACTTTAGGTGGAGTGATAACTTTTCACAGTTGTCTCATGTCATAAGATTACAACACTTATCATAATCTTATGACCTTCTATGTACTCACCTTGGCTATATAACCAAGGGGTCTCCTATGTACTTTTGCACATTCTATTCTATTCTATTGGTAGAATATAGTCTATTCTTGTCATATTGTTTCTATCTCTGTTATGCTTGTGCTTTCTATTAGGCCTCTAGATCCTGGGTGGCTACCTTCATAGCCAATTCTTAAAATTTTATTACAATCATTAAACTAAATTAGTTAATCTTTCATTTCACAAAAAAAAATTAATAAATAAAATTTAATGAACATGCCAACATTTACCTGAGTATCGAGGCCAAAAGCCTCATTCAAAATGGCATCTTCCATCGCCAACTGGTCAGCTCTAGACATAGTCTACACACTAGCCTCCTAACTATCTATGGGGTCATATGTATAGGTGGACCCGCAAACCTAACAATTATGGGGTGGAACCCTACCAATCGAAGTATCCCTTGGATCATGATGTACTACAAGACTCCCACATTGGATGATACTCTAGGTTAGAGAACTAATAAACTATGGAGTATCCACCTCAACACTCTCCTTAACGATGGAAGGGATAGCAACGTGCTCATAAGTCGGTCTAGTGAGTGCTCATATCACTGGCCACTGAGGATTGAGATGTGCACTTGGTCTATTCTGTGCTGACCCACCACCTCTCCCTTGAAAGTACCACATATTAAAATAGTTGGGGATTTTGTTGAGTACAAACTCGCAGTAGAGTTTCCTTAATAAATATTGGGGGACCTTGTTATTATTGCATGTAGGTGTTGGGATATGGTTTTGTACACCATTGCATAAATTTATTTATTATAATGTTGTAATTAAATAATTATTTCATTGTGATACACCTTGGTGGTGTTAATCACACTAGGTAATTATTTGGGGAGCACTTGATGTTGTATTGTAACATTGTATTATTATTTAATGTGTGCGAGACATATGATAATAATTTAATATTGGGGAAATATTAAATAAAGTGATGTCTTAGTACCTAAGGGGTTAGTGGTTTTGTATTCACATGGTTTTGTGGTACATGGTTTCACCTTACCACTGGTTGTATTTTGTGTGAGCTTGTGTCTATAAAAGTGAACACATGTGTAGTGGTTTAGGTTGGTTGAGTGGGTTGGTTGTCATTATTGAGTCTTCTTGTGGAGTGTATTTGTCAAACATGGCATGGGATGTGTGGATTTATGCTTGGACACATTGGAATGCATTGGAGGACATGATGCTTCAGAAGTATTCATTGTAACTCTTGTATTACCTTATTGTTGAATAATATGGAGTATGGATGCTTTTGGAGGCTAGGTTTTTCCATCTTGAGGGTTTTCCCAGGGTATATCTTGTGTTATCTTGTGGCTTGTCTATTTGATCTATGCATTTTGGAAACTTGTATGCATGTTTATTTCTCATGGGTTATGTAGGAAATGGATTAAGATTGTGGGTTGAATGCAACATTTCCTAACAAGTGGTATTAGAGCTTTCATGGTTGAAGAATTTTTGTTATAACCCTAGTTTGAGATTTTTTTTTGCAAGTTGAAGCCATGGACATGCATGTAGGTTTTGAGGCATTACAAGATATGAAACACATGTTGTAGGTGTTTGTATGTAGATTTGGGCTTTTGGGTTGTCAAGATTTGTTTGGTTTATTATAGATCTGAAGTTTTCAAAATTTGGGTGAAAAAGGTTTTCTTGGTTTGAGTTTGAATATGAGGGTTTTGTAGTGGAAATTTCATAGATGACCTCTTGAGACAAAATGGACCTCATTTTTGGAATCAAGTTAGCCGAGAAATGAATTTTGACATAAAATTCAACCTATTTTGGAAAAGTTGAAAGAAAATGATAGTTTTTTTTAGTAAAAGGCCCAATTTTCCCAATTTTGGCAATGTGGGGGATTTTTTTTTTAATTCTATCATTATAAAGTTCACAGAAAAAAATCTTGGCATCAGGGATATTTTTTCCTAAAAATATTAAAATATAGGTGGAAAACAAAAAAATGAAATTATAAATATTTTAAAAGAATATATATGTATATATATATATTAAATGGAGTGAGTGGGAGTCCTCAGACCCCACTTGTACCTACTATCAGTAGGGTACCCCATGGTACCTACTGATAGTGGTATTGTGAGGTACCGGCGGCAGTAGGTGAGTACCAAGTCTAACCCACCTTAGTTTGTCATACTGTAAAAAAAAATTAACCACAAGCTTTAAATGAAACAAAATTTAATATTAAAAAAATTATGCAGTATGTATTAAAGTCCCCTCCCCATAGACTTCAAATTTTTATAAGCCCAAATTAATAAGTTGTGAGGTTCGCAGTGGGGAAGGGGGGAAACCATTTAAAATGAAAAATTAAATTATTATTGAAATACATTTTGAAATCCATCACAACCACTAGCGATGTGGCTGGTGGGCTACCAGTGGGCCACCGCAGAGCCACCAAGGGGGAAAATTGGACATTTTCCAGTAGTTTTTTTTAAATGCATTTAACTTTCACCCACAATGTCGGATTTTCAACTTCTTGTAGTTGTTGGAAAGCTAGTTCCGAGCACTACATAGTGGTATAGGTTTGGTTCCTTGATTTTTCCATTTTGACATGTTTTTGGAGCCTAGAAGTCAGATGTTCTCATTTTTACTATTTTGGTCATGACTTTTTCATACAAAATTAGGTTTTTGATTTCGAAGAGGCATTGGAGAGAATTTTTAGTGTACTACATAGTGGCTCAAATTTTTTATCAGGTTAAGGAATAGGTTGATCTTGGTACTTATTTGTTGTAGGTTCCTTAGATTCGAGGTGTGATTGTGTGAGCATCCAGATGATTCAAGAGGAAAAATATTGAGGGAGTACATGTTTTATATATTATTTATGATGCTACAATTGATTATCATATTGTGCTTATTGGTATAGGTTTATAGGTTTTTTTCAAAGTTGGGACTTTGATGGTGATAGGTACATAGGTTGTCTTCAATTTTGAGGACATGGTTTGAGACTTGGAGTCTTTTATGGGTGATAGTTGAGAGTAGGTACAAAGATGGCTATATGGTGTCATGGGTATGTAGGTAAATTTGATGTATTGGCATGACATGATCATGTATGTGGTGTTTGGTGGTGGTATGGTTTGATGTTAGGAGATTGTACTTAACTTCTTGATGCTTATTTGGTTCCTTGACTATGATTACTCTTTTGTGGACATGTTTGGAAAATCAAATCTGAGGTTGATTTGGTGTTTGAGTCATTTGGTCTACATGGTTATTTTCTTTGATATCTCAATTTGTAGGTTACTAATGTGATGATGATTTTTCTTGTTTTAGTGATTGGATCTATGAGTTATGTAGGTGTGTGGGTTGTCCACTCATTCAGTTGCAGTGGGATGACTCAAATGTGGATTATCTATATCCACTAGGTTTGATTCATTATTGTTGCAGATTTTATTTGTTGGCCTTGTCTGTGGTCATTTGTGCATTGGTATGTTGTTTCAAGATTGAGAGGATGGATGATTTGAGTACTTGATTAGTCAGTTCATGGGACTTGTAGCATGTGGTTTGATCACGACATCATGATAACTTGTTACATTCATTTGTTATACACTTTCAGTGGGAGATTTTGACAGTGATGACTTAGCGATGTTAGATTGGTCTATGATATTTTGATGGCGGTTGTATGTATCTTCTTGGCTTGGAGATCTTGGTTTAATTGTATGTTACTGACATTGTAGTTGAGTGTGTGTAGACCTAGATGATCTTCATGGAGAGGATGGTAGTCATGATGCCATGTGTAGCTTGTATCATTGTTTAGTTCTAGAGTTGTTGGTAGTGATATGGATGCATCAATAGGTATGATTATCTTCATGTGATTCGAGATATGATTTCTTGGTTTAGAGAAGGTTTGATATTATGTCATGGTTTACTCCTGATGCTAGCTTAGAGTTTTGGCATGATATGTGTTTTCTTGAGACTAGGATGTATATATGTTTCCGTGCATGTGATCTCCTAGGAGGATATGGTTAGATCATGTTGACATGATAGGTTCTTGATTCTACGGTTGGAGCTTTGACATCAATGTCAATAGTTCTCTTTGTATTGGGTACATTGATCATTTCCTTGATTACTTCATGATGGTGCTATTTTCCATTTGGAGTTTGGCATGGATTGATTGGTTATAGGTTCTCATGGATGCTTAAAGATTTAGGTGATGGTTGGAGTTCTCTTGTGATTAAAGACATTTTCTTGAGATGATTACTTGTTGGAGGTTAAAAATGGGAAGACTGAGGAGCTTTCACCTAGTTATGGACATGATTTCATGATGGACCAATAGAGGAGATTTATCTTGTAGTGAGTCATGATGACTTGGTTATCCTGGAGGAGCATTCTCATTCCCCACTCTTGGTCTACTCAGTAGTTTATTATTTGAGAGGTATTTTCCCTTTAGATATTTCATGTGTTATGTTTCATGCTTTATTTTTCATGGGATTGAGTTGATTCATGGTGATTGATTTTGGATACTCATTTGAGGATGGTTTAGCATGAGTTTATATGCTTTATCTTTCATAGATATGTATCTTGAGCTATGGATGGTTAGTTTTGGAGGATTCATTTTGAGGGATGTTCTAGCATGATTATCTCCTTGTGCATTTGAGTTTATGATATCATTATTCAATGTATATTGTTAGGAGATGGTATATGGGCTGATTTCCAATATTAGGGATGGTTACTATGATTTTTATCTTCTTGATTAGAGAGGCTTACATCCATGTTGGAATTGTTACATTGATTCATATGTTGTAATTGGTCTATGAGATTGGATGTTATGGATATTCTTGAGGCTTTTCATTTGGGGTTGTTAGGAGGTCATACTTGACACAAAAATACACTTTTGAGGTGTTAGTAGGAGGACATTATGGTTTACAGGTTTCTCTCTTCATGGTTCCTTCCTAGATGTTCATGTTTTGGGAGGATGGTGGAAACATGTTGTGAGAGATTATGCAACTCCTTGGGTTGCATGTGTGGATCATTGTTATTTTTCTTGGTACTTCATTCTTTGATTTACTTATCACATCTTGATATAGTGTTTATTGGTAGACTTGATATGCTTTAGAATTACCTATGCAGTGGGAGTTCCTGGATATGTATGTTCTTCTTTGACAGGTTTGATATAGGGAGCTTGATTGTAGTTTATAGGTTACATATGTTCTTGGCATGAGTTTATTGATATATTGATTCCTTGGAACTATGGATGGTTGGATGCATTATCATGTGTTGCAGATCCTATTTCTGATCATGTGGGTTTTTCAGTTGATAGAAGCTTGGTTAGAGCCTTTGTTATCACTTGGATTTGATACTTGTGCTCATGGATTGGTGCATCTTCACCTTGGCATGTTCCTTTTCTTCCATAGGTGTCATATTGGAGGATGAGAGGAGTTCTTGCTTGAGATGGTGGCACTTTGTTCTTATTGCAAGTATCTTGATGGAGCACGAGAGCATGTTGGAGGTTCATGTGGTTTCATGTATGGCTATGATGATGTATTTCATGTATTGATCCCTTATGCAATGTATGCAAAAAAGTGGGAGAATGTTGGGATATGGTGTTGTACACCATTGCATAAATTGATTTATTATAATGGTGTAATTAAATAATTATTTAGTTGTGATACACCTTAGTGATGGTGTTAATCACAGTAGGTAATTATTTGGGGACCACTTGATGTTGTATTGTAACATTGTATTATTATTTAATGTGTGGGAGAAATGTGATAATAATTTAATATTGGAGAAATATTAAATAAAGTTATGTCTTAGTACCCACTATTAAACAATGGGTTAGTGATTTTGTATTCACATTGTTTTGTGGTACATGGTTTCACCTTACCACTAGTTGTATTTTGTGTGAGCTTGTGTCTATAAAAGAAAACACATGTGTAGTGGTTTAGGTTGGCTGAGTGGGTTTGTTGTCATTATTGAGTCTTCTTGTGGAGTGCATTTTTGATGCATGGAATTATGTGGATTCATGCTTGGACACATGGGAATGCATTGGAGGTCTTGATGCTTCAAAGGTATTCATTGTAACTCTTGTATTGCTTTATTGTTGAATAATTTGATAGAGTATGAATGCTTTTGGAGGATGAGATTTTCCTTCTTGAGGGTTTTCCTAGGGTATATCTTGTGTTATCTTGTGGCTTGTATATTTGATCTATGCATTTTGGAAAATTGTATGGATGTTTATCTCTCATGGGTTATGTAGGAAATGGATTAAGATTGTGGGTTAAATACAATATTTCCTAACAGGAGGATGGTAAAAAACCATCCACCATCTCTTCCAAAAAATATCCTTTATCCCTTGGTGGTTGCACCAATGGATAGAAAACCTCTTTCTTGTAAGGTCAAGAGTTTGCTTTGTACGTGGGTTAGTGAATAGTGAACACAATTCAAATTTTGTAATTTTTTTGGTTTTTACTTGTTTGCAGGATAGTTTGTTGATAATTGCATAGGTACATGTGTCAATATAGCTTGAAATGAATTTTCAAGCATGGTTCTTTCTGAGGTTGAACTTACAGGATCCTTCAACCTCGCAACTAACTCAAAATTTTCTTTGTTGTTTTTAGTTTTCCCCATTAAATTTTGTTGAGTTCCAAGAGGATGTTGAGGAATTGTTGGAGTTTGTTGCTATGGTTGTTCATCAGGATTTTTTTGTTGTTGTTGTTCATGAGGAGAAGGATTTTGAGGAGGAGAATTAGGTGAATTTTCAACTCCTAAAAAATGAAAGAAATTAACATCAAAAACATATTAAATCTACCTATTTAACAATAAATTTACAAAAAATAAAAATAAATTACTCCTTGGAGCTCCTCATTGATGTGGTAACATTCTAGTGAAGAAATAGCAACAATTTGGTTAAGAAATTTATGAATTTGGGGTCTCCACAATGTGAGCATACCTTGGAAGGGTTTTTAGGCTACAGATGAAGGAAATATGATAGTGTTAAAATGATTTTGTTTTTCTTTGTTTTCTTATAACACAAAACACACTCACATTATAATGAAAGTGTGTTATACGCTAGGAGTAATCGAGCCTTAGGATCGATCACACCAAGCCATAATGTGAGCATGTTATAACACACTCATGTTTTGGCTTTAATTTTTTTTTTTTAAAAGTTGGCCACTTTTTGGCCACCCAACATTTTGCACCCACCCATATTAAATATGCTAAAAATACTTGATAATAATATGCCACTTTGAGAGGGAAACCTTCTAATCCACTTTGAGGTTGGATACCTCGAATAGTCTTCAATAAGAAGACAATCCTCAACATGGTGATTGAAAATATGATTCACAACCTCCTATATATACCTATTTATGCCTAGGATATCACCTAGCCTAACTTAGATAACCCTATATAAGCCCTAGGATGACCTAACTAACTAAATAATAATATAATAATCATAACATGACTTAATTAGGAGTTAAGATAGCCACAACATGACTATTCATAAGCAAATATACACTAATAATAAGGGTGTAACATTCCCCCTTTCTTCAAACAAGCATTGTCCTCAATGCTAATTAGGTGTGGATTCTTTTGAATGAATTCCTCATCCTCCCATGTGGCATCTTCAAATGGTAAATTCTTCCATTGGATGAGTTTTATAGTCCTTAGCTTCTTTGGGTGTGTTATTAAACTAAGTTTTGGATCCAATATGATTCTTCCTTCTTCATCGAGCTTTGGTAATATTTTTGGCATAGGGATATTATGCCCAATTGCCTTCTTCAAATAAGAGATACACAAAGATGAATGTACCATTTTTGTTGGTGGATGGATCCTTGGAACTAAGTGTATGGTATGATCATTATCCATCTTAGGAGGAGGTATTTTAGGCTTATCTCCAAAGACCACTTAGTGATGATCAAATATTTCTTATAAATCTGGATGGGAGGAAGCATTTGATTGAGTAAATTTTAATAAACATAACTGGGCCACAGAACCATCAACTCCCTTTTTAAGAATCTTCTGCATTTGATGAGAGCTTACCATTTGTGGGTAATTTTCCTTCAACCCTCTTAGCTCTATTGTATTTCCTTATGATTGAAATATCATGAATAGTTCTTGGAAGTTCATCTCACTTGTTCCCAAAGTAGTAAGCCATTGTACTCCCAAAATAATTTTCTTCTACACCAATTGGAGATAGCATTCATTGCGCTATCAAGGTGTTAATCTCCCATGGATAATTTGATGCTATGAAACCTTCTATAAAAACTAACCATACCACCATATGTAGTCAAGACGTAAAAATCTAGAGCTAGTTATATAAAACAATTAGATGAGTAACCAATTTTTTGTTGATGAAATTATGTGTGCTACTTGAGTCAATCAACATCATTACTTTCTACTTCTTTAAGAAACCCACTCCCTTGAGAGTTTATGGGGCACTAAAATCTAAGAGTGCATAACAAGAATTTTTTTTTGGAGATCTTATGATTCATCCTTTGACTCCTTATCACTTTCTAATATTGGTTCCTCCTCTTCTTCCTCACTCAAACCTTTAATGTAGAATAATTTATTTTCACTACATCTATGTCCTAGACTATATTTTTTGTCATGATTGAAACACAACCCTTTTTCTCTCTTCTCCTTAATTTGTTGTGGAGTCCACTTAGTAAGTTGATGAAGATAAGGTGTTGAGTATCCTTTCTCTCCTATCTCACTATCCCCTCACTTACTAGGAATCAGATACTTCTCCTATACCCTATGTACTAATATAAAGGATGAAGATGTAGAGCTAGGACTAAACATGCATACCTCTTATTGAATGTGATCCTTGAGATCACCCAAGAATAAATCATTCAAGTTACCCTCTATAATTTTATCCACTCATAAGGATAGATTTTAGAATAATTGGATATAATCCTTAACTGATCTTGTTTGTTGAAGTTTAGCTAGCTAGTTGAAGAAGTTATTTGTCACACTATTGCTATACTGTGCTTGGAGTTCTTCCATGAAAATTGACCATGAGACCATGACACCATTTTTTTGATGAGTACAAAGCCAATGATACCAAATGAATTGATCGGGTTCTAGATATAGGGAAGCCATCGTGACCTTTTGTCCATTTGGGACTTGAGGTGCTTTAAAAAAAATATCCATTTGGTTTATCCATGTTAGAGGATTCTTTCCATCAAACTTACGCATATCCACCTTTGGTATCAAATTCCTAGATCCCATAGGAGTATAAACATTTGGGTCAAGAGTAGCTAACTTAAAATTTTCACCTTGGTTGCTAGAGACCTCCTTTCTTGGTTCATTAATATAGGAACTTAACACGCTTTAAATGTCCAATATGTCCTCTTAGGCAACAAATCTCCATCTTCAATGATGAAATTTCTTCCTTGAACTTACTTATTGTATGCATGTAAAATAGATATATAAAAAAAATATGTATAAAAAATAGCTTAAATCAAACCAAAACACATGCAAACCTCAAAATATTGAATGTATTATGTTGAGTGATTGAAGATTTCAATGTGGTTGCTCATGAATCTAGCAACATAACCATAACATATAATATGTTGATGCAAATGGGATGGGAGGCCTCTTCTTTATAGAAATGAGATGGAAGAAATGGAGGGTTTGGATGCATTAATGATGAATGGATAGGATTGAATGAGAAGATAGGGTTTGGATTGAAGTCGTAGTCATGTGAAAAGTGTCACATGAGGGATAAGGGATATGTTTAGGGAAACATCCTTATATGGATGGCTAGGATTAAGAGGTGGGATATTAAATGAAGGGCTAAGATGAAAAGTTAGTGACTTTTTGGGATAAAGGCTAGACATGTGAAAGGGAAACTTGTCATTTCACAACAAGTTTAGATTATGATCCATGTGAATGGAATCAATGGATAGGATTAAATAGATAAGGTTAGGGGATAAAGTGGAATTAAATAATGAAAGAGAAGGGAAATGGGAATTAATTAGCCTAAATTAAGTAATTAATTTAGTTGGAGGATTTGGGGATAAGGCTAGACTTAATGAAATAAATATAAAATTTATTTAATAAAAGGTGGGGAATAAGGATAATGGATAAATTAATTAATTAATTAATTAAATATTTATTTAATTAAATATTAGGATAAGGGAAAAGGTTAAATTAATTAAATAAATAATATTTATTTAATTAATTAATTTGCTAAGATAAAGAGGGATAAAGGTGATGGGTAAATCAATTAATTAAATAAAATATTATTTAATTAATTAATGGGATAGGATATATGCTAAAATAAAGTGTGGTTGGGCTAGGACATTTTTTAGGTGTCTACATTTTGCCCCTCTTTGAGATGATTTTGTGAATAAGAGAAGTAACATCATTTCAAAGAATAAAACATTGTGGGTACGAAAGGGATTAGGACTAGAAACATGATGCCCCAGTCACTAGTGAAGATGAGGAATGATGACAAGGAGGTAGTGGTATTCCCCCTTGAGAGGACATGCAGGTTCAAAGAATATGAGTGTGCTCTCAAAATGGATGAGATGACTTGAGGATGAAAGATAAAAGGATTATGAAGATGTGGATGGAGAGAGAGGATGGACGGTCATCATGTTGCAATGATATGAGCAACCTAGATTTGATATTATACTTGACATTATGCTCCAAGGTATAAGGAACCATGATGACAATGTTCCAAGTATGTGATCAAAAGTTCAAGTGTAAATATATGCCCCATAACACCAAGATATGGAAGACCATGATTCCCTTGTGACAATAAAATGAAAAATACCCGGAGAAATGCAAAAAATGACAAAACACACTAGCAACAAGCAAGAATGCACAAAAAACCAAAATCAACCAAGGACTATGCTCCAAGTCACTTGTTGAAAACTGATTGATGGATTGGTTGATGATGATGACGATGAAATTGTTTGATATGGGAAGGAAACATATCGAAACAACTTGAGGATTGGGAAAGACATATCCCTATGATGATAATGGATTAAAGTGTATCAATATAGTATCAATTGATTTGGATTGAAATCATGGATTTCTTATGGATGATGCACTAGATTGTAAGATTGGATTGCATGAATTATGATTGATTGCATTTAATGGAATTGGATTGGGATAGTTGGGTTGAGAATATAAATGGATTGGATAATATAAGATTGGATGGAGGATTTAATGAGATCTAGTGATAAGGGAGAACCAGGACATGCTAAAGGATGGAAGGATGGAGGAATTACATAGATAGGAGATAGGAATTTGGATAATGGATGGTGATGGGAGATAGGATGATGGAGCTCCAAGGACTAGTTGCAAAGGACTAAGATGCCCCACACTAGAGGTAGTACAATCATGGATGGGATATGATGAGTGATGTATGATATGGAAGGATAGCACATAAAGGATATGAATGCATTGATAGTTGACCCATAGGATCTTCATCAAGATCAAATATGGGAAGGGAAGATGGATTTGGATATGATGAGGGATATGGAATGAATGAAATGGATAGGCTAAGAAGGATGGAAGGATATAATGCATGATGTATATGAAGATCCTTAGCCTTATAAAGATTAAAGGAGGGAAAAGGGAGGATGAATGTAAGTAGGATAATGGATAGGTAATGAGGGATAAAGGGGGGTGTGGTAGGTAGAGTAGCATGGATGAAACTTGACCCCAAGTGTAGAGTTCAAGAGGGTAATGTATTACACATGAAAATGTTTACCAAGTTTTCATCATGGTACCTATATAAGGTGCCACAAGAAGTGGTTTTCAACCTTGGATTAATGATTTCTCTTTAAAAAAAAAATCATTTCTTTTTCTTTTTCTCGTTTATCCTTTTTTTTGAATTGTTTTGAATAAGATGGAAGGAGAAGGATAAGGACATGGATAAGTGGATTTGGATGATAGTGGATGCATGATAGGGAGATGAAGGAAGGACTCAAGAATCTAGTTCCATGGATGGTATCCCTTGAATACGTGTTCCATTACATCATGGACAATTGGAGGTATGATCATGGACGTTGGTAGAATGATGGTAAGGGGAATGAAATGGATGGGAAGATGGTGAGGGATATGGATTTATACAAAGGACTGGATGAGATGGATGAGATGGATGGAAGGATGAAATATGAATGTTGGATAATGGATGGGTTGAAGGAAGACTTGTAGATGAGTGGATGGAAATTTTGGCAAGATCGACATTGGAACACACCTTGAAGGGTGGTGGAGTTGTGAAAGAGAAGTGGATTTTGAATTTGGAGATTTACATGGAGGAGTTGATGTGGATTTTTGGATATAAGGACCCAAAATGGATGGAGGTGATAAAGGATTATTAGATGGGGTGGAGGACTTAGAATTGGACAAATATTTTGAATAAGCAAGTTTGGATGCCAATTTTTATTTTTCTTTGGGATGCATTGATTCTATGAGTATTTTTAGAATCCACATGGTTTTTAACTTTTATTTTTTTCTTCATGGGCCTTTGTGGCCTTTATGATTTCAATTTTTAATTTTGGATCACATTTTTCTTTTTTTTTGCATGTCTTTTTGATGAACATGTTGATGCTTTAAATTTTGTGGATTTTGTCTTTATGCATTTGAGATTTAGCATCCAAATTGCTTTCAAGAGAAATGGGATTGGTGAATGGAGAGGAATGATATGGAGGTCTTATGAATGGGTTGATGTGTTGGGAAATTTTTGGATGGAATTAAGTGATGCTGATACGTGGTTGTCATTGATGTCAACACTATTAGAATTTGATATTCTAAGTGTTGTATATGTCAAGGATATTGAGAAATTATAAGTGAATGTGTTTCAGGTTCCTAGTGGAAATATGCAGGTCATGAAGGAATTACATTATGTATGTAAAAGGTTGTTTGTTTTGGATCAAAGGGTTTAATGTTGAGTATGTCTAGATCATCTATCGGAAGTTTTAGAGGTCCACATGAAATTGTGTGCAAGTTGTGGTCTAACAGTGTTTGTTGGTCTCTGTCAGAGTTTCTGAGTGAAGATTGTATGTTCTAGGTTATCTCAGTTGTTGTGAATGTCTCTCTGCTATTTCTTGGTGTTTTTAGATGTCTCTAGTTCATCCTCTATCTTTGTGGTACATCCACATGATCCGGTGAAGCTTGTGATTGAAAATATTTTCTTGCACATGTCCATTTTTCCTTGTTCTTGGTTGACATGTTGATGCTAGCGTGTTGTGGATATTCAAGGCATGATTAATTGGAGTATTCTTATTTTGGAGAAGTGAATTTGGGTCCCCACTATGTTGTGGCTAACCTTGGTGGGTGCACATGGAAAATTTAATTATGAATTTAAGCCGACATTGAAAATATATTCTTTTCCTCTAGCCGACTTTGTTATGGTGAAATCTTTTTTGTGGATAGATAAGAAGCAATTTTGTGGAGTATGCAAAGTGTGGTTAGTGTGATGAGTATTTTTTGTGTGATCTTGTGTGCATAAGTGAAAATATCATTGAAGAGAAAGTGTGAAGAATATTGAGTGAAGTATGCAGAAGTACTGTGCCTAACTTGAATGGTAATCAGGCTTGGACAGAAGCCATTCTCTCAGTTCAAATTTCTGGATGGTTTTAATCTGAATCTTTTTGTAAGATAGTGAGTCTTATATTTGTAACTGAGCAGTGAGCTCTAGGTAGTGAGCCTGAATGCATGTTCATTTCCCTTATTATTCTTCTTTATACTTTTAATAGAGTATAATCTTGTGGAATGACATCCACTATGGTTTTTCCCCTAACAGGGTTTCCAGGAAAAAATATTGGTGTTCATTGTCTCTCTGATGTGTTAATTGCTTATGGTTAATTGTTTATTCATCATTTCTAAGATTGAAGTTAAGTTAATTTTGTAAAGTTTAAATTTCTGTGACAACTGATTCATCCCCCTCTCAGTTGTATGTCCTTTCTTTTTCCAACAATTGGTATTAGAGCTAGTTTCTCTGAAGAAAAGTATAACAACTTGAGGTGATCCGGGATGGAAACATTCAAGAAGGACAACCCTAGATTTGATGGCACCAACTACTCACTATGGAAAGTTAGGATCAATTTCATTTACAATGCATTGGAGATGCTATTTGGAATATTACGAAGAATCAATACACTATTCCTACAAATGGACCCTCCAATCCTGATTAGATCAAGGATGCAAAAAACAATACTAGATCCATTGAAGCATTGGTGAGAACTCTGATAGATTCAAAGATGGATAATGTGGTAGACCCACATAAATCTCATGAGATCTAGATAAAGCTAGAAACTTTGTATGAAGGAGATACACAGGTAAAGATGGTTAAGATACAAAGTCTGAAAGGTAAGTATGAAAACCTGAAGATGGGTGAAGATGAGAATATTACTTCTTTTATGCAAAGAGTAAATGAGATAGTGCTAGGTATTAAATTTGTCAGTGGTTCAGTAAGTGAAGATGAAATTGTGGCTAATATACTTATATCCTTACCTCCCTCCTACAAGTCGAAAGTTAATGCTATTGAAGAGTTTATGTCTGTAAACAAGATGACAAGAGACACATTAATAGGAAAGCTTGCTGCTTTTGAAATAAGTGAATTTGGTGAATCCACACTGAAGATTGAATTTTCATTCAAAGCTAATGTATCTGAAAGGTACAGGCGAAGTTATAGTCCTGGAGAGAGTTCTAGAAGGGCATCCAAATATGATGAAGAAATGAAACAAATCAAAGACAAAGGTAGAGAAGTTCTAGAACTGGAAGCACTCATTACAAAACAAGAAGGAAGAGAAAAAGGTAAGTATGAAGATGTATTATCTATTAAATGTTTTTCATGTAGTAAAATAGGCCACTTTGCATGAAGATGTCCTAAAAGAGGTCCTAGGTCTAAACCTAAAAAAACTATATTTCAGAAGAAATACTACTTTCCTGAAGAAGTAGTAATAGATGATGAGTCTGATAAAGATGCTGGAAATGAGGATGATTGGGATTTTATTGCTACCATTGAAAATAAGCCTTAACCTACTGAATCCACTTAAGAAAAGAAAGCTCTTGCAGCTCTTGTTGAGGAGAAAGATGGATGGGTCATTAATAGTGGATGCTCACATCATATGACCAGTGACAAAAGCAAGTTTGTGAATCTAGAAGAATATGATGGTGGGTTTGTGAGATTTGGAGACAATAATGATTGTGTGATTCATGGTAGAGGCTCTATTAGCCTTGGTGGTAAAGAAAATACTGATGGTGTTCTCTATGTTGAAGGCCTGAAGCATAACATGTTAAGTGTTGGATAGATGGTTCATAAGGGATATGATCTACAGTTCAAGGATAGAAAATTCTAGATTCATGGAAAATTTGGAAACATGATTGCCTCTGGTGTGCATACTAAAAGTAACATCTTTCATTTGAATACTGATAATGGTAGTTTCTTAATTGTTGAAGTAGATGAAAGTTGGTTATGGCATAGGAGATTGTGTCATGTAAACTTTGAAAACATCATTAAGATAAGTTCTACTCAAGTAGTAAGAGATATGCCTAAATTAGTGAAGCCTGCTAATGTAATCTGCCAACAATGTCAAATGGGTAAACAAACTAGAGTTTCCTTCTGAAGCAAGCAATTTCACTCAAATAATGTGTTAGAATTGTTACATACTGATTTGTGTGGTCCCTCTAGAGTTAAGAACACTCATGGAGAAAGATATTTTATGCTTGTCATTGATGACTATTGTAAAATGATTTGGGTTTCATTTTTGAAAGAGAAAAGTGAAGCATTAGATAAGTTCAAAAGCTTTAAGGCCATAGCAAAAAATGAAAAAGGTCTGAAGATAAAATGCCTAAGATCTAATAGAGGTGGAGAATTTCTTTCAAAAGAATTCAATACTTACTATGAAGAGCATGGAATTAAAAGACAACTATCTGCTCCCTGAACCCCTCAATAGAATGGAGTTGTAGAAAGAAAGAATAGCACAATTCTGGATGCTGCCAGAACAATGATGGTGGAAGGAAATGTGCCTTAGATGTACTAGAGTGAAGCAATAAGTACTATTGTATATACCTTGAATAGAGTAAATGTGAATGGTAATTTTGATAAGACTCCTTATGAACTATGGTTTGGTCATAAGCCTACTATCAAATACTTCAAAATCTTTGGAAGAAAATGCTATATCAAAATAAATGATGACATAGGAAATTTTGATGTTAGAAGTGATGAAGGAATCTTCCTAGGTTACTCCACAAAGAGCAAGGCATACAAATGTTACAACAAAAAATTGAAAAAATTAATTGAAAGTGCAAATGTCAAGGTGGATGAGGATTCAGTCAGATCATCCAAAATATGCAGCTATGATTCAAATGAAGACATCATGAACCAAGGGAAGAATTCACAATCACAAAATCTACTTCAGATTATTCCATATATTTCGATGAAGCAACCACAAGTTATTTCGATGAAGCAACCACAAGTTATTTCGATAAATCAAGTCAATCAAGAAGTGTAGTCAAGTGCAACTACACAAGTAAGTTCAAAAAACATAGAAGTTCAAGAGAGTCCTAAAACTCCAAGATATGTAAAGATGAATCATTCTTAAAGTCAAATCATAGGAGACAAGAGAAAAGGAGTGCAAACTACAAAAAAATTGCTAAAGAATACTATCTGATTTCCAAGATTGAACCTAAGAATGTCACTAAATCCTATCAAGATGAACACTGGCTGGAAGCTATGAAAGAAGAACTGTCACAAATTGAAAAGAATGACACATGGACACTGGTTCTTAGGCCCAAAGACAAGAATGTGATTGGCACTAAGTGGGTATTCAGAAACAAACTAAATGAAGATAGTGAAGTGGTTCAGAATAAGGTGAGACTAGTATGTAAAGGTTACTCCCAAATGGAAGGTATAGATTTCAAAGAGACCTTTTCCCCTGTTTCTACAATTGAAGCAATAAGACTATTTCTTGCTTATGCTACTTACAAGAACTACAAATTTTACCAAATGGATGTAGAGTCTACATTTCTAAATGGGGAACTTGAAGAAGAAGTGTATATTGAACAACCAGATAGATTTCAGCTAACAGATGAGGAAGACATGGTTTGCAGGTTAAAGAAATCCTTGTATGGACTCAAACAAGCCCCCAAAGCCTAGTATGCCATATTGGACAAATACCTACTAAAGCTTGGATTCTCAAAAGGTACTGCTAACAGTAACTTATATTTTAAGATAGATCATGATAAGGAGTTAAGCATAGAAGTTTTTGTTGATGATATCATCTTTAGTGGAGATGATAATTTGTGCATGAAGTTTGCTGATGAAATGAAGAATGAATTTGAGATGAGCATGATTGGTGAAATGAAGTTCTTTCTAGGATTGAAAGTTTCACAATTGGATCAAGGGATTTTCATATCTTAGTCCAAGTATGTGAAAGAAGTGTTAAAGAAGTTTGGTATGGATGATTCCAAACTAGTTGGTACACCCATGGTAACTGGATGTAAGTTGACACAAAATGATGATTCTCCTAAGGAAAATAAAACTAGATACAGATCAATGATTGGAGGATTACTCTACTTGACACAGAAAAGGCCAGATATTATGCATGTTGTATGTATGGTTGCAAGATTTCAAGTTGATCTAAAAGAATCACATGTAACTACTGTCAAAAGAATTTTCAGATACTTGAAGGCAACTGCTGATTTTGGACTTTGGTATTCAAAGGATGATGATCTTACACTATATGCTTATACAAATGTTGATTGGGCTGGTGATGTGGATGACAGAAAAAGTACTAGTGGTGGTGCTTTCTTCCTTTAGAAGAAGCTAGTATCCTGGTTAAGCAAGAAGCAGAGCTCTATTTCTCTATCCATTGCTGAAGCAGAATATATTGCTACTACAAATCATTATACTTAGGTGCATGGATGAAACAAATACTGAAAGATATTAAGGTGATATATGAAGAACTTATTGCAATATACTATGACAACTCAAGTGCAATAAATATATCAAGGAATCTGGTACTACACTCGAAGACCAGGGTATGTGCAGGATCATCATGGAAAAAATAGGCCCTTAAGTGGCAAAAAAATTAGAAAAATCAAAGTTAGGCAACTTGAAGTAAAAAGTTTGAATAAGTTATCTATATTATTTCAAAAATATGTAAGAATAGAATCTGTAGAAAATTGAATGTAGTTTCTAAACTACTAGGTTTTTTAAAAAAAAAGAATCTATTTGGTGAAAATTTGAAATTTCAATGTAGTAGTACTTAAATTTCAGGGAAAAAAAAGAAGTAGGTGTCTGACCACCCTAACCACAATACAATGATAATATTTTTTATAAGATTTTAGGTATAAGTAGAGGACTCATGTCCCGATGTGATGCATATTTTTTTGTAATTTTTTTCCAAGTAAATAATTAATTATGATTTTTATTACAACTTTTCAAAAATATAAAAACTCATATGTCTGACCACCTTAACTTGGTCAAAACTTCATGAAATTCAATTTTTCATTTTTAATCCTATAGTATGTGAAGCATAGAATGTGACACATGTTTTGGATTCAAAAAATGTGATACTGTTTGAAAGTTATAAACAATCAGCCTATCAATCAGGACTTTAGTCATAATTTGAATAGAAAATCAATAATAATTACTTATTAAATTCAAAGTAAAGAATAATTTATATTGGTGGAAAACTGAGAATATCCTTTAAAAACCCTTTTCGTTTCATTAATTTTGGGTAAAAAAAAAAGTCGTCAGCCACATACCCATCATATTGCCACTTTTTGGTCCATCATGATCCTGCACATACTCACCAAGCATATATCAATCAAGTTTCACTTCTTAAGGGAGAAAGTGAATGAGAAGGAAGTTAGACTGGAGTATGTGCCTACAAAAGAACAGATTGCAAATATCTTTACAAAGCCATTGTCGAAAGATACTTTTGAGTATCTCAGTGGAATGCTAGCGGTAGTTACCCCTCCTGACAAGAACTAAATGATGCACTTACTTTCATCAATCTTTGACCTACATTGCTATATTTTAATCCGGATTGATGTTTCTATGGCTGCTACTCATGGGGAGTAGTCAGATGTGTAGAGATATGGTTTAGAACATGTGTGTGTAAAATTCATAGTTACCTTTTCCACTGATGTCAAAGGGGGAGAAGTGTAATGTGAAAAATGTAAATATCTAAGGGGGAGAAGTGCATAATGAAAAATCTTTCCAAGAAGAAGAGTAATTGTGCAGTGTGTTGGGTTGATGGTATTTTTCACATCATGTGTTGCCATCAATGCCAAAGGGGTAGATTGTTGGGAATTTTTTGGATGGTGTGATGTGATGTTGATATGTGGTTGTCATTGATGTCAACACTATTAGCATTTGATATTCTAAGTGTTGTATATGTCAAGGATATTGAGAAAATTATAAGTGAATGTGTTCCAAGTTCCTAGTGGAACTGTGAAAGTCATGAAGGCATTATGTTATGTACATAAAAGGTTAGTTTTTGTGGATCAAAGGGTTTAATGTTGAGTATGTCTAGATCATTTACCAAAAGTTTCAGAGGTCCACATCAACTCATGTGCAAGTTGTGGTCTAACAATGTTTGTTGGTCTCTGTTAGAGTTTTTGAGTGAAGATTGTATGTTCCTAGTTATCTCAGTTGTCGTGGATGCCTCTAGTTCATCCTCTTTATTTGTGGTACATCCACATGATTTGGTGAAGCTTGTGATTGAAAATATTTTCTTGCGCACGTCTGATTTTTCTTGTTCTTGGCTGACATGTTGGTGCTAGTGTGTTGTGGATGTTCGAGGCATGATTAATTGGAGTATTCTTGTTTTAGAGAAGTGAATTTGGTTCCCCACTATGTTGTGTCTGAGCTTCGTGGGTGCGCATTGAAAATTTAATTGTGAATTTAAGCCGACATTGAAAATATGTTCTTTTCCTCTAGCCGACTTTGTTATGGTGAAATATTTGTAGCGGATATATAAGAAGAAATTTTGCAGAGTATGCGAAGTGTGGTTAGTGTGCTGAGTATGCGTTGTGTGCTCTTGTGTGCATAAGTGTGAATATCATTGAAGAGAAAGTGTGAAGAAGGTTGAGTGAAGTATGCAGAAGTATTGTGCCTAATTGGAACGTTAATCAGGCTTGGACAAAAGCCATTCTCTTAGTTCAAATTTTTGGATGATTTTAATCTGAATCTTTTTGTAAGATAGTGAGTCTTCTATTTGTAATTGAGTAGTAAGCTCTAGGAAGTGAGCCTGAATGCATGTGCATTCCCCTTATTATTCTTTATAATTTTAATAGAGTACAATCTTGTGGACTGACATCCACCATGGTTTTTTCGCTAATAGGGTTTCCACGCAAAAATCTTGGTATTCTTTGTCTCTTTGATGTGTTAATTGCTTATGGTTAATTGTTTATTCATTGGATTTGAGATTGAAGTTAAGTTTGTAAAGTTTAAATTTTTGCGACAACTAATTCACCCCCCCTCTCAGTTGTCTGTCCTTGCTTTTTCCAACATGATGTAGGTAGGATATTGGAAGGATTTGAAGAATGTGTTCCTTTGGTGATCTTGATTAGGTATATGAGGTGATGGAGAAATAGGATGATGGGATTTTAGAGTAGGATTGAAAGGTGGTGGAACATAAGGACCCAAGATGGATGGAAGGGATAAAGGCATGGGCTTCGGAATATAATGGCCCAAGATGGATGGTGGGGGAACCCCTAATTTCTTTTGTGTTTCACTAATAAATTTTGCAAAATATGGTTGTTTTCCTAATTTGGACATTTGTTAGGGCTTAGGGTTTTAGTTGTTCTTTTATCCTTACATTTATTTGTGCCTTAAACCATTTGAAAAAAAACTCTAAGCATAAATCCCTTTGCATGGGTTTTAATTCATACTTGACTTCTTGTCACTCGTTCCCGGTCACATTAGTTATAACTTATGCCATTGAGTTCATTTATTCATCTGCCCCTTGAACCTAATGTCCCTGATCATTATCCATCAAATTATTCTAAATATTGCTTTATGTCATGTGCATCATAAATCCTTTAAATATTTTTCAAGCTCTTAAGTCTGTGGTTTAATATTTTATCATTAGTCTAAAGTCTCGGCCTAAAGTTCTATTTCCCCCATCATTTGTCTACCTAGTCAGGTTCCCTTTTTAAGTATTAAAAATTGTGTACATGCATATATAATCCTTTTATGTAGGCCATTGGATCTATATGATTTAATCCTGACTACTGGGTGATCCCACAATAGTGGTTTATAATTTTTGGGAGATCCTCATTTCTACTAAAATTGCATATTTTTAGAAAATATAATGATTTAAGCCTTGAAAATTTACATTTAAAGGATTCCAATTGAAGAGGGTTTTATCAAACCAACTTAGACCAATCCCCCTTGGATAAAACCCGACTAGTTTTTAACCATACCTATAATGGAGTCTTCTTTACACCTATCAAAATGTTTATAAAAAACCACTTTTGATTTACCTTTTGGGGGATAAAATTGTTACTATTATTTTATTCCCCACCTCATTCAGGCACCTGCTAACTTGAAAACATCTCATTTTAATGTGGGTGGTGTTTCATGCCATGGTATAAACCTAGGCAGTGTTTTGTTAAGTTCATCGAATCTACCACTTTACCGCTCAAGCCATTTTATCTCCTTCCTATGTTCAAAAAGGTCGATGTTTTGTATGTCTTGTCAAACCTTGTTTTTTGCATGATGATTATTAGCTTGGGTGGTATTTCACCGTAACATTTGAACTTGGGCGCATATTTATAAGGTTCTTCAAACTTCTTTTTTTATCGCCCATAGACATTTGTTTTTAAATTTTTGAAAGATGGTTATGTGAGGAATGGTGAATGCAATAGCTACCACGTGCAATAATGAAAATTAAGACATTAACATCCATCTACTTCCATGTATTTCCATGAAGTCAAGTTTGATGAAATAAAAGGATAGGAAAACATTCTTATTGTGACAATTTGTGAGGATGAGCTGGAGGAGACACAAAGTTCAAATTGTAGGGTTTTCCATTAAAGGTATTTCCAGTTTCCATTCATTGCAACCCATTTTTCAGAGTTATTTACACTTGCATTGAAGAAATAATATATTGTGAAAATCCATTGGTGCACATGGCAAGGGTTAAATATGCATGCTATGAGTATGTATTCGGGTTAACATATGAAGGACTTGAAATTGGTGATACTTGGCTAGAACCTGTTAATCTGGATGAATTGCAAAAGAAATTTAACAAGCCTAACCCTCCACCTATCATTGAAAGAGTAGTGGGTAGTGGGTTGATTGAAGCCACAACATTTCCAATAACTATGCAATTTCTTGAACTAGTGTTGGAATGTATCATACACTATAATTCATAGACATGGGAAGTTAGGACAAAGGATAATAGAATTGTTTTGAAAATTCAAAGGTGTACCTTTGTGTCCTATTTGAGAACTCTAGAAAGGGATGAATACTCACTAATGGACATGACAAGCTCTCAAGTCGAGTTCACTGCCAAGAAAGGGGTTTACAAAAATGTAATAGCAAAGAACTGGTTGGTTAAACTGAAGAAGGGTAAGTCTTAATTTCCCTGCAACCTACACAGGAACCATTTTCTAGATGAGGTGTCTTATATCATAGTGTTGCTACATAGGGTAAGGGGAAATGAAAATGATCACAACTTCGAAGAATGGATGTATTTATTCATGCAAATTATATTGAGCGGGGAGCAATTCTTGAACTAGGAAAAGATTATTAGCGACTATCTACATGAGTTGATGTCATTCTTCACCCTAAACAGATTTTTCTTTATGTCATCATATTTAATATATGCCCTTGCTAGCACTCGAACCTAGCTTGGATTAAGGCTGAGTGATTTTCCTCCAGAAAAAGTACCAATTTATGATTATTTTGACAAAATCCAACTTCACAAGAGCTTCTTGTATTCCAAAAGAGTTGTTGACACTTTTACCATGAGGATGGTTAGAGAATTGCAGGGGTGTTTTGCAATGAGGTTATCTCTGGATGCAATGCAGTTTGTGGATCTTGATGGAAGCTATTTTATTCAATTCTCAAGATTTTTATACATAAGAGTAGGCAGATATGCTAGTTTCCCTACAAAATTACCTAGGTATCTTGAAGAAAAATGGCTGGTTATTGAGGTGAGTAGACAATTGGTTGATATTAATAGACTATGCCAAGGTAGAAAATGATTAACAATTAGTTTTCCATTTGGTTTTGGTGAATATAGTTTCCAACCAATGTCTGATACTTTGAATAGTGAGAAATAATTTTTTAGGTATAACATGCCCTCATATGAGGAACATGTTTCTTTTGATCTAAAATATTATATTAAGCATAATTTGAAATTGGGCCCTACCTTCAATCACCAATCCAACATTGAAGATTATTGGGCTGATTGCTTTGATGAATATGATGTTAGGAGAAGAAGTTGGATGAGATTAATAGTAGAAGAAATCATAATTTATGGTTTGAAATGATATTTACAAGGCATTGTTGAAGATGGGTCTCACATGGTCAACCCAATATATACTAAATTAATAGAAAGTTGGCCCATTCCTGCCATGGATTGGAATTTTAAAGAAAAAGAAACCATTGAAGCTAAAACTATTAATATTCTGACCAACACCCGAGAATGGGTGACTAAAAAGAAAACTAAGCAATCTCCCCCTTGTAAGAGATCCAAAGATTCATGACTTGTTGAAGGTGCCTCTCAAGCCTCTGTAAGTAGGAAATCAATTGGTAATGTTCCTTAGTCCTTATCATTAGGTTCCCAAGGAGATGGTGATGAAGACCCACTAGAAAAGGATGTGTATTCAAAAAATTGTGGGGATGAAATTTTCAACCTACCTACTCTAGGGAAGGATAATGAAGGAGAGGAAGAAGAGGAAGGATTAGAAAATATGAATATTGATTCCCCCCTTCTCAAGATGAATCACCTATCAGAGAGGTAAACACCTCTGATAGGCTAGAAAAAACCGTAGTTGTGGGAGATACCCCTCCAATCACTTAGACGTTGTTTGAGTCCCCAAGTTTTATAGATTCACTAAGGTCGCAATAACCCCAACCTAGTTGGAAGATTCATTCTCACAAAAAGGAAATTTATACAGACCAGCTTGCCCAAGCAATACATGGTAGGTCAGTTGTTGCAGAGGACTTCAACTCCTAAACCTAAAAAGTTAAAGACCATTGCTAGGCTTATACATGACATAGAATCAGGGTCACTCCAGTTGCATATTGCACACCATTTAGTGCAGAGAGATGTTTCTCAAGAAGTAGCAAGTGACTTCAAAGTGAATAGGGTAGACCTCGGTCATCCTACTAGGGATGGGGATGTTTAGATTTTTCAAGTGTCAGCAGCCAAGATGGTTGAGAGATAAAACAAAGATAAGGAAAGAAAATATGAATTGAAAGCCCAAGTTCGACACTTGACCAATTGTCTAAAGTCTATTTTTGAGCTTGTCCCATAGCCTCTCTCCCAGGTAGATTCTTCTATTGAATCTCTTTTTGTAGTTGGAAAAGAAGCTCTAACTAAAATGAAAAGTTGTCACAGTTTAAGTTGGGCTATAGATGATTGGAATGAATCCCTCATCAAGAAGGGAAGCCTTGTCATTATTGAATCTTTTAAACACTTCCAAGAGGCAAATGCTTTGAAATCCACCTTAGGGGATGAAGCCATTGCTACCGAAAGAGAGGAGAAATTGTGGGTTAATTATCAAATTGAATTGAAGTTATTGATGAGCTCAAATATGGAAAGATTAGTTGTAGATCAAGTTAACCTAATGCCTTAGATACTCACTACCTATCATGGAATAAAGGAGTAGAGTGGAAATTATAGTTTTCTAAACAAAGTTTCCAGAAGCTTAAAGAGATCATCAATGAATGCACTGCCATTTCAGATGAAGCACTGAGCACCTTAGTGGCTCTTGGTCTACTTAAAAATAAAGATGAAATAAGATATGATGTGGATGCTAGAAGTTTGGAAGATGATTTTAAGAAAATGGTCAAAGATACTCTTGACTTACCCTCACTTAATGATGAACACTTACAAAAACTATGTGAATTACACTTGGTATCATCCCAAGCAATGGATCTTATGAAGGCTTGCGAGCATCGCATGGAAATGACTAAAGATCTTCATTTGACATGGAAGGTAAGGATGAAAAATGTAAAAATTCTCCAACATAAGGACCTGATGCACATCCTTAAGGCTTTCTAGCTATGATAGAAGAAACCTTTGGTGATCTCAGAAGCTGTAAAGGAAGCAACACCATTGTAACAACCTAATTCCTCTTTATTTCTTTTAAGTGTCTTTTGTTTAATTGGCTATGGACGTGAAGAGGCGAGACTCATCCCCCTATTTAAAAAATGTATCTATCTTCATATGCTCTCTCTAGACATTTTTGCAAGTTTGCTCAATATTGTTGATGAATGAAATTACTATTTTGTCTATGTGCAATTTGGTGGAGTTAATCTGATTTCTTAAATCTTTGTGTTTGAGAATATCTTATGCATGTATTATCTTGGTATGAGCAATGCAATTGTTATAATTGATCTCATTTGTCACATGGTATTGATTAGATGTTCTATTTCTAATGAATAATTAGTCTTTGTACTAATACTTCTTATTCACTGAATCACACACCTAATATTTGAAATTTTTCTAATATTGGGTATACCTTTTCTCCTTTCTAGTTAAAAGAACACATGATGTTTTTTTTTCTTGTTCTTTAAATTCATTTAAAATCATGTGAGAGAGTTGTACCTTAAAAAATTTAGAGAATATTCATCTTGTCTAAAGAGTAATATTCAGAGCTATTAGGTTAATTTTTCTACACCTTTTGGGCGTTCCATTGTAGATTCTCAAGGTGCCCAATCTATTAACCAACATATTTTTTGGTGACTCTGCTGGGGAAATCGAACTGTTAAGTTTTGGTTGTCTTGTTTGGGCATATTTCATAGTTTAACTAATTAATCTTGGATTTCCATAGATTTACTAGAGGGGAGAGAGGTAGGGGAAATTCTGACCCTGTTTTTGAAAATTTGCAAAGAAATAATTTCTCTTATATTATTCGCTCTAGGTGAAGGGTTAGAGCTAGGAGAAAACTCGCTTCACCTATTAGAACACCTTCTAATCACTCTATTTCTCAAGCACTTGTTTTACACAAGACTATTTTACCAGTTGTAATCAATTTTCCCTTCAACATGGCTAATCAACCACCTCCACCACCTATCCCTTGGGGTGCTATTATTGGTCCTTTGTAGCTAGGAAATAATTTGCATGATTTACCCAAAGGGTCTTGTAAAAATTTACCTAAATTCATGGGAGATGGAAAAATTTGACCAAAAGAACACATTGATGCCACAAGTTACTCATATGAAAAAGGAAGCGAATGAACCCATGAAGGAATTTGTAGCTAAATTCAATAAGACAATAAACTGAATTTCGATTGCTAAAAGAGGATGTTGCCTTCAGGTTTATCATGGAATCTTTAGTTGATGCAACAACACAATGGTTTTATCAATTACCACATGGATGTATCACCAATTGGGCCACTATGCATAGAAATTTTGAGGCCAAGTTCAAAAGTGCAAATGATGAATTAACATTGATACCACAAGTTACTCATATGAAAAAGGAAGTGAATGAACCCATGAAGGAATTTGTAGCTAAATTCAATAGGATAATAAACTGAATTTCGATTGCTAAAAGATCCTCTGTAGAAATGCAAAAATGTTTCTTCATTAATGTGCAACACCCTAATATCGACTTTCTCTTAAAGAGGAAACCATTGAATACTCTTGATGCCACATAGGCAATGGCTGTGAAATTGGAGGATGATTTCATTTTAGTTGGGAAATGGAAAAAAGAACTACATACGAATAAGGAACTCCCTAATACTTATTCTAATCCTATGATTTAGAGGTTGGATAATGACATAATTGGTCTCAAAAGGTAGATGCTGAAGAGTAACCAACTTTATCAAGATATCCCTAGGAAGGCTAATTTTCAACTAGGGAATAAAGCACTTCCCTTTCCTCCAACTCAAAAGAGGTTGGCAATTGAAGCTCCTCCTCCAGATAACAAAAATAATATGTGTGTATTTCACCTCACATATGAACATGATGGTGCATACTTCCCTGAGATGAATAGGTTTATGAAATTGACCACTACTAAAGAAGTCATAGAAGAGGTCACAAAGGAAGGAACATTATCTAATCAATATGGCGACTCTATAAATGGATACTTAGAATATGAACCTGAAAATGATAGAGGGGGAGACATGTACATCACTTTGGATGATGCTACTTGTACCGCTACCATTTGAAGTCATCAACATTCCAACTAGAAAGGTACTCCTAATTCTCCTAACTTTTTACTTACAAAGGCTAGTGAAAGTTCAAAGGGTGAAAATGTTTCACCAAGTGTAGTCAATAGCTCCTCAAGAAATCCTATTGTATCATCCCCTGAGGGTCAAATTGGGGATTTTGATATTGTAGAATTCTATAAATCTACCAAAATTTAGGTGTCTCAAGCTGAACATTTGAAAATGAATCCTAAAGAATTTGATAGGTTGATTGAATATGTTAGGCTAGGTCATTCAAAATTGCACACAACCCTAGATGAAGCAATAGTTAAATCTCAAGACTCGGCTACTAATGTTGCATCTTGTAGTAAAGCATCCTCTTCATTATCCTCTGATGTGAAACCATACCCATTCTACATCTCATTGTTTGTTAATGGATTTAGGGTTAATAATTACATCATCAACTCAGGTGCTTCTAATAAATTTATTACTGCACAAATAACTAAAGCTTTGGGATTAGAAATGACCAAGACATTTAGAAAATGTTATTCGATGGATTCCAAGCAGGTTCCCTTGCTTGGGTAGATTAAAGACGCTCAAGTTTCACTTGCTTCCTACCCAAACAAGTGACTCAAGCTCACCATATTGGTTGTGGAAATACCTACCAGCTATGGTATGCTTTTGAGTAGAAGTTTTTGTAAAGACTTTGGGGGAGACATACAGTTGGATTGTTCATATGCCACTATACCTATTGGTAAAGAGAAGGTGCTTCTTGAGCCTAAGTCAAAGGCCAGGATAACAGTACTCAAGTATGAAGACCCAAAACCACAAATATTGTATGAGGAGAATGGATTTGGGAATTATATGCTTTTCTCTAGTGTAGAACCCTAATCCTAGACCTCCACAAATATAGAAAATAAAAACAATATTTAATCCAAATTCAAGTAAGAACTAAGACTCCCCATGAAATTCATCTACAATGCTCAAATAGGAAAGAAATTGAAGAACAAAGCAAAGAAAGTAATTGAAATCCTATTTAAACATGCAAACTCTCAATCCCATGGGGGAATTGGTGCCAATTTGATGTGGAAATTTTCTCTTTCCCAACTCCTATGCAATCTTGATGAAGATTTGTTGATTATTGAAGCTCCTTGATGAAATTTTGGCATAACCTTGCTATGAAATCATGAAAATGATGAACACTTGATATGAAATGGATAAAATTGGCTCTCAATGTGAAGAGAGTAACTTTTCTCTAAGCTGTGGATCAAAAATACAAAGGAAATCCTTCTATTTATAGAAAGACAAGATGGAGGAATGAGATAAATGGAGCAATGTGGGATCATTCAACACCTAATGGGAAAGTGCCACTTGTCAAGATGTAAATGGAGGAAGCTTGAGCACATTTTGATGAATGTGCACAATAAATGATATTAGGTGGAATTTCAAACTTGAAAGTTGGCTTGTTGGAGGGAGAAAAGAATGACTTAAATGCCACTTGGCTCAATGCACAAGGACATGTAAGAGGAGTTACATGATTTGTTGGAAGGAAACATCCCTTTTGGAGGGATTTTCAAATTTGGAAGAATATTCTTCTTTTATGCCATGTTGAAAGAAAATAGAGATTTAATCATTTAAATGTATTTTCATGTGCAAGTGGAAAAATCGAGAGGATTTAGGTGATTAGGATTAAATTAATTAGGATTTGATTAATTTAATGAGGGATTAGCTGATTTGACCATTTGATTTAGATTTTTTGATTGAAATTGTAGACACATAAAATGTACCAAATTGATCCTATATGTTTAATCCTGATTTACTAACACCATTTCATCTTTAATCATCTCCTTTTCTAGTCATTTAATCGAATAATCTTTATTTGATTAAATTCATCACATTTTTTCTTTTAATTAAATAAATCAACTTTATCTAATTAAATCATCATCTCCTATTAATTAAATAAATTATTTTGTTTAATTAATCCTATAGTCCCTCTTTAATTAAATAAATCAAATCTTATTTAATTAAGTCAAATCATTTTCCTCTCATTTTGATTTAAATTAATCCAAAAATTTAAGTCAAAAATGGTCAAATCAACTAATCTCATTTAAATTAATCAAATCCTAATTAATCCTAATCTTAAACCATCAAATCCCCTAGCTTTTGCCACTTTCTCATGAAAATCATTTTAATTAATTAATAAATCTCTATTTTCATTCAAAAAAGGCATCAATGGTGGGAATACTGTCCAAGTTTGAATTCTCCCTCCCAAAGGATTTGTCCTTCCAAAAAAGCATTAAAGCCTCTTACAAGTCCTTTTTCTTGAGCCAAGTGATATTAACTTCATCTTTCATCTCATCCTTCAAGCCATCTTTTGAATTTCAAATTTCCCCCTCTTTGCACATTTTCCAAAATGTGCTCCATCTCTCATCAATAGCATGTTGACAAGTGGTGCTTTATCATTGGATCATTTTTAGTCCCACATCCTCCATATCTTTCATTCTTCAATCCTTATCTCTTATAAATAAAGACCTTCTCTATTTGTTTGGGGGAGTGACAATCAATGTAAAATCATTATACTCATTTAGGAGGAGAATTGGAGCCAAAGTTATCATCTTCATATCAAGTTCATCCATTCTTCATCCATTTTTATCATTTCTTAGCTAGGTTATGGAGGATTTTCTCCAAGGAAGCATCAAATCATCATCAATCTTCATCAAAGATCATCAATCTTGCAAAGGAGTTGGGAAAGGGACAATTTCCACATCAAATTGGCACCAATTCCCCCATGGGATTGATATTTTATATGCTTAAATATGATTTAATTGCTTTTCTTGTTTTGTTCTTCATTTCTTTCCTATTTTGAGCATTGTAGATGAATTTCATGGGGAATATTTGTTCTAACTTGCATTTGGATCTAATATTGTGTTTGTTTGCTATGTTTGTGCAGGTCTAGGATTGGGGTTCTAAATTTGGCACTAGGAGGGTGAACTTGAAGAATCTAACACATTTTTTTGTCAAATTTTGTTGTTTTTTATGCTTTTTGTGTTTCTAGGGCAAACAACGCTGCTGGAAGAAATTGCAACACATTTGTGGTCTTTTTTTTTCCAAACAATGTCGTTGGTTTCACCAGAGTGCTGCTTAAATCCTCAAATAACATCATTGTTTGCATATGCATCGCTATTTGGACCCAAACAACACTACTGCTTTGAGTTCAAAGGGTGTTGCCTTTGATTTCTTGCCATTTCACTCAAACTTAAAATGGTCGTATCTTGGTCATTTTTTGGTCTTTTTCGAAGCTTTGTTTTTTTAAATGGAGTAGAATTTCATAAGCTATCCAATAGTGTAGGTGTTTCTCAACTTTGATAGAGTTAAAATTTTCAAATTTTCACCTAATGTCAAATTGCCATGAAACTCATTCTAAATTTTAGGGTTTGTATGCTTAATCATTTATCTAACCCTCATATCTTCTTGTTTCTTGATTTCACCTACATTTGGAGCTTGGATTGTGGGTTTTAAAGGATCATGGAGTATGGAAGTGAAATAAAAAACATTATTGAACATGATTGTAACAAGTTTTTTTAAACACTTTGGAAGAAATTATAATTCCATTCTAAGGATTTGCTATCTTTCAAGCTTTAGGACACACTAATTCTTATTTGGGCTCTAAAAAGAACAACAAAAAAGGTTAAAAATAACTTTAGACAAATTTACTAGATTTTATTTAAGGTTAACAATTGAACAAGCAAATTTCACTTTTCCTTTTGCTTCTTTAAAAAGAATCCAATCATTTCTTTGAAGGTTTAAAATGAACATGTGCACTTATGTTTTGTAATCACTTACCCAAAATAGTATCACCTAAAGGGTGTATGCACTTCTCTCATGCTTCATGGTGATGTTGAGAATCAAAAGTCCTTTTGGTGACATTAAGTTGTATAAAATACTGCCTCCATATTTCAATTTGTGCTCTTAAAATTGAACAAAGTTTGTGAGTGTGAGTTAGGTATATCGTGTGTGTTCTCCCTTTGTTTCTCAATGAAGATTGATCCAACTATGGATGTACTTGCTCACTATTATTTATCCTTAGAGGGCCTTCCTTGTGGGAAAAATTAATTGTTGATGCCAAAATTTGACGAGGTAACAGTGTCTTATGGGAAACTCAGTTTATGGGGGACCTTCTGTGCTAAACTGAGTGACCTCCAGGTTTTTAGAGAAGTTGAATTCTTCTATAATGGGGGTTTGGAAAGGGAAATGGAAATATATATAATAAAACAAATTCTAACCTAAGGTGATGCACCAAGACTTAATGATAGGCACGATTAATCATAGATTTAAGGGCCTGAATGGTGTTTGAAGTGTTCTAGAACATTAGAAACTAAAGATTACAGCATAGACAATCCATTCATTGACATAAAATAATATTACATACATTCCTACTACCAAGAAGAGTCATTAGACATGATCTAGGTCACCAAACTTGCATTCAACATATATAGAAGTTCTTAAATGAAATGTCCAGACAATAAAAAGCATAGTTTACAGTTTGATCAAATAGCATGAAAAAATAGAAAGGCCAAACAATTGGCATAGTCTGAGAGTTTTTGCAATAAAATAAAACAACAATAAAGGCCTGCATCTTTTACTAAAACTAGCGTTTTCCTTCAAATTATGGACCCTTTTCTCGTAACAGAGAAAAGTATATATAGCAGGAAAACTTCCCGCTGCCTCAGAGAGCAGCAATAGAAAATATTTTGCAATTCCCCGATCAATGATGCAAAAATTAGAATATTCTCAAAGCCGTTGCAACAGAATCAATCTGGAACCAAGCATCCAGTCACTCCAGGAACATGTGCATCCTCTGCAAATGATGGTGGTGGTCCTGGCTAGGCCTAATCAGACAAGTGTCACCATTCTGTGCAAATGGTTATGACACGTAGTGGCCAATAGCATCATTAGGCTCGTCTGGTCGCTCGCCTAAATATGAGATCTGCTGGCTAGGCACGTGGCAGCCTTTCGCTGCTTGTATGTACCTCTTTTCTTTTGCCACTGAAGACTTGCATTAATGCTACACGTGTCAAATGAGTGGAGCACCTCATCAATAATGGAAGAAATGATCACCAGTCGGGCGCAAAAAAGACGTGTGGCAGTAATTCACTGCCTGCGGTTGTTACTTCATCTCTGCGCTAAAAGATTTGTGAATGGAAGATACATAGCAAGTGTACACTGCAGATAGCAAGCATGGGGCCCACCAAAATGTTTTAGGAGTGAGGGATTCATGGCACCCAAGTGGAGCCCGATGAGGCAGCAAGAAAGCAAGATCAAAAGAATCTCATAGCTGTAACACGTGGAAGCATAGCAGAGCTTTATGGGATGTGAAAGGAATGCTGAGACTCAGAGTTGCGAGGAGTAGACACATGGAGAAGGAGAGAAGAGCTTAGATAAAAGGCTGAGTTGACCTTGTGATGCATAGGCCAATGCATAGAGGAAAATACACCCGAAGGGAGCTAGTTAAATATTTATTAACAACTTTTGGCCACTATCAGGGGCGTTTCGACCAAGGAACGAAGAACCCAAAATTTCTCTGGTTTTCAGGCCATAGTGCCATTTCATTTAGAAAATGGAGTTAGAGATTCGAAAGAGCCTCTTGCAGAGGCAACCATTCATCCTCAGATGGCTTCACCATGTTGCACAAATTCTCTTGCGCTCCACTTAGATCAATAGTTTCTTTGTGAAGTAGCGCATTGGGTAAATCGGCCCCTGGTTCACAATGAAATAGTAGATGTGCAAGCGGATGAATTACTCTCTCAATGTCAGTCATCATGGGAGAATGATTGAAATCCCTAAAAGCCTCTAGATCGTTTTCCTTCTCTTCTATCTTTTCCGCAATCTACTCGGTCATAGCAATAAAGCCATCTTCAAGGAACGAGGACAACAAACCCATCCTGCTTAACTTAGAGAAACTCCCCCGTATGTTTTCCAGTGTCTTAATCAGAATAGCCATGACTACTTTAGTGTGCTGGAAGGTGGAGTGGAAATGGATGAACTCATTTTCTGTTTGAGCAGCAACATCCTGATCTTCAATACCCACTCTGGCAAGGTTTTCATCAGAGACCGAGTATAGCTCGGTGAGCAGATCTTTTGCTTCCGGAACCTTCTCCAAGATGAACCATGGGAATTTCTCAATCGTATCATGAGCCTCCTGGCTCAGTTTTGATGCCTTGGTGATGAATCGAAGGGTAGGCTATAGTGTTAGGAAAAAGGCTTTAATCTTTTCCCAGTGAGAGATGTATAACTACCTAACCAACAGAATGATGTCTGGCTGTGCAGGGGGAGATAGGAGAGAGCTTTTAATAGAAGCAATCTTCGTGTCTTTTGAAGTAATGGCCTCATCCAATTCTACCCTTTTCCTTTTCTTGGATGCTAGCTGTTTCGTAGAGCTTCTCATTTATTTATTCCAATTCTCTTCAGCTCGGGAGTGATTTGCTAAGTGCATGTCCAGAGAAGACTTTGTCTCTTGGAGTTCTTCTTCTATTTGAGCTTTTCAACCCTTAAATTTAGCCTCTTTTTCTTGTATTTTCTACTCATATTGAGCCTATTGGTGCTCCAATGCTTCATTCCTCTACGCCATTCCTTGACTATACTCAAGGTGTAGTCGCTTCAGTTCTTCATTCTTTAGTTGCAGATTCTGTTCCACCTCTTGATTCTTAGAGCATAGCTCTTTTATCATGGCAGGGACAATAGCCCGAGTCTTTGCAAGTTCACCCTAAAGTCTGTTCCTCTCATCCTCTGCTGACATCGCCCTTTTTGTCATACAGGCAACATCCGCCTCTAGAAATTTCTCTTTTTTCTCTAAAAAACTAACCCTTTCTCTTGCTACTTTAAGTTGTTCATCCTTCTTCTTTAGCTGGCAGCTAGTTTTAAGGAATTCAAAAGTGACTACCCATTGCGTTACTCCATGATTTCAACCTTATTCTACGGTCGGGACACCTTCATGTCAAATCTTACCGCATATATCTTATAATCTTCTGGGTGCATTTCCTCTTGAGGCTTGGTTACTCTCAGGTACATGGTCACAAACTTCAATTCTTGTCGGGCCTCATCATAAAGAGCCTATATTTTTGGCTCAGTAGAAGTGTTGTCATCTTTTTCCCTGCGCTTTCGCATTCTACTTGCGCGTGCCTCCTTTCCACAATCAATCTATGCCAGAAATTTGGCTGGCGACGAAACTACTCCACCTGCGAAAGGAGCACCAAAAGGTAGGGAATAGTGATAGGTAACCCTCATAGGCACGGGAATTTATTTCTTTTGGAGAGTGACAGTTTGTGGGGAGAAGTGGGGCACGTTCCAAAGTTTGGTTTGAGGCCCAACAGAAGGGCTAGTCACTTGTAAGGATTGAATTGGTGAATCAGCTGTAGGACTCATAGGTTGGGATGGTGGAGGAGTTGTCAATGTGGTATCAGCCTATTGTGATGGAAGAGGATATGCAGTAATAGTGGAAGAAGGGATACTTGCAGGGGGTACATTTTCTGAAAGTGAGGCAAGGAGAGTCTCTACGGAGGAGTAAGGCCGAGTGGAGTGGTTTGCAAAAATTGGGGGAAACCTCTTGAATATGTTGGATTAAAAGTGGAAGGAAGAGGGCCAGTACTCAAGGTAGGGATCATTGGTGAGGCAGGGGCATATACCAGGGAATGAGAAGCAAGAGAAGGAGTGAATTTTACCTGTTGACTGGTCGATGGCGGATCCAGAATCATTAGCGACTCCTCCTCAGCCTCAGGCTCCTAGCTAGCCACAAACACTTTTCTTCTAGCGGGTTCTTGCAGACCTTCTCTGATGATGCTCTTTGTGTGTTTCCATTTCGCAGGTGGGGTCTCCTGAACTTTGGCAATCATTGTCATTTGCTGTAGTGATAACTTGGCTGGTTTAGTGGCCCAAGTGAGTGTATGTGAGGCTCTTGATATATTAAAGTGCACATTCGTGGCCACATAGGCGGGCTATCTGGGGCCTTTCTCCTTCGGTGCAGAGAAGCTAGATGTCACTGCTTATTCTTCTTGCTATTCAGACTCGTCCCTCGGGTCTCCACTCATATTAATACTAGAGCTCGGGCTGGGGTGGCCCTCATTCCACCATCTTTCAAATTCCTTGTCATCCTTCAGACTGTCATAAGGGGCATCTAATTGCCCTATTTCTTGAGGATACTTTCATAAAGCCTCTATTTTTTTAGTAGGCCACTCCTCATCCTTCTTCAACTTATTGTGCATGGCACGTTCCATGTGGAAATTATCTTTGGCCACTACCACAACAAAGTAGAACTTGTGCCATGGCCCTCTAGTATCTTGCGTAGGAATATGCGGCAATTCAAGAAAATTTTCATCCTTGTCTACCCGAGGGTTATGCCGCTTCTCCCAGTAAGGTTGGGGAACATGTGTACCTTTCATGTGCGGCTCTAGAAAGTCATTGAAAGGGTTGTAATCCCACTTATAATTTACCAACACCAACCTTAGATAAGCTATTTTATCCTCCAATAACTAGTCCAATTGTTTCTTTATCAGAGTTACTGACTTAAAATTCTTCAGACAAGAGAAAAATATCTTTTTCTTGACACTTTTGCTGCTATAGAAGGTAAAATCAATGATACACACCTGTCGAAACATTTCCAGTGTGAGCACCCACTCTGTGACATAGGCTAAGAGCAGGAAAGGTTGACTAGTAAAGCCCTACATCTAGAGAATCGTGAAATATGTTCCTAAGAACCAGTCACAAGCGGGAGTGAAATTCTGCATATATCCGGTATGCTCCCTGTCGAGCCGGATTATGTCACCTTTTCCAATTAAATCATGCAAGACTGGAGCTATGAAATAGTCCAAAATGCATAATAATCATATGATGCAGAAAGAAAAGGTGTCCACATCGACACTGGCTTCCTCTTACCCCGTTCATCAAAAATTGATAATTCAAAATATCGGGTGAAGAAATTAGGGTTTTGATGTAGAAACATGTGAACCAGGAAAGAAAGAAATCTAAACTTTCCCTCCATCGGGTAATTATTTATTTGTCGTATCATTTCATCAACCATGAACTAAGCAAAATCATACCAAAAGGTATCATGCTACTTGCAGAATTGGAATGCCTGTCCTAGTTGAAAAGTTTCCACCATCTCATCGGAGTCTTGGCCACATACAAAAGCTAGCATGGACATGGCATCTTGCAAATCCTTGTGTAACGCACCACGCTGAAATAGAATACTTGGAAGTTTAGCAGCTGGGATGCCTTTCTTACCAATTTCCTCCAACAAGAACTCTGAGTTCTTTTTCATCGCCCTCCATGTTTTCTCTCCTTTGCTAGGGTAAAAGGACTCAATGTTCTCTCTTGTTTTACTTGGTTTTGGGATGCATAGCATATGCCAGATGGCCTATGGGGTGATGGGTGTGTGCAGGATCATCATTGAAAAAATAGGCCTTTAAGTGGCAAAAATTTTAGAAAAATCAGAGTTAGGAAACTTGACGTAAAAATTTGAATAAGTTATCTATATTATTTCAAAAATATGTAAGAATGGAATCTATAGAAAATTGAATGTAGTTTCTAAACTACTAGGTTTGTTTTTAAAAAAAATCTATTTGGTGAAAATTTGAAATTTCAATGAAGTAGTACTTAAATTTCAGGGAAAAAATAAGAAGTAGGTGTCTATCTAACCACCCTAATCATAATAAAATGATAATATTTTTAATAATATTTTAGAAATAAGTAGAGGACTCATGTCCCGATGTGATGCATATTTTTTGTAATTTTTTCCAAGTAAATAATTAATTATGAATTTTTTATTACAACTTTTAAAAAATATAAAAAAATTGTATGTCTGACCACCTTAACTTGGTCAAAACTTCATGAAATTCAATTTTTCTTTTTTTAATACTATAGCATGCAAAGAATAGAATGTGACACATGTTTTGGATTCAAAAAATGTGATACCGTTTGAAAGCTATAAATGTTTTTCAATCAGCCTATCAATCAAGACTTTAGTTGTAATTTGAATAGAAAATGAATAATAATTACTTATTAATTTCAAAGTAAAGAATAATTTATATATGTGGAAAGTTGATAATCTCCTTTAAAAACCCTTTTCATTTCATCAATTTTTGGTAAAAAAAATGTCATCAACCACATACCCATCATATTGCCACTTTTTGGCCCATCATGATCCTGCACATACCCTGATGTGAACTCTTAAGTTTTGGTCCTCGATGTAGTGGGTGTTAGGGTTATAATGCTGAATGGCAGCATGAGGTGTTAGGGTTATAATGCTGAATGGCAGCATGAACTATCTCTGGGTAGTAGTGCACTAGCGGGACTATGTATTGTGGAAGACCACTGTACCAAATTTTCATTGTTGTAGATTTGTTCCCATTTGGTTCCATCAACCTTGCATAGGTTGATTCTCTTAAGGACTTAGAGTTTTTTTTGAGTCATGGATCATAGATATTATCCCATTTCTCCCCAACCCTTTTCTTATTTTTGCAATCTTTCGGCCTGATCAGCTCTGTTGTATAGGCCCTCTTCGGCCTGCTGGGTATACCAGGCATAGTGTACACCAAATCCTCATAGACATACATGACTTCTGATGACCGTATGGCTATAAACAACTCTTGGTCGATTTCCTCTTGTATTGGCTGAGATGAACTCTCCAACATTTCTCTTTAGATGAAGACCTCTGTGAGTTTTGGACTCTACAAATTTTCTTGTCTCTAGATACACAAAAAAAAACTCTACACCTCTAGCTTTGGCATTTGTGAAAAGACTTTGAATTATTAAGCCTTTTCATGCAATATTTGTTTATCTTTCCTCAAGGTGGTAGACAAAAGCATGTTTTTTGTAGTTAATTCAGCATGTACTGTTAATTTTGCAATTCGTGCAAAATGAACTACTTGCCATTTTGAGGCAGCAGGAGTTCATTATTGCATTCGACAATTGTGTGATATGTTGTGATTCCCTTGGAACTTGAGCTGAAAATTTGCTTTCTAACCTTGCATTAGTATGCATTGGTAATTAATATCCTGGCCAAAATGATTATGCCAAGCAAACGATCACGACCTGAAAAGATATGAATATTGCCTTGGGCTCTGGGAAACACCTGTGAGATGACACAATAGCCTATGGCTGTGCGGCTTATCGTCAATGAGTGCCACCTTTTTAAAGCTAATTAATTAGCTCCTATTAATCTAGCATGCATGGAACCATACCTCCGCAGATGTAACTGGCCTAGAAATGTGAACAAACACAAGCACGCCTTTCAAGTTGGCATCTAGTTATCATCACGTTTTCTCGAAACAAATTAGCATGCTCTTGTCATTTTTTCTATAAATAGGCTGGTAAGTAGTGAGGAAATCATACTTAGCATTTGAGCCATGATAGGTTGTTAGCAGAGCTTTAAGCAAGTTTTCTCATAGGCTAGGTGATAGGTAAATTTTAGTATTGGCTAAAAAGCATAGGAATAGTGTCAGAATCATGGATACTCTTGTTCATCTAACCTCTTATAAGTCACATACAACGTTTCTAGGGGAGGTTTCTCCTAGGAGGCTGAAAAGAATGACCAAGAATAAGCATTCTTTGGTCCTGATAGCCATAAAATGGGTTCTCGGTAAGGACTGCATAGAATATGAGGACAAGTATTGGCTGAACACTGATATATGTTCCCACTTCATGGCATCTATGTTAGACATTAATGTCCCCAGGCCTCTCATCCTGAAGCTGGTCAAAGAAATGTTTCCCAAAAAGTACTTGAATGGCCTTGGTGAAGTTGTTGCTCACACTGCATATGGAGTCGGTCTGTCGTCAACCAGTGACCTCCGTCGCTACATCGAGGAAGAAGTGGTAGTTGTATGGCTATCATTTCTCAGTGGATTCCACCTTCAGACATGCGATGAGCATCGACAAAGGGTTACCTAGACCTTGCACTTCCTGTTTTGCAGTTACAACGTGATACCTTCCTATGACATAGATTGGTATACTGACTTCAGGAACCTGGTATTTCCCCCGCCAATGGTAGTTGTGCCGAATGATGTTGCTTCTGCTACCGAAGAACCTATTGGTGAGGAAGAGGTGGATGCTGCCATTGATGCATCAATTGCTGCCTCTCGGGCCCTTGGATGAAAACCCTCTCTTCTCCTAAAAAAATGTCTCCTTGTTTTCTCTATTTCGCATTGTTGCATAGACCACCTGTCCAATAGTTTGTATATAATCCTGAAAAAAGGCTATCATTTTGCATATGTAAAAGAATAGCTCGAATACTTGTATAATTTTTGGATTATGGCTTCCCTAGCCATTTTGCAATGTAAAGAATATATATAAATAGATATATATCTTTTTAAAGAAAATCCATGCTCTATCTTTCATTCTGTATTTCAGTTTTATGGGTTCTTTTATAGCATATGTGTTATTTCTCTACGCATGGGTGTGTTTTATGTAAAGCAATCTTGCTATTCCACCCTTCGTAATAATGGGTTAATTCCACAGAAACACAAACCAATTTTGAAAAATACTGGCCAAAGAAAGGGGAATAAAATAAAAGCACTATTCACATATGTACAAAAATAGAACTCAACACCTAATGGAACAACTTAAGATTAATCCCATTAACCGAGATTCCTAAGGGTTCCTATTCCATATTTTCTAACTCAAAAGTGTTATGTTCTTAGCAATGAATTATTTTAAAGGGACCCTCCCATAGGCTATCAAATTTCCCATGCCGACCTGGCTTAGCAATCCTTTTATCATACTTCAGTACTAAGTCTCTGCACTTTAGACCTTGGTCGGAAACCTTCTTGTCAAACCATTGCTTGACACTTGTTGATGGTTTTTCATGGCTATTAGTGAATTTTTCTTTTTTTCCTGTACTTCTAACAGTTTGGCAAGCCGAACTTCCATGGTGCCATTTTGTTCTATCTGGGGAATTTCAACAATTGGAGTGCTGGAATTTCCATAGATATAGGTAACATCGCCTCTTTCCCATATACCAACTCATAAGGTGAGGTCTTAAGGACTTGCTTAGGAGTTATTCATTTTTTCAGAGCGTTGCTCAAAGATTTTTATGCCATTCCCTCTGGTGTTACGAACCAATTCTTTTAATGAGTTGAACTAGGCTCTTGTTTGTTGACTCTGCTAAGCCGTTTCTCTGTGGGTAATAATTTGATGATGTCTTGAGGAATATTCCATTCGTTAATGCAAAGTGGCATACCTTTGTGCCTAGGAAAGCTTTGGCATTATCCGAAATGATAGTCTTTGGAGGACTGAACCTTGTCACCAACTCTTCGAGGAAATCTATAATCTCTTTTTTTGTTGCACTCTTAAGTAGAACAACCTCCATCCATCTTGTGAAGTAATCCATGGTGGTCAGAATCCACTTGTGTCTGGCACTAGAAGTTGGGTTAATCATTTTGATGAAGTCCAGGCCCCATTGCGCAAATGGTTCGTTCGCCTCTATGGGTTTGAGAGGCATTACATAATTCTTCCTTCTGTTAGTAAAGAATTGGTATTTTTTGCAAGATTTTACCATAGAGTGGGAGTCATTAAAAAGTGTAGGCCAATAGTAACCAACACACATGATCTTAATAGCGGTGGTCTTAGCAAAGAAGTGTTCACTCATAGCACTGTTGTGGAATGCGTTGAGGATCCTCTTTGCTTGATCCGAAGTAACGCATCACATGAGAACAACATTGAAATTCCTTTTGAAAAGGACTCCCTCTACTAGTGTATATCTACAATTTTGTACCCGGTAATATCTCTTTTTATGGGATGAGAGACCTAGTGGATGCTTTTTGATTTGCATGAACTTCATTCTATCAACCAACCAGCAACCCTCTGATTCCAGTTCATTTATCAAGACGAGCTCTATTTGCTCTGCTGTGGAAAGTATATCCTCATTCTACGCCATGTATTCACACAATCCTCTTCCTCTAATAGTTTTAGTAGGTTTGACCTCAATGTAATATTCAAGGATCTTGGTGATCCAATTAGCTCTTTTTTCTATGATCTCCCCTTCCATGATATATTTGTGCACACTGGAATGTGAGACATACACAAACACCTTGTTGTAGGAAATTAGATGGTGAAATTTTTTAAGTCCCTTCACTATTGCAAAGGCCTGCCTTTCGATGAAATTATAATTTGCCTCATATTCCTTCAAGGTCCGGGAGTAGAACACCACTGGATGTTCTCCTTTTCCTTCATCATCCTTTTGGGTTAGGACAATAGCGATACTGGACTTGCTATTGAATGAATACATTATAAAATCCTTAGATTGATCTATATTAACTAGTACCGGAGCTGTGGAAATAGCTTCCTTGACCTTTTCAAAGGATTTTTGAGCTTCGATCACCCACTTGAATGCCTAATCCTTCTTAAGCATCAGGGTGATTGGCTTAATTATCCCCACAAAGTCAAAAATAAATTTGCTGACAAAATTTACTTTTCTGAGGAAGGACTGAACACCTTTCTTATTCACTGGAAGGGGAAGTTCCTTGATAGATTTCACCCATTCGGGGTCGATTGAAACCCCTTCCTTAGATACCACATGTCCTAATAGCTTTCCTTGCAGTACTTTGAATATGGATTTTTTTGGATTTAGGGAAACTCCGAACTCCTGAAACTTTTGAAAAACTAATTCTAAGGATTAATTCTAAGTGATAAAAATGATCATCCTTAGATTTAGAGAACATAGTAAGATCATCCAAATAAATTAGAATAAACTTATTGATTAGTTCGCTGAATGTGATGTCCATTGCCCGCTGGAATGTTGCCCCTGAATTGGATAAACCAAAAGGAATTTAAGCATATGTAAATGTTCCCCACTTTGTGGTGAATGTAGTCTTGTGCTGATCCCCTTCCTTAACTTGAATCTGATTGTAGCCGGAGAAACTGTCTAGCAGAGAAAACATTTCAGATCCTGCAACTGTTTGTAATATTGACCCCATAGAAGGTAGCAAATAGTGGTCCTTCAGAGATGCTCTGTTTAGTTCTTCGAAGTCCACACAAAAATGGATATCTCCATTCTTCTTTTGGACTGGGACCAGATTAGATACCCAGGTACTATGCTTGATTGGGAAGACAATGCATGACTCAATGAGCTTAGTTAACTCTTGCGCCATTAACACTTCAATTTTAGGGTTTATTGGCCTTTATTTTTGTTGGACTGGTTTTGCACCTTCCGTTAGCTCAATCGTGTGCTGAATGATATCGAGATCATACCCCTCCAGATCATCATAAGACCAGGCCACTACTCCATATTTTTCACAGAAACTGATGAGTCTTTCTTTATCATGGTGTGAAACATTTTTCCTGACTCAAAGATTTCTACCATCTGAGACCGAAGGTCCACATAATCACTTTTGCTGCTAGGAACTTTCGTTTATCATTTTGGGCATCATCACAATCGAATTTTTTTTCGAGAGTAACCAATCCTTTCAGAAGCTTGTTAGATTTGAGCTGCATAATTTTTCCTTCATAAGCTTTGGCAATCCTTGGTTGAAGTTGATTGGCGAACTCCCCTGAGTGCTAGATAAATGAGGCGATGTGTTCATCACTTTCAAAAACTTGCCAACTTTGATCATTTTCGGGGATCGCTAGTTAGACTAGTACTCGTATTGAATGTTCATTATCTATAAGGTTAGAGACAGGATCAAACTGAGCACCAATCACGGCCATGCGATCTGCATCACTATTTTTTCCTTGAGGAATAGTATGGATGTTGAAAGCTTCAAAACCATCAATCAAGTCCCAGACTCGGTACCGATAGGATCTCATGCGGACATTCCTTGCTGCGGAAACTCCTCAAACTTGGTTGACTACCAGTTCAAAATCTATGAACACCATTAATTGCTTAATGCCCATTCATTCTACAAGGCTTAAACCTTGAACTAATCCTTCATATTCAGCCTAATTATTTGAGCAGGTGAAATAAAAACTGAAAGACCTTAACAATTTTTCATTTTGTGGGGATATTAGACATATCCCCACTCCAGCACCCACTTTTCTTCTTGCTTCATCAAAGTACAGTGTCCATAGCTCATTTTATTGGCTACCTTCAGACTCTTTGGCAACCTTTGGAAGCACTTGGTCTTCATCATAAATTACATAGGTGCCCAATCCTATAGCATGATAATTTCTGAAAGGATCATTGTCCATGTGTTCACTCAAAAGAGCATCTTCTTTCTCATCCTGGTCTCCGCTCATCTTTTCTTCCTCTAGTAATTCAACACAATACATTTCTTGCTTGGTGATAGAGGTATGTGTGGCTTCAAAATTGATCAAGTCTTCATTCGCTACATGTTCAGAATGTAAAGCCTCCGATTCTATCTTCATTTTTGCACCATGCTTGGTCTTGAGTATTAGATGTGACCAATCCAAGGACAAGTATCTGCCCACCTTTGAAGTAAATTCTTGGGATAGACAGAGACCAAACATAGGAGGAACATCTATGATCACAGTGTCTTGTGGCACCATGATACTAGGAAAAGAAAATAGAGTTAAAGGAAGCGCTTTGATGACACCTACGGTTTCAACTTTGCTCCCATCAAGTTGCATTACCCCCCTTTTCATAGGTTCATAGCTGAGTCCTAAAGTTTTGACTATCTGTTTAGGCATAACTGTGGTACTAGCGCCATAATCAATCATAGCATTGTGCAATAACTTCTTTCCTATAATGAGAGTCAAGAAGAAGGGTTGCGGTTTTAACTTATCCCTAACCTCGATAGGGGATTCCTTTGTATTGTTTGTAAGGAATTTAGCTGGCAGTATTTTATTGACAACTTCTACACTAGAAAACTACTCTATTGGCCCTATATTGACCTCTTCTTGAAGCACCCTCTGTAATAGCATCTTTTGCTCCAAGATAGCTAGAATGTCCCATAGAGATACATTAGCGGATGACTTCTTCAAATTTTCAACCACATTAAAAGGTAACAAATTCAAAGGTTTTTACTGCTTGGCTCTTGGTGTAATAATTTCCTTTCGCGGTTGGGATGGTAGTAGGGTGGTAGAAGTACCAGGAACTTGATCGGAAACACCTTTGAGTTGCGGACTGGCTAGATGTGAAACAACTGACTCACCGGTGAATCTCCTCTTTGAGCACGTGTTATAATCAGATTGCACTTATGGTGTTTTGAGTATGAACGTGTCATTAGCAAACACCGTTCCTTCTTCCTCCATCCAGGAGAAAAGCGCGTGATTAGGAGCAATATCAAATTCTTGTTCTAAAGACATTCCTTGCATTTGCATAGTAAGAACCGCACTCTCCATTTGTGGTGAGGCATATATATAACTCCCATGATCTATTGTCGTGCCTTGGCTGTGTTGCTCCACCACCTTTTGTTGCAAGTTGCCATGTGGATAGTTTTGGGGCATATGCAAATCATTGCAAGGGAAGCACCACAGATTGATATCATCAATAAGGTTGTTCTGCCCTGTGGTTAATTCCCTATTCGAGCTTAGCGACGCACTCGTCAGTGGAGTAGGCACTGACATCATTTGATTTGCGGTCGAAGTTGGTGGATTTGTGTGAGGCATGCCCTGGTACTGATTCTACTGATAAGAGGACTGCCCACCTTGAAAGTTTTGATATGTAGGCTTCAGAGGTGTTGATTGGTTCCGCATAAGAGTGGTTATATCATTTGCCATGGTTCACAACATCTCTTTGAGGTCGCTCATTTCATCCTTGGAAGAACCTAATGTAGAGGCTACATTTTGTGGGGCAGCTGCATATGTGTACATTGACTAGGCAGTTGCAGGCGCATTAGTTGATGCAACCTCTTACATGGGGATCGATATTTCAAGAAATATTAGCATAATAGGTCGAGGAGGCAATTTTTCACAATCTATTAAATGATTCTCAACTTTGATAGTGACACCATAAGCATCTGGTAGAGTAGCTCCTCCCAAAGACTTGATCATCATGGAAATGTCAGAATTGATGGACTTTAGATAAAATATGAATGCCAACTCAGGAGTCAGGTGTATAGTAACAGGAATCCTTTGCCAATTTGTGTGAAATCGGGCATTAAAGTCCGTCAGAGCCTCATGGGGGGCTCATTTTATGATAGATAGTTGATAATATAGTGAAGAACGATCTCTGTCATTTGAGAACCTCTCATAGAAAGGATCTTCGAGCTCGTCCAAGGTGCAAATAGTATTAGGTGACAGTGTTCGGTACCAATCCAGTTCCTTGCCTTTAAGAGACAAGGCAAGTAGCCTCAGAGCTACATTCTACACTGTAATCCCATGTACTAGACATACGTCTACCACATCCTACAAATGTTTTGTTGGTGTTCTTGATCCATCTCCGATAAACTTGGGTATAGCTTTCATGGCTGAAATTGGGATAACGCCCTAGATAGCAGGTGCTACTGGGGCTACTAGGGAACTTCCGGCATCCCATGCCACGTAATTTCTGTTGGATGCCGACAACATGGTGAGAGGAACAGGTGGCAAGAATGGAACAATTACTAACTGATTTGTGACTCAAACTGTTCCCAGTGGAGGTACTAGTAAACTCGGGTTTCCTGCGGTTTGGGATCTAGTTACATGTCGATGGCTCATACACCCTTCTAAAATGCAATTTTATTTAAGCTCAGTCCCATCGGGTGTGCCAAAAAAAGAACAAACTATTGACACCAAAATTTGATGAGGTAACAGTGTCTTATGGGAAACTCAGTTTATGGGGGGACCTTTTGTGCCAAATTGAGTGACCTCCAGGTTTTTAGAGAAGTCAACTTCTTCTATAATGGGGGTTTGGAAAGGGAAAGGGAAATAGATATAATAAAATAAAGTCTAACCTAAGGTGATGCACCAAGAATTAATGATAGGCACGATTAATCATAGATTTAAGGGCCTGAATGTTGTTTGAAGTGTTCCAAAACATTAGAAACTAAAGATTACAATATAGACAATCCATTCATTGACATAAAATAATATTTCATACATTCCTACTACCAAGAAGAGTCATTAGACATGATCTAGGTCAGAAAACTTTCATTCAACATATATAGAAGTTCTTAAATGAAATGTCCAGACAATAAAAAGCACAGTTTACGGTTTGATCAAATAGCATGAAAAATAGAAAGGTCGAACAATTGGCATAGTCTGAGAGTTTTTGCAATAAAATAAAATAGCAATAAAGGCCTGGTGTCTTTTAATAAAACTAGCATTTTCCCTCAAATTATGGACCCTTTTCTCATAATAGAGATAAATATATATAGCAGGAAAACTTCCCACCACCTCGAAGAGTAGCAACAGAAAAGATTTCGCAATTCCCTAGTCAATGATGCAAAAATAAGAATATTCCCAAATTCGTTGCAATAGAATCAATCTAGAACCAAGCATCTAGTCACTCCAGGCACATGTGCATCCTTCAAAAATGATGGCGGTGGTCCTGACTAGGCCTAATTAGACAAGTGTCACCATTCTGTGTGAATGGTTATGACATGTAGTGGCCAATAGCATCACTAGGCTCATCTGGTCCCTCGCCCAAATATGAGATCTACTGGCTAGGCACGTGGCAGCCTTTCACTGTCTGTATGAACATCTCTTCTTTCACCATTGAAGACTTGCATTAATACTACACGTGTCAAATGAGCGGAGCACCTCATCAATAATGGAAGAAATGATCACCAGCCAGGCACAAAAGAGATGTGTGGCAGCAATTCATTGCCCGTGTTTGTTACTTCATCTTTGTGCTGAAAGATTTGCGAATGGAAGACATGTAGCAAGTGTACACCGCAGATAGAAACCATGGGGCCTACCAAAACCTTTTAGGAATGAGGGATTCATGGCACCTAAGTAGAGCTCGATGAGGCAACAAGAAAGCAAGACCAAAATAATCCCGTAGCCGCAACACGTGGAAGCATAGCAGAGCTTTCTAGGATGTGAAAGGAATGCTGAGACTCAAAGTTGCGAGGAGTAGACATGTGGAGTGGGAGAGAAAAACCTAGATAAAAGGCGAAGTTGACCTTGCGATGCATGGGCTGACACATAGAGGAAAATACACGCAAAGGGAGCTAGTTAAATATTTATTAATAGTAATCACCCAAGGGAATGACCCAACTGGAAACATGCTAAAGCCAAGCAACTTCCGATCGGTATATAAGTGTGGGTACTTGAGGAAAGTTCAAGTATCACGAGGATTGTTCTGACAAGAATGGAAGCAATGGTCTCTTGTTGTATGGATGGTCCCCCATGAACATAATGCCTTTATTAAAACCTCTTGTTTAGAAAGACCAAATCCTTGATCTATTTTTTGGTGCAAGAAAGATCGTTCTGAAGCTATCCCATATTTTTACGACTCTTAGTAGAGATGAGAAATATGCCATGGGAGTTTCATGGGTACTGATGCTTGGCTAACTTGAGAAGTGAGTGCACTATAAGGGGGATCTTGTGTGGTCAAGTATCTAATCATCCACTAAGAGTAGGCGTAGTTAGAGAAATCCAAGTGGGAACTCAACAAATATTGTCTCTTCATTATCCATAGTGTTGTGCATATTCTTGGAATCAAAAACACTTTGCTTGGATCCTAAACATTGGAAAAACAAACATTCAACATGATAATCAAATTTCAAACCCTTTAGAGGAAGCAAATACCTTTGAAAAAATCCAAGTGCTATTGCTTTCCCTAGGGATTTTATCCTTAGAGGCTTCTAAGTATTTGGATTTACATCTTAATTTTCTCTCACTAAAGTCAACAATAGGAAACCTTTTCCTTGATTTCCTTGATTTCCTTGATTTCCACTTTTGTGGGATGAGAAGTTAGGACAATATACATCTAGTTTGAAAATATAATCAAGAAAGTGTTTGTGGTAAAAACAACAAATTAATCAAGATGAAATCAATTGAACCCCACACATGTGCTTGTGTATCTTCTATCATATGGTTTTTCATGCAAACATTGGTTTTTTGGTTTGAACTAATTTTTGGGAAAAGATTATTCTTTAAAACCTTGGTCTTGTAAACAATTATCTCTTATGTTCATTTAGGATCAAAACAACCAATCATTTCATCCATCTCAAACATCAATCAAATCCCATCTCACAAACAACTTTTGAATCATTGGAAAAATCATTCATTCTAGACTTTTGGTAAAATCCTTCAAATCAGTATCGAAATCACCTTGTGTTGGTTATGTGTGTGTGGATGAATCCTTCCTCATACACCTAGTTAAATTATCATCTTTTGGACAAGTTTATTCCAAGATAACATCTAACCTCTTGGATTTTATGAGTTCATTATCAAATCCAAATAAAAAATCCAAATCAAACCCAAAATCAAAAATCCAAAAGTCCTAAAATCTAGTATTCCTCCAAGGTTCCTAAAAGTTCAACACCCATATCATTCACCCCTTTCATCCTTCATCTGATCATTGGTCCTAAAACCCTTAAAGGTCAACAAGGTCAAAACACAAGAAGAACATGGGCTATAAACTTGATTCATACATCATGAGTGGTGTAAATCAACCAAACTATAAAAGCCTTAGAAAACCAATGGATTATCAAAACTCACATTTATACAATCCATACATAGGATCATTATCTCCTACAAACCTCAATGGTACAACAAATGTGAGAATGCCCAATCTAAATTTTGGAACACCTTTCCCTATGGTAGATTTAAATCAAATTCCAAACCTACAAATCTATCAACCAAGCACTCAATGCATGAGTCTTCAACAAAAGAACATCATCCCACCAAATCCATACATGCCAAATGTGAATATACCAAGTACAAGTTTTTCAAACATGAACATTTCAAATCCACACTTGGAAAAATTTGAGATAGATATGTTTGCAAATAATACAAATGTTGTTCAAAGTCCAAAAAAGATGTTAATGACTCCATGTATTAATCAAAGTCAAGGTAACACCATGCAAAATCAAAGTTACCTAAATCAAGGCAATATGGTTCCCAACCACAACAATGTTCAATTTCAACCTATAATGCTAAATCCAAACATCATCCAAAATCAAAACATTATCCAAAACCAATTTGTCCATAATCCCATGCAAACACCACAAGTGTACATTCCAAATCCACTTCAACAAAAGCCAAATTAACTATATCAAGGGTGTTAAGTGTTGGATGTTGTGTATATGGTTGCTAATATGTGGTTGTCATTAATGTCAACACTATTAACACTTGGCATATTAAAGGTTGTATATGTTGAGGATATTGAGAAAATTGTAAAAGAAAGTATTCTAGGTTCCTAGTGGAACTATGCACTTCATGAAGGTGTACGTTGAAGATTGGCCAGTTTGGATTAAAGGATTTATTATTGAATGTTTCTAGATCATCTACCATAAGTTTTAGAGGTCCGCATGAAGTTTTTATTGTATTGTGGTTTGACAGTGTTTTTGTGGTCTCTGTCAGTGTTCTTGAATGAAGATTATGTGATTCTATTAATCTCAATTGTTGCGGATGCTTATTTGTTGTTTCTTGGTGTTCTCTGATGTCTCTAGATAATTCTCTATCTTTGTGGTACATTCACATTATTTAGAGAGCTTGTGGTTGAAGATCTTTTCTTCCACATGTTTAGGTTTCTTATTCTTGGCTGACATGTTGGTGATAGTGTGTTGTGGATGTTCATGGTGAAATTAATTAAAGTATTTTTGTGTTGGAGATATTAATTTGGGTCTCCACTATGTTGTGGCCGACCTTGGTGGATTTGCATTGAAAATTTATTTGTAAATTTGGGCCGACATTGAAAATATGTTTTATTTTCCTAGCCAACTAAGTTGTGATGAAATCTCATGTAGCAAATATATATGTACGATTGTTACATTGGTGTAGTGTGTGGAAAAGGTGTTCGGTGTGCTTCTATGTGTGAATATCATTTGATTATAGAGCAGAGTGTGAAGAAGATTGAGCAAAGTGTGAAGAGGTTTTCTGAGCTTAATTGGAACTGTAATCAGGCTTGTGCAGAAGATATCTTCTTAGTTCATACCCTTTGGATTTTAATCCTATTTTGTATTGTTGGGTAGTGATTCCCTCTTGTATTTGAGTAGTGAGCTCTAGGCAGTTTTCCTGAATGCATGTGCATTCCCCTTATTATTTCTCATTATAATTTTAACAAGGTATAATCTTGTGGACTAACATCCACCATGGTTTTTCCCCTAACAGGGTTTCCACACAAAAATCTTGGTGTTATCTATCTCTCTGATCTGTTAAATTGCTTGTGGTTAATTGCTTATTCATCAAATCTGAGATTAAGTTAAGTTAAGTTAGAAAAGTTTAAATTTTTGTCACAACTAATTCACCTCCCCTCTTAGTTGTGTGTCCTTGTTTTTCCAACAATTGGTATCAGAGCAGGCTCCTCTAAAGAAGTCTAAAAGCTTGAGGTGGTCTGAGATTTGATGGCACTAACTACTCACTATGGAAATTTAGGATGCAATGTCATCTAAGATGTATTGGTGAAGCTTTTTGGAAGATTACAAAACATCCATATATGTTATTCCTCAGAATGGTCCCTCCACTATTGATGAGATCAAGGATACTGAAAATAATATTAGGGCTATTAAAGCTCTAGTGAGTGCTCTGACAGATTCAAAGATGGACAATGTGATAGGATTGCAGACATCTCACAAGATTTGGATGAAGCTGGAAACCTTGTATGAAGGAGATGTACAGGTGAAGATGGCTAAGCTACATAGTTTGAAAGGAAAGTATGAGAATTTGAAAATAGGTGAAGATGAAAATATTAATTTTATGCAAAGAGTAGATGAGATAGTGATGGGTATTAGATGTGCTAGTGGTTTTGTGGATGAGGATGAAATTGTGGCTAAGATACTTAGATCCTTGCCTCCCTCCTAAAAATTGAAAGCTCATGCTATTGAAGAGATTAGATTAGTAATAAATATATCAAGAGATAGGCTGGTTGGCAAGCTTGCTACTTTTGAAATAAGTGAATTTGGTGAATCTTCTCCAAAGATTGAATTTACATTCAAGGCTACTATATCTAGAAGTAATAGGCAAAGATATAATCTAGGAGAGTGTTCTAGAAAGGTATCCAAGTATCATGAAGAACTGAAACAACTTGAAGAAAAAGAAAGAGAGGTAGAAGAATTGGAAGCACTGATTACAAAGCAAGAAGGTAGAGGAAAAGGTAAGTATGAAGATGTATTGCCTATTAAATGTTTCTCTTGTAGTAAAATAGGTCATTTTGCATCAAGGTGTCCTGAAAGAGTTCATAGATATAAGCCTAAAAATTCTATATTCCAAAAGAGATGTTACTTTCCTGAAGAAGTAGTGACTGATGATGAGTTTGATAAAGATAATGGAAATGAAGATGAATTGGTTTTCATTGCTACCATTGAAGATAATCCTATGGCTACTGAATCTACTAAAGATGAAAAGGATCTTGCATCCCTAGTTGAAGAAAAATATGAGTGGGTCATTGATAGTGGATTCTCACATCATATGAGCCATGATAAAAGCAAATTTGTAAGTATAGAGAAGTATGATAGTGGGGTTGTAAGATTTAGAGATAACAATGCTGGTGTGATTCATGGAAGAGGATCTTTATCTCTTGGTGGTAAGGATAACACTGATGATTTCCTTTATGTTGAAGGCTTGAAACATAACTTGTTGAGTGTTGGACAGATGGTGGACAAGGGATATGATCTTTAGTTCAAAAATGGAAGATGCAAGATACACGAAATTTCTAGGAATATGATTGCTACAGGTAAATAGACAAAAGGTAATATCTTTCACTTGACTATTGCTAGTGGGAGTTGTTTAATTTATCAAGTAGATGAAAGCTAGTTGTGGCATAGAAGGTTGGGTCATGTAAATTTTGACAACATTATCAAGATAAATTCCACTCAAGCAGTAAGAGATATACCTAAGTTAGTGAAGCCTGCTAACACAATCTACAAGAAATGTCAAAGGGGTAAACAAACTAGAGTTTCTTTTTGGAGAAAATAGTTTCATTCAAATAATTTTCTAGAGTTGCTACATACTAACCTTTGTGGTCCCTCTAGAGTCAGAAGTATTCATGGAGAAAGGTAATTTATGTTGATTATTGATGATTACTCTAGAATGATATGGGTTTCTTTTCTAAGAGAAAAATGTGAAGCATTAAAAAAGTTCAAAATTTTTAAGGCTATGCCAGAGAATGAGAAAGGTCTAAAAATAAAGTTCCGAAGATTTGACAGAGGTGGTGAGTTCACCTCCAGGGAGTTCAACTCTTTTTGTGAAGAGCATGGAATTAAAACACAATTATCTACTCCTTGAACCCCTCAATAGAATGGAGTTGCAGAGAGAAAGAATACAACAATTTTGGATGTTTCCAGAACAATGATGATGGAAGGAAATATGTCTCAAATGTATTGAGTGAAGTGGTAAGCACTGTTGTATATACCTTGAACCGGGTAAATGTTAATGGTAATTCTAGTAAGACCCCTTTTGAGTGATGGTTTGGTTACAAGCTTACTATTAAATATTTCAAGATATTTGGAAGCAAGTGATATATCAAAAGAGATGATGATATTGGCAAGTTTGAAGCAAGAAGTGATGAAGTAATTTTCCTAGGTTACTCCACGAAAAGCAAGGCCTACCAGTTCTATAACAAAAGACTAGGAAAGATGGTTGAAAGTGAAAATGTTAGAGTTGATGAGGATTTTGTCAAATCATCCAGATATTGTGGTTATGATTTAGATGAAGAAAATACTAGCAAAGGGACAAATTCTCATAAACATAATCTACTTTAGATTATTCCATATGTTCTAGTAAAACAACCTCAATTTGTTCCAATAAATCAAGTCAGTTAGGAAACATAGACAAGTGCAAGTGTAGAAGAAAGAGCATAAGAATTAGAAGTTCAATAATGTCTCAAAACTCCAAGGAAGGTAAAGCTAAATCATTCAGACAATCAAATCATAGGAGATAAGAATAATGGAGTGCAAACTAGAAGAAAGATTGCAGAAGAATATTGTTTGATTTCCAAGATTGAACCTAAAAATGTCATTAAAGCCTATCAAGATGAACACTGGTTGGAAGCTATGAAGGAATAGATGACACTGATTGAAAAGAATGACACATGGATACTGGTTCCCAGGAATAGCGACAAAAATGTGATGGGTACTAAATGGGTGTTTAGGAACAAGCTAAATAAACAAGGTGAAGTGGTCCAGAATAAAGCAAGACTGGTATGTAAAGGGTATTCTGAAATGGAAGGTATTGATTTTGAAGAAACCTTTGCCCATGTTGCTACAATTGAAGCTATAAGGTTATTTCTTGCTTATGTTGCATACCAAAACTATAAAGTCTATCAAATGGATGTGAAGTTAGCATTTCTGAATGGAGAACTAGAAGAAGAGGTATACATTGAACAACCAGATGGATTTAAGCTAACTAACAAGGAAGATATGGTTTTCTAATTAAAGAGAGCTCTATATGGACTCAAGCAAGCCCTCAGATCCTAGTGTGCTAGATTGGATAAATATTTACTGAAGCTTGGATTCACTAAAGGTACTACTGATAATAACTTATACTTCAAATTAGATCATGATAAAGAGTTAATTATAGAAGTTTTTGTTGATGACATCATTTTTGGAGGAGATGACAATCTATGTATGAAGTTTTTTGATGAGATGAAGAATGAATTTGAGATGAAGTTCTTTCTAGGATTGCAAGTTACTCAGTTAGACAAGGGAATTTTCATATCTCATTCCAAGTATGTGAGAGAACTTGTGAAGAAGTTTGGAATGGATGACTCAAAACCTATTGGTACTCCCATGGTGACTGGATGTAAGTTGACATAGAATGATGATTCTCCTAAGGTGAATCAAACTAGATACAATTCAATGATTGGTGGATTGCTCTACTTAACTTAGACTAGACCAGACATTATGAATGTTGTATGTATGGTTGCTAGATTTTAGGTTGATCCAAAAGAATCACATGTGACTGTTGTGAAAATAATCTTTAGGTATCTGAAAGGAATAGTTGACTTTGGACTTTGGTATCCTTTTTCAGACATATTGACTTTGGTATCCTTTGGTTAAGACATATTGACATCCTTTGACCTCATGGTTGCAGATATTGAAGGAATATTCAACTCAACATTTGATCCAAGTCTACTCAAAGATCAAGAGAATATTGAGCCACTTCCCATTCCTAATGAAGATATCCAAGAACCCTTTATAAGAAATCCATCCTTTGAAAGTGACCCATGTCAAGAACTTGATCCAAAGCATGTCAAAAGCAATTCCCAAATCATTCAAGATCAAGAATTTGTATCTCCAAGCTACTACAATGATCTAATGAATACTCTCCTATCTATACAAGATGATCATATCCACATAGCACATACTCCTCCATCTACCCATGAGATGCTTTATGTGGATGGAAACATAGATGATCTTCATTCAGAAAAAGATTCCTTTACTCCTGATATTATTACACAAAAAGAGCAAGTTATTGATTCTTATAATCAAATAGAGTTGTCAACATCAGGGTTAGATATATCCCAAATTTAGACTGAGGGCATCATGTATGAAGATATCCAACATTATCCACTCAAGGAAACATGTCAAATAGAATAGGATATTCCATAGTCAGCAGAGCAGCAAATTGAAATAAGATCATTTGCAGTGGTCATTTATCAGAGAATTCTTACTGAACAAGACATCTCAAAATAGGAAGAATCAAGGAATAAAGGTGCTACTACCACCATATTGGGGGAAACTATGTCTCAAGCAAACATCAACATAGGGAGCATGAAGAGTCCTTATGGTGAAACCAATGTCAATACTACAACTAGCCACATCGCGAATCTTCATCCACCCATCATCCCATCCATGAATTGGGACCAAAATCAAAAGAAATATTTGAATCAAAGCATGAAGAACATTATCAAGGCAAAAGAAGCTAATAAGCATATTGGACAAATCAAATACAAGTGGATAGCAAATAATACAAAGAAAGATTATCCCTATCAAACTCCATTAGTCAAAGAAACTATGGGGAAAAGTAGAAAGGGGAAAAGTATCCATCACAGATGTCCACAAAGGAAAAAGAAGGATTCTCAAGCAACATACAAAGTATATCAAGCATTTGGTCCTAATTCCACACATACTTTTGTATCCACTCATCATTGCTCATCTTCCCAATTTTGGAGAGTCAAAGGTTCCAAACTATCAACCAATCCATCTTTTATTCCTAAACACACTCCATCCATGCCTCCACACATGATATCCAATTCTCACATTGACCATGTATTGGTAGCCACCCTTCATCATCAGGATTAAGAAGGAATTCTATTACGATGTGTGCACAAAGACAAAGTTAACTCTGGTATCAACAAAACAGATAACGAATCTCAAAAGTTGTATTCAAGTGCACATATATTGGAAAAATAACTTCTTTAGGAAGGATATCGATGTCACATTATGACATAAGCATCTACATCAACACCACTAGATGGTTCAACATGAGCTTAAAATCTCTCAGAAAATACAAAAAAATAAAAAAATATGAAATTCCAAAAAAAGTTAGAAAAATGATTGAAAATAGTAAAGAGATAAATTGTCCTCTAGTGAAAACCACTACAGTGGCGCTTTGGGCAGGTACCATGTTGAAAACCTGGCATACAGACATCATGTGTAGAATCGAGCATCTGCGTACACCAGTTTAGGTGAAATCATCTCATCCCATCCATGATAAATCCAACATTTCATCCATCTTATCCATAATAAATCCATTCATCCATGAACCATTTATCCAATCCATCTTCATCCATCTACATCCATCTTCCAAATTATCTTGATCTTGATGAAAGTTTGGTGCACACTTTACACTTGCTTATGATGAACATCTTGACATGGGTCATTTTCATTGATCCTATCCTACCCATTATCTGATCCATGAAGCATTATCCAAATAAGCATCCTCTATTTGGACACCTTATCTTATCACAAGATAATCCAGATCCATCCATCCATAACCCATCTAGGCATCTAGCCATGACATTCCATACATTGCTAGACACTGGGGGAAGATATTTACATCTTGCTTCGAGAATAAATATTGATCTATATCTTCCAACTTATGTGGTGATCCAAACATTAGCGAATGTAAAATTAAATTGGGACAAACACTTGTGAGCAAAAATCCAAATCACTAGTCCATGGAATATTTTTACAAGAAGATGTTCCTCGAACATAAATCCAAATAATCAATATCAGTTGCATCTAATTTGCACATCAACGTCACATCAAATCATTCAAAAAAATTTGTTCCAAAATCAAGCTTCAAAAACCTAATCAATCAAATCCTATCAATCCATCATCACCTCAGGATATCCTTCCCAATCCTTGTATTGCTTAACACTATGCTTGCATTGTTGTGTATCCTCAACAATGTTATCATCATCAATCATCAATATGTGAAATTAAATCAATTCCTCATCATCTTGGGATATCCATCATAATCCTTTTTTTGCTTAACACTATCCTTGCATTGTTGTGTATCCTCAACAATGTTATGATCATCAATCCATTAACCCGATAAATCAACCTTAGCTTGGTTTTCAACAAAATCCCAAACAAAACACTGATATCATCACACATATCTAAATCATCAAAATCATGCAAAAATCCAAAAACATCCAAAACATATCAAAAATCCAAAAACACTCAAAAAAGTTAGATAAACATCAAAAACATTGAATCCGAACTATGTCATCTCTTAGCTTAAACATAGGAAAGGATAATCTTTGATTATCTCCCAAGACACAAAATACAAAAATATTCATAAAATCTCAAAAAATCCAAAAACATTTAAAAATTTGGAAAATCAAAACATTTGAAAACACAAATCCAAAAACAGCGTCGAAACATTTCAAAAAATAAAAAAAAATCCAAATATTTTAAAAAAATCCATCCATCCCATTTCGCTTCACCCACAATAACTTTCCATCCATAATAAATTGATCATCACCTTCATCCTTTGGCAATACAAATAGAAACAACCACAACAATTAGCAAAAGAAAACATCAAATGCAAAATCTGAATCGAAACAACAAACTTTTAAATGCAAAATCAAACTCTTGATCATTTACAAACATGTCAGTCAACCTTATATCAATAGCCTATCAAACAACCTATCAACTTTCCACCATCCACTAGCATGTCCTAGGATGCATCCTCCTACAATGGGCATTATCTTTGGATTCTTATCCTAATCAAAACACATCCCTTTGGCTAGCGGTATGAAGAACATTGACTTGTTTGTGTACTTGATCTTTTTTATTTATTTATTTTATTGCACTTATTCCAATGACCTCTCGATGATGTCTAATCTAAACGATTTAGAAAGAAAGGAATGACACATCAATCATTATCTTTTGTCTACTGTTCTTGTTGGACATTTTTGTAATATAACTTGGTGAATGCTTGCTTTGTTAGGTGCATCCTAGCAAGGTTTTTGTATGTCAGGTGTGAACACGAATACTCCTATTTGTTTGTTGAGTAAAATTCCATCACACTAGGTACAATGCCATCTTGGTTCTTTATACCTTGATGCATCCTACCTATGTGTATTATCAAACATAAGGTGAATAGCCCTTTTAAAATCCTAATTCCTGATAAGCTTTGCATCATCATCATCATCATCATCATCATCATCATCATCTCTAATAAAGTCTCATAGATCATGGGCTTGTTGGATCCTCTTGTCATCATCTCTTTTTATTCTTCTATCTTTACTAACATTTCTTTCCAAGTATCAAGTGTGTAATATATCAAAATAGGCATGAGGCTACCCATGGCCGATGACTGTCTACATCAAACATTCAAGCTAAACTAATCCTGAACCTCTTTGTCATGAGATCGACCCTCAAATTGAACTTTTCACTCGATCTCTCGAGGGGGCATTATACTAGCATACTTATTTCATTGGGGCAGCAGAGGGGCCTTTGAAAAAATCAGAATTTTTTAAAATTTTGATCAAGACAATTTTTTTTTTTGAACCAACGTAGTGAGTACATTGCTTCAAAAAGGGGAAAAATGTATACATGGAAAATGTACCAAATTGATCCTATATGCTTGATTCTGATTTACTAACACCATTTCATCCTAAATCATCTCCTTTGCTAGTCATTTAATCAAATAATATTTATTTGATTAAATTCATCACATTCTATCTTTTAATTAAATAAATCAACTTTCTTTGATTAAATCATCATCTCCTATTAATTAAATAAATGACTTTTTTTAATTAATCCTATAGTCCCCCTTTTCATTAAATAATTCATTTTATTTAATTAATTTCTAAGGTCATCTCATTTAAATTGAATAAATCTATCTTTATTTGATTTAAAGCTAACACCATCCTCTTTAATTAAATAAATCAAATCTTATTTAATTAAGTCTAAAATCATTTTCCTCTCATTTTGATTTAAATTAATCCAAAAATTTAAGTCAAAATGGTCAAATCATCTAATCTCCTTTAAATTAATCAAATCTTGATCAATCCTAATCTTAAACCATCAAATCCTCTATCTTTTGCCACTTGCTCATGAAAATCATTTTAATTAATTAATAAATCTATATTTTCATTCAAAAAAGGCATCAATGCTGGGAATATTGTCCAAGTTTGAATTCTCCCTCCCAAAGGATTTGTCCTTCCAACAAAGCATTAAAGCCCCTTACAAGTCCTTTTTCTTGAGCCAAGTGATATTAACTTCATCTTTCATCTCCTCCTTCAAGCCATCTTTTGAATTTCAAATTTCCCCCTCTTTGCACATTCTCCAAAATGTGTTCCATCTCTCATCAATAGCATGTCGACAAGTGGCGCTTTATCATTGGATCATTTTTAGTCCCACATCCTCCATATCTTTCATTCTTCAATCCTTATCTCTTATAAATAGAGACCTTCTCTATTTGTTTGGGGGAGCAACAATCAATGCAAAATCATTATACTCATTTAGGAGGAGAATTGGAGCCAAAGTTATCATCTTCATATCAAGTTCATCCATTCTTCATCCATTTTATCATTTCTTAGCTAGGTTATGGAGGATTTTCTCCAAGGAAGCATCAAATCATCATCAATCTTCATCAAAGATCATCAATGGAGGAGTTGGGAAAGGGCCAATTTCCACATCAAATTGACACCAATTCCCCCATGGGATTGAGAGTTTGCATGCTTAAATAGGATTTAATTGATTTTCTTGTTTTGTTCTTCATTCCTTTCCTATTTTGAGCATTGTAGATGAATTTCATGGGGAATCTTAGTTCTAACTTGAATTTGGATCTAATATTGTGTTTGTTTGCTATGTTTGTGCGGGTCTAGGATTGGGGTTCTACAAAAATAAATCAAAATGAGAGGAAAATGATTTAGAATTAATTAAATAAAGATTTTTATTTATTTAATTAAAGAAGATGGTGTTATATTAATCAAATAAAGATTAATTTATTTAATTTAATGGAATGACTTTAGAGATTAATTAAATAAAATGAATTATTTAATTAAAAGAGGGACTATAGGATTAATTAAATAAAAATGATTTATTTAATTAATAGGAGATGATAACTTGATCAGATCAAATTGATTTATTTAATTAAGAGATGAAATGTGATGAATTTAATTAAATGATTAGCAGAGAGATGATTTAGGATGAACTAGTGTTAGTAAAATTAGGATCAACTATGATTGGTATATTTTCCATGTCTACATTTTGCCCCTCTTTGAAGCAAAGTACATGTTGCATTGGTTTAAAGAATAAATTGTCTTGATCAAAATTAAAAAATTCTCTAATTTTTTCGGATGCCCCACTGTTGCCCCAATGAATGAAGAATTACATCGATATACTAAAAATGTAGAACCCAAATCTTAGACCTACACAAATATAGCAAACAAACACAATATTAAATACAAATACAAGTAAGAACTAAGATTCCCCATGAAATTTATCTACAATGCTCAAATAGGAAAGAAATTGAGAAACAAAGCAAAGAAAGTAATTGAAATCCTATTTAAACATGAAAACTCTCAATCCCATTGGGGAATTGGTGCCAATTTGATGTGGAAATTGGCCCTTTCCCAACTCCTATGCAAGCTTGATGAAGATTTGTTGATGATTGTAGCTCCTTGAAATTTTGGCATAACCTTGCTATGAAACCATGAAAATGATGAACACTTGATATGAAATGGATAAAATTAGCTCTCAATGTGAAGAGAGTAACTTTGATCTAAGTTGTGAATCCAAAATACAAAGGAAAGCCTTCTATTTATAGAAAGACAAGATGGAGGAATGAGAAAAATGGAGCAATGTGGGATTGAATTCAACAACCAATGGGCAAGTGTCACTTGTCAAGATGTGAATGGAGGAAGCTTGAGCACATTTTGATGAATGTGCACAATAAATGATATTAGGTGGAATTTCAAATTTGAAAGTTGGCTTGTTGGAGGGAGAAAAGAATGACTTAAATACCACTTGGCTCAATGCACAAGGACATGTAAGAGGAGTTAAATGCTTTGTTGGAAGGACACATCCCTTTTGGAGGGATTTTCAAATTTGGAAGAATATTCTCCTTTTATGCCATGTTGAAAGAAAATAGAGATTTAATAAATCATTTAAATGTATTTTCATGTGCAAGTGGCAAAATCGAGAGGATTTAGGTGATTAGGATTAAATTAATCGGGATTTGATTAATTTAATGAGGGATTAGCTGATTTCACCATTTGATTTAGATTTTTGGATTGAAATAAATCAAAATGATAGGAAAATAATTTAGACTTAATTAAATAAAGATTTTGATTTATTTAATTAAAGAAGATGGTGTTAGATTAAATCAAATAAATATTAATTTATTTAATTTAATGGAATGACTTTATAGATTAATTAAATAAAATGAATTATTTAATTAAAAGAGGGACTATAGGATTAATTAAATAAAAATGATTTACTTAATTAAGAGATGAAATCTGATGAATTTAATCAAATAGAGATTATTTAATTAAATGATTAGTAGAGAGATGATTCGGGATGAACTGGTGTTAGTAAAATTAGGATCAAGTGTGATTGGTATATTTTCCATGTCTACATTTGGAGAAGAAAATGGAAATGATTCATGTGCTTCGAATTCAAAATCTGAGCTCTAGATAATGGCATTTGATGGAAGTTGTTCTCATGTCGATTCAAGAGCGGGTTTTGTCCTCATTTCCCCTTCTGGTGAGAAATTCCCTTTTGCATATAAGTTAGAGTTTGACAATACCAATAATGTTGCTGAATATGAAGCCCTTTTGTTAGGGATAATTGAAGCTAAGGGTATGAGAATAAAGATGCTTAAGGTTTTGGGAGATGTTGAACTAATTGTTAAGTAGGTGTGAAATATTTTCACTGTTAAGAATGATAGGTTAAAACATTATCGAAATCGAGTTTGGGACACCATCAAGAGCTTTGATGCCTTTTCAATAGAAGCCATCCCTATAGAACTTAACATGAGGGTTGATTCTTTAGTAGTTTATGCTTCTCTACTCCACCTACACCAAAAATTCAAGAAAAAATCCTACAGGATCAAATTAATTTATCGACCTAGTATTCCTAACAACATCAACCATTGGCAAGTAATTGAAGATGATAAACAAATTCATACATTCTTAGAAAATGTTGGGGACTTTGCTGAAGTATTATTTGAAGGGAGTGACAATCATTGTAAGGACTTCTACCCAGATATTATAGCTCACCTCCAAGATCAAGTTATTCAATTAAAAGGAAATAAAATACCCAAGGGGTTGGTTTCTCTTGAGGATTTGTTTGATCATCATTATCATTTTGTCAAGAAAAAGATTAGAAATTTTGTTGGACATTCAGATGGGTTTGAGTCAATGAATATTGGGAAATGCTACTCCCTAGAAGATAAGGAGAAATTAATAGCCTTACTAGTTAAGTACAAGTAAGTCTTTGCTTGGTGCTATGATGATTTGAAGAATTTCATGAATGGAAAATTTCAGCATCACATACCACTCAAGGAAGGGAAATCCATTTTTAGACAGAAATAGATGAATTATAACCCTAGGGTAACTGATGCAATTTTTAAAGAGATTGAAAAAATGCTAAAGGCACGGATTATATATCTCATACATCATTCAACTTGGGTAGAAAATATTGTTCTAGTTCACAAGAAAAATGGGGAGATTTGGATATGTGTTGATTTTAGAAATCTTAATCAGGGATCACTAAAGGATAACTATCCTCTACCTAACATGGATCATATTTCACAAATAGTTTTTGGCTTAGAGATGATGTCTATGTTAGATTTCTTTTCAGGTTACAATCATATTAGTGTATCAGGGGAGGACTAGCACAAAATGACATTTACCATGCTTTGGGGGACTTTTTCCTATAATCGAATGCCATTTGGACTCATTAATGTAGGAGATACATTTCAACATGCTATGGACGTATCTTTTGGTGACCTACAAAACAAAATTATAGTCATTTACCTTGATGATTTGACAATGTTCTCTAAGAAAAGAATGGATCACCTACAAGATTTGGAATGAGCCTTACAAAGGTGCAAAGAACATGGTATCTCTCTTAACCCCAAAAATTCTATTTTTGCTATCACTAAAGGTAAAATCTTAGGTCACATTTTGTCTAAAGAAGGCATCATAATATATCCAAACTGGTTTAAGGCTATATTTCCATTAAATCTCCCTTCAAGTTGAATTGGTGTAAAATATTTGTTTGGTCAAGTGAATTTCTTGAGGAAATTCCTCCCATATTTCTCTGAAATTACTAAACACATTGTGGATATGGTGAAAGAAAAACTAGGTTTTAAATGGAATGAAGCTAGGAAGCAAGCTTTTGAAAACATAAAAGAAGAAATTGTTTGAGCTCCTATCCTGGTTAGTCCATACTTCAAGAAGGATTTCATTATCTATTGCTACTTGTCCAAAAATACCACGTCTGTTGTACTACTCCAAGAAAATGAAGATAAAGTTCAAGCACCCATTGCCTTCATGAGAAATCCATTAAAGAAACATGAATTTAATTACTCTCCCATAAAAATGCATGCATTTGCAGTGGTCAGAGTAGTCAAGCAGTCCCATTTCTATATCTTGCATTCACACTCCTACTGTCAAGAGCATATTAACCCAACAATACAATGATTGCAATAGGAGGGGTAGCTAGATAACAAAGGTACAAGAGTATGATCTAGATTTAAATCCTACAAAATTAGTTAGAGGAAGGGGAATCTACAAGTTGATGGTAGAGAAAGTGAAGATTTACCATTGGTTTTGACTATTAGTCTACAAGATTAGTGGTTCTCTGATATTACTTACTTCCTTACTTATGAAAAATGTCCAAAGCACCTCTCAAGCAAGAAGAAAAGGAATATGAAATTGAAGGAAGCTAGGTATGTTATTTGGAGTGACACCCTATACAAACATGGCATAGATGGGACTTTCTTGAAATGTGTTGATAAAGCTCAACAAGAATGGTTGCTTAATGTTTTCCACAATGAGGCCTATGGAGGTCATTTCTCATCCACCGTGACTACCTTCAAGATGATAAGAAATAGATATTATTGTCTTGGGATGTTTAAGGATGCCTATCACTGGGTGTGTAAGTGTGAGAAATGTAAGTTGTTTATGGGAAGGCCTCAACTAGTGGCTTTACCACTTAATCCTATGGTTGTCGATGGGACATTTCAACAATGGGGTCTTGATTTTATTGGTCTAATTAGCTAAAGTATAGTGGAGGTCATACTCATATTATCACATCTATTGATTACTTCACCAAATTGGTGGAAGTGATTCCAGAGAAGAGAACTACTTCTAAAGTAGTCTATGATTTTATCAAAGAAAATATTTTGGGTAGGTATGGAGTTCCACATAAGCTAGTTATTGATAATGTTACAAGTTTTTCATCTAGTGAGTTTTCACTTTTTTGTTATGATTATGGAATCTCTTTCTCCCATTCGGCTAACTATTATCCCCAAGGGAATGGTCAGGCAGAGTCTAGTAACAAAAAATTGGTAAATATTATTAAGAAGTTGGTCAAAGACCCAAAATATTGGCACAAAAAGTTGTATGAAGCCCTATGGGAAGACCAGATAACTCCAAAAAGGGCTATTGGCATGAGCACCTTCAAGTTGGTGTATGGGGTGGAAAGTGCACTTCCTCTTTCCTTAGAATTTCTAGTTCGTAAATTATAGATTGCTATATAGGAAGCTTAATTCAATGATGCCTTGGAGAAGAGGATTTTGTACTTAACTAAAATACAAGAATAGTGAAAAGAGATGGTAGATAAGATAACCATACACCAAGAAAAGGTTAAGAATATTTTCAATAGGAAATCCAGACGGAGAAATTTCATGATTTGAGATCAATTTTTTGTGGGATAAGTGTAGGGAACGTAAAGGTGCTCATAAGAAGTTTGATTCACTCTGGATTGGCCCCTTCAAAATCATTTAGGAGTTTGGACTTAATACTTTTCAACTTGCATATCTTGACAGAACTCCCTTTCCCATCCCTTACAATGGGAAATATCTAAAGCTCTATCAGCTTTGATGGCCTTGCGACCTCTCTTTCTTTTGTACATATTTAGGTTAGGGTTTTAGTTTTGGGTTTTGGTGCTCTTTTGGTTTGTTTCCTTGTTGTTGGAGAGTGCATTCTATTTTGAATGACTCTATTTCCCAATTGATAAGACACTGGTTTCCTCCCATTTAGGTCTAGGTTCATTACTTCATCCTTATCAGTGTTTGTCCCTAGTCAGAGCCACTGTTATTATTATTTTATTCCCCACCTCATTGAGCCACCCACTAACTTGAAAACATCTCATTTTAATGCAGGCAGTGTTTCATGTCATGGTATGAACCCAGGCGGTGTTTTGTTAAGTTCATTGAATCTCCCACTTTACTGCTTGGGACCTTTTATCTCCTTCCTATGTTCAAAACGAGCGGTGTTTTGTATGTCTTGTTGAACCTTGCTACTGGCGTTATGATTATTAGCTTGGGCAGTATTTCACTATGACATTTGAACTTGGGCACATATTTATAAGGTTCTTTGAACCTCTTTTGTAACCATCCATAGATGTTTTCTTTTAAATTTTTGAAAGACGGTTATGTGGGGAATAGTGAATGCGATAGCTACCACGTGTCATAATGCAAATTAAGACATTAATGTCCATCTACTTCCATGCTTTTTCGTGAAGCCAATTTTGATGAAATAAAAGGCTGGGAAAACATTCTTATTGTGATAATTTTTTAGGATGAGTTGGAGGAGACACAAATTTCAAATTATAGAATTCACCATTAAAGGTATTTCCAGTTTCCATTCATTGCAACCCATTTTTCAGAGTTATTTATGCTTGCATTGACGAATCATATATTATTAAAATCCACTAGTGCACATGGAAAGGGTTAAATACACGGGCTATGAGTATGTGTCTGGGTTAACATACGAAGGACTTGAAATTGGTGATACTTGGCTAGGGCCTGTTAATCTGGATGAATTACAAAATAAATTTAACAAGCCTAACCCTCCACCTATCATTAAAAGAGTAGTGGGTAGTGGGTTGATTGAAATTTCCACTTTTCCAATAGCTATGCAATGTCCCAAACTAGTGTTGGAATGTATCAAACACTATTCACAGACACAAGAAGTTAGGATAGAGGATAATAGACTTGTTTTGAAAATTCAAAGGTCTACCTTCATGTCATGTTTGAGAAATCCAAAAAGGGATGAATACTTTCCAATGGACATGACAATATCTTAGGTCAAGTTCACTGCCAAGAAAGGGATTTACAAAAATGTAATAGCAAAAAACTAGTTTTTCCCTTTTCCCATCTTAGTTCAAGTAAAAATAGGTGTCAAACTAATCTATATTAGTTCCAAACCAATAAAAATGATCCTCACATTTTCAAATTTCATTTTTTAAAAATTGAAATATTTTTCCACCCTATCACTTGATGATTATTATGAGTCAACTAAAATATGAATTATCTAAATTACACGCTAAGGTAGTGTATTAAGGACTATACCTAATGGAATAGAACCAAAGATTACATCAATAGTTCTATTTGCAAATGGATAAAATGGAATTCAAAGCTCTCCCTCCTCCCTTCCTCTCTCTCTCTCTCCCTCCCTATTGTACTATATATTGCATCTCCCCTCTCTATCTCTCCCTCCCTCCTCCCCTCTGTACTCTCTATCTCCCCTCTCTACCTCTCCCCCCATCCCTCCTTCCCTCTCTATTTCTACCTTCCCTATCTATTTATATCTCCCCTCTCCCTCTCCCTCCCTCTCTACTCTTATCTCCTCACTCTCTCTCTCTCTCTCAATTCTTTATGGTTTAGGGGTTGATGGTTTATGATGGAGAGTTGAGCATTAAGGGTTTAGGGATTAATTTTATTTTTTAAGTTTTTTTGTTAAATTATTAATGTTAGGTTTTAGGGTTTAACGTATAGGGTGTAGAGTTTAGGGTTGATAACAGAGGGTTGAGCATTGAGGGTTTAGGGATTAAATTATTATTTTTTAGGTTTTATTATTATACTATCAATGTTAGGTTTTAAGGTTTAGCATATAGGGTTTGGGGTTTAGGGCCAAGTTTGGGGTTGAGGGTTTATGGTTGATGATGTGGTGTTGAGGCCTTAGGGATTAAATTTATTTTTTGAAGGTCTTACTATTAAATTATTAATGTTAGGTTTTAGGGTTTAGTGTATAAGATTTAGGGTTTAGGGTTTATAGTTGATAAGGGAGGGTTGAGTGTCAAGGGTTTAGGGATTAAATTGAATTTTTTATGTTTTAGCATGTTAAATTATTAATGTCAAGTTTAGATTTTAGCATTTAGGGTTTAAGGTTCAGGGCTTAGGGTTAAGGGTTTACAATTTATAATTGATAAGGGAGGTTTGAGCATTGAGGATTTAGGAATTAAATTTACTTTTTTAAGGTTCTAGTGTTATATTATTAATGACAAGTTTTAGAGTTTAGCATATAGGGTTTAGGGTTTATGGTTGATGTTGTGTTGAGCATTAAGGTTTTAAGGATTAAATTTAATGTTTTAGGTAAATTAGTGTTAAATTATTAATCTTAGGTTTAGGACTTAGCACATAGGGTTGAGGGTTTACAATTGATAAGGGAAAGTTTAGGGTTTTAGTGTTATATTGTTAATATCATGTTTTAGGGTTTAACATATAGGGTTTAGGGTTTAGGGTTTAGTGTTTAGGGTGTAGGGTTTAGAGTTTAGGGTATACATGATATCTTCTTAATAGTTCCCTAGTATAGGCCCTAGTGGTTGTCTATCTGACATATATATTACATAATTACTAACATCTACTAACATGCCCCACCATATAATAAGAACTAAAGGCATCCTAGGGTGTTGCCACAATAGTGTGTCTCACTTTTGGGATGTGTTGGTTTTTTCCTGAAATCACTATTTTTAGAAAAATTAATGATTTAAGTCTTGGCAGGCTCTATCTAAAGGGTTTAAATTGAAGAGGGATAGATAAGACCCCCTTGGATAGAACCCCTCTAGTATTAAATCATACCCACAATGGAGTCTCCTTCGCACCTATCAAAATGTTTGAAAAAAACACTTTTTCTTTACCTTTTGAGGGAATAAATAACATCATTTAAAAATTATATTTTGCAAGATTGTAGCCCTTAAAACGATCTTTCCAACAAGTATAGTTTTGATATATTTTCATTTTATCATGCATTTAATTTTCAATTTTTAATAAATATAGGTTTTTCTCCGAACATCAAGCTCTCTATTGTGTAGAGGTAGAAAAATAGTAAACCATTGTAAAAAAAATTCAAAAAATACCCTTTCCATAGGTATTGATGTCCTTGTTTCACCCCAAAAAAAAAGGATTTTGATATATGCACAAGAAGTTAGGTTGTATGACACATGCGCATGTCCAAATTATAGTTAAAATGACTTCAAAAATTAATTTTAAAAAAATATGCAACAAAAAATTATGAAAAAATATCCTTTCCCTAGATATTGATGTTGAGAATCTATATTTCAAAAATTAGAATTCAATCCTTTATAGAAAAAAAGTTATGTTGTACGACACAAACATTACTTTCTGAAAATGTTGTTTTATGTTTAAAAGTAGTTATTAAAGGAGATTTTGAAATTGGAAAATTTGAAAAAAAAAAAAATAGAATCTACACACAAATTGCCACAAATCACTAGTTCACATCATCTTCAAATTCTTAACAGTTTAGTTGCTATAGGTCTCAAAAGATGAAGATTCAGTTAAAAATATTGATGTAAATTCCCATCCTGGGAAAAAAGTGAAACACAGTATTGTGATTTCACCCCCCAGCCACCAAATGTAACTAACCCTTATAAACAAGACCTCAAGATATGATCATATTTCCCACATTTATAACATGATGCAATGGCATTTGGATGCATAGAATATGGCCCACTCAACCATTTCAACCTTGAGTCACTATAGATAGGATTACAACCTTTAGATGATTGTTAAGAACATAACTCCTAAAGTTTCTTCTTCTTCCAAGAGTAAGATGTAGTAAGCCCAAATGGCTTAACCCTCTGATTTGACTTCCTTTTTTTTGATAGAATTTTTGATCTGAAGGGTTTTTTGGTTTGTTTTATGTTTTTTTGCTTTTTTGTGTTTCTTGAGAGATGCAATACTTGAAAACTAAAATGTTGATATAATTTAAACTTGAACAACTATTATAAATTAACATGCAGATGAAAAATAACAATCTTTTATTTCACCAAACAACTCTATCAATCTTTTATTTCATATTAATATTGTTCTTAGAAATGCAAGCAATATATACAAAATTATGAGAAAGAACCTGGAGGTACGCCCTTGAAACAATGATTAGACTGTTGTTGTGGCTGAATAAACACTTTCCCAATTTCTAATGCTTGCATAATGAATCTCCAACCCAACTGTACCAAGTGTGCTAGAAATCAACTGAGAAAAGTGGGCAATTCCTTCAAGGTAGAAGATGTCCTTTTAACCCAAGTCGTACGACCACTCAACATTGAATGTTCTTTTATTTCTTCAACATTTGGCCTCCCTTTTGATGTATTCTAATGGATGTTTTTTGTAGAATATCAGGCCAAAAGTCTGAGATAAAAATCCCTGAAGATTCACACAAATAACCTCCAATGATGCTCAAAATGAGACTCCTAAATGTAGCCTCCAATTTGCCAAAATTCGGTGACTCTCTCAACACCTCAAATCGGCTTTCCACTTAAGATAGTTCATTCTCCAATGGCTTCCAGACCTAAAACTCTAGTTTCAAGTGCACAGACTTCAAAACCAGCAAAAATCAAATATTCACAAGTGAAGTCAATTTTTGCAAGAAGCCTTTTATATCATCCTCAAGTGGTACAATTTCTTCAAGTGAATTTTTAATCATTTAAAAATAATAAAACTCCACTTTCATGTGTTCGTTTACTTTGGCCAAAATAAATAATATTATAATCACTTAATGAGAATAATTGCCTCATGCACTTTAAGTGGCCCCCTTTTTACGAAGTTAATAAATAACTTTATAATATAACTTATTGTTATTAAAAAGTCTTTAATACCTCATCCCTCATTAATAACTTATTAATTATGCCATGGTTAATTGTGTCACTCATGTCACTGCCAAATTCAGGAGTCCAGGTGCCCTGCTAAATATAGTATGACCATGAATATCACTTACTATAAATAGTAAGTGTCCAAAACTGAGCCAGTGAACAAAAGCAGAAGCTAGAACATGAACCCACAGAAACCACTGCCATGTGTAATGTCCCAAATACTGGGGAAATAGTCTAGATGGACCCTCTAAACACAACTGCTAGCTCATGAGGTTCAAGTGATGAGCTAACCCCTGGTCACCTGATGTTGACTAAGGAGGGGACATTACATAAGAATAATTGCCACTAGTCTTATTTCCTTATGGTTTTTGACATGCCCCTGTAAATTGCAATCCTAAATATAGGTTGACAAGCAAAGCCAGATCATGCATGGAAAACTATTAAGAGGCATCAATTGTCTAGATTGAGAGATTAAGGAATAAAACGTGGCATTATGACAACAATTAAATGCAAGTCATTCCTCACAAACATTGATAGGAAGAAGAGATAAAAGGAATCAAATTATATGCACAATGAGCTCTTCTCAAGTGGAGTTGATTAAAGGATAATATTAATTTAAAATATTTATCCTTTAATAGAGTGTTATAATTAGTTAAGCAATCAAATAAAAATACATGCATTTAATGAAGGGACATTACCATCCAACCCATTGTGGGTATAAAAGGTAAAACATTTCAAGGAAAAAAATCATCGATTGGAGAAGAGATAAATTCAAACCAATGATCTTTTGTAGGGATAAATCTATAAAAAAGAAATAGAGGTCTACACCCTCTAAATTAGAGATGATTAATAAATTGGCATATGCACAACAGTCTGATTTCTTGAGTTAGTGGTATGAAATCTGATTTACAATAACATAGTTGCAGTACAATTTAATATAAGTGATTGTGATTGTTTAAATAGATATACAAGGTACTAATGATATATTGATATTATGACTTTTTTCTTATATTAGTAAATATTGGATTAATTTTTGATTGTCATGTGTCTTGAATTTTTTAGCCATGATAGAGGAGACTGGGATTACAAGAGGGGTACAATGATAGGGCACTCTCCTAGGTACACCACCTCGAGATGGGGACCAAGTAGTCCCGAGATGGGGACCACATAGTCTCGAGATGGGGATCAGGTAGTCTCAAAGAAGGCCAGGGGGTACTAAGGCTATTGTTCTTTGGGATTAGAAGAGATGGGCTTCTGGGGCACCCTTTGTAACCTCACCTCTCCATCATGGTGAATCAACACAATAATTCCAATCGTAGAGAGAGGGAAATGGTTGGCAAGATGAGTGGATAATGGAAAGGGGACACCTCACTGGGTAGACCACCTCATATGGATGGCATGGGCCACATGAGGCTAAGAGGGATGGTATATTTTCTCTTTAGCCTAGGGTAGATGATTTGAGACACCCCATCAAAGTCATGTTCTCCCATGCTCCCCTATGGTTGAGCCTTCCAAGGATATTAAAGTGATTTATGATTGAACTAATGATTTTGTCTTGAATTTACTTATGTTTAATTATAACAGCCCGTTGATTAGTATTACTGTGGTAAATGGTTTCTAATCTATTGGCAGGCTTCAATCAAGTGAAAGAGATTCAATCAAGTGAAAGGTACTCTCTAACCCATTTTTATATTTGGAAATTGAGGAATTAGGGAAAATTTAGGGCATTCCCAATTAGGGAACATTACAATTGGTATCAAAGCATGATTTTGTTGGCCTGAGGGATAAAGAATAGTTGATGGTTAGCCAGAGAACTTTAAAAGCCTCAGAGCGATAGAAAAAGAAAATTACCCTAAACAACAACCACAACCAAGACCACACAAGGAGGGAGCAAATGGAAAATGAATTCAAAACCTTCATAGAGCAAAAAATCCAAGCCTTACAAAATATAAATAATACCATAAATACTCTTAGGCCACACCAATAAAATAGGAGGGAAACCACCCCAAGTCAATCTAAAAATGATAGCACATCAAGGTCCACCCCTAGGATGACATTGCCTCCCTTCTTAACTAGGGAAGGGTCGACAAGGGAGGAAGAGGAAGTAGATGCACAAAATCTTGATTGGGATTATCTTGAAGAAGCATATGCAAGACTCAATCCAAAAGTTAAGAGAAGTATCCCTTTTGAAGCATATTGTGAGGCTAGGACCAAGAATACTCAAATAATGAGAAGAAACCAAATTAATAGGGAGTTATAGCACAAGGTAGGTAAATTAACTCTCCCAAACTTTGATGGATCGAGTAAGATTACAGCCCAAGCATGGATCCAAAAGCTTCACACATACTTATCTCTTAACCCAATGGTAGAAGAGGATTCCATTAAGTTCACCATATTACACCTAGGAGTAGCCCATGAATGGTGGTACCATGGATTGGTCACCCAAAACCACAAAACATAAAATTCTATGATGCCTTTACTGAAAAAATTATTGAGAGATTTGATCATAAGCACCCTGAGAAATGCTTCAAAGAGTTAACAAAGATTAAGTAAGAAGGTATCCTTGAAAATTACGTGGCTAAGTTGTTGGCCCATAGTTGTTGTTGCACCAAAATATTGACTTGTTAATGCCCAATACAACTACTAGAGTTAACGAATCCATGAGAGGCGGTTAGTCCATGTCACGAATCCCGAGGGGAGTGCTGACCATCTACCAACAAAACTCCCCCTTAGCGTTACCTAAGGGGATTCAAACCCGCCACCTTTGGCTCTAATACCACTTGTTGGCCCACAGTTGTTGTTGCACCAAAAGATTGACCTGTTAATGCCCGATACAATTGCCAGAGTTAACGGATCCATGGGAGGCAGTTAGTCCATGTCACGAATCCCAAGGGGAGCGCTGACCATCTGCCAACATAAGTTTCAAAGGCTATCTATCATGGTACCAAAAATCATGGAAAGGAGGCTTATCTAATTGTTTATAGAAGGATTTTTGAAGGGCCCCCAAGGTCTAGTAAGTACCTTAGATCCAACTAGACTCCAAGATGCAATTCTTAAAGCCACTAGACTTGACTCTGCCTAATCAAAGGAAAAGGAACACTCCAAGAAGATGACCTCAAAGGTTAAGCACTTTCACGGGAAGGAAGGACACAAGAAACCATACCTTTCTTACCATGACTGAGAGGAACTAAGGAGGAAGGGTCTTTGCTTTGATTGCAAGAAAAAATGGGAAAGAGGACACACTTGTGGACAAAATGAAGACAAAGGAGTAAAGTTGTGTTTTAAATGAAAAAATGTATGGAAATCAAGACATAGGTGCAACTGAAATGACCTTATGAGGGAAAAATTGTGCTTCAAGTGCAAGGAATATTGGGAACCAGAACATAGATGCGGATGAAAGAGGGACCAAGCCCACAACATTGAAGCAACATTTAATCAAGTGATAGGAAATGAAGATAAAGAAGGCCCAAAAAAAAGAATAAGATATGAGGAATAAAGTGAGGAAGGAGGGGCTGTGGATTCCATCTCAAGGGCATCAAAGCATAACCCCTTTAAAATTTGATGTGAGATTAAGGGAAAATAGTTAACAACCCTTGTAGACAGTAGAGCTACCCATAGTTTTATAGATGAGAACTTAGTGGCAAGGTTGAGGTTAGAAACATAAGACTTTAAGGTATTTAAGGTGGCTTTATTAGATGGATTCACCACACCATGCACAAAGAAGATCTCCCAACTGAACATCACGATAAGAAAACATCAAATCAAGGACAAATTCTATGTTGTAAAACTAGGGGATACCGATGTAATTTTGGGCACCCCTTGGCTACACTCATTAGGGGATGTAAACCTAAAATTCCAAAAATTAGAAATATGTTTTGAACATAATGGGGAAATATTTTTATTGTAAGGTCTATCTGATGGGTTTCCTAGGGTAGTTTTAGCCAAGAAGATGGAAAAAATCCTTAGGCATGACCAAGTAGAATGGGTGGCTCAATGCTTGATCCTAGATAAAATTACTCCCAAAGGGAAATCAACCCATGTAGACATACAACCATTACTAAAAAGGCATAAAAAAGTCTTTACTGACATCCCTCCTGGTCTTCCCCCTAAAAGAGGCTTTGAACACTCCATTTAAATAAAAAAAGGATCAAAAGCAGTTGTCACTACTCCCTATCGCCACCCTCACAAATATAAGGAAGAAATTGAGAATACCATAAAGGAATTGTTAGAGATGGGGTATATCCAACCAATTTCTAGCCCCTTTGCCTCATCCATTGTAATTTCAAAGAAAAAAGATGGCACAATGAGGATGTGCATCGATTATAGGGCATTAAATAAGAAAAAAAAAAGAATAGATACCTCATTCCCCGAGTTGATGAGCTTATTGACGAACTAGATGGAGTCATCTACTTCTCTAAAATTGACCTAAGATTGGGTTATTACCAAATTAGATTAAGGGAGGAGGACATACCAAATACAACCTTTAGGTGCTACTATGGTCATTTTGAGTTTCTTGTCCTACCATTTGGGCTAACCAATGCGCTAGCCACTTTCCAATCTTGCATGAATCATATCTTCAAGGGGTAGCTAAGGAAGTTCTTATTGGTATTCTTTGATGACATCCTAATCTATAGTAAAACCTAGGAGGAACACCTAAAGCATGTAGATGAATTACTAGAGATACTTAAGCAACATTCCTTATTTTCCAAATTATCCAAATGTTAGTTTGGTATGGAGGAAATATTGTACTTAGGGCACAAGATCAGTGCCTGAGGAGTAAAGGTGGATGAAGAAAAGATTGGCGCAATTCAAAGTTGGCCAAAACCTAAGACTCTAACACACCTCAAAGGGTTCTTGGGACTATGTAGTTATTACCAAAGATTTGTGAAAGGATTCTCAAAGCTAACCACACCACTCACCGATCTAACTAAGAAGGGAGCATTTTCTTGGATAGAAGGAGCACACACAAATTTTGAAAAACTTAAGGAAGCGATGAGTTCCTGCCCTGTATAAGAAATACCATATTTCTCCTCACCCTTTGAGTTATATTGTGATGCTTCAGGGGAAGGGATTGGTGCAATATTAATGCAAAATAAACATCCCATAGCCTTTGAGAGTAGGAAACTCAAGGACATAGAAAGGACATACTTAGTTTATGACAAGGAGATGTTAGAAATTATGCATGCCCTTGCAAAGTTTAGACAATAATTGATTTGTGGGAGATTCATTGTGAACACTAACCACAATAGTCTAATATTATTCCTAAGCCAAAAAGACTTAAATGATAGACAACAAAAATGGGTAAGTAAGTTGCAAGCATACAATTTCGACATTAAATACATGAAGGGAAAAAATAATGTTGTATTTGATGCTCTATCACGAAGATCCCACCTTGGTTTAATGACAACGATATCCACCGAATGGAAAACATCTATACTCACATAGTAAGCTAAGGATTCATTCTCAAGTGATATTATAGAAGGGAAGACACAAGATGAGGGGTATCATATTATGGATGACCTCGTTCTTTATAAGGATGAAATACACATCACACTTGGGTCAAGAGTAAAGAAGGAAATTTTAAAAACTATCATGATAACCCATCAATCGAACATCAACAATATTACAAGACTTATAAATAGATCAGGGAGAGGTTCTCATGGAAAGACCTTAAAGGAGATGTGTTAAAACATGTTAGGAAATACATGATATGTCAAAGGAACAAAGAAGAACATACATATCCAGCTAGACTACTTTAACCCTTGCCCATACCCAATTAGAAATGGGAGAGCATATCTATGGACTTCATAATGGGGCTACCTAAGGTACAAGGAAAATATTGCATCTATGTGGTGGTTGATTGCCTAACCAAATACACACACTTCATGGTGATATCAACAAATTTTAGAGCCCCCCAGGTAGTTGAAGTCTTCTTTAAAGAATTTTATAGACTATATGGACTACCTCGAAACATTGTGAGTGATCGAGCTAGTTGTTTCCTTAGTCTATTTTGGCAGGAGCTATTCAAACTAGCTGGAACAAATGTAACTCTTGGCACTAGCTATCACTCACAAATTGATGGACAAACTGAGATTGTCAACAAATGGCTGGAAGGGTATTTAAGGAATTATATCATAGGGCAGTAGAATGTGTGGATTAAGTGGCTTCATTTGGGGGAGTACTGCTATAATACCACCCATCATATGTTCATAGGGATGAGCCCCTTCCAAGCATTATATGGATACACCACAACGTCCTTTGGGGACTTGATTCTTTCAGAGAGTCATGTGCCAAGAGCTAGGGATTTCATACAAAAAAAATGGATATCATAAATGTGCTTAATTACAACCTCCACCAAGTACAAAACCAACAAAAGGTGTATGTTGATAGGAAGAGAAATTAATGAATATTTGAGGTTGGAGATTTGGTTTTTTTGAGGTTGCAACCATACAAATAGTCATCACTCAAAGCCAATGGAGCAGAAAAACTTAAGCTCCAATTCTATGGACCATATAAAATATTGAGGAAGATAGGATAAGTGGCCTACAAGTTGGAACTCCCCATAAATAGTAGATTTCACAATGTGTTTCACATATCTCACCTTAAAAAGGTGTTGGGGCAACATGTCATCCCATGCTCAGAATTTCCACCACTTGATGATGAAGGCAAGCTAATCTTGGAACCATAGACTATCCTTAATATGCAAGAGAAAGGACTAAGAAACAAAATAGTTGAGGAATACCTTGTCAAGTGGAAGGGTCTACCTACTAAAGATGCAACATGGGAAGGAGCTGACATATTTGATCATCTAAATCTAAAGTTGCTTGAGGACAAGCAAATTTGGGAGGGGAGGACTATCATGCCCCCATAAATTGCAATCCGAAATACAGGTTGACAAGCAAAACCAAATCATGCATGGAAAACTATTAAGAAGCATCAATCGACTAGATTGAGAGTTTAAGGAATGAAATGTGGCATTATGATAGCAATTAAATGCAAGTCGTCCCTCACAAACAGCAACAAGAAGAAGAGATAAAAGGAATCGAACTACATGCATAGTGAACTCTACTCAGGTGGAGTCGATTAAAGGATAATATTAATATAAATTAATTATCCTTTAATAGAGGGTTACAATTAGTTAATCAATCAAATAAAATACATACCTTTAATGAAGGGACATAACCATCTACCCCATTGTGGGTATAAAAGGTAAAACATTTCAAGGCAAAAAATCATCGATTGGAGAAGAGATAAATTCAAACTAGTGATCATATGTAGGGATAAATCAATAAAAATGAAATAGAGGTTTGCACCCTCTAAATTGGAAATAATTAATAAATTGGCATATGCACAACAGTCTGATTTCTTGAGTCGGTGGTATGAAATCTGATTTGCAATAATATAGTTGAAGTACAATTTAATATAAGTGATTATGATTGTTTAAATAGATATACAAGGTACTAATGATACATTGTTGTAACAATTTCTTTCTTATATCAGTAAATATTAGATTAATATTTGATTGCCATATGTCCTTAATGTTTTATCCATGATAGAGGAGACTGGGATTACAAGAGGGGTACAATGATGGGGCACTCTCCTAGGTATTTTACCTCAAGATGGGGACCAGGTAGTCTCAGGATGGGGACCAAGTAGTCTTGAGATGGGGACTAGGTAGTCCCAAGATGGGGACCAAGTAGTCTCAAAGGAGGCCAAGGGGGTACTGAAGGTACTATGCTTTGGTCTTAGGAGATGGGATTTCGAGGCACCCTTTGTAACCTCACCTCTCCATCATGGTGAATCAACGATAAGTCCAATCATAGAGAGAGAGAGAGAGAGAGAGAAATGGTTGGCAGGATGAGGGGATAACAGAAAGGAAACACCTCATTGGGTAGACCACCTCATATGGATGGCATGGGCTACATGAGGCCAAGCGGGATGGTATATCCATTCTTGGGCCTAGGGTAGAGGATACGAGACACCCCATCAAAGTCACATTCTCCCATGCTCCCCTATGGTTGAGCCTTCCAAGGATATTAAAATGATTTATGATTGAACTAATGATCTTCTATCTTGAATTTAATTGTGCTTAATTATGAAAATCTGCCGATTAGTATTACTGTGATAAATGGTTTCTAATCTATTGACAAGGCTTCAATCAAGTGAAAGGTACTCTCTAACCCATTTATTTATTTGGAAATTGAGGAACTAGGGAAAATTTAGGGCATTCCCAATTAGGGTACATTACAGTCTCTAATAAGGCTTATAATTCTTATGTTTTTGTTTCTACTAGTAAGGAGTCTACTAAGGCTTATACTTCTCTACTTCTCTCTACCTACCTCTCTCTCTAATTAAATTCTCAATGTAGTTTATGATTCAAGCACATTATAATGTGCTTACATTTCTTGGAGTCATAAGAAAAGATAAAAGCATGGGTACCCTATGATTTAGGACCCACATGCTCTATTATTTTTTGTAATCTACACTTTTTCTAATATAGAAACACAACTTTCATGATGACAAAATATCAATCATTGTTTAACATTTCCATCACTTTTTTTGTCAATGTAGAAGAAGTAAATTGCATGTTTTTGGACCAAATTTGATTCTATGAACTAATATGTTAATGTTACTAGTGTTGGAATTTTAATTATCATGTCTTTTGTTTGAATTTGATAATATTTTTTTTTTTCATAATTTTTACTAATTCTATTAAATTGATATAGAATTGAAAATTGAATATGAAGGAAGTTGGTAAAAAGCTCAAATTTTGGAGTGAAGCCAAAAATGAACAAGAGAATATTATATAATTAATGAAATCAAATCTCAAAGTTTAAGGTATATTATCTTTGTCTTTCTACCTTTTATGTGTGTCACCTTGTCAACATAGCTCATGTGCTACACGTCATAGTGTTAATTCACTTCATTGCAGCCCAATTGTTGACCCGAAACACATATCCATATGTGATCTTCTTGGCTTGGGATGATGTTGAAGCACACATAAATATGTGATGTTTCCTTTTGTGTGAGTTATATATATGCATACTTTTGGTTTTATTATAGTCCATACAAATATCATTCTATCTTGCATATTGCAACTTTGTTTCCCAATGTAGTAGACACTATCGTAGTTAGGTAATACTTCAGTATCTTCATTGAAACATAACCATTATTACCATTTCAATTTATTGTTAATTTATATCATATTTGAGTGCATAATCTATATTTACAACTTTTTTAAAACCTTAAGAGATTTTGTATTCTATTTACAATGTTAAAGTGTTATGCTCAAAGGATTTCTACTCACACCTATGACTCATTCCTTTAACAATACTATATCTTCAAGTGAGCTAAAATATTTCAAATAGTTAGAGGCTTATATTTGTGAGATCACATGATTCATGTGGAATATGTGTTAAAGGGATCCATCAAGAGTAGTACAAACTCATATTTTATCCATGTGTACATATACATTCGTGTTTCATCTTCTAGTTGTGAGGTTGCATAGGTCTATTCCACATAGCCAAGGCACTATTCCTTTTTCACATTTCACTATCATCATCCTCTAAAAAATAATTCAAGGATCACTCTCCTATATTTTAAGAGCCTAAAGAAGAAGAGGGGTTTCCCTACCCTATTATTTGGTCCATTAGATGATTCATGAGATCTATTAAATAAAACATGTCACCACTCACCAACTCTTTCATAGATTCATCATGACCATAGGTTGTCTCTTACTTAATATCACTTATTCTTATTTGGAGCTCATTTTCATGTGGCATATACCTATAGTATATCCACATCATAGTCCCCTAGACAAAGAGAAAATGATTTTGTATGTAGCCAAAGTGGTAATAATCCAACTTTCACTAATGATCCCACCAATTTTTGTGATTAATGAAATGAAATACCATAACTACACATGGCACTATATATTGAGGATTGAATGGCTTGCAAGAACTCACAAAAGCTGATCCAATAGCTCATAAAAATAAGAAGAAACATTTAGAATTAACACATAAAAGACTCCTATGAACCACATGATCCACACTGAGCATATAAGATGGTAACTAAGATCTACACAAAAATACTTTCAAAAAAATCTATTAATGTATACACATTACAAACTATAATGAGTGGGAGATGAATCAAAGAATGGTCCTTTTAGAAAACTATCGCATAGTTGGAAAACTAGTTCCCAGTCACTAATAAGTCACTAACCACAAAATTCAATGAATGATTAGAAATGAGAGGATAGGAGCTAAGTAAAGGTGAAACTCTATAAACCAAGCCATCATTAAAGGACCTTGAAGCTTGACATAAAGTTAATAAATTTTAATATAATGGCATGAGAGACAAATAAAAGGGCATAGTTACAAAGATCAATTAAAGGAGAAAATGGGGTTGTCTAACTCATCTCATTTTATTTGTTATTGATGAAGAAAGAACTAGAGTAGTAAACGGATGTAAAACAGGTTGTTGTAATGTTTAAGATAAACAAGGGTAGTGATTGATGTGTAAGGCAAGGAAAGGTAAATATAATAATAAGGAAATAGAAATTAAAAAGGGAGTAGATAAAGGAATGAGGAAAATTTAAGGTGGGGATGTGGAGATGTATGAAGGAGAGATGGGGGACTAAGACAAGCAAACTAAAAGTTTGGAATGGATAAGGTTGTTATGTGAGGGGGGTATAGAAGGTAGAAATATTATTTTAATTGTTATGCAATGCATTCTTTACAATAATTGCTATATATCCTTACATGATTATATATGAAGAAACTTAAATGATAGTCCTAAGAGACCTATGACATACCTAAGAAACTTATGATAGTCCTAAGAGACCTCTGATTGTCCTAAGAGTCTTATGATATTTTTGATGGAGTACGATACCACTGAGAGGGGGGGTGAATCAGTGGTATGACAAATTTAAATAACCTTGAATTAACCTTTCAAAACCTTGACCTTATAAAATGCAAGACCAAAATAGCTCAATCATCAAGTACAACATCATGTATGCAAATCTATCAAGCTTGACTCATCATAAAGAACATATGTAGATCTTCAATTTGACTTAATAAATTTGCACCAATTTATGCTCATGTTATTTCAATGATACAAACATCCATTTATTGAATGTAACATCATAACAATTAAATGTGAAATTGAATGTGACATCATAACAATTAAATGTGAAATACTTGAGCAAAATCAAAGATAATCAAAATAAGGCAATCACACCATAACACAATTTTTTTTCATGAGTGGAAATCCTCATAGGGATGAAAAACCAATCGATAAAATGCCTCACTGGCTACAATTTATGCCTACTAGAAAAATCTCACTGGCTACATAAAATGCCTCACTAGCAAAGCCTCACTGGCTACACAACTGCCTCACTGGCAACATAAGCCTCACTGGATACAAAACTGCCTCATTGGCAACATACAGCCTCACTAGCCAAAGTTCAATCTTTGTCTCTCTGAATTGATCTTAACATCTCATAGTAAAACATGAAGAAAATAAATTACAGAGGGTTTCTCTGTTTCACTATACATTCTATGTCCTATAGATTCATTGAATTTGGAACCTATAAAACATACAATATATAGACTAGTTTTTGTTTTGCATACAACCTCTTGCAAAAATCACTTTCAATATTCTGCTCAAGAACTATATTTCTTTACAGATTAAGATATCATAATAAAATGCATCGAACCTGAAACTCCCTGTTAAGACATACAAATCAAGACACCTCAAGACCTTTTGAACATCAATATATTTAGAATATTGCACATTCTCTGATTGCAATCATGCTGTAATACCGTACAATCTTCTTTTCACAGTTTATTCATGACTCTTTCAATGTGTATTATCTTGACAAACACATAATATCACTATTTGCAACAATGTTTCTCACAAAAACCAGACAAAAAATTGATACACTTTCATTCTACCGTCTAACCATATGCCAAGCTTGAACAGCAAATAAATAAAACAATCATCAATATAATCAATTTCAATACAACCATACCTAATTTCTTGCAACCAAAAACAACTCACAAATCTTAACTGCACAAACGGTCAAATCTATAACTACCAAAGAAGTCGATTGTTTTCCTCCAAGCTTCATGATATGACATTCATTCTACACCCCTTAAACCCTAAGTTAGTTGCCTCATAACCCAAGCTTCAACTTTGCAAAATGCCCGATAAACAATACAAATGCAAACTTTTACAATGTCGACCTACTAAGCCAATAACCCTAGAAGGGGCCGACACAAACAACGTCCAAAGGCACTCACAAACCTTGCCTAAAGTTGCTTTAACCTGCTAGCACAGGTTTCAAAACAAGACTTAATTTATGCCTTTTATACACATTATTGTATGTGCAATAATTTGCCCGACAAAAGAACCTTGTAATATGAATATAACAATATGCCTCATGAAAATGCCTTTTCACTTTGCAAAATCAAAGACACAAACATTATTATATATACCTTTGATAAACATTGCTACCTCAAATAAACTGATCATGATAACCAAATACCATTAAGCACCAACCAACAACCCTTATGCCTTTCAAACCAACTCAAATTGACATCAATGCCAAACTCGTCCAATGTCAAAGGGGTCAACAAACTCCCCCTTTGGCATTGATCTGCCACCAAATATTGTCATCTGTATAAACTTTGCAAAATCACTATTAATAATCAAAGCCATTGTAAATTATCAAAATCAAAGATATGATCATCCAAACACTAAGTGCACCATCCAAATGTAAACCAAACCATTTTCAATGTACCAAGGTACCAAGCCAAACCAAACCTTGAGCCAAATCAAATTATTCTCCCCCTTTTAACAACAATGCCAAAGGTCAAAGGGGTATAAATTGCTGCACCATATAGCAAATTATAGCCACCATGAAAGAATTTGCTTAAAGAAGAATACCATGTGCATATCAAAAAGAGCAGTTGTATCACTGCCAAGTGTATAGCATTACTGCTTTCGGAGAAAGAATCCACTAACAAGATACTTGATGCAAAATTGTCCATGACAATATGAATTTGAGGAGCATACCTCTTCAATTGGCATAGCACTATCTGTAGAATGACCACTAAATATCATAGAAATCCATTATCAAACTAGCAGTGTACAAAAGATCCATCAAATAGCAGACTGCTTAAGTGACAGAGAGTTGGAAGACTATAAATGAAAACATAACTACTTTCCATACCACTACACACCATCACAAAGCAAGAATGATGTGATCACTGTCATAAGAAAGAGAACAAAAAGAGCTGCCACAACAAGATTAAAAAATTTCCAAGCCATAACACATGATTTACAACTTCGTACTCAAGAACCAAAGATTATACCTCTAAATCTGAACACCATCAAGCATCAACTTCAAATTGAAAATGAATAACATGAACCAAAACCTGTCATCTCAGAATCACCAAATCAAAGCAATATGAACCAAAGCATTGCCAAGAAAGTGAATAGTTCATTGTTCAAGAAAGAGAATGGTCTTCAAACAAGGTCAAGACTATGTGTTATCTGAGAATGAAAAACACTTGATTCAAGACTATCCCTGATTACTGATCAATGAACGCTATAATATCAACCTCTGACTCAAAACACTCTTAGTTTCTCCCCCTGTGAATAAGAAATTATACATTGAATGCAGGGCACTGGACATAATCATGGTCAGAAACAAGACACTGTCAGTGCAAACAAATAATATAAGCATTAAGGTCATGAACCATAACAGGGTTGTCTATAGTCATTGAGACATTCTCAAGTAAAATTACTAACAATCATCACTGTCACTACTCCCAATTCAAGCATACCATAACTGCCATTGCTATAACTGTGTGTCACAGATTGTGTATAGTATGAGATTTCACATGCCAAAGTAATTTTGCTCCACCTTCATTCACTAGCATGTAACATGAGGATGAAAATACCTTTCATCTTCATTTCAATAATAAGATTCTCCTCAAAACACCATCCACTATCAAGAGAAAGCATCAATACCTGCATAACATTTCACCTCAAAGCATGGATAAAGCATGATTACAAACTCACTGCACAGTCAACTACTAATGATAAAATAATCCACCATCTGTCATTAAACAAATGAAGATTGTAAGATATGACAACATGTGATATCCATTTTAAAGCTCCATCCACATTTCCAAGAAAAAACACTCCTCCAAGATACTATCCAAACTATCCATCAAGATTCAAGTGATTCATCACAAGCAACTATGCTATCTCACTATCAAAACCAAATAATGTATGTTCTGTCTATACAAGTACAAATCCACTTTTTCATTATTATCAAGTATATCCCACCATTACCATTGATGCAGGAAAAATGTATGAACAAAAAACATGTTCTATGATAAGAATTGAGAGTGCATCATCAAGAGTATTATACATAAGACCACAATACATCAATATGAGACACTGTCACCTTATGTAGATCCTATTTTGATACCACTAATAGAGGTAGATAAACTCATGATGCCATTAACCATTGTATGCATTAACTGTCTCATACTCAAAGACCAACATAATCAAGATGCAAAGAAAGACCATGCTCATAAACTACAAAGAACTCACAAAAGCACTATATTTTCTCAATCAGAACCACACTATGACAGATGTACAACTTCACTACTGCTAATGAAATATTAACTTCATTGAGATTCAATAATACCTTAGTATCAAGCATGAACCAACCATACTCTACCAGCTAGACAATTGTGTATCAACAACAAATAGTCACTTTGAATCAGTATCATGGATAGCATGTTAACTGCTCCATCAATCTTACCAATGCACAACATTATCATTCAAACTGATACTTACCACATGAGACACTTTAACAACAATCATTGACAAGGATTCTCATTAGTTGTCATCATCAAACATTATCAAGAGCATGGATATTACCTTAATTGAAAGACACAACTCATGAGTTCAAAACCACAAAATTAGCATAGAGTATTGTTCTCCAATTCTCTTCAAGTGTACTATCAAATAGAAATACAAAAATTTAAACCACTTTGTTACTTTTCACCATACTAAAACCATTTACACTGTCCATAAAGAAAGGATTGATGCACTGTTGAGCAAGACAATGACATTGTCAAAACTTATGCATTCAACGTTAGATAACTGTCATTGTCTTTTGAAACTTCAAACTTCACACAGTATATACTATTGTATACTATTCAAACAAGAAACAAATAACTCATTTGGATCACCTCATTATTGTCACATGTTCAACACTAGAACTTGCAAAAAACTAAGAACCATATTTCAAATATGCCACAAACACACTTGTGATCCATTGTATTGTAAAGATAGAACCATAAACCCAATGTAGCCAACAACCATAAGGATATAAGATAATACTTGAAGTGCACCCTGAGATCACACATAAATTATTTAGTCAAGAGAAATATGAGGAAGATCATCCAATCTCTCCCTCAACTGACCAACCATTTTCATGCATTTAGTTTCTTACAAATTATAAATGTTCCATTGAGTTCTTGAACCTGCTGCAACAACTTCACCTGTTTTCTTTCTAATCTCACAGCCAAGAGCATCAAAAAGATTATAAAAACCCTGATCACAAATCTGAGTTAGGCTTAAGAGATTGTGCTTGAGACCCTCTACATAGTACACATCTTGCAAAGGTAAGTCATCATCCAAAGAAACAATACCTTTTCCTATGATCTGAATACAATCATCATTTCCAAACCACACTAAGCCACCATCACAATATTCAAATTTGAGAAATTTGTTTTTATCACTTATCATGTGGTGAGAGCATCCACTATCTAAAACTCACACATTTTTCACCTTGGCATGTAAAGTTGTTTGATTAAGCATACCTTCTATCTTTTCATCAACCTTCTTTGGCTTCCAAATCAACTTTGTTTTAGCAATATTAAAAGATGTTTTGGAAAGAATGTTTGGTTTCTTTTGTTGTATAACATGGTTGGACCTGTAACTCTTTGCTATATATCTAATATTTCCACTTTGTGAGTTTGAACTCCTTTTAGACATAACTGATGGCTTCAAAGATTTTTCATTTGTCACATCGACATGTTAAGATTTATCAGAATGAGAGCATTGACCTTCCATAGACCCAAGGCCATATTTGTCTTTATGGTATCTTTGTTTACCTATAAGATCTGCTAGTTTGTTACTGCTATCACACATATCAAGCTCTTTCCTCAAGTCAACAATTTTTGCCTCTAAAGTGCAACATTCTTTTTCTTTGACTTCTAATTTCATTTTAGTATCTTCTAAAATTTCAATTTGAAGCAATTTTTTTTCTAAATTATTCACCTTATTCACCAGGTTTTCAGTGCCTTTTTGAATTTGATTTTTCTATATCACAACCTCCTTTTTGAGTTTCTTAATTTCTAGTAGAGCACTTCTCAACTCACCCTCAAACTACACCTCAAGTTCAGATTGATCTGCAATCTCTTCATTATGATTCTAATTTGAACTAATGATTGTCATAAACAAGGTTTCTTCTCCTTCTTCAATGGATGCATCTGTACCACTATCTGTTACATCAAAATATTTGATGAACATGCTTTTCTTCTTTTTGAAACCATTTTTATTTTTAAAGTTATTTTGTTTTTTCTTTTCCTATCTCCTATTAACTTCTTCATCAGTATCAGAGTCTTTGTTAGGGAGTTTAGCAAGATAATTCCCAATCTTTCCATAATTAAAACATTTAAAAGGTAGTTTCCCTTTATACCTACTTGATCCTCTTTTTAGTTTACTCACAAGAGCAAACTCATTTTCATACAGTTTCTCTGAATCAGAGTTTATGTTATTATCCTTTTTCACAAACTTAAAGGAAACTTCTTTGGTAGTGGGATTATCAACACACATTCTCATTTCATAGGTTGTAAATACACCATGTATTTCATCTAAAGTGAGTTTTTTTAAGTCTCACTCTTCTACAGTAGAGATTTTGGGATCATATTTAGGTGTCAGTGACATTAACACCTTTTTAACAACTACACTTTCTTCTAAAGTTTCACCAAGACCACGAATTGAGTTTACAGTTTCTTGGACTCTTAGAAGGTAATCAACCACCTTCTCTTCCTCAGTCATATTTAGGCCTTCAAACTTGGCTCTAAAAGTTTGTAGTTTAGCCTCTTTAATTTTTTCATCACCGTCATAAATACTAGACAGTTTATCCCAGATAGACTTTGCACTTTTATAGTCCATGATTTTAACAAGCACATCATTAGTCAAACCACAAAAAATAGGATTTCCAGCCCTAGCATCACATTCATATACCTTTTCTCGTCTGCAGTAGAAGGTGTTGCAGTGGCAATATACTCAGTCTCAATTGCATGCCAGACCTCATAGCCTAGAGACGTTATATGACGTTGCATTCTAAATTTCCAAAAGGCATAGCTAGTACCATCAAATAAAGGTGCCCTGGAAGTAGAAAGACCTTCCTGATTTGCCATGTCAAGTACTCCACCAGGAATCCCCTATGTTGGTTAGAATTCTAAAAGGTTATGGCTCTGATACCACTTGTTGGAGTATGATACCACTGAGAGGGGGGTGAATTAGTTGTATGAAAAATTTAAATAAACTTGAATTAACCTTTCAAAACCTTGACCTTATAAAATGCAAGACCAAAAAAGTTCAATTATCAAGTGTAGCATCATGTATGTAAAGCTATCAAGCTTGACTCATCATAAAGAACATATGTAGATCTTCAATTTGACTTAATCAATTTGCACCAATTTATGCCCATGTTATTTCAATGGTACAAACATTCATTTATTGAATGTAACATCATAACAATTAAATGCGAAATACTTGAGAAAAATCAAAGATAATCAGAAGAAGGAAATCACACCATAATACAGTTGTTTTTCATGAGTGGAAAACCCTCATAGGGATGAAAAACCAATCAATAAAATACCTCACTGGCAAAGCCTCATTGGCTACAATTTATGCCTCACTGGAAAAACCTCACTGAATACATAAAATGCCTCACTAGCTACACAACTACCTCACTGGCTACATAACTACCTCACTGGCTACAAAACTACCTCACTTGCAACATACAACCTCACTAGCCAAAGATCAATCTTTGTCTCACTGACTTGATCTTAACATCTCATAGTAAAACATAAAGAAAATAAATTACAAAGGGTTTCTTTGTTTCACTGTAAATCATTCCAACTATACATTCTATGTCCTATAGATTAATTGAATTTGGAACCTATAAAGGATACAATATATAGACTAGTTTTTGTTTTGCATACAACCTCTTGCAAAAATCACTTTCAGTATTCTGCTCAAGAACTATATTTCTTTACAGAGTAAGATATCACAATAAAATGCATTGAACCTGAAACTCCTTGTTAAGACATACAACTCAAGACACCTCAAGAACTTTTGAACATCAATATATTTAGAATATTGCACATTCTCTTATTGCAATCATGTTGTTATATCGTACAATATTTTTTTCACAATTTATTCATGACTCTTTCAATGTGTATTATCTTGACAAACACATAATATCACTGTTTGCAACAATGTTTCTCATAAAAACCAAAAAAAAAACATTTGATACACTTTCGTTCTACCATCTAACCATATGCCAAGCTTGAACCGTAGATAAATAAAGCAATCATCAATCTAATCAATTTTGATACAACCATAACTAATTTCTTACAACTAAAAACAACTCACAAATCTTAACTATACAAATGGAAATCTGCAACTACCAAAGAAGTCAACTACTATCCTCCAAGCTTCATGATATACCATTCATTCTATAGCCCTCAAACCCTAGGTCAACAACCTCATAACCCAAGCTTCAACTTCACATGCCCGATAAACAATGCGTATGCAAACTTTTACAATGTCAACTTGCTAAGCCAGTAACCCTAGAAGGGGCCAACACAAACAACGTTCAAAGGCACTTACAAACCTTGCTTAAAGTTGCTTTAACTTACTAGTGCATGTTGCTAAACAAGACTTAATTTATGCCTTTTACACACATTATTGTATGTGCAATAATTTTCCCAAAAAAAGAACCTTATAATGTGAATTTAAAAATGTGCCTCATGAAAATGCCTTTTCACTTTGCAAAATCAAAGACACAAACATTATTATATATACCTTTGATAAACATTGTTGCTTCAAATAAACTGACCATGATAATCAAATACCATTAAGCACCAACCAACAACCCTTATGCCTTTCAAACCAACTCAAATTGACATCAACGCAAATTGACATCAATGCCAAACTCGGCCAATGTCAAAGGGGTCAACAAGTTTTAAGAGACATATGACAGACTTGAGAGACCTATGATAATACTAAGAAACTTATGACGGTCCTAATAAACTTATGATAGTCGTATTTTCTTTATTTTTCTTATTTTCTGTGCATGATAAATTTTAATCATTGATTTTATGACTTTACCATGGCTATTACAAGTATTTTAGCATGTGAAAGTCTGAGTTTAAGTGATTTCAATGATTTTCAAAAGGTGTCAAAAGTATTTTTGAAGGCTATAATGATAGTTTGAGATTTGTATATGAGATTAATTTCCTCTAATGTCCATATAGAGGAGGAAATTTGACATCCCACGATGACATGATCTCAAAGGAGCGAATGTTCCTCGACTACCTCAAAGATCAAAACTTAGGTGACAAGGTGGGAAGTCAAGGGAGTTTTGTTTATATCTTATATTTTATTCTGAATTAAAGGATGAGAGTTTTAGAGATTGAAAGAGCAGGTTGCAGAGGTCTCATGAGAAAACTAACAAGCTATTGACCAAGAAAAAAGTGGCACACAAGTGTCCTCGCAATGTATTGTAGTCTCGTTGAAGCAAAAAATTCCTCCTCAAACATCCACTGGCTTTCATTTTCCATTTACATTTTAGCCACACCAAAATCCATTACTATTGATTCTACATTGCGTCTAACATGAAATGAAATAATTTGTGTGACAAGATCCATACTGTCACCAATATTATAAGTGGGAATCATGAAGTGGAGAATCAGGGTAGATATTACCCCTTTAATTTTTGAAACTTCATGAGTATTACTTTTTTGAGTTTCAACTCATTATCGGAACTTAATTTAGGTCTCGTAGCATATGGGACATCTGATTGACCGATCCTCGATTTTTTTTAGTGTCAAAGTCTTTGTTTCATAAAAATGGCCCCATCATTTGTGTAATCAAAAAGTCACCTTAGTCAGAGTTTTAGCCTATAATATCTTGTGGGATCGAACATAATTTTAACCCGATTCCCTGATCACTGGATAGTCCAACCTCCGATACTAGTAATTCCTTTGGAGTCCATCAAAGGGGGTCCTCACAAGTCCATAATATCAGTTGATCACACTTTTAAGATAATATTGCACACACCTAAATGGTTCCATCCTTCAAAATTTACGATCACTTGATCTTCCAATAGGAAAGAGGGGCTACTCCAAAGCACACATTTGATGATGGAAACAATTGTACCACTTTCTGAGGCATGCATATGATCATCAAATTTCATCTCATTTATTTGTGCCATACAACTCAAGGTGGTAACTTCAAGAAGTGGCAAACCGTAAATATATGAGAACTTGACTTTTGGAAGGGGGAGATTCAATCAAAGGGGTGTGAAGCAGAACATAATAAGTAGGGAGAAGTATAAGGCAATGCAGTACATACTGCTATCCCACATAAGGAGATACAAGGGAGTGTGGTAAGGTGGTAAATAACAAAGGAATAAAGCATACACTGCTATACCGCCAGGAGGGATAGCAACACATGTAGTATAGCGGTAAGCATTGAAATAAAAGTGGAAACTGCAGTACCACATGAGGTGGATAATGTGGCTACAGTAGGATGGTATATACATTGCAACCCCACAGTAAGAGGTCTTAAGCAAGGTGGTAGTGCAGTAAATAGCAGAAAGGAAGGGCAGACACTACCATACTGCAACATGTATAATAAGAGACAATGGTAGTAGGGTAATCGTGGCATCATTACAATTTATAGCAATAAATGCAAAAAATCATGTCAGCCACCTTGACACACGTTGCAAAATTAATTTCAATAATTTGAGCTTGTTGGGAAGCTATTTGACAAAGAATTGGCATTAATATTGATATGACTAAATACTGCGCCCTCAAAAGCAAGTGAATTTTCCTAAGACTGTGCTAAGTTGAAGTGCATTGTTGTGGACAGAGCTGAGGATGCCGAGAAAAGTAGCTCTACGAACGATGAGCACTTGGGTAAGTGCACAAATAACCCTCTGAAGAAGCTTGATTGGTGTAGTATTTGGTAGAGCTCTGTTATTTGAAGTCATAGTAGAAAAAATTGAAATATGCCTCCTAAAAGAAAACAATCAGAACTAAAGGAAAGTAAGGCCACAATCAAAGATGAAGAACCTAAGGTAAAGAAGAGACCCCTCTACCAGTCCATATTAGATATACTTCCAGGATCAACCAAGGAGGGAAATAAGAAATTTCTCGTAGACACTGCAAAGGGTTGTAGGGATGCCCTAATTCCCAAATTTGGGTGGGACTTATTTTGGTATTTTTACAATAAGAGAAATGAGAAGATTCCAATGTAAAACCATTGGATGTTGGATTTAGCAAAGTTGATTGTCCCGAATGTGTTTATTGATGTGAAGTTTGTCAAAATTACTAGCCAAACATTATCACTCTGCAACCAAAATAGTAAGGTTTCCAAATGGCTCAATATTGGTAGAGGTAACCAGAGCAACTATCATTGAGTGTTTTGACTTAAACAAGTAGACTCTGACCAAAATAAACCTACAGAAGAGTGAGCAAGATTATACCAGGTTAAAAAGGACTTATAGAAGTGATGAGCTACCTCTATATATCAAAAGAGGCATTGGTAACATAACAATCCCCATTTCTACTTCCACTACTGAACCATTCACCGTGTCAGATTTTCAATATTATTTTGTGAATACAAATCTAGGTATGTGCCAAGTGTTAGGGGTGGATGCTCAAGACAAAATTCCAATAAGCCTGATGATGATGGCCATGAGAATTCAAAACCCTAAGACTAATATTGAGTATAAATTTGCTTCATACCTTGAGAGGGAGTTGGATGATGAATTCTCACAAATTATAGAGGATAGAGAACCAATTACATTCAGATGTTATTCCCTACTATTTCATCTGATATTGTACCAAAATTGAGACCATTGGACTAAACGAATGGATTTGGCTAGAGTGGATGAGCAAAGGAATCTCACACCTATCCAGAAGTGGGGCTATATTTGGGATAGTTGGTGCTAGAATTCAAGCTTTGCTATATTCTATGAAGATTTTGTGCACATAATCCTTGGAGTTCTTGGTTATTCAATACCAAGATTTCCAAACAAAATGCAACAATTGTTAATACCTTTGGCCTTAAGACAGGAATAGGGTCACACACATAATTTTGGTGATTGGTTCTTTCTCCCAGAAGTTACAATAATAAGAATTTATGGCTGCCCTGCTGTTCCACACATACTGCCAAATTTTGTGCCCCTCAGATTAGCATTTCTTGAATTTATGTGGCAAATGATGCGGATGGAAAAGGATGTAATGCATAAACAAAAGAAGGGCACATTTCTGCCAAACTTAGCCAAATGTGGAGACTGGACAATAGGCTCAAATACATTGGAGGAGTTGCAATATTATTTGAAGACAAGATATGCATTGGATTTTGGAAAAGCAAGAGCCTTTGACCCTGGAAAATCATATGAATAACATAAGGCATAATCTTCTTACCAAAATGACAATGCAACACCAAGTGGACTATGAAGAGGGCATGATAAGAAATTTCCTTACTTTTCATGATGTATCCCTTAGAAAGAAGAAATGGGAAGTTATAATGAAGCTTGAAGAGAGGAAGAGGCAAAATGACAAAAGTTTCCCTGGTTATTTTATTGAGGAAAAAGACCCCATCAAGAGGATAAATCAAATAATTGATAAATTTGAGGATTTATAAAGTAGAAAAGAAGTACATCCTCAGGAACTTGGTGGTAAGATAACTACAGAGCACACCCTAGGTGCAACCTCTGAACCCCCCATGGAGAAATTTCCTCCTAAGAGACAAAGGATAGAAAACATTGAGCCATTAGTCTCTTATGAAGAGAGTGAAGGGGAGGGAGACACTGAAGAAGTGCCCACCATATTGAAATCATTGAAAGGTGATGTTGAGGTTGATCAGTGCATCCATGAGACCAGCGCTCATAGGCATGAGGAAAGGATGGATGATGTAGAAAAAACAATTGCAAAGATACATGAAGATGATAGAGAAATTGTAGCCAAGAGATTCATAGAAGATGATGAGTTCATCAAGACTCCAAAGTTTAGGGATTTCTGGAAAAAGATGAAGATAAAAGAAATTAAATAGAAAATGGAGTCATATGAAATGGGAATTGAAGAACCAGAGAAGAATCAAATGGTGGCACAAACCTTCAATGAATTGAAAGTTGACCACATTGACATTAGCCCCCAGAAGGCTAGAGAGATGATTTTGAAAAGCAATATGCTCATTTTCCCTGGGTTGGAATTAAAGAAAATGTTTTTGCTTGATCAAGTGTGGGCTCAAGAAGATCCAATGATAGTTGCAGAGTTTGAATCTGATGGAGTGAGTGGAACTAGGTATAATCCAAAGATTGAAACCCTGGCCATATGGATCAAGCAGAAAAACACATAGAAGCCTAAACTATTGGATGTGATACAGGGAATGAAAAGGGCAACAATGGTAAGGACAATATAGGTCACCACCCCTTTGGAGGTAGCCACACTGACCATGCATTCAACCATGTTCACTTGTGTAACTGTTAAGGGATTGGAGGATAGATTGAAGGAATATGAAAAGGAACAAAGGTTCCTAAATGATGAAGTTAATAAATTGTTTATGGAGAATGTCAAATTGAAAGAACAGTTAAAAGGAGCAAGAACTTCACAAAGCAAGGAGATAGTGTTATATAAGCCTCCTAGTGCTCCATTAAATTTTGTACAGAGCATTCCTACCAAGCAAACAAAGGATCATGAGAAGGAAGTGGATGAAAATAAAACCCAAGATGAAGTAAAGAGGCAAGTTTGTGAAGTTATGGAGAAGATCCTTGAGCACAGGGTAAAGTTGGTTATTGATAAATTGGAGACTATGCATGACAGTTTTAAATCACTTCAGTAGGAAATTGATCAAATAAAAGCACATATGCTTGTATTGGATCCCCTGTTCAAAAGGTGGCAGCCCATTCACCACACTCTATCCAAGTTATGCAGAGTTCTACAATGGAGTCTTGATGCTCCTACAAAATTAAAACCAACTGAGCAAATAGTGAAAATGATTGTTGATGAATTTCAGTATATACAAGGGGAGGATAAGAGGATTGTGACATGAATGGATTCATTCCATACCTTAAAACAATGGTATACACCAGCAATTGTGAAAGATGATGGTCAAGTAAAAGACTTGGATGAGTGGAAGAGGGAATTTGGTCAAGTTATTCATAAGTGTTTAACCTATGTATAGGAGGATGGTGGCACTAGTCTTCACAGGCTCAATTTGATCATGGATGGATTGATTTGTTTTGATGTTGGATATCTAAAATTTGTCAATGATACAAAGGCACTACTAGATAGTCGATGGTAGAATCATCTTGCAAACATACTGTATATGTCGAAAAATGGTCATGATTAAGCTTGTTAATTAATTAAATATGATTTATTTAATTAAGTCCTCTAATGTCATCTACACATAAATAAATTTAATTATTTATTTATATCGTTCATCTTCTAAATTCTTCTGCCTTAAATTAAATAAATAATATTATTTAAATACTAACATTTCCACCTTTCGCTTGATTAAATTAAATAAACTTTTATAATTTATTTATATTTAATTATCATAGTATTCTGGAGTTTAAATATTTTGAATATTTGAGTAACGGAATGTCTTCATCTCACCTTTTATCTTTCGCTTGATTAAATTAAATAAATTTCCATAATTTATTTATATTTAATTATCATTTGGTTCTAAAGTTTAAATATTTTTTTGAATATTTGAATAATGGAATATTCTTCATCCCATAATCGAATTTAAAATATTAAATATTTTTATTTAATATTTCCTCACCCTAATTTCATTTTTAAACATAATTAAATATGAGTTATTTAATTATGTGGGTTTCCATTTTCATCTCCACTTCCAAATTAAATAAATATATTTTATTTTATTTCTAACTCGTGCCAACTCACCCTTTCAAATTCTTGACTCGTACTTCGAAATGGAAGTTTCCCTTCGAAACTCAATGACGAAAATTGAAAGAAAAGGGAAACCTTCCATCCTTCTCTTCCACTTTCGAAGATCTTCTGCCGTCTGTTCGAAACAAGCTTAATCCGGACCGTCGACCGATTCATCCAATAAAATTCGTTTGAAAACTCTATAAAAGCCCATGCAAATCCAAGCTTTTGGTTACACTATGCATAATCATCCACGTTTTTACGCATGCACTCACTTTTGCACATCTACGCATACCTACGTTCAGATAATCAGCTTATGCATTCATATTAGTTTCAATATCACAACAATCCTCTCATCTTAGCATAGCTTTGCATTTTAAATCTTGTTCTTTAGCTGTCATTTTGTTGAGCTTGGTCTGTTGATCTGAGAGCTATCTGGAAACCAACAAAACGCTGAAGTTAGAGGAAGATAAGACATTTTCGGGAAGCTGCTGTTACGATTTGCATATTCTGTTTCTTTTTCAGCTTTTTGATTTAATGTCTTATTAATATGTGTTTGATTTTATCTAAATTGATCCAATATTTCACTCACACATAAAATGGCGCCCACCGTGGGGCTTGAACCCACAAATTTAACATTTTCTGTAAGTTTCTGTTGACAGTTTTTGTGTTTTGGAATCAGCTTTTCGGGAAAAATTTGGCATTTAGGCGCATTCAAAATTTTCTAACGTGCATACGGGGATTTTAACTTTTTATTTTGCAGGATTTTGGAGCGCATCCCGTGACTGTTAACGCACATCCTGTGACTGTTTAGGCGCATCCTGTGACTGTTTAGGCGCATAGAGTAAATGTTTGCACGCATGTAGAACCTTTCTTTTGGCATACACATTAACTATTTTTAAACATTTAAATCTTTCTTTAGGCGTGTTTTAGCATTTGTTTAGGCACATATTGCATCTGTTTACATGCATATTGCATCTGTTTACGTGCATATTGCATCTGTTTACGCACATATTGCTTCTGTTCCGGCACATATCTTCTGGCGCATAGAGCTTCTATTCGGGCGCATATAGATTGTAACAAAAACACAGAATTCTAAGTTTGACACCTTCCGTAGACAGAATTCTTTTCTTTTTCTGAATTTTAAAATGAAGCAATCCTAGGGTAGCCACATCTGGATTAAAATGAAGCAATCTAGGATAGTCACCAAACAATGATTTTTGCAGTTAAAATTGAACAATCTATTTTTGGTGAAGCAATATCTTCACTTAGATTATATCATCGTGATTTGGAACTTAAAAAGAACATCTGCTTGCTTTGACTGTGGCAATAGGTCTATGCTATCCCCTTAACTGGGTGATCAGAATACCAGACTTGCCTTTTTTTTTTAAATTTTCATGCAAATTTATTGTTTCAATTACATCCTTTAGAGAGCCTGCCGTAGTGGGAAAAAGTACTCACCCTACGGGAACGAATCAAGTGGGTTCAAGCCAAAGCCAGGCTATTCTGCCCCACTATAAAATTTAAAGCAAATCTGGGGAAACCCTCTTTTGCCAGTAGTGTGCAAGATAACCATCCCCAAAACCTTTGTTCTAAAGGTTGGGAGGTCTCCTGAGGGAGTTTATTATTGCCGCACCGAATGGAAATCCTTACTACGAACCTAGTGTAGTGGCCAGCCGAGTCAGTTTCTAAACATTCTAATAATCATAGTGCAAGGGGAGGGAAGAATCTGCCCCCAAGACACTCACCATATAACTGCCAAGGACCGTTTGCTCAGGGGATCCGATATCCACTTCCGTAACTCTGAGTACGCGCCTGGAAAAGACAAAAACACGGGCGCCCCTTCGGGGGTGACATGGCTGTGTGAGTCGACGCAATTCTAAGATGTGGGCTGTTGATTACTAGAATGACCTACTTGAGCATTTAAGAGTGTGTCTGTCTGAATTGTCTTTCATGTGGAAAACCTGTGGAAACATTTGATGAAAAACATTTTCTTGATCAAACACTTCATGTTAGTATAGGGCTTTAAGAACAACTGTTTTCAAAAATGTTTGTTGTGTCTTCCATTACATTAATTCAGATAAAGAGATCATCCAAAAAGGAACATGAAGAACAACAATTGAAAGCCACTTAAGAGTTTTTCATATCATTGATTCAAAAACATTTCCAACACTTTTCCCATGCTTAGAGATTGGAAGTCAACAAAGTTTCCCAAGAAATCATTGTCTAAGAGAATCAAAAAACCCAAGAAACCGTTAGGATACAAGAAAACACTGCAAAAGAGAAAATTCTTGTACAAAAGTCGACAAGTCTTGCTTCACTATCGAGGATTTCTTCACAAATATCACTATTTTGTTAGAGGATTCACTGATGAGTATGTTGTAGATCCCTTAGATTCTCGAGCTTATTATCAGAGATTAGCTCTGTCACAACGACATAATCACAACCAACCTCTTGAATTTGACAACATACCACAACCTTCTATAGATTATCCTTCACATCCCAATCAAATCCTTCATTGATTTTGGAACCTTTCTTTGAAAACAAAGATCAAAACTTTAAGAGTGCATCTCTCAAACAACTTTCTAATTTTTGGTTCAACTTCCCCAATAGGATTCTGAAATCCTTCATCAATTGGAAGCCACAATCAATAAATTAGGAGCATCCTTGATCATATCATAAGATTCCATATCTTATATCAAGATATCATTACCATCGCACTTGTCAAAAACTAAGATCTAAGTTTAGAAGAATTTTCCAAAAACATATGCCTATCTCCACAAGATCTCAACACAATAAACTGAAGGATACAATCCAAAAAGAAAGTCATATTCAGAACACTCAAGAAGAAGGAGAAAGCAGTAATCCCCTTTTCAGCATAAATCAAAATCCACTTTTCAACAACAACATGGACAATAGAGAAGAAAATCCTTTTCATAATTACAGAGATAAAAACCAGGTAGAATGAGTGATGAGGATGAGGAACATCTTAGAGAGGCTGAACAAGATCCAAAATTCCATAAAGCCATTGAAAAGATCTTGCAGCGAGATAAGGAAAAGTATTTTCGCTATCTAGCCGAACAAGGGGCTAAATTGCCTCATGACTTTGACACTGAAAACTTGAAAAACAAACCTGAAGAGACACCCCTTTCAGATCTTAGTGCCTTGACCCAACAAATCAAGGCACTTCAAGGACAAGTTAAAGAATTACAAGGGGGAACAACCACAAAGAAATATACTCTCGAGGACATTTGTCCTTATCCTTTCGACAAAAGTCTAAACATGATTCCTTTTCCCAAGCATTGTGAGATGCCAAAATTTGATTGCTATAATGGGAAAACGGATCCAATCGATCACGTTAGAGACTTCAGAAACATGAAATTGGAATTCACTCATGAAGACACTTACTTTTTGCAATTATTTCCTAGGATTCTGGGTGTACACTCTATGGAATGGCTATCTAAGATTACACCTCCCGTCAGGACATTCGAAGAATTGATCAACCTATTCATATTACAATATACCTACAACATACAACACTAGATCACCATGATAGATCTTTGCAAAGTTGCTCAAAAACCTGGCAAATCCTTCATTATGTTTCTTCAGAGATGGAGAAGAATGTTCGCCAGGTATCCATGTCCTATTCCTAAAAAGGAAAAGATGATTACCTTCATTAACAGTTTAAATTCAGAAATGAGCTATCACTTGAACTTACTTTGTCCTCCTTTTGAGAAAATGATTGAAGATGCCATAACCATTGAAAATGCTTTAGTCAAAAGAGGAATAATCAAACATGACAAAGAAAATCCTAGCTCATCCAACCATCATAATAATCAGGACAAGTCCAAATTCTGGACTCGCAACAAAAATATGGTGAACGATGGTGTTGTTGATGCGAACCATGCTTCGACCAAGCCATTTATCCTTAGTGCTCCAAACACTTGCAACAACAATGTCAACTCGATTACAAATCACATAAATAATCCTCCTCCTCCAAGGAATAATACAAATCAAAACTCTACTCCCCATCAAGGGATTTCCAACAACCAGGGTTATCAAGGAACCAATAACAATCACAATTCCTTAGGGAACACCTCGAATTCAAATCAGCAAAGATTTTCTTTCTTCTCGAATAGAAGAACTTTTACTCCATTGGGTCAATCTGTAGAATCCACATTTAAAGAGTTGATGGCCAAAAATGTCATTACTTTACCGCCTCAATGGAATTATGAACCCAGTATAAAGCCTCCATCATGGAATGAGGCATACTATTGTGATTATCATCGGTGTAAAGGTCATCGTACAAACAACTGCCAAGCCTTGAAGAATGCCATTCAAGACTTGATCGACAATGACATCATCACAATAGAAGGAAATCAACAAACCAACACAGACCACCAAGCATTCCGCAATCCATTGCCTAATTATCAAAAGGGTGAATCTTCTGAAAAAAATGTGAATCATATCAATGATGATCATATAATCAACCATCTCTACGCAGACAAAAAATGAGTGAATGTCATTAAAGTGAACCAAAAAATGGAATATAGAGAAGTCAACGCAACAACAAGAGCCCAAGCTAAAGTTGTCTTAAAGAGCGCCCCTTCAAAATCCACCGAACCTCCATCTCAACATCAATATGATTTGGTCAATCAACTTCAGAAAACCCCCGCTCAAATTTCTATTCTGGAACTATTGAAGATTTCCCCAGCCCATAAGGAAATTCTTGAAAAGGCCCTCGTTGAAACTAATGTATCCACTGATTTGGATGTGAACCAATTTCAAGCCATGGTAGGACACTTGTCCTCACCCACTTTCCTTTCATTCTCTGACAAAGATGATGTCTCCATAACTCGCCCCCACAATTCATCATTGTACTTAGAAGTCATGGTTCACAAGTTTCGTATCAGACGAGTTCTAATAGATGGAGGTGCTGGTTTGAACATCTGTACTATGAAGTTGGTTAAAGCTTTAGGATTTTCTAAAGATTCCATTGATTTCAGAAGAAAAATTACCATAAAAGCTTATGATGATGAAGAAAGAGCATCCAAGGGTCTGATCATGCTGCCAATCAGAGTGGGTCCTGTTATAAAGAATACTTTCTGTCAAGTACTAGACCGTGATCTTGCATATAACATCTTGTTGGGTCGTCCTTGGATCCACGAAATGCAAGTTGTCCCATCAACTTATCATCAATGTCTTAAGTTTCCTTACGATGGACAGGAAATCATGATACCTGCTGATAATTCCAATATTCAAACTTGTGCCAACATGAAAGCCAGTCAAGATACTTTGGTCCCTAACAATCGAGAAGCTCATGCTAAAACTTCTCTAAAGATTGACACACAAATCAGTAAATTGACCAATAGTTTTGACAAGAAATTGAAATTTAAGGACCAAGGAGTTGGAGAATATTCTCTTTGTCTTGCCAATTTACCTACATCACCTTGATCACATGGACAACCATCTATCAGAGAACATCAGATATCAGCAGCGTCAACATCAAAGCAATCACCAATAGAGCCAATAACAAAGTTTAATGGACAATTCATCAAAGAAAAATTCCCCATGGGAAATCCTGAGGATACAGAAATTCTAAGTTGGCTCTATAAAGATGAAGATGAAGCAGTCTCTAATGTCAAATTACCCACGGAAAAATATGGAAAAGGATACTCAATCATGCAGAAGATGGGCTATGATAAAGGGCCTATTGGAAAAAGGAAAGGAGTAGTTTAACCTATTCACCTTCATGGACTCGCTGCAAAAGAGAAAACTGGATTAGGTTATGATACTCACTCTAAAGAAAGCACGTCCAAACAACCACATGGCTCTATCTTCGCATTACAAGAAGGCTCAAAAGCATGTTTGACAACAGTTCAGAATTTCTTGGACAATAATTCTAACACAGATTCTGCTGAGTATGAATGGGACACCATTTACAATGATGAGTTCTGGAGGGACAAAGAGGTTGATGTAATACACCAGTATGCCCCAACTCTAATTGAAGGAGAAGGTTCAGGGTCCTGACCACAAGAATCTGAACCACAAATCAACTATGATTCTAGTGATACTGAGTTAGATCTAAACGAACAAGATTATCATGAGGATAGTATCATCATTGACCCACCTCATACCTCGGATCCTATGGACCACTTTGTTATGACCATGACCATAGCCGATTTCACACAACCTGACAATCCTCTACCTTTAATTTATCCTGATCTCATTGATTGGGATTCAACCGAACCTATTGATATACCCATGTTTCCAAGTGACGAAGCTATTGTAAACTTCCTTTCCGCAGATGATACAAATGATTGTTCCACCAGCGATTTTTGACATAGAGTTTTTGATCAGGAGAATGTCAAGTCTCCCAACTACACAAGTAAAAACAAAAAAGAAAGATCTAATGGTGAAAACCAGAATTTGGCAGTATTAGATCAAACAAAAGATAAAATAAAGAGCGTATCCGATGGTGAAAACCTCTTTGAGGCACTAGACGATGGGAATCTTGACACTCTCCCGGAGCACTACCATGAGCGATCGCCTATTCTGATTGAACCTACAAATGCTGTCGATCTTGAGACTTCTGATAAACCAAGAATTTTACAGTTAGTTGCATCTATGACAGAGAAAGAAATACCAGAGTTCATGGAATTCCTAAAAGCAAATCAAGTAAACTTTGTGTGGTCTTATGCTGACATGCCTGGTCTTGATCCTGATCTTATCATGCATCACTTGTCTATCAAACCAAGGGCCAAGCCGGTGAAAAAAAAACTCAGAAAGATGCACCCTCATGTTGCATTATTGGTTAAGGAAGAACTAAAAAAATCCTTGATGTGGGCTTCATAAGACCAATCGATTATGCAGAATGGATCTCCAACATTGTTCCTATATCCAAGCCAGATAAAACTGTGAGAATATGCACATATTTCAGAGATCTTAATAAAGCATGTCCTAAGGATGACTTCCCACTCCCAAATATCGACACCTTAGTTGATCTAACAGCTGGCCATGCCATGTATTCATTAATGGATGGTTTTTCTGGTTACAACCAAATCAAGATTGCACCTGAAGACCAGGAGAAAACAACTTTTACATGTCCATGGGGAACCTACTGTTGGAACGTCATGCCTTTTGGTTTGAAGAATGCTGGGGCTACTTATCAAAGAGCCATGACTACAATCTTTCATGACATGATGCATATCTTCATGGAAGATTATGTGGATGACATATTGGAAAAATCATACACCAGAGAAGGACATCTTAAAATATTATCCAAAATATTTGCAAGATTAGAGAAATTCAAGGTTCATCTTAACCCTAAGAAATGTGTTTTTGGGGTCAAATCTGGAAAACTCTTGGGGTATATTGTTTCAGAAAAAGGCATTGAAGTAGATCCTGCAAAAGTACAAGCAATCATGGAAATGCCTCCACCAAAGAACATCAGTCAGTTGAGATCCCTACAAGGATGACTGCAGTCTATACGAAGGTTCATTGCACAATTGGCCGACAAAAGCTTAAACCTTTCACACATCTACTGCACAAGAATGTTCCTTTCAAGTGGGATGACAAATATGAATTGGATTTTCAACAAATCAAAGAGTATTTAATGAATCCACCTGTTCTCATATCACCAAATCCAGACAAACCCCTAATCTTATACATTGCTGCAACAGAAACATCTCTAGGGGCACTGCTAGCACAAGAAGACTCTACAGGAAAAGAACGTGCAATCTACTACATTAGTAGAACACTGACAAGTCATGAGCTCAACTACACTTTTGTTGTGAAGGATTGCCTAGCAGTAGTCTTTGCTTCACAAAATTTTTGGCATTACATGCTAACTCATACAATCAATCTAGTTTAAAAGATTGATCCACTCAAGTATTTGTTAAGCAAAGCATCATTGATAGGAAGGTTAGCAAAGTGGGTAATGATTCTGAGTGAATTTGACATTCATTATGTCGACCGCAAGGCCATTAAAGGACAAGTTATCGTTGATCAACTAGCTGAAGCACCATTGCAAGCAGATCATCCCCTGCACATTGAATTTCTAGATGCCGATGTTTTTACTGCAGAATCTAAACAACCATGGTCTTTATATTTTGATGGTTCTTTTACTCAACATGAATCAGGGGCAGACATACTTTTCGTCACCCCTCAAGGACACACCATTCCTCGATCATATAGGCTGATGTTTCCATGCACCAACAACATAGCCGAATATGAAGCATTGATCACTGGGCTCAAAATAGCACTGGAATGGAGAATTACAGAACTACAGGTGTATGATGATTCACAGCTAGTCATCTATCAGATCAATAATGACTATCAAACCAAAGATGAGAAACTATTACCATATAAAAAGATGGTTGATGACTTTAAGAAATACTTTGTGGACATCAAATTCACACAAATTCCAAGGCTTGAAAATAAAGCAGCTGATGCCATGGCTACAATCGCATCATTGTTACAGCTCCCAGAAACTCTGAATCGTTACGAATTTCTAGTGGAACAATCATTTATACCTGCATATGATACACCTGAAAGCCAAATCATTTGCCATTTGGTAGGATCTGATTCACCTTGGTACAAAAAAATTTATGCCTATCTCAAAGACGATATCTTGCCACCCGATTTATCCTATAACCAAAAATGCAATTTTATCTGCCAATCCGCTCGCTACACTCTTATCACTGACACCCTGTATCGTCGTGGTCTTGATGGTACTTTACTCTGATGTCTTGAACGTGAGGAATCTGACAAAGCTTTACAAGAAGTTCATGGTGGCATCTATGGTACTCATTCGAGTGGACTGACCTTATCTAAGAAATTGATTAGAATGGGTTACTATTGGCCTACAATCGAGAGGGAATCATTCACTTTTGTGAAAACATGCTCAAAATGTCAGATTCATGGGAATCTCATTCATGCTCCTGCGTAGGAACTTCAACCCTTCACGCCAACCTGGCCATTTTCTCAATGGGGGTTAGATCTAGTGGGCAAGATTCATCCTTCTTCATCAAATGGACATAAATTCATCATCACAGCAACAGAGTATTTCACCAAGTGGATTGAGGCAGTCTCTCTCACTAAAGTTACCGGTAAACAAATATCAGCATTCATACTCAACTATATTATTTGTCGGTATGGCATTCCCAACTCCATTATTACAGATAATGGACGTCCATTCAAAAATCAAGATGTTGATGAACTTTGCGAGAGATTCCACATTCAACATAGATATTCAACACCATATTATCCACAAGGGAATGGCCAAGCAGAGGCCTCAAATAAAACAATATTAAAAATCTTGAAAAATACTGTGAATGATTTAGGAAAGGATTGGCACGTTCAACTCAATCCTACCTTGTGGGCCTACAAAACTAGTGTCTGCACACCAACAGGAGCAACGCCATTTGCTCTTGTCTATGGAGCAGAGGCCATATTGCCCTTAGAAGTTGAGATTCCCTCCCTCAGAGTATCATTGAAAGGCCTTACAACAGATGATGAATATAGAATCTCCCGACTTCAAGAACTGGAACTCCTAGATGAAAAGAGACAAAGAGCAGCTGATCATCTAAAAGCATATCAACAGATGATGTCTCGCAGCTATAATCACAAAGTGAAGCCACGTACCTTTCAGGTGGGTGATCTTGTTCTGAAAGAGAATCCACACAATCAACAAGACAAAGAGAAGAAAAGAAAGTTCAAACCTAATTGGCTAGGTCCTTATGTGGTTATCGCAGTCTATGGTTCAGGAGCTTACAAGTTATCAACGCCAGAAGGGGACCTGTTTGACGAGCCTATCAACAAAATGCACTTGAAAAAGTACTATGTCTAAGGCAGTTATCATCATAAGAAAAAGTCCTGAAAAAAATCCTAAAAATCAGAAAAAAGTCCTAAAAAAATCCTAAAAAATCAGAAAAAGTCCTAAAAAAATCCTAAAAATCAGAAAAAGTCCTGAAAAAATCCTAAAAATCAGAAAAAAGTCCTGAAAAAATCCTAAAAACAGCAGAAAAGTCTGAAGAAATCCAAAAAAAATAGAAAAAGTCCTAAAAAATGGTTACTGGTGTAAACCACGGCAAATAGGCATCTCTGTAAAAAAAACGTCATAGGGTGAAAACCTGGCAAATAGGCAGTCTATTGACAAGAAAAATGCAATAAAAACAAATAGTGAAAATCTGGAAAATAGATGCTATTTGGGGCTCTCCATCTATTAGTTCATGTTTTGCACTTAACTTTTCAACCTTCATTTTCATGCATCTTTTTCATCATCTTGGGGTAACACCAGCACCATGTTATCATCATTTGCCTCAAGCGATAATGTCTTACCATGGCTTGACTATTGTACATATTCCTTTCAGCAAGTTGTGTTAATACCAAGGGCAAAAGATACTGGGGACAATCAACTTTCAATAATGAGACAATGACATCAAATCCAATCACAAAAAATAAAACAATCAAATCAAACCAAAACATCCAATCATTGATCCGTATCACAGTAGCTTTCAGTTGCGTACTTTACCATGACTCATATCTAGATGATCTCTAATTTGACTAATGGTTAGAATCACAGTATTTCATTTTGAACAATGGTTGTTTGATTTTCGATATCATTTCTCTGGAGCACACTCGATGATGTACTAAACTAGAGTGGCAAGGAAAGAGGATGATTTTTCTTTGTCTGCTGTCTGGAGGTTAATCATTTATCTGTTGCAAATATGTCGCGAGACATGATTTTTTTTCTAGAGTCTATGATTGATGACAGTTCCAAATTTGCATCAGATGGTGGTTAGTCTTTGTCTGTTTCTACAAGAAATGCTCAGGTCATCTTGGTTCAATTATACTTAGATGCTTGTGTTCACTTGCTATATCAAAAATCATGAAAGTTGTACTCAGGTCATCATTGGTGCTAATTTCCCCTCTAATGCTTGTACACACTTCCAACATTTTTCAAATGCTCTATGATGATTTAAGCAAGCTCACCAAAAAGGCTCAACAAAATGGTCGGTTTTATTTAGTTGCATTTCATTTTAGGTCATTTTACATAACTGCATATTGGATTTGCATCAAGAGTTTTTGAAAGGTCAATGGCTGTCACTTTTCTTTGGACTATTTGTGGAGGACAATGTAAACATTTGTATCATTATCATTTCATCTTCGTTATCATTTCATTCATTTTATCATCTCATATTAATTATCATTATCATTTCATCATCGGTATCATTTCATTCATTTTATCATCTCAATCATCTCATATTAATTATCATTATCATTTCATCTTCGTTATCATTTCATTCATTTTATCATCTCATATTAATTATCATTATCATTTCATTTTCATTATCATATCATTTCATTTTATCATCTCATATTAATTATCATTATCATTTCATCTTCGTTATCATTTCATTCATTTTATCATCTCATATTAATTATCATTATCATTTCATCTTCGTTATCATTTCATTCATTTTATCATCTCATATTAATTATCATTATCATTTCATCTTCGTTATCATTTCATTCATTTTATCATCTCATATTAATTATCATTATCATTTCATCTTCGTTATCATTTCATTCATTTTATCATCTCATATTAATTATCATTATCATTTCATCTTCGTTATCATTTCATTCATTTTATCATCTCATATTAATTATCATTATCATTTCATCTTCGTTATCATTTCATTCATTTTATCATTTCATATTAGTTTCGTTATCATTTCATTCATTATCATTTCATTTTAGTTTCATATCATTTTATCATTTCATATTAGTTGCATCCATTATCATTTCATTATTTCATATTAGTTTCATTGACATTTCATCATTTCATTAATTACCATTATTACCATTATCATCATTCCATTCATTTTTTGTTATTATTATCATTTATATTATTCTATCATTGCATTACCATATTACAATCCTTTATCATTATCATTCATTACATTTCTCATCCATTTATCATTATCATTCATTACATTTATCATCCATTTATCATTATCATTCATTACATTTATCATCTATCCATTTAACATTTCATATCATATCATTTAACAATTTCATCTCATTATCATCTATCCATTTAACATTTCATATCATATTATTTAACAATTTCATCTCATTATCATCTATCCATTTAACATTTCATATCATATTATTTAACAATTTCATCTCACTATCATCTATCTCATATCATTTAACATCCCATTCCATACAATTTCATTTATCATTTCATTTATCCATTCATTCTAATTACCAATCATTATATTTCATTACACATCATTTTATCATGCATCACTATTTACTCATCTCAATCTCATAGCAGCATTCATATCATTTTACATCATCATACAAATTCATAATGCATCCCATAAAAACAACATTCATTTATTATTATCATCCTACATTTAAAAATCTGCATAACATCACATATCGCATTTTTCCATGGCATATATTCATAATCATTCCATACATACATACATCCACCTGCATGACATCGTTAGTACACATTATCATCATCATAATAACATCATAATTGAATCATCTTGCATATCATATTAGTCATCAGATCATTCAAATTGCATATCAAAATCCATAAACACATAGAAATAAATGCATATCACATCATCATATCATAAAAGCACAAAACATAATCCAAAATCATCATCACCGCTGCATATCATCACTCATAAAAAATGATACAAATGTCCAACTGTCTAATGAAATTGAAATGTCCAAAGAGAAATACATCAGATATGATAAAAAATTGGTATACATGCTCCAAAAATGGTACACATATGTGCACTACATCAGCTAACTGGTCGATGCCCCTAATGGTGCTGGTCTGGACGGAGGTGGTCTGCCACTAGTGCCTGCATCTGGGTCCTGCCGAGGCCCCATCACTCCCTTGCTCTGGGTGTGTGTCTGTGATCTACTCCTGCTCCTGCTATGGGATCGTGGGTATGGCTCTCTGCGATCTGGAGGACACAGCTCCTCGTATCTCACTCTGTAGTACTCAGCCTCCCTGGCCATCTCCATGCCCTCTGCAATGGCATCCCACAGTGACGCACTCTCTATAGTGCCCATCAGTCTCTGGGCCACGCCCTCTACCTCTACTGCCCTCCGCCTGAACGCATCTCTCTCTGCTATCACCTGGGCTAACTGTGGGCCTAGGGCAGGTGCCTGTGCAAGTACATGTGCCTGTGCCTATGCCTATGCTAGTTGCGCCTGAAGCTGTACAATGAAATTCTGTGACTGCGCCAACTGACTTTGCAACTGACCCTGCTGACCCTGTAGTGTCTGCACTTGAGCCTAAAGAGTGGCTATATGTCCCTGCTAAGAGGAGGATGCCATCCAGATCATTGTCCATCTCCTGATCCCCATCCGTGGCCGTCGCATAATCTAAACACCCCTCAGGATATCCAGCCTCGACCTCCCCAACACCTGTCCCTCCTCCCCGCCATCATCTCCATCATCATCATCATCTGAATCCTCCTCATCCCCACTCTCCACCTCCTCCCCTCCGACTGCTCCCTGCTCGCCGCCAGCCACATCCTCCTGTCTCACTGCCCCTGGCTGTGGTACTACCAAAATCAGTGCTGGCTCATCAAGATTGGTGAACCGAGGAAAAGGATGCGTATGAAAATATGCCGAGTACTCATCAGACATCCCAGCATCCACAATGTCCTGCCTGTCCGCCCATACCTCAAGTGCTAATGCAATAAACTCTGTATATGTGACCTAATAAGAAATAAACGGCCCCCCGGGCGTAGTGTGCAACCCCCTGCGGCATCCCCTGCGTAAACCCAAACTGCCTCTGTACCCGTAATGCCAAAAATCTCTCCAAAATAAAGGGAGTCCTCCCTATCAGGAAACATGGAATGCATACGTATGACATCTCTATGTCATCTATGGCCCATGGCTCATAATCAAGATACGATCGCCATACGACTATGTCCATGTCATCCAGTAGATGCCTCTAGTAATCCGCCTTGCCCAGCTTGGGCTGGGTAAGGAACATCGCATACATATAGATATAGGGCCTACCTGGGGCACGCCGGTCTCGTCATAGCAAAATGCTCCCACACCCAAATTTGTAGCACTGTCACCCCGCATGACAAACTGGATGATCCTCTATATACTACCTGGTACAAATCATGATAGAGATGTGCTAGCATGCAACTACCCCATGTATATCTCCTCAGCTGTAGCAACATCTGCTCCAGAAGCCTGCCCCATCCAACTGATAATCCCTTTGCCCGGCGATCCGGACAAAGGAGACCTCCAATGAATGCACCCAAAACTGCTGGCAAGGCGAGATATCCGCGAAAGTCTGCCCATGGTACCCAGTACCCAACGATCTGTGCATCTCTGTACACTCTCCTCAAAGCATCCGTCCCCCCAGCTCCTTATGATCGTAATACACAAGGGCTCCAACAACTGGAATACCTAGGATCCTGTACACGTCCTCAGGAGTCACTGTCACCTCACCGGTCGGCATGTGAAAAGTGTTGTGCTCTGAATGCCATCGCTCTGCAAGTGCTATCAACAATCCTCTATTGACCCTAATCGGCGGCATCACCAACAAGGATCTCAAACCGTAGGTATCAATCAATGCTATGTCAGCAGGTGTCAACTCAGGGATCCTATCCCATCCTGCTAAATGTCGCTCTCTAATCTAGAGGTTTTTGAAAAACTCTTATTTTCATCACAATGATAATTCATCATAATCATATCAATCATTTAAAACAACATCAATCAGACTCATATCTATCAGTGACCTATATTAGTGAACTATATCAGACCCATATCAATCCATCAAATCAATGACCCATATCACACAATTAGTCCTATCAATCAAATCAAATCAAATTTATCTAGCTGGATATCATATCAAATTTGTTCTACAATCAATTACTATTTATTTTCTATCACAGAAAGCAAATTTATCAGAAGTCATATCACTCATTTACTCTTTGTTTTCTACTCTCGGAAGCAAAGTTATCAGTTCAATCTACTCTTTGTTTTTCATTCATGAGAAGCAAAGTTATCAATCATTTACTCTTTGTTTTCTACCATAGGAAGCAAAGTTATCAATCATCAGATTATTCTATCATTTTCTATCCATATCAGTATGATGACACAACAATTTACCTATCTCTTGACCAAGGAAGCAAGACAAATAATCATTTTCATGTTACTATCATCAAAACATCAATTTTGCCTATTTTACCATATGCGCCACTTTGTGGACTCTATGCGCTAAATCCCGTATGCGCCATTATTTTTACCGTATGCACTCAAACAAAACTCCTATGCGCATTTTCTCGTATGCGCCAGTTTACTCCACCTAAGCGCCTCTATTTTTGCCCTATGCGCTTTTTCCTATATGCGTGCCTGTTTCTACTCTATGCGCTTTACCCCTAAAATTTTCAATCCTGCCCTATATGCGCGTTTGTTTTCACTCTAAGCGCTAAGCTGGTTTTCCTAAAGTTTCAAAATCCCTATCCTATATGAGCGTTAGTTTATACTCTAAGCTCGCCTGTTTTTTTTGAAAGCGCGCCGAAACTATCCTAAATGCGCGCATATGTAAATTTTAAAACTAAATCCTCAGAAAAATGCAAATTTTTTGATTCAAATGGAAAAAATTTGAAAGTATAGGAGGCTAGATCGACTCATCGGTGGTCCGTATGCTGCTGGCCTCTGGTATCTACGTGATCTCTCGAATCGATGGCGATGATAAGGGATCTCCATGTCGCAATGTCACTCTCACAGCTATAGTTTTCACTAAAGTCAAAAGTGAAAATGACTTGTCTTTTTCACCTTTTTACTTTTTAAAGGTCAACCAAGGGTAAGTTTAGGGCCTTTTTTGACTTTATTTTTCAAATTGGGACATTCTTTTCATCATTTATCGCGAGCTAAATCACTCTTTCATTCGTAGTTTACCTTCCGAGGGGGCATCATCAGCAGAAATATCAAAAGTACATTAGGGGAAAAATCTTATTTTCTTTGAAGTAATGCATTTTACACATCACTTCAAAGAGGGGCAAAATGTATATGTCGAAAAATGGTCATGATTAAGCTTGTTAATTAATTAAATATGATTTATTTAATTAATTCCTCTAATGTCATTTACATATAAATCAATTTAATTATTTATTTATATTGTTCATCTTCTAAATTCTTCTGCCTTAAATTAAATAAATAATTTTATTTAAATACTAACATTTCCACCTTTCGCTTGATTAAATTAAATAAATTTTTATAATTTATTTATATTTAATTATCATAGTATTTTGGAGTTTAAATATTTTGAATATTTGAGTAACGAAATGTCTTCTTCATCTCACCTTTTATCTTTCGCTTGATTAAATTAAATAAATTTCCATAATTTATTTATATTTAATTATCATTTGGTTCTAAAGTTTAAATATTTTTTTGAATATTTGAATAATGGAATATTCTTCATCCCATCATCGAATTTAAAATATTAAATATTTTTATTTAATATTTCCTCACCCTAATTTCATTTTTAAACATAATTAAATATGAGTTATTTAATTATGTGGGTTTCCATTTTCATCTCCACTTCCAAATTAAATAAATATATTTTATTTAATTTCTAACTCGTGCTAACTCACCCTTCCAAATTCTTGACTCACGCTTCGAAATGGAAGTTTCCCTGTGAAACTCAATGACGAAAATTGAAAGAAAAGGGAAACCTTCCATCCTTCTCTTCCACTTTCGAAGATCTCCCACTGTCCGTTCGAAACAAGCTTAATCCGGACCGTCGATCGATTCAGCCAATCGAATTCATTTGAAAACTCTATAAAAGCCCATGCAAATCCAAGCTTTTGGTTACACTACGCATAATCATCCACGTTTTTATGCACGCACTCACTTTTGCACATCTATGCATACCTACGTTCAGATAATCAGTTTATGCATTCATATCAGTTTCAATATCACAGCAATCCTCTCATCTTAGCATAGCTTTGCATTTTAGCATAGTTTGCATTTTAAATCTCGTTCTTTAGCTGTCATTTTGTTGAGCTTGGTCTGTTGATCTGAGAGCTATCTGGAAACCAACAAAACGCTGAAGTTAGAGGAAGATAAGACATTTTTGGGAAGCTGCTGTTATGGTTTGCATATTTTGTTTCTTTTTCAGCTTTTTGATTTAATGTCTTATTAATATGTGTTTGATTTTATCTAAATTGATCCAATATTTCACTCACACACATACCAAAGATCCAAGAATATTAGTGGCAATCAGATTTTATGGTGTATTAATGGGAAGAGAAGTATTTGGATTTAGATGAGTAGGTCACTAAGGAAAGGGAATCTGGACTTCTATCATGGAGAGGAAAGCTTTTCCAAATCAATGATCACATGATTTCTACGTTGATTAAAGGAAACATACGTCTAAACTATCTTAAGCCTTGTCATTTCTTTGATTATGCAAATTAATTAGTTGTTAGTAAAAGAAGTAGTTTTAAAAGGTCGTCTCTTTTTGTAAAAGGCCTAAAGCTTGTTGCTTCCTATATAAATAGGAAACCAAGTCCAATTTTGAGATAATCATATATCATTTCATCACCATCAGTAGTAGTAGTAGGCTGCATTCATATAACGTATTCCACCCATCCATATCATATCAAAGACTTCTGCTATAAATGTATATCTTTTGAAGCAATATAATGGAAAAGATTGCTCATAATTGGTGATCTATTTCAGTGTTCAATGGTTGTGTTAATTTTTATGCTTATATGTTATTGTGTTGTCTCCAAGGTGGTTTCTTCAAGTTATTTAAATTCATAAAATTTATTAGCATTTGCTATTGTTGTGTAATTGTTTTGATTGGGTTCTAGTGAGAAAAATTTAAATCCTTTCAGTTAATTCATCTTAATTGGTTCCCTCAAGTATTAAAATCCTTTAAAGGTAATTAATCTAATTGGTTTCCCTTAAACTAAGAATTAAAAATCCTTTCATAGCATCACAATAATTTAAGGGAATAACACTAGGATCATTAAAGAAGAGTACTATAACAAACAAACCTGCACGTTTACACAAGGTGTAAACATTCAAAAGTGCCCAACAATTAGAGTTAAGTTGAATAATAGGTTTTCCTATCATATAAATCTATCTCCATTTCCATCATTCATGCATTAACTCCATTCACCCAATAGATTAGGCATTGGTCAACTTTAGAACAATTTTATACAAATTCAACTCACATTCTTGATTATTCAATCACTCTGAGTAGGTATTAGTCATCAAACCTTGCATCTACTTCACCCCCATGTGCCATTGTGAGTATATTTCCCAAAGTAGGATCTATTTTAAACTCTTAAATCTGCCTTATCATTCAGGTACACCCGCCTAGGTCTAGTAGAGCCTGAAGAGGAGGTGATCAATCTTGTTTGCCTCATTCGTTGGCCAAAAGTGTACTAAGAGATTGAAACCTTCTTAAGGCACAAAACCTGCACTTTTGAGACCTAACAGTACAGATGAAAACTGAGTTTGCTAATAAAAACAACAATGAAACTACTAAATATTCGGTGACTAAGTACTTGAGAATTTGTTTAAAATAACAGTATGATAGAAATCAATAGAATGAAAACAACTAGCATAAATGAAATGAGATGGAAAGGAAATGAGAAAAATGAAAAGTAAGAAAGGAGATTCACAAGAGGTCCATGAACGAAGCCTCCCAAAAGATAACACCTTCAAAACCTACACACACAGAAATCAGAAAATGGTTGGGGTTGTTTTAGGGGCTTGCCTTAGTCAAACCTCCACGTAGGTGTTCCCACCTCCATGAACAACCAGATAGATAAAGATAAAAGAAATTATACAAGATAAAGAAAGTAGATAGACAAGTTAGAATAATAATATGCTACTCAAAGTAAAGATAATAATGCAATAGAGAGATTACAATTATCCTCATTTGGAAAATGAGAATGTTGAAAGGAAGAGCATGTAACCTCCAAGCTTGCACAATATGTTCCAAGAATGCCAAAGTGTTGGTGTAGAGAGCCAAGAGCACAAAGAATATGATAGAGTGCATTGAGATTGAGAGAATAACAGTGAAAGAATCAGAGAGTAAGAGCTAGAAAGTGAGATAGATCGAATAGAATAAAGAGAATAGAAAAATGGGAAGTTTAAAATGGATATAATCATGTAAAGAGACATTTTCGACATGTTTGCAAGTTGCAGAGGCATTACACTTTTCCAGAAGGCAAGAAGTGTAATGTTCTAATGGATACATAGTCAGGAATCTTTTTAGGACATTCATGTAGTGTGCAGACATCTAAGCAACGTGTGGTCATCCATGAAAAAATTTCACTTTAATGACTAGAAATGAAAGGGTTAATGACAAGTTAAGGTTAGGAAAGAGGGACATTGCATTCTAAAATTTAATTAAGCTAAAGGGGAGGTTATGGAATGAAAAATTGCATAGGATGAAATTTTCGGCATTACATTTTGTGCCCATTTTAGTGAGCATATGTATTCTAATAGATGTGAGGTAAAGTAGAAAGAAAGAGGTTGAAGAGAATATACCCAAGATGAAGAGGACATGGGTCTTCGATCTGATATATGCAATTGAGGAGTTGAGCCAAGACATGAAGAGGACACCAGTATTCTATCTTGCAAAGTTGACTACAATCTCACCATAAATATGTTAATTGCAGAAAAGCACATTAGGTGAAAAAGATAAAAATAAACATGATAAAATTTGATTAGATAAAAGATAGCGGTGACAGGTATCGCTAGCAAGCTACACTATGCTAGAGACCATATGAAAAGTAGATATAAAGACATGTGATAGAAAAAAATCCCACAAAGGAGGATAACCCCCATCACAAAAAGATGAGTGATAAAAACAAACCCTGCAAGGAGGATAACCCCTATCACAAAAAGATGAGTGATAGAAACAAGGCCCACAAGGAGGAGAACCCCTATCACAAAAGATGAGATCATAAGACAAGTCTAGTCAAGTTTCCCCCAAGCTAGACAATGAGCTCAAGAGACATTAGATTTTTAAGACATAACTTTGAAAAGATAGAAAGAAATAAGAAAATAATCAGATATGATAGCCCCCCTTAGAATGATGTGTGCTATGCAAAGGATCACAAATCATTCAGAGGATCACAAAGCATTCTAAGGAGAATAAATAAAAAGGGATGTTGTGTCATGACATACATGGCGAGATGTATTCATGGAATATTATTGCATGAGGGATAACACATAGAATCTACAAAATCAAGAAGAAGTAGAGACTAAGAAATCAAGAGCATAGGGGGATCCAATTATTCGAGGTCAAAGTTGATCATAAATGCATGTATATATAGAGTGTAAATTATATGAATTGTCATCACCCCCAAAATAGGTTCAAATGAGAAGAAGAGCACATGAAGACAAATAAAAATTTGAGTCAACATGGAAGAGGCCTAAATGCCCCAATGCTTTGCATTGTTCCCGACATGAAAAAAAAATATTACAATAGATAGAAAAATGATTAGACAAATGGAAAAAAGTTTTATAATAGATTTTCTCTATTATAGCTTAGTACCTACAAGGATATCAAGGGTCCTCTAGGTGAGAACACAAACATTAACATACAAGCATGGGATAACACTTGAGTCTAATCTAAAGATAAATAATAGGTACTACTCTATTCCAACACCTCTAACAAGTCATCTTGCTCCAAATATAGATCATTATAGGGGGAGGGAAGACAATATTGTAGGGGAGGGATAGAAAGAGAAGTGACAAGCATTTCACCTGTAGCAAAAGTCAAGGAGGAGGCCACCTCAACATCCTCATCAATAAGCTCTTGCAAGGATAATTTCACTAACTTAGCAAAGATGGAGGAGAGAGTGGGAATGTACTCCACTAAGTCAAACATACACTTCTCTAGAGTGAAGTGTTGTGACTAAACAGAAGGAGGTGGGTGAACCGAAGGTTCATTGATGACCTTCGAAAGAGGGGAAATGACAAATTCTAGGGAAGTAGGAGATTCTTCCATCATGAGAATGAAACAAACCAAAGTAGATCAAGATGAATAGGAAGAAAAATAAGATTTATTATGAATATCCTTCAGAGAGAGGAAATGCTTGGATTTGCAGTTGAGAGGAGGATGTGGAATCCTCACGTTAGAAGAGGAAGAGGGATAAGGAGCCACAATGGATACAACCTTTGTATGAGGCTTGTCCACTAGCTTAAGAAAAGGAGGAAGATCTGGTAAAGAGGTGATTAAGGGAGGCTTCGAAGGAATGATGAACACTTGTGCTCACTTAGGGTGAGGTTCACCAAGATCTGTTGAGGAATCCAAAAGCAAGATAAAGGCGATGGGAGCGAAAGCAAAGATGAAAGCGAAAATAGAAACAAGAGCGGATATAGAAGCAAAAGTAAAGACAAATGGTTCATCCCTGGTCTTCTACAAGGCCTCGTGTTCTCAGGCCAATGTCCATTGGAAATGTTTTCACTTGCACACAAGTCGATTGTGATGACTATGGGCACTAGGAATAATAGCCTAAGAAGACTCTAGGGGATACTCTTCCATCGAGGGAGTAGTCTCCATGGCTGTTGTTGGAGGAAGAGTGAGCTCCTGAGGAGGAATGGAGATGGAGATGGGCTCTCAGATATGGGATCCTTTCCTTTTTCTATTATGGGAGTAGGTGGAGGAACAAGAGGAGGCCTCGAGGGATGAGATGTAGGAACAACAAAATAAGGGCCAACTCTGGATGCCTATTTTCCCTTACTATAGAGAGGGTTCGGGGAATTGTGGGCAAGATTAGGAGTTGGAAGACTTGTGGTTTAGACTTCATCAACATGGGTGCCTTTCCTTTTCCTATGCTAGGCACAATAAGGAACTAAGAGCACCGTTAAGGGTTATGAAATTGTAGAAGAGGAACAAGGTCTATGTGTAGGAGCATGTTTGTCCTTAGCCTTCAAAGAGGAGGGTGTAGAGGATAAGGCATGTTGTTGTGCACACATAGAGACTTTCATGGGAAATGCATGAGAAGAATGTGGTAAAATAGTATTAGGGATCATGACTCACATCTTGTACCTATAATAGGCCCTATAAAATAGGTCTCCATGAGGTGGTAAAGGTCTAACAGGGGCGAGCCAAAAATGATCTAGAGAGAATCCCTCACATGACACGAGTGGTTTATATGCAATGTGTCATCATGGGGGAATTTTAAGCATTTGTGGACAACTAAAGTGACCACATTCATGGAGACTAGCCATGGAATACCTGGTATAACCTTGAATAGGTCGAATTCAGGAATCACAAGAAATAGGACATCAACAAATTTAAGTCCAATAAGGATCGACAAAGAAATGGAACCAATGGGAGGCACGAAAAAGCCATCATGGGTACAGATAGTGGTCTTCAACTCATCATACTTCTCCTTATGTAAATTATTGATAAAGAGGGTCTCCTTTATAATGACATTGAACTGACTGGTAGGGTTAACCATAACATTGATTACAATGTTACCGTTGACTTGAGCTAGGATGTAAAGCAAAGAAGGTTCCCTTTTAAGAGGCAAGTCATGTGGTTTGAAGGTTATGGTAGGAATTTTTTCCACGCGACCTAATAAAGGAATAGAAGTGAATGAGACCATGTTCATGTACTTAGAAGGTTTGGGATCAAAAGATGAAGGAGCAAATGTTATTAGATTAACACAATGAGAAGGAAAGGTATTTGTGTAGATCTATAGTTGGTTGTTAGGCTTGGATATAGATTTGTTTGAGTTTTATTTTCTACCATTGAATGGGATAGTACAACTATCTATGTGGTCTTGGACAATGTGTTGAAGATGCATGTAGTATTCAATATCATGACTAGGGACTTAGTGGTGTTGAAAAAACTTTTGTGCATCATACGAGCTGGGATAAGGTTTGGGCAATGGTTTTATTTCTAGGAGAGTGATTAAACCATCTTTTAATAACTTTTGGAGAACATTATCATAGAACTCAAATAATGTTGTGAAAATTTTGTTACGTCCTGCAAAGTTCTTTTTAGTAGGAACAAAAACCATGTTCGCTATCGCCTTATTTATTTTAGGCTCCTCAAACATAGACACGACTATCTAGTTATCAGGATGGGAGGATGATGAGGAACCCCTGTATTGCATTACCATCTACTGGTAGTCTCTTAATGTGGTACATAGATGGGAAAAAGAAGGTTATTTCATCAAGAGGACTTTTCTCTCAATGTCAACTATAGATTCCCTATGAACACACACTGGACGTCAAAATCTGGTAGGGAATAAGAGATTTGAGAAACTGCTAGGCAAACATTGGATCCATGCTTACAATGGACGATATTAGTGAAGGTGACCGATCCAATGTTTGCCTGAAACTGCTGTAAGAATTGATTGACTAATTGATCGAAAGACAAGATGGAATTATTAGGAAGTGAGTAAAACCATTCCAACACCACATCCTTGAGGGATCATGGGAATAGCTTGGCTAGCAAAGCATCTCGATATAGTAAATCAGTATGTGCATGGTATTAAAGGATGAGATATGGGTCTATAGGTCACCTTTTCCACTGCACCTATCAAACTTTTGGATTTTTACCCCTCAAGGGATGGGAACATTTAGAGTAGTGAGGGCTATAGGACTACGGTGATAGTATGGTTGCAATATGGATTGAGAGGAAAAGTTGGCCAGGTTAGCCAATTGCAGTTGCATATTTCCCATGTTTGGAGAAAATGCATTTAGGACAAGATCAGTTGGCATAGCTTGACTAGTTAAGGTAGCAGATGGATCTCATATCCCAAAGGGACATGATTCACTCTTACTCTAGGAGCATCCAAGGGTATAATGTTTGTATTATTGACAATGGCGAAAGAGGGTACATAAGGAATAGTGTCTACCATATGCACATACACCTTTGGCATCGGAACATACAATTGTGTACTAGTGATTTTAAATTGAGTATCCTAGGGATGACCCAAGATAGAAGTGTATGAAGGGACATTGGTCTCTATCAAGTTATCTATCCCTTGAAGCAACACAAGACCTCTATGGTCTAAGATAATCAAGTCTCTCAGAACATAAATGATAGAAGCAACTTGAATGTATGTATTATCTTTGTTTAAAAAATCCTCAAACTCTTTAAGCTTCTCTTCCAAAGATTAAACTTGCTCAAAGGGGGCCCTAAGAGAAGACTCATGATCTATGAGAGAAGAGCCAAAAGGAGTGCTTGCTAGAGAATCTGCTTGAAATTATGTTAAAGGATGAACAAAAACAAAAGGAGGGGTATAACTAGGTGATAGACCGATGGTGAATTGATCAAATTTAGGACTTGAACGGGTTGGACTAAACTACCTTCTTGAACCCATATCGAAGAATCGAAAGCTTCTTCTAACTATGTGCCTAGAAGTCATAAGCTGGGTTGTGAAACTCATAAAAGTGTCACAACACTCGATCCAACAAACACCCACACAAGAGAGAAGAAATTTTCAACAAAAGATTAAGGTAAGGATAGTTTTACGTCGGGTTCACCAAAATGTAGAGGAGGAAATTCGACACCTCAAAATGACGTGATCTCAAAGGAGCGAATTTTCCTCGACTACCTCGAGGATCAAAGCTCAAGTGAAAAGGTGGGAAGATAAGGGATCTATATTTATCTTATGTTTTATGTTAATTAAAGGACAAGAGTTTTAAAGACTGAAATAGTAGGTTGTAGAAGTTTTGTGACCAAATTGATAGGCTCTCAGCCAAGGACAACAACGCAACACATGGATGTCCTCACAGTGCACTATAGTATCATACAGATGAAAAATTGAGTTTTCTAATAGAAAAAAAAATGAACCTACTAACTAATTGGTGACTAAGAACTCAAGAATGTGTTTAAATAATAGTATGACAAAATAAATAGAATGATAACAACTAGCATAAATGAAATGAGGTGGAAAGGAAATGATGAAAACGAAAAGGAAGAAAGGAGACTCACAAGAGGTCTATGAATGAAGCCTCTCGCAAGACAACACCTTCAAATTTTGCACTCACGGAAACAAGAAAATGGTTAAGGTTGGTTAAGGGGCTTGCCTTAGTCAAACCCCCATGTAGGTGTTCCCACCTCCACAGATAGCTAGATAAACAAAGATAAAATAAATTATACAAGATAAAGAAAATAGATAGACAAGTTAGAAAAATAATATGCTACTCAAAGTAAAGACGATAATGTAATAGAGAGATTACAATTACCCTCCTTTAGTGAACAAGAATGTCGAAAGGAAGAGCATGCAACCTCCAACCTTGTAAAAGATGTGCCAATAATTCCAAAGTGTTGGTGTAGAGAGCCAAGAGCACATAAAATATGATAGAGAGTAAAAAAACTTGAGATTGAGATAATGAGAGTGAAAGAATGAGAGAGTGAGAGCTATACAGTGAGATAGATCGAATAGAATGAATAGAATAACAAAATGAATTTTGAAATCAATATAGGTGTTGGTGCTCCAAGTCGAACTAGACCAATGAATCCTATAGACTAGACACTTTCTAATGATCAGACTCAATGGTCAATTTGGGCCAACTGACAAGATTCAGTCACAGACTGAGATCTTCTGCACTTCTGGTTCTGCAGGACCAAGGTGGGTCAATCTATACATTGCCTAAAACTTAATTCAATTACACACTGACATTGCTTTTTATAGCAGATAAATCCTAATGAAAATACACCAAGGAAAGCATTGAAAACCTCAAATCTAGCTAAAATCTTGGTAACTCAGCACTTACTCAGTAATTGGGAGGCAAAACTCATCACCAAACCTCAACCAAACAACAGGGATTAAAATGATTTTGAATTTAAAATGTTCCTGAGAATGCATAAAACTAGATGACATACTAGTGCCTAATTCTGGGTCATGGATTCAAAATGCATAAAATGAATTCATCAACAAACAACTTTCAATCAGTGGATTTACAACTGTTAATGTCTTACATTAACATATCCTCTCCTATTATCAATCAAACTCTTCTTACCAAATCTAACCTGCACATTTGAAATCACAATTACCTGTTCAAAGTATTAAACCATTTCATTGAAACAAACCCATAAACAGATAAAACAATCTCAGAATATTGAGATTCCAAACTCAAAGATACTTGGTATTATTGAATTCAAATGACTTGAAATGTACAAATTTGGAGACAATTTGATGACATTCATGACTTTCATGATTTATTTGCACAAACTAGCTGATATTTACTCATGAAATCAACAATTGAAGCTTACAGACTCAGATTATAACTCAGAATTAAAAATTTCTCTATCTACCCAGCCCTACACAAGAATTTAGAACATCAGAATCTAGAATCCTCTCAAAACCCCTTTACAATTGAGAAAAGAAGAGAAGATATAGGAGAACAAAAAACTCCAGAAGAAGCCCTAAAGCTGATTGGGAGATGCCATATGGAAACTCCATTCACCATTGATCAAAAAATTTGCAAATCCTCTCTCCTCTCTCTACAACAACAAACATTTGCCTCCTATTTTGCCTTTGCCTCAAGTTTCCTAGCAACAGAAAAAATCACCATGTGGAGAATCTCCAATTTACCAACAGCTGAAAGAAAATATCTCCTCGTGAAAATCCTGTTTATTCCTCATTTGCACTACTGTAAATATTTCCAGCAAACATTTGTATATAAAGTGAATAAATTCACTTTATAAAAACCTCCCGTGCACCTTATTTCACTTTATAGTGAAATATTAAATATTTCACTTTAAACTCCATTTGAAATATTTGCCCGTGTGCAAGATATTTTAAACATTTCGTTTAAAATATTGATTCATGTAAAAGTGAAAATATTTTAACTTCCATCGGGAAATAAAATATTTTCCCATATTTCCCTTTCCAAATGTTTAAAATCTTAACCCCTTTTAAAACATTTTAAAGTTTCATTGGCCATTTAAATTTTGCCTCTTTGTACGGGCCCCACCATTTAAATATTTTCCCCTGGTTTTGAATTCAAAGCAATATAAAATATTTAAAATAAAATAAGAGCTTTTAAATATATCACTCGCCCCTTTAATATTTCCTTACCCATGCATTTCAAAACAAGGAAACTCGAGACCCACTTTCCATGTGTCCAATTTTCGCCGACCCCGCACGAATAACTAGTGAGCAACTTTTTTGGGCGAGCTGGCAGGGAAGGGTCTAGATTTGGATGGTTTACCATCTCGTTTCTCCATTGTTGGATTTCATTCTTCTTCTTTTCTCTCTCCACATTTTTCCCTAATTTCCATTTTCTCACACATCCGATCATCTGCAATCTCTCGTGCGTTCTTTCCATCCATGGCGGCTTAAGCATTTACTTGAAAGTCTCTAAATATTTTCAATAGATCACTCTGTGTGTACTATGCAATCACCATATCCCATGAGATTACATCTTTATAGAAGCATTTGTTTCTTCTTTGCTTTGATGGGTTTCCATACATTCTCCAAGTATGTTCCCTGGCTTCTCATTTTGTCCTGTTCTTAGCGCAAAAACTTTAGAGCCTCAGTGAGCAGCCCGTCCCTTCATTTGTTTGAAGGCACCCCTCCTAGCATTTGATGAGTGGATTCTATAGTTTTTTTATAAATTCATTTTATGATAAGTTGGGTACGTGGGGGCTCTCTGCATTTCCAAGGCCTTTTCAACAAACATTTTATGCTTCCTTGCCACCATGGCGTGGCCTTCTATGGTTTCTCATTGCCTTGCATTGTATGCATTTTGTGTATATTCTATAGTGATGGCCGCGCTACCTCTCAGAGGAATCCCCTTTCAACATACGTGCTTTGAAGCATATTCTTCTATGATTCAAATTTAGTTGTTCAAGTGCATAAAAATTTATTCTGTGTTTAAAAGAACCATTCATTAGAGGGAAATAAGGCTTGACCAAAGCCACCCCATACAGTCAAACATATAATCCATAGTTTTAATAGGCCAACCAACTTTATTCTAGTTAGATTGAATATATAGAGCTGCAATAATTTTTTTGAATTACTTTGAAGGGTATCCCCATCCATTCTAGGCGTAGTTGGATCATACTCTAAGCCAAAACAATGGCTTCCAACAATATCGGCCCCTTCTAAATGATTTGCCCTTTTAACATCATGTAGTTTTTCAAATAGTCCAGCAAAATTAAATTGTGTTATTGTGTCCCATGGTGACCTTGGATGAAACACCATCTTTCCTTGTAATTGAGAGAGATCCCATACCACTGCAAATGGGAATATAATATATGCATAATAGGTGCTACCAAACATTTCTTCATTCCATTCTGTCAGGCAAGCAACACTCAAGGTGCACAAATTAACCACTATCTTCACCATCTGATAATGCTCATGCCTCACTATACCAAATGAAGTAATCCATCCACATATTGAGTTATTCAAAACAATTTTCTTGAAGGAATTGCCACAATGCAACATTTACACCTCACACTTATGTAGAGCATGCCGGGTCCTCATGTGGGCTTGGCTAAAAAAAAAAAAAATTCAAACAACTTTTATGCTCAAATTAACTCGAAACAACTTCTGAATGCATCTGGAGTGAAAACATGAAATGAGTTTTCATTAAAACATGCTTTTTGGCCCTTTTGAAAAATGAGCAAAATTGGCCAAGTGGGCTTTGGAATCAACTTGGAAAACTAGTCAAACGACCTCCGGGAGTCATGAAAACTTATAAGCATGTAGACATCTATCCCAAGAGTTGAATGCAATAGACGACTTGGAGAAAGGGATCCCGAGGTGAAAGTTATTCAACCTCAAAGTTGCTTAGTTGAAATTTTCTGCAATTGTAGCAGTTCAAACCCAGTTAAAACTCACCCAATCGCCATTTCGCAAAAATGGAAAATCAACTTCTAAGAGGCTACCACTGGACACAGTAGATCATTTTGGTATAGAGAACACGTGTGAAAAAGGGTTTATCTTGAATCATCACTCATCAAAAGATATTGAAGGTTGAAGTTGACCTCTCAAAAAGGTTTTAGGAAAAGCAGGTGCAAAACTGAACAAATTGTGTTTGGTTTTGATATGTTAAAAATAGCAAATCAAGTCGTGAAGCTCTGAAACTTGGCATGGGTGTTCATTTTGGCATGGAGAACCAGGAGCAACAATAATTTTCTCTTGAAAGTCATCAGGTTGCAAAATACAAGCTCAAATAGGAGGCTACTTTGCAAAACTAAAAGTTTGCAAAAAGTAGAAATATGACAAAACCCTCTAGCTTCGCATTTCAAAACCCTGACAAAACTCATCATGGGAAGCTACAAATTGACAAGCACATTCACATATGACACATGAGTGGGCTTGCAAATGGGTTTTTCTTGGAAATCAATAGGCTCTGAAATATGACCCTCCAAAGTGGGTCACTTAGGTAGATTCTTTAGGTGCACTTCTGAGAGTGCAGAAGCAAAATTTTGAAATGGGTACTTCAAATTTGAATTTTTTTAAAAAACTCGAGATTGAGATAATGGGAGTGAAAGAATGAGAGAGTGAGACCTATAAAGTGAGATAGATCGAATAGAATGAATATAATAACAAAATGAATTTTGAAATGGATATAGGCATGTAAAGGGATGTTTTCAACATGTTTGTAAGTTGCAGAGACATTACATTTCATGGGAAGGAAGGAAGTGTAATGTTCCAACTGCTATACGCCCAGGAATATTTTTAGGATGTTCATGTGATGCACAGACGTTTGTGCGAAGCGCGGTCATTTGAGAAAAAAGTTCACTTCAATAGTAAAAATTGAAAGGGTTAATGACAAGATTAAGCTTAGGTAAGAGGGACATTGCATTATAAAAAAATTAAGCTAAAGGGGAGGTTATGGAATGTGAAATTACATAGGATGCAATTTTCAGCATTACACTACCATGATGGAACTAATCTCCATGTCTTATTCTTGGTACATATATAATTCATTACCATGCCAATGAAATGAGGAAAGACTTTAACATCAAACTAGTGTGAAGCTAAGAATGCAAAGAGAAGATAAGGAGTGAAGCTACTTCATGAAAGTAGGAAATTGAACACCATAGAAGAAGACATATCCTTGTTTCCAATTGAAGATGAACATGAAACATACACTCAAGGTAAAAGAGAGAATATTTTGGCAACACAAAGGTAACAAATACAAAACCTTCGTGCAATGAGGAATTTGAATCTTGAAGTTGGAGGCATGCCATCTTTAACATCTCAAGTTGAAAGTACTTCGTTGTTTGCATCTCAAGTTAGAGGCACACCATCTTTCACATCCTAAGTTGAAGGTACACCATATTTTTCATCTTAAGTTAAAGGTACATCATCTTTTCCATCTCAAGTTGAAGGTACAACATCTATCTCATCTCAATTCTTTAGTGAAGAAATTCCAAACATTGAGGCAACTTTACCATTGAGAACACCTCCAAAATTTTTGTATAGAAAGCCTAAGTTTTAATTGATATTGATGAGAATATTTTGAAACCAAAGGTTGACAAGACTACAAAGCATACTTTTTGAAGATATGTCAATAAGATATGGATATTATTTTTTGAGAATTTAAATGAAACTGAATGATGTCAACTATTTTTTGAAATGATGAGAAATCTAAAATTTAGGCCCATTAAGAAGATTATTGGCATAAGGACATTGGATGGATTTGTGAGTGTGGGTTCCACCTCATGCACCAAACATATTAATGTCACATAGTGTGTCATTACATCAAAAATAGTAAGCAATCAAACAAAGAAAGCTTGCCTCATTAGAAAGACAAGTGCAACATTGAAAATAAGTAGAAAAACTCTAATGACAACTGTTGGAAGGTGTGAAGGATTGAAGGACCAAAATAACACAAAGATATCTCTTGATCAAAGAGATGTTGTAAGAAGGAGAATTAGTTGTCAAAACTATGAGCCACATCCAAAGCATTTTTTGGATATGACTCAAACACATTTTTTCTCCAAATTTCTAGATATGTATCCTCAAATTAAAATCAATCAAAGGTATTTTAAAATGTAAAAGCCTTTTTATGTCAAAATTAATCACATATGTACAACTTATTGTTGTAGAGTGCATATTGAGTTTTCTAATCATTATGATGTTTATCAGCATATATGTGTAGATTTGCATACTAACAAGGTTTTATAGGAGTGTATGATAGAGGCTCCCCCAAGATATTCAAGAGATTTTATTTCAAGAATTTTATATAAAATAATGGATGGTCAATTATTCTACAAGAAATCATGTTTGGATGGCACATGTGATCATTTTGGTGGCTTGCAACATTTGTCAATTTGTGTACATATGGAGAATACACATGCAATTTAGAAATGAACAAGTAAGTTTTGGTAAATATAAGTTAGTGGCATACAGTCTAAAAGATGGAAAAGAAGAAAAAAGGTGTGAATTGGTGAGTGAAAAGATAATAGTGTATTAGTTTGTGTCTATTTTTTGAGAGAATATAGTGCATAAGTATGTAGATCTAGAGGGACATTCATAATATGTCATTAACCAACTATTTTGAGGACAATGTAATAGACCAAAGGAAAATAGAGCATAACAACAATAAAAAAGGGAAGTAGGAGGACCTACTTAACCATAGGTCCGAGGGAGTGATAGGTGTAAATATTTACCCTTGAATTAAAACTAGAATATCATATTCTTTAACCATCTACCACCCTTATATACCCTTATCATACTTAATTTATTAAAATTATGTAATTATTCTATTGAAATACTAATTAAATATTAATGTATTTATACTTGTTAATTTTATGTGACTATGAGGATCTTAATGCTAATAGTTGTATGTCAAAAGATGAGTTATGTAAGATGCATGATGTGTACCAAACAAAGAAGAATTTTGGGAGATGCTACTTTCGTAGAACTTCAAAATTTATGGAGTATCTTTATAACTAATGTAGAATAAGTCTCTACAAAAGAAATTTTGGAAACCCACATCTCTTTCTCTATCCAAAGCTATAGATGCCACCTAGATCTTGCAGTTTAAGAAAAAGGAATCATTTTTTTCAGCAATTATTTTGAATAATTAAACCATTTTTCAATTAATGCAACTAATAATTTTAATTATTTAATGAATGTAATATATTTTTTACGCATCAAGGTACATTTTCTTGATGCATACAATCTATTTTGATTAGGTTATATATATAATATTCAAAAGAAAATAATCTAATTTTTATTTCATATATGTTAGTATTTGTGATAATACAATATCTCCTTTTGTTGAAATTGGTGAATGTTCATTTAAAGAAGTGTTGTTGTATGTTATTGGTGATTTCATAGAAAATCTAGCCTCTATTGATATGGTCACTTAGTAGAGAAATTGGAGCATAAAATTAGAGATAAGTAATTTAGTCTTGCATTAAATCTATGTGTGAATAACTATGTTTGTCTAAAGCTCATCATGCATGATTAATGTGTTGTATATTATTTATATTATCACTATGATATTTATTACTATTTTTAATCCCATGAGTGTTGCAATAATTTTTTTTTATTATCTATGAGTGGGTCAAGAATTTTGTAGCTATTAATAATTGCTATAGCTTGCTCATTTACTTCAAAATTAAGTTCAATTACTCTTAAAAAACAAAGAAAATAATCAAGTTCTATATTAGTAGCATCTGAGTAGTGTAGTTTATTTCTATTTATGTATTTAGATTTTAAAATAATTATCTTTTAATTATCTCTTGTGTGCTTATGTAGATTATATTTTCAACGATTTCATAGATTATAGTTTTTAAAAACTTCCTAGTTAGTATTTCCTTACAACATAAGCATCTTTCATTTCAACGTAGAGTCGGAGAATCTAAAGCCATTTTGTAGATAGACTTGGACACCACCCTAGTCAACATTATAATTAATTTATTAAAGTATGAGATGTAATGAAAACTTGTCACTCCTATCCCTTGACATAGTAATAATTGTTAAACCCATCATCCTCTATGTCATCATGATCACTCTCTACATAAATTTTTTTATCCCTAACATGGTTTGTTTCCTCTATGCCTATCTTTGTGCCTATCCTCACATCAATCATGTGATAAGTCCCTCTAATAAGAGGAGTCCATGGGAGTGTCCCTTGCCTAGCCTCAATTGCCTCCTAGGTAGATCTATAGAATGGGTCTATTGGGGCCAAATCCTTTAGAATGTACTTCCCAAGATAATATAGCACTCATGTGATGACTTGAATCTCCACCAAACCATGTCTATCGACTAATGGATTACCCCTATATAGAAGTATCTATTTGTGTCATCTTCTATTCATCTCCCCTCCATCTTTCTATACAGATTCACAATAATGTATACACCTATCAAGGTAGCCATTATCAATTTCTAAGTGGTCTAATGCTCTAACTAACATCACTCTATGGATGTAAGAAGAGTAGGATTGAGTGTAGGAATAGATTAATTATATGGTATAATATGCTAAAGAATCCATACCATGAGTAAAAAATGCTAGCTAAATGTTAAATCCTCTATAAGGAAGCTAAGGTATCAAAACAACTTCATAAACTAATCTTGAGAGGAGGGTTATACAAAAAAAAAGATCTTTACAACAATTATAAAAACTAAATAGAAATAAACATAAATATCATTCATACCACAACATGGTGGTAATTTATGTGGGGGAAACCCTTTTTGAAGAAAAACCCCACACTCCAAAATTCGCCCAACATATTATTCATAAATCAACAAATTTAAATATACTCGTAGAGAAATACGAATTCAAAAGTAGGCTACATAACTACAAAATGGGTCAAGATATTATTAGAAGACAATCAACAAATCACACAACATTGTTAGAAGATCAAGACTACTTTCCTATTTTTTAACAAGCATGATGGTTGGATTATTTTCTTTAACTAACATAATATAATGAATCTATGACACAATAGTTGGCCAGGACATTGTAAAAAAATGAAGACACAATAAGAGGATTGAGGGTTGATTCCTTTGAAGTGGAAATTGTAGAAATCTTTGGGTTACTTACAATCATAGAAGAGTTTCTAGTCAGAGCTAATGTGATTATAGTTCAGGCTGAATGTGTGCAACCAAAAGAGGAATTGCATTCCTTAGCCCAAGGTACCAAATGTATTTCCTTACCTTAGTTATAGGCATATGTAGTTGTGTATATAATTAAGTACCTAACCTATGATGGTAGGCAATCATTGTTGTATACAATACATTTTAAGTTATTAAGCCATCTTTGTCATAAGAGGCTTACAAATATTCTCAATTATTTGTTCAATTTGTTGAAAAGAATGTTTTTCAAATACAAGAGGAAGAGAAACTTGTCAGATTTATCCCATCATTGTTTAGTCATCTTGTTGATAAAAAGAAGTCTTAGTACCCAATCCCTAGATGTTTCTTGGGAATATTTCTTAGCATGCAATAATATAAATGACAAACCCTTGAGGCCCGAGCTAGTTGAAGGGAATAGGGCATGAGAGGTGAATGATCCTCCATAAGAAGAAGAGGAAGAGGAATATGCAACCTCTTCCCCATGAGTTGCCTCACCTACTCATAGAAATAATGAACAACCAAATCCAAAGATGGAAGAAACTCAAACCTCAACCTCTGAGGAGCAACCCAAAGCATCTCTAGATTTTAAGGACCCTACCTCCATAGAAAAAACCCTTCTATTGCTGAAACATACAAGAGAAAGTGTACAACTTCCTCCTCTATAATAAAAAATAAACAAAAAGGGAACATACAACCAAAGAGGCATTCACACCACCTAAGGGAAAAATGGGTTGCAAGAGGAAGGGTTCATTCTAAACAAAAGAAGGTTGTCCTAGTGGAGTCAGAGACAGATTCAGAAAGATAAAATTTATTTGTTGATAGAGAATAGTCAAAAAGCATACAATTTATGTGTTTGGACACAAGCTTAGAGTCTGAGTCTAAAGATGACCTATTTATAGCAAGAAAGAAAACTAAACCTCCTAACAATCCAAAAGATCAAGAGAAACTTTTTTCTTTTGGTAAGTCTAAAGAAGACTTCATTTTGGATTATGAAAATAATTATTTTTAAAAGATAAAGAGGAAATTAGTAAGTTGTAGGTAGCTCTTCAGAAAATAAAAGACTTAGAAGAGCAATTAAAAGGGTACCAACAAAAGGAAATAAGGTTGGATAACAAAGTTAAAGAGTTGGAGAGTCAGTTGCTATTGGAAATCGTGTCTCAACTTACTGGCTTGACATTGGCAGCATTGTGTTCTTCTCTCTCTTTGTCCGCTAGACAGTGCACCATTGAAGGGACTTTGTTCATAGTCTCTTCAATGGCCCAATAAGCTTTCATGTCTCACCTAGCTCTTCATTGGAAAGACATTGCGTGGTCAGCGAGAATTCACCCATTATCTCCTCGACAAACCGATACCCCTTCTTGTGGCCTCGTGTTTATTTTGTTGGCGAGAGTAGCTCACTTCGGCGGGAGTTTCTGAGATGTCTCATCGACATTTTGAAACTCTGATGGAGTATATTGTTGGTAGGAGGTTGCACTGTTGTCAAGACATTGAGTCATGTCTCCTCGACATGTCGATGATAGGATGAAAGACTCTTGTCGATGTGACTTTGTGAGTTCAACGAGACATTGTGAAATGTCTCTTTGACATGCTAATAGAAGTCTTGAACGATCTTGTTGATGTGACTTCGAGTGTTGATTGTGACTTTAGGAAATGTCTCTTCAACAAGTTGGCGAACCTCTTGAGCGGTAAAGTGGACATCGATGATACCTTTGTGTATTGGTGTGAGAAGCTGAAATTTCTCATCAACATGTCGATGGACTTGGTCAATAGTGTACCGTGAGAAGCACGTATCAGTGTGACTCGAACAGATCGGTGAGAGATTTGTGGTTTTCTCTTCAACATGGCCTAATATGGTAACTGTTGTGTGACGTTTGGTCTACTGTTACGAATGGGAACTGAATTGGTATGTTTCCTACATGGGTCTGGTGATGCAGATTAATTGAATCCTCCCAGGAAGGAAAATGCTATAATGTGTAATGCATTGTAATAGTGCAAAAGAGTCATTTTGTGAGTCTGATGAGTGAGAACGAGGTTGTTCAGAATTGTTATGCTACCTAAATTGTATGTGATGAATTGACATATGAGAGCAACAAACTGTAACTTTGTATGTGGACTTTGTTCACTGTAATACAAAGTGTTTTTTCTTGGTGTGGTGGGTTTTTCTCCCATAAGGGTTTTCCCACATTAAATCTGGTGTCCATTATGTGATTGTGTCAATTTTTTTCTACTCTGTTATTCCTCTAATGTGCATCTTTAATGAACTGTAATTTGAAATTGAACCATATGTCTACATTCTCTTCATAGAATTAGCATTAGGAAAGTGTTTTGACACCTCTGCTTTCCTTACAAGTGGTATCAGAGCTTGGTTAGTTGTGTTATCCTTGTGGGTTGTACGGGTTTTTTGTGCCAATTTTGAAGTAGGAGTCTTGTAGAGGAATATGGTAATCTTGATTGCAGACTAAGATGGAAAGCACATCAGATAGAAATTGAAAAGTTCAATGGTGACAATTTTGAGTTTTGGAAACTCAAAATGGAAGACCTGTTGGTAGATAGAGATCTCTATATTGTTGTGTCTGGAACTAAACCTTCAGGCATGAAGCAAGAAGATTGGGACCTCACAGATAGAAAATCCAAAGGGTTGATAAGACTATGTCTTGCAGAATCTATTCTCCTGAATGTTCATGAAGAGAAGTTTGCATCTTCTTTGTAGAAGAAACTTGGTGACATTTATCAGGGTAAGTCCTTAGTGAAGAAGTTGTACTCTTTGAAAATGGAGGAAGGGGTGCATGTGGCTGATCATTTGAATACGTTCAATATGCTCATTGCTCAATTAACATCTGTAGGTGTGAAGATAGATGATGAGGATTGATGTATGCTTTTGTTATGTTCTTTTCCTGACTCATGGGATCATTTAATGATGGCTATTGGGATTACGACAACCACTTTCAAGATGGAAGATGTGGTTGCTTCATTGCTATCAGAAGAGATGAGAAGGAAATCTTCTGAGATGGTAAAGGAGGCTCTTGCTATTTGAGGTAGATCGAAGGAGAAAGGAAAGAAGAAGTACAAGAAGTCTAAATAAAAGTCTGAAGGGAGATCAAAGTCTATCAGAAAGAAGTCCAAGGTGAAATGCTAGAATTGTGGGCAACATGGTCATGTCCGTAAGGATTGCAAAGAGGAGAAAAAGAAGAAGAAAAAAAATTCTTCGGATAATGATTCTTCTCAGAGTGATGTAGATGCCTTCATTGCAGCCTTGGTAACTCAGGCATTAGATGATTTCTGTCTCATTGACTCAGGTGCATCTTTTCACATGAAATCTCACAAAGATTGGTTTACAAAGTATGAAAAGTATGCTAGTGGAAAGGTGTATATGGCAAGTGACTCATCTCTTGAAATTGTTGGTCGTGGAAGAGTTAGAATTCAATTTCCTGACAAAAGAATCAAATGAATTGATGGCGTAATGCATATACCAAGTCTGGCTCAAAATTTACTTTATGTTACTAAGTTGAATGATGTTTGCATGCAAGTTTAATTCTTGAATGGTGGCTATAAGATGACTAGAGGCTCGATTGTGCTAGCTAGGGGTGCTCAGATTGGTACTCTATACAAGTTGGAAGCACATGATGTTCAATGTAATAGTGTATTTGTGAAGTCAAGCAAGGCTACTCATGTAGAGAAGGAGAACAAAGTTCCTCCAGGTGTAAACTCTTTGGAGATGAAACTCCCTGCAAAAAAAACCATGCTCTAACATCAAAGGTTCGACCACATTGTTGAGAAAGGATTAAAAGCTTTGAAAAATAAAAACTTGGTTGTAGGGCTTGATGATTGTAACCTTGAGTTTGATTTTTGCAAACATTGTATATATGGAAAATATCGTGTTTCATTTTACTCTAGTCCTCATAAATCTTCTGGTATTTTGGATTATATTCACTTTGATGTTTTTGGTCCAGTAAATGTTTCTTTGCTAGTGGAATCAAGATATTATGTTTCTTTTATTGCTGATTATTCGAGGACATTTGTGTATTTTCTAAAAAGTAAATCAAAAGTGTTTAGTTGGTTTAAAGAGTTTAAAAACTTAGTTGAAAATTAGACTGGAAGAAAAATTAAATGCTTGAGGACAGATAATGGTGGTGAATTTTGTTCTGCAGATTTTGAAAGGTATTGCAAAGACCATGTAATAAAAAGGCATAAAACAACACCTTACACTCCACAACAAAATGGAATTGCTGAAAGGTTGAATAGCATGTTGATGGAAAGGATGAGAAGTATGTTGAACAATGTTAGCCTAGAGTAGAAGTTATAAGTTGAGGCTATGGATACAACATGTTATTTAATAAATTGATCTCCCTCTTCGACACTTGTTGACAAAACGCCTATGGAAGCTTGGTCTAGTAAGAATCCCTCTTTAAGAAATGTAAGAGTCTTTAACTGTGAAGCATATGTTTATGTGTCGAATGAGAAAAGATCTAAGTTGGGGAACAAGGTTGATAAATGTATCTTCATTGGCTACGACATTGGTGTGAAAGGATACAAGTTTTGGAATCATGTGACTGAAAAGGTTGTATACAAAAAAAGTGTAATATTTTGTGAGTTGAAACCTTCTTTAGTGGATTTGTAGCCAGAGATGAAAGAAGAAAAGAAAGAAAAAATAGTTGAATTCCTCAAACCCTAGATAAAGAGGAACTACGAAGTGTACCTGAAATTGAGGAGAGTTCTAGCAGCTTTGATATTTTTGAAGAAGAAGAACCACAACCTCAGCCTTAGCCTTTAAGGAGGTCTACATGTGAAAGGCAACAACCTGAAAGGTATGGTTTTTCTATGTTGGATGTAAATTGTGCCTATGCTTTGATTACAAGCAATGATGAGCCTAGGATTGTGAAAGAGGCAATTGAAATGTTTGATTCAAATTTCTAGTTGGAAGCCATGCATGAAGAAAATGCATCATTGAAAAAGAATGAAACTTGGAGTCTGGTGTCCTTTCTTGAAGGTAGAAAGCTTGTTGGTTGTAAATGGGTATTTAAGAAGAAGATTGGTCTAGATAGTAGTGATGAAAAGTATAAAGCTAGGTTGGTTGCGAAAGGTTATTCCCAGGTAGAGGGAATTGATTATGGCAAAATATTTTCTTCTATAGCTAAGCTGATATCTATCAGATTTCTTTTGTCACTTGCAGCAGCATATGACTTAGAGATTGAACAGATGGATGTGAAGACAACATTTCTTCATGTAGATCTTGAAGAGGAAATTTATATGTCCTAGCCTGAGCACTTTGTGGAAAAAGGTAAAGAAAATCTAGTTTGCAAGTTAAAGAAATCTCTGTTTGGTTTAAAACAATTTCCTAGAATGTGGTACTAGAATTTTGACACGTTTGTGTTGTGATTGGGATTTGTAAGATCAAAATCTGATTATTGTGTGTACTTGAAAATTGAAAATGATTGAGTTCTTATTATTTCCCTATATTTTGATGACATGTTGTTCATAGGAAATAGTAAGACTATGATTTATGATCTAAATTCTCAATTGTCAGTAAAGTTTGAAATGAAAGATCTAGGTGCAACAAGGTATATTCTAGGGATGGAAATAAAAAGGGATAGAGGAAGTAGAAAGCTTTGGCTCAACCAGAGTAAGTATATCAATATTGTTTTTGAGAGATTTGGTATGACTGATTGCAAGCAGCTAGTCGTTCCAGTGTTGCAGGGAATGAAGCTATCTGTTGAAGATTGTCCAAAATCTCCTACTGAGATGGAGGACATGACCAAAGTTCCTTATGTAAGTGCAGTTGGTATTTTAATGTATGTAATGGTATATACAAGGCCAGACATTGCCCAAGCAGTGGGAGTTATAATCTGTTTTATGGAAAATCCAGGTAGACCACACTAGGATGTTGTGAAAAGAGTTTTTAGATATTTAAAAGGTACCTCTCAGTATGCTTTATGTTATCATGGTAACTCAGTTGGGTCACAAAGATCCCTCATCATTCAAGGTTATGTGGATTTTGATTGGGTAGGGGGCATTAATAGCAGGAGATCCACTAGTGGATACATCTTCACGTTGAATGGTGGTACAGTTAGTTGGATGAGCAAGCGACAGGTTGTAGTTGCTTTATCTACTATGGAGGCAGAGTATATGGAAGCAACACAAACTTGTAAAGAAGCCATTTGGCTTAGATGTTTGTGTTTTGATATTGGGTTCAATGCAGGGAAAATTGCCATTTTCTGTGATAGTCAGAGCATTGTTTGTTTGGCAAAAAATCCAACTTTCCATGGCAGAACGAAACATATTGATGTACAGTATCATTTTGTATAAGTTATGGTGGAGGATGGAAAGGTCAGTCTTGAAAAATTGGATACTCTGGAAAATGTTGCAAACGCATTAACAAAACCAGTCCTCACAGACAAGTTTAGGTCGGTGTGCCACTTCAATGGGCCTTAGGGCCTATGAATTTCAGTAATCTCAAGTATTGGTGAAGCTAGTAAGTCTTTGTCAAGTGGGAGCATGTTGGAAACCGTGTCTCAACTTATTGGCTTGAAATTTGTAGCATTGTGTTCTTCTCTCTCTTTGTCGGCTAGATAGTACACCATCGAATGGACTTTGTTCATAGTTTCTTTGATGGCCCAATAAGCTTTCATGTCTCACCTAGCTCTTCATTGGAAAGACATTGCATGGTTGGAAAGACTTCACCCATTGTCTCCTTGAAAAATTGATACCCCTTGTTGTGGTGTCATGTTTACTTTTTTGGCGAGAGTAGCTCACTTCAGCAGGAGTTTTTGAGATGTCTCTTCGACATTCTGAAACTCTGATGGAGTATCTTGTCGACAGGAGATTGCACTGCCATCGAGATATTGAGTCATGTCTCCTCAACATGTTGATGATAGGATGGAAGACTCTTGTTGATGTGACTTTGTGAGTTCACCGAGAAATTGTGAAATGTCTCTTCGACATACTGATAGAAGTCATAAAAAATCTAGTGTTGATGTGACTTCGGGTGTTCGCCATGACTTTGGGCAATGTCTCTTTGACAAGTTGGCAAACCTCTTGAGTGGTAAAGTGGACATCGATGAGACCTTTGTGTATCGGTGGGAGAAGTTGAAATCTCTCATCGACATGCCAATGGACTTGGTCGACAGTGTATCGTGAGAAGCACGTATCAGTGTGACTCAAATAGATCGGTGAGAGATTTGTGGTTTTCTCTTTGACATGGCCCAATATGGTAACTGCTGTGTGATGGTTGGTCTGTTGTTACAAATGAGAAATAAATATGTATGTTTCCTACATGGGTCTGGTGATGCAGATTGATTGAATCCTCTTAGGAAGGAAAATGCTATAATGTGTAATGCATTGTAATAGTGCAAGAGAGTTGTTTTGTGAGTCTGATGAATGAGAATGAGGTTGTTCAGAATTGTTATGCTACCTAAATTGCATGTGATGAATTGACATATGAGAGCAACAAATTGTAACTCTAATAGTGGACTATGTTCACTATAATACAAAGTGTTTTTGCTTGGTGTGGTGGGTTTTTCTCCCGTAAGGGTTTTCCCATGTTAAATCTGGTGTCCATTCTGTGATTGTGTCAATTTTGTTCTGCTCTGTTATTCCTCTAATGTGCATCTTTAATGAACTATAATTTGAAATTGAGCCATATCTCTACATTCTCTCCATAGAATTAGCATTAGGAAAGTGTTTCCGCACCTCTGCTTTCCTTACAGTTTCAATTTTACCATTATCTAGGGATGAATGGATAAATTAGCTCAAATGGGCATCATTGAAATAAAAAAGAAAACTCCAAATCCTAATTAGCAAAATAACTCTCCAACATAACCTACAACCCCAACTCTAGTAACTCTTGGGTTAAAATTGTGGAATAAGATGGAAGAAGTTGCTCAACTAAAACATGGATGGAATAAAGAGAGAACAAAACTGATAGTGAGACATGAAAGAGAAATGGAGAAGAGAAATTCAAAAGTTAAGAGATTAATACTAAAAAATGATCAAATGGTTGACATGACTGTTCATCTTATGAGATGTAGGCCACTTGTTAGGGTTTATGCCCTATTCCTACAAGAACAATTTCTAAGTTTTCAATTTAGCCAATTGATTAGTAATCTCCTTGTTTCATTATCTACAATAAAATTGTTATCAACTTATCTGAAAGCCACCCTAGGCATGCAAGACCAATTATGTGAATTTTATTTACATGGTCTGGCTTATTCCATATGATACTACCTGAAATCCACTAATTTTTATGGGAGATGTTCAAATAAAGCATTAACATCATTCATCCAGAATGAACACCAAATAGGCCTATTATAACAACATTATCATGAAAGGGAGAAGTCACTTCCTCTTAAAATTAGAGTAGAGGTAGAGGATCCTAATAAGATGGCGGAGGAATGGATTGAATAATAGATAAACTAGAGGTGTATACAAATATTTTAGATTGCTGAGAAAAAGATTATAAAAGATTCAAAGAATTAGATTTTGGAGTAAGTAGAGAGGCACTCAAATTCTCACAAAATAGATGGAATGAACTAACTCAAGAACTAAAATGGAAATAGCCCCACTCTATTTTCAATTACTTAGAATTAATTATAAGGGTACATTAGTATATCAAGGTATCCATTGCACATCAGATTACTTGGTTTCCTGAAATTTCATCCTCCCCTTCTCTTGTATCCAATTCCACATTGGTTAGGAAGGAAGGAAGCATGAGAGAAAACAAATAATGTTAGATGGGAGAGATTATCTGTGCAAAGAGGATTCTACTTGAAGCAAGGAGGAGTTATTGATCCAATAGACTACAAAATCATTGTATTACAGTATAACAAGAGGCCCTAAATTGCTTGTGAACAAGCAAGATGCTAACTTGGGGGGTGTGATGAATCCAAAAAATGTTGGAATATGAAGTCAGTTTTATTTTTAATCCAATAGTGACAAATAGTCAACATTGATATCTAGCATTCATGGTATGCACCCCTACACGTCGAAGGCATTTCTGACAACGCTGTTTTTTTTTGGGGGACTCTCTCTTTTTGGTAGTTTTAACAAATGTTTGACATGTAGTTGTATGAGTCACATTTTCTATTTTTGGAAATTTTTGCTCGACAAGGACTCTGCAACTTAGATTTCTAATACTCTGTTGAAGTCATATTTTCTATAACTTTTTAGAAGATTATTGTAATTGTGAATTTCCTAAAAAATAAAATATAAAAGATCTTTGCTTGTGGTTTTCACTTGGTATAATTTTACCAAGTTTTCCACATAAATGTGTTAAATTTGCGCTTATTATTTTTCTCTATTTTTTACACTATAAAATTTCTTAAAGTTGTTATCAGAGCAAGTTTGTTTGTGCAGAAGTTATGCTTTTTGAGAAGTAAAAAATGACAGGAAGCACAATTACTAGATTTGAGGTGCAAAATTTTGATGGTTCTTATTTTTCTCTATGTAAGCTAAAAATTCAATCTTTATTGGTGAAGGATGGATGTACCCTAGCTCTCAAAGGAGTAGCATCAAAACTTGCAACCATGAGTGATGTAGATTGAAATGAAAATGATACCATGGCCAGAGCAACAATCCAATTATCTATAGAAGATTTAGTACTATTCAATGTTGTAGAGGAGAAAACTGCACATGACTTGTGGACTAAGCTCAAAAAGTTGTATGAGACGAAGTCATTGGAAAATAAAATTTTGTTATGTAGGTAGTTGTATAATCTGAGAATGTGTGATGATTCATCTAAACAATTTTAGTACACTGACAAGAAAGTTGGCTTCAATGGGGGTGAAAATTGAAGAAGAGGATAAGGCAACAATTTTATTGTGCTCATTGCTTGAAACTTGGGATCAATTGGTTATGGCTCTTAGTAACTCGTCTCTAAGTGGGAAATTGGTCTTTGAAGATGTGGTGACCACTATAATTTCTAAAGATTCTAGGTGGAAGACATCTCAAGGATCTTATTCTAATGAAGTCCTAATTGCAAGAGGTAGAACTCAAGAAAGAGGAAATACTGAGTGTGGACAAACCAAGTCCAAATCCAAGGGGTGCAAAAGGGTAAAATGTTGGAACTATGGAAAAAAAAGAAATGTTAAAAAGGATTATAGGCTGCCTAAAGCAAGCAAAGAAAATTATACTTCATAGGCATCTGAGGCAAACATGATAGAAGTTCAAACACAATTGGAAGATATAGAGGTATTAATTGCTGACCTAAGAGGCTCTTTACCTCATGTTTAGATTCTTGATTCTGGTGCCTCCTTTCACATGACTCCACACAGAGAATAGTTTTCTTCTTATCGATCATGTGATGTAGGTTGGTTTATATGGGAAATGAAAACCCCTATGAAGCTATTGGTGAAGGTGACATAAGAATCAAGATGTTTGTTGGAATGGTAAGGACTATTCAACATGTTAGACATGTACCAAGATTAAAGAAAAATATGTTCTCTTGGAGTTTTTGATAAACAAGGTTATTGATTCAATGGTGAAAATAGCCGTCTTAAGGTAAAAAAAGGGTGTGTTGGTTGTGCTAAAGAGTGAACAGGTAAGTAATCTCTACAGACTGGTTGGGAAAACTAGCAATGGAGAAGTTGCAGTGGCATCTAATGAAGAAACAAACTCAATATCAACTTGGCATCAAAAATTAGGCCATATAAGTGAACATGGTCTCAAGGTACTACTAGATAGAAATCTTCTCCCAAGTGCCAAATGTAAAGATTTAAATTTTTGTGAACATTGTTTGTTTGGAAAATAGAATAGACTAAGTTTTTCTAGAAGTACTACTAGAAGTAAAGATGTGTTAGAATTAATTCATTCAGATACTTGGGAAGCTCCTATTACATCTATTGGGGGTTCATCATATTTTGTTTCATTTATAGATGATTATTCTCGTAAGATGTGGATTTATCTTCTAAAGAAGAAGTCTGAAGTGTTTTCTTATTTTAAGAAGTTTAAAGCTCTCGTAGACAATCAAAAGGGTAAGACTATAAAATGTTTGAGAACAAATAACAGAGGAGAATTTTTTTCAAGAGAGTTTAACTAGTTTTGCAGTGAGTTTGGTATTGCAAGGCAATTGATAGTTGCTAGGACACCACAATAAAATGGTGTTGTTGAACGCATGAATCATATAATTATGGAGCGAGCAAGATGTATGTTGAGCATTGCTGGTTTAGAGCATAAATTTTGGGAAAAGGTTGTTTCTATAGCCTATTTCTTGAGAAATAGATCACCCACTACAAATCTTGATAGTAAAATCCCTAAAGAAGTATGGACATGTAAACCTATTGATTATTCCTTTCTTCGTATATTTGGTTTTGATGCTTATGCTCATATTCCTAAAGAGAATAAGAATATGTTGGATGTGAATTCCACAATGTGTGTTTTTCTTGGATATGTAGAAGGTACAAAGGGGTACAAATTATGGGATACTATTGCCCACAAGGTTATAGTTAGTCAAGATGTTTATTTTAATGAAAAATCAATGCAAATAGGTGAATAACAATAAAGTGCATAAGTTATTCTAGTTGAGGTGGAAAGTTATGATGATAATCTGTAGGTACTAGATGAAAATCAACAAAGTGAACAATGACCAAATATGCCATAGGGTGATATATTACCCCTTATAAGGAGATCCACTACAGTATATAAAGCAACTGAAAGGTACTCTCCTACTTGTAATTTTGCTTATGCATTACTAATTGATGTTAGTGAACTTGGTTCATATCAGGAAGCTTGTGAATTTGAATGTGAAAGCAAGTGGAGAGTTTCCATGGAAGAGGACATGTAATCTCTTCATAAGAACAAGACATGGAAACATGTACCATTGCCTAAGGGGTGAAAAGCTATTGGGAACAAGTGGGTCTTCAAATTGAAAAGGGGCATAAATGATCATTTGGAGAGGTATAAAGCTCGATTGGTGGCCAAGGGTTATGCACAAAAGTTTGGTATTGATTTTGATGATTTTTTTCACCTATTGTACGATTAAGTACTATAAGAGTTGTTTTAGCTCTAGTTGCTAGTCTTGAATTGGAGTTAGAATAATTAGATGTAAAAATGATCTTCTTGCATGGTGATCTCTCAAAAGAGATTTATATGCAGCAACCAGAAGGTTTTGAGGAAAGAGACAAGGAGAATCTTGTTTGTAGGTTGAGAAAATCGATGTATGGTTTAAAACATCCACCAAGGTGTTGGTACAAGTAGCTTGATTCCTTCGTGATGAGTTTGGGTTTTAGCAAATGTAAGGCTAATCATTGTGCCTATTTTCATAGGTACGATGATGTCAATTTTGTTATTTTTCTTTTGTATGTTGATGATATGTTGGTAACAGATCCTAGAATGAACAAAATCATCCATTTGAAAGCTCAACTTGCTAGGGAGTTCAAGATGCAAAACTTAGGTAGAGAAAATTAGATTCTTGGTATGAGGATACACAGAAAAAAATGATAAGAAAATATGGTTGTCATAGAAAACTTATGTGGATAAGGTTCTACAACGCATCAATATACAAAATGTACAACCATTTAGTACTCCATTTCCTATTCATATTAAATTATCTTTAGAATAGTGCCCTAGCACAAAATTAGAGAAGACACAGATGTCTCATGTACCATACTCATTAATATTTGGTAGTATTATGTTTTCCATGGTATGCACCAAACCAGACATTGCAAAAGTAGTGGAAGTAGTCAGTCACTATATGGCAAATCTAGGTCATGAGCAATGGACAACTGTGAAGTGGATTCTTAGGTATTTGAGAGGCACATATGTTGTTGCTATTTGTTACAGTGGGAGTAGTCTTAAGGTTAATGGGTATGTGGATGCAGATTTTGGTGGAGATAGAGATAAAATAAAGTCCACTACAAGTTACATTTTCTCCTTGGTTGGAGGTGTTGTTAGCTGGGTGTCAAAGTTACAAACAGTGGTGACATTATCTATTACTAAAGCTGAATATATGGCAACAACATAGGCTAGCAAGGAGTCAGTCTGAATTCATAGACTTTTGGGTGAATTGAAAGTAAAGCATGACAACATGGTGTTGCATTGTGACAACCAAATTACTTTACACTTAGCATGGAACTCAACATATCATGCCAAAAAAAAAGCATATCGATATTCAATATCACTTTGTATGTGAGGTGCTAAAAGGAAGACAAATATCTTTGGCCAAGATACACATTGATGTAAACCCAACAAATATTTTGATGAAGCACATTGGTAGAGATTTCATTTGGTGCAAAACTTCTCTAGGCTTGTATGTTACTTGATGATAGGCAACATTAGCATTGGTCTTTCAATATGAGGATTTATTCACAATAGACAAATTTGACTTCAAGTGGGAGATTGTTGTAATATGAAGTCAATTTTATTGTTATTCCAGGAGTGGCAGATAGTTGATATTGATATCTAGCATTCATAGTACATGCCCCTACATACTGAAGGCGTTTTTGACAACACCGATTTTTTTGGGACTCTTTATTTTTGGTAGTTTTGACAAATGTTCAACATATAGTTGTATGAGTCACACTTCCTATTTTTTGATTTTTGTTCGATAAGGACTCTGCAACTCAGATTTCTAATACTCTGTTGAAGTCATGTTTTATGTAACTTTCCAGAAGATTGTTGTAATTTTAAATTTCCTAAGAAATAAAATATGAAAGATCCTTTCTTGTGGGGTTTTCCTGGTATAATTTTACTAGGTTTTCCACGTAAATACTGTGTTAAAGTTGTGCTTATTATTTTTCTCTATTTTCTACACTGTAAATTTTCTTATAGAAATTTCCCTCATTTCCTTGTTTTAAGTTTAACATTTCTCATGAATTTTTTTATAATTTCAAGACATTATCCAAACTTTTCTAATTATCCTAATTATTAAAGCATTAAGGATGATATATATTATATTGATAAATTATTGTGTGCATTTGTTAATAGCTATGAAATGTGATAGAGTTTTATGTTAGTTATGATTATTAATGATGAAGAAATGATTTTGAAGTAAAATAACCCCTACAAAAAGGACCTGTCGACTTGCAACAAAGGGATGATCACCTACAACATATACAGTTTTCCACAACTAATGGGGGTAGTGGTTGAATATTGTAGAAATGGTTTATTTATAAATCATTCTATTTTAACTGATGTTGTCACCAAGAATGAAGATAATCATGGGAATGAGAATATATTTGTGGTAATGGTACATCATGGTTCATAAATAGTTATGCCTTATTTTGCATGTTTTTAGTTATAACCACCTTCTTTATGATGCAAAGTCTTAATGGGGTTATGACACTCACACCTTTGTATGACTAGTTTCTCATTATTGTTTAGGATAAGAATAAGTATTCTCCTTATGATTTTGGTAGAGTTGACATTTGTTTGTAAGTTATTTTAAGTCTGAGAATAATCAGATTCTTAGGATCTTACATATATATGTTAGATCTTGTGAGAAGTCAAAGGTCTAGTGTTAGTAAATTTGGTCATCAACACTTTTTTCAATCAATACTCTGTTATCAATTTGTGTTATCCTTTTCAAAATGCAATAAAAGTGGGTTTAGTCATTGTAATTATGGGTTATGATCTGATAGAGATACTATGGAATTACAACCACTAAAGCAAGGGCCACTTGAGGTAACTTCAATACTCCTCATTGTTTAGATTGTTACTAATATTAGAATAAAATATTAAGTTATATTTCTTGATTTGAGTTAATTTGATTTAATAAGTATTAAATTAATTATTATTGACAATCATTTAAAAATAAGTTGTATACAAGTAGTTACAACATAGTTGAAGTTATTGGTCACTCTCCTTATAGGAGTATCTACCCGTAGCAACTGTTATACAATTTAAGTTTGTTTCTAGATAAATATGTTTTTAGTTAAGTTTTTTTTCCAAATAAGGTTACTTTCATTTAAGCCTTTTATACGTAATTGATAAGACAACTTAGAATCCTTAACTGCACATATAGTGCCAACATCATTCAAGAAATTATGATTCCCTGGTTGATAATTTAAACATGTAACACATCTAAGTTAGTTAGTTGTTCAATAAGGGATCTATTGGTCCATTGAGTTATATGCATGCCCTCTTTACATCAATTTATTGAACATAGATGGAGTTAGACAATCCTTTGGTTGCAAGACCATAAAATATGTTGGATATTCCCATGAATCCACTATGATTACCAAGTCTTCAATAACCCCTTCTAGTTTATTAGTTGATCGATCTACCAATTGTTGTACTGTGGGGGTAGGAAGAAGGCTAGTAAGTTATAAGCTTTGCATTATTTCTTTGGTCATTACATTAATGGTGGCACCCAAGTCAATCAAATTATTTTATATGAGTGTTGTTGATGTTAACATATACAACTAGGCTACCTAGGTCTACATGCTTTGGAACAACTATATTTCTAAGCATAATGTCAACAAGTTGGCCAATAACTTGGAAATTTTGTGGATATTCATATTTTTCCCTAGCTTCTTCAAACATAGTTCCCTAATAGTCTTAGTATATGTAGTTTCATAAAATTACACCTCGTGGCAATTTCACACTTGCACATCTTGCTCGCTGCATTTATGCCAACCCATTGTATTAATGACAAAAACCTACAAGTCCAAATTTCATGATTCCAACTTCATAGGGGACAACGATGAAGCATTAATAGCCTAGATGCCTCATTCTTCAAAAGTTTTGAGTAGGACACTTGTGTGATGCACAAATGTCTGTACGATGTGCTAGCATCCCCAAACTTTTTGAGATTCAAATGAAAATATCTCGTGTCCCTTGCCTATGAAATATGTCATCGTGGAAAGAATGCGAGTGTAATGACACTTCCCACCCATGAAACCTCACAAAATTCTTCTTTTCACTATAATTATTATTCATTCTCATGCTCTCTCATTCCATTATTTCTTCTACATCTTTTCTCATTCTCTCTTGCTATCCGTAGCAAAACTCTACCAGATTTCTATCAAAGCAATAGTCAAGGCTCTCTTGCACATAAGCACACCACATCTATCAAGCCAAGAGGGGAGCCACAAATCATTGGTAACATTCTCTTGTCTATTTATCTTTTCTAATCCATCTATTCATGATCACATCTTTACATTTTATGTCTTTTTGTTTATCTCTATCTATCTAGTTGTCCATGGAGGTGGAAACACCAAAGTAGGGGTTTGATTGAGGGAAGCCTTAAATAACCCCAACATTTTTCCCTCTTTGTTATGTGTGCAGATGTATGGATTTGAGAAGCTGTACATTGTAGATTTAAGGATTTTACTCTCTATTTTGATAGGGATGAAAACACGAGGCATAGATGTCCCTCCGATGGTTGAGGCTTAACCCTTGTGGGGGTGGAATTTATAAGTTTATAAGTTTTTGTTTCTATAAACTATAAGTTGTAATATCATTATCATTTTTCATTATTAAGCAATATTATCATTCTTGCTTTTAATAGTTTAGTATTCATTTAATTAAGTTATTCAAATATTATTTATTATTTATCTTGTCACTTGAGCTTCATTTCTTGAGGTAACCAAGGGCTATTTTCTCCTTGAAGATTATCTTTGTCTTGATTCTCAAGAGTAATGAATCACCTCCTTTACAATATATATTGCCAAATCTTTAATTGTTGAAAATAAGGGAATTTTAGCACAAACATTTTTTAGTTTCCCTAAGAAATCAAACTCAAGCTCATTGTTGTTTTTTTGTCATCAACCTTTCTAGAAATGGAGGGTCTTAATTCAAGATTTCTTTATACGATGGGTCTTGCTCAAGATTTTTCTCCTTATTGTTTAATTAAATATGGTTACTAAATTGTTATATGGCTCCTTTTTTGGAAGCTCCATGATAAGTGGGGTGGTTGGTCCTAGAAGCATTTTTCTTAAGTGAAGTTGGACATCACTTACCCCAACTGTGTAAGTTAGATATTGAAATATTTCATTCATATATGTCTATTTAATTGAATTATTGTTGACAATAGAAAAATAACTAGGGTTTTAATGTATAGCCTAAAAGGATAATTCATTTAAGCTAAAACCCTAAACCCTAAGTCCTAGAAACTGGTATGTTACTTTATCTTTTAATTCATAGGTGACTTGTCCAACCCATTGTTAGATTTTAACTTGCTTCCTCATGTCCTCGACATTATTTTTTATATCGGCCCCTTTATCCTAGTGACTGGTCAAGCCAATTAATCGTGTGCCCTTTAAATTTAAGTCTTCCTTCAGTGCACTCGTATTGTGGTCCTTACCAATGTTTGCTTAGAAATCACATGGATAAATTTCATTTGAGCACATGTTTCCTTTAAAGCGCATCTTCAAAATCTATGAGCCCTTTAATGTTGCACTCTTACGTTATGTTGTTGCATGGATCCCACTACCTGTTAGTTATTTTTGTCATGTTGTGCTTGTGGGGCTGCTACTATGTTGAAGTTTCATTTTCTTATTGGAGCACATTACTTATTCATGTTGTAGGCTTGAAAAGGCATGATATTTTAAAGTTGCACTCATGCACTTGGGTGTCACATGTTCCTCTTTCATACAATGATTTCTAGCCTAGTTTGTGGTGCTACCTCCTTCTAGGTGGCATTTTTTATTGTATTGCATAACTTCTTCATAGTGTAACTTCACTTGCTCTTGTTATTTTGAAGTTACACTCTTGTGTTTAGCTGTCATGTTTCCTCCTCAAGGTGACAATGGTCCAACATAAATTCTTTTTCATCAAAGCTTATGCTGACTATGGTAGGCCTATTCCTTAATGAATCAAAGGTTCAAACTAATGAGGGCTAGCAAAGAGGCTATTTTTCATTGAAAAATGCTAGCTTATTCATAGCACATGATCATTTTTAAAGTAAAGGTTAGGTTGCACTCTTGCACTATGATGCCATGTGTCTCATGGACTTGATTATTGTTGTTCTCTCTAATAGGTAAGCACTATGTAGGATGATGGCTATGTGACAAGTGTCATAGTTTGGTCAATGCATAGTGGACCTTTGCAGCTTGGTTGAACATTCTACATATCGGTTTGTGAGGGAAATAAGAGCATTTCAAATGACAACTCCTTACTGGAGTGCCCCATTTCTTCATAACGTGACTTATTAAAGGATTTTTATCTTAAAGTTGCACTCATGCGCTTGGATATTGTGTGTCATATTCGAGATGATGTTGTCCAACATGTATTCTTCTTTGAAAAGCTCATGTTGTCTATGGTGGTCCCATTCATTAATGACTCAAAGGTTTAAACCAATGAATACTCATCAAGTGCCATCTTCTCATTTCAGTGTGATAGTTTAGTGTAGGTTCTAAAAGAAAATTATTTGAAGATGCACTAATGCACTCTACTACCACCTGGTGGCCACGACAACCAAGGTTTCTAGTGTGTCTACAAATCCAAACAAAAACTATGGGGCCCACCTCCATCTTAGGGGCACTTATCTACGTGTTTATTTTTTATTGGAGTGTCTTATCTCTTCATAGCATGACTTTTCCCAAGCCTCTTAAAATAATCTTGTGTTTACACATGGGTTGTCCAATAAGGATATTTTAAAAGTGGATCAACAATCACCATTTAAACTTCAACAAATGGCTAGAAAAAGATTCAAACTTCTTGCAAACACCATTGGCTTGCAAGGATGGAAAATTGAATGTTTAGTAACTCTTCCAACTACATTTTTGAACTTAAGAGCTATTTTAATGTCATCTTGAGTACTTCCAAATAATATTTGTGATGTCCATGCTCTTTTATATTATTTGTGGCTATTTTCTATCAAAGGGTTATCCTTGGTTGTATTCTATAGTGAATTCCATGGGGGTTTTATTGCACTTTTCCTTAAGCTCATCAATGTTGAGGCATTCCAAGCATTAAGAATTGTATACACGCGCCTTCAAATTGAATTAATTTGAATAGATTTCTGCTTCCATTATTTATGCAAGTAGCAAGAGTTTCTAAGGTTTTACTATTTTGTCTTTGAATAAAGCTTGGTCGAAGCTCATTTATAATTATTATTCCTTCATTTACTAGAATAGAGACTTGTATTTTTGTAATTGTGAATTGGCCCAGTTCCTTTATATCAATAAGAAATTGCTATTTTACCTCTTCTCTCTGTCTTACATGCTATACATTATTTCATTGTCTCTATGTATGTGTGTTATGTAATATAAATTTTTAGAGCTAACTATGGATGTCTTTTCCCTCTTAGCTATCTAACAAACTGTAACATTTATGTATACCAAGCTTGAGAATGATAATATAGAGAATTGTGTAGATGTTTTTGGAGATTTACTATTGAGGCCTTGTGCAACCCCTGATAAAGAAGAAACACTCTAATCTTTGTGCATCACCTCTTGATATTTCTTTAATTTTATATTCCCATCTTCCTTGGAAAGTTGTTATATTAGGGTTAATAATAGGATTGTTCAACATTGGGTTGGGCCATCATTGTTACATCTAGGTTAAGAAAGGAACCAAACCTTTATTTGGAGGCTTGTCTTTGTTTAGTAAGGTCCCACACCTTGAATTCATTCCCATGTTTCACTAAGTAGTTGGATTTGAAATTCAATTAAGGATGTAGTTCAAATTGATAATAACTTTTTTCATGCTCGATGAGATCAAAGTGTGATGATCTCTACATCATCTCATTGATATTTTAGCGCAATATTAATAGTTGTAGCTATTGAATATATATTCCAATACCTAGAAACAATACTCATTATAAGTGACCCCATTATCCTAACTCTAGATGGTATTAATCATCCATGCTAAGAATCCAAACCAAAGCTTCATCAAGAGGTAATTTTTAGCTTATTGAATTATTAGATTTTACAATTAGAAGGAGAAATAGAATTTATGTGTCACCAATGAGAGGAAGAGACATGATTTCTATCTCACCATCTCCTAGATCTCATTCTACACCCCCTATTGGTAGGTCTCCTCACCTTAGATTCCTCATTGTTCACTGAAATATAAATTTATTTCATGTTCCTCTAATGGAAGCCCCAAGAAATAGAAAACTTATAACCTTTAATAGAGGATATCCTCTTGCTCTCTAGGAATACGATGATATTCTAGCCTCAACACTAGAGAGTATTCTATTTTTTACTAATGATAATGATATTACACCCATTAAACATATTCAAGATATTGTAAACATATGCTTTGTCTACCATATCACACAAGATAATGTAGCTATTAGGATTCTTGCTTATTCTTTGAAGGGAAATTTTTTACAATGGTACAAAGGGATACAATCCAATTCTATTCATAATTGAGATGAGTTAGAGGATAAGCACTGTGAACAATTTGAGGATAGAAGTGAGTACCTCTCCCTTATTGATTAGCTAACAACAATCAAGAGAGCATCTCATGAGTTCATGGTGGATTTCAATTTCATATTACAAAAGACTTGGGATAGAATCTCATCTTTGGAAAATCCTTCCTCTAACACCATTTTCTTGTATTTCTTAAAAGCTTTGACTAGTGACATAGTTGTGATGATTTAATTCATGGGAGGAAGTGTACTATCTGATTCTTATGATATTGCTATAAAGGCTAAGAACTAGTTGATACTAGTTGGTAAGTTAGCTCCCAAGCCCCCTATTCCTATATTTCCAAAGTTACCTACACCAAATCAACCTACCCTTGTTCCTCTTATAAAATCTAATCCCCTTGTATCTAGTTCTACTTCCAGTGATTCAAATGATGACGAGGAACTCAAGAATCGTGAAAAACTTGATTAATAAATTGATTGTCTTAAAGAGGCAACAAGCTATTAAACCTTACCACAAATACAATCAAAGCTACTAGCCAAGTAGAAACCAAAAATAGGGTTAATCCTATCAGCCCAATATGTACCAAAATACCAATCAAAATATGCCTTTGTAAGTCATTCCCCTATAAAAAATCTCATTTGTTGATACAAGAAAAACCATTGTTCCAATAAAAAAAAAATAGCTTAAGAGGCTAAGTGGCTAAGTGGCATTATCCATGTAATACACCTCATAGATAGTCCACCCATATAGTTGGAGTGCAAGGAAAATTTTTGATGATGTAGAATTTCTTAAGTCAACAGGAGACTTTACTAAAGGTCGCAAGCCCCAATAGTGGACCAGTGGAAGATTCTATACCTAAATCAAATCTTATGTTGTGGAGCCTAGAAAACCATTGTGTAGTCAATCAACCTATATGAAATCTAGTTTTTCCTTCAAGCAATGTTGTAGATAACACAAGCTCAAATACAAGGCATTTGGCTAATATCCCTACACCTATCTTAACACAAAAGCAACCTCCTAATGAGAAAGAGCCTATGGTGAAGCTTAAAAGCATGAATTAGACCTATAAATCTACTACAAAGGAAGCATCATCTTCCTCTCAATCTCCTCAACAAGCTACATAACAACTACGGAAATGACTTTGGGTGTCTTTCAGGTATAAGCCAAAAACTAACACTCTTAATATTGTTGATGAAATGAAGAAGACAAATATGAATGTGTCCACGTGGGATGCATTATCCATTCCATCTCAAAGTGACTTGTTGTAAGATTCCTTGAAGTAATTCCCATTAGCTAGACCAAAAAAGAAAAAAGAAAAGATTCCAATCAATCTTGTTCAACCTAATGAAGAACAAAAAGGCAAGGTTAAAAATCCACCCCCTTTCCATTTATCTCTAATCATTAAAGTTCCTAGTTCATAACTACATGACAAACTCAAGATTTAGTGTTTCAATGATGCCTAAGAAGATAGTAGACACGTTAGGCATTAAATACACTCCAATTTCTAAATGTGTATTGCAACTAGATGGTACTTTAGTGAATACAATGGGAGTAATTAGAGACTTATATTTAACACTTGATGCTTGTCAAACTTGACTTTTAGTCAAGACATATTGTTACCAATTTTTTGCCATAGCTCGATTGGTGGAGCTAGTTGAATTTTGTTTTATCTTAAGGTGAAATTACAGATTGTGTTTAAGTGTTGTTTGCATCTTTTATCATTATTCATTAAGTGACAGTGGTGCATTTAAAAGAAGAAACTAAATTTCAGAGTGCTATTCAATGTTCCAAGAATTAAATGAAATATAGAATTGAGCATATAAACAATCGAGCATTCCAGATGCTTTCATTTATTTCATGAAAAGATTCATATTTACATAGCTTCATTTGATTGCAAGATTCAGAATGATATTACAACATTGCATTGAAATGCATTTTTTTTTTCGAAATGAAAAGCAAAAGATGAAATCAAATATCCACACAAGTCGTGGATGTTACTGTCACAGTGCATCATTAATAGTACACTACACTATGGAAGATGTGAAATAATAAATCACATAAGTAAACAACATAATCATCATTGCTTGTTTTGGCCGATGGTCGATGTTGAATGGTACACCTTTGTCTTCTCGAGCTCCATTGACCTATAAGAGAAGGAGAGAGATGTCAGAGGCTCTGATTATGAAGATACCAACATGAATCACCAACAATAGTGCAACCTACTATCAATCATACACTAAAACAATCAAATAAGTACAAAAGAAGTGAGCTAAAGAAGAAATGCCAACATGATCATCATATTCTATTTTTTATGCTAACATTGTTTGTTTCCTTGTGCAAGTATAGGGAAAATCATGAAGCTGATCATATTATGAAGACATTAAGCATGTGGGGTAAAACGGGCTCCCACAAGGGTAGAGCTCTACATGCTACCCCTTAAGTTTACAAGTGGGATGAGAAAGAAGTATGATTATCATGCTCATCTGAACTATCCAACTGAAGGAGTAAAACAGGGTTATAGTCATCAAAGCAATTAAAATTATTGTTTGTTCATAACTTATAAATCTGAGCAGCAAAATGAAAGCTACAGAATATTATCAGGAACAACAAACTCTTTAACTTCCTGCAGCATAATACATACAGCTATGCAAAAGCATCATGCAACATATTGAACAAACAACGAGAAGTGGACCAAGTTCTAGAGATGCAATAATCATGTAGCTACAGTGGTTTTACAAAAAAAAAATCATGAATCGAGCTTAGATTTTATACAGATACCAAAGAAAATGTGCAATTCTGTTTATTTTTTCTGTCATATACCCACATTTGGGGTTTTGAAACACAGTCCAGATTTAATACAATTCCCAGTTTACCCTTGAAAAGTTCAATGAGTAGCTACAGGAATGTCAATGTGGAGCACCAACTACCAGGGGTCGAGCTTATAAATTAAATGCATAACAAGTATATTTTGTTTGGGGGTTTGTCTTAAAATACATAAAATACAATTTGCAGGGAATACCCATGTGATGGTTGTTAAGAAAATAATAGGAGTGCAAAGGAAATAATGGTGGTCAAGCTCTGTAGGACAAATCACATAATAGATACATTTTCTTCAAAAAATACAAATACCCATATCGCTCTTGTGTTTCAGAAGTGTGAAATAGACAACTAGTCTTTTGGGTTGAGCCCATAAAATTGTACAAAATGAATATGCAGATTTTGAATCTCATACACCCACATTTGGGGTTTAGTTTTAAGCACAGAAATGACAATTTCCAGCGACACCCATATGTGAATTTTACATTAAATCTGAAGTGAAGGAGAAAGTTTTTGATCTTTTTGAAGAGGAGAATATACGCTTAGAATAGTGACTCACCATTTTGTGCTCGTAGGAGAACACACTAGCCACGGCCAGAATGCTCACCATAGTCTCCAAGCTTAAAAGGCTTTCACCATGGCAGTCAGAGGAGGGCACAAAATTCAAAGCTCAAACCTCGAGCTCTTTCAAATGAGCATAGAAAGTATAAAGTAAAGGTATTAGAGGTTGTGTTAGCCACGGCCACAAGGCCAGAATGAACAAAACAAAATCCATAGAAGCTATAAACAAATAGCTTACCTTGGGCATAGTAAAAGGAAACAATAACCCTCGAGCAAGTTCTTTCACGAAAGTTCCAATCAAAGCTTGAGTAATAGCTCATATCGGCCAGGAAGAACGAAGCACAAAAAGACAAAAGAAAGTCAGAAAACAACCATGAGCAGGTCGCGGCCTTATGGCTCCTTTTGTTCTTTCAATAAAGTAAAAGAACTACAATACTACAAAACCGAGCTTACCCATTGAAGAATTCAACTATCTGAAGGTGAAAGTGAAGACTTTCAAGCATGTATATTCTCAGACCGAGCTCGACCATCATGGCAGCGTGCTCTCTCAGGCAAAGCTCAATATTTTCGAAATGATGAAGTGCAAATGAAATGATTTTAGGGTTTGACTTCTTTTGTTCATGCCCTAATTCGATCCTACATCATAATTGTCTAGAATA
>VDFB02058242.1:121375320-121522124 GCA_007258455.2 Sequoia sempervirens | reverse complement strand
AAATGAAGAGTATGTAAATACAATGTTCAAGCCTTGCTTATATAGCCAAGGATGTGAGAAGGTAGGAGCGAAACTCTAACTACCCATCCAAAGATGGAACTCTTGTGAGCTCACTTGATAAGTGGGTGAGCAAGTGGCAAGTGTACATGCAATAGATGTTTCAATTCACGAGGACACATGCCTCAATTCTGTGAGACAAAAGAAAAAGCAACCTAAGTAAACTTAAGTTAGGTGTGAATAGGTCAATCCTAGAAAGATGATTAGCTAACTAGGTATGATAATGAATTTATTTACAATATTTACAATAATCACACATATATCTTCATAATTTTAAATTTGAGTTTTTCATTGGCCTCATATATTTGTTGGCAATATGTGTTGTCATTGATATCAACTCAATATGTTTTGTCATTGATGCCAACTTGTGGTCATTGTTTGTATAGAAGTTGAAGAGGTTGAGAAATGTTTAGAGATAGTTTGATTTATGAAGATGGTACAGTGGAAGATTTGAGGGAGATGGTTTTAGGATCAACTTGTTTGGAACAATTCAATTCAAAAGGCCTACCAAATACATAAGATAATGTAAATGCATGATGCTTAATAAATTGAGGTTTTGTTCATACTTGTATGATTGAGAGAAGTTGTTTAAGGATTAAATTGTATGTATTCATATGTTTGGATATCTATATATTGGTTTGCATTCCTCTGCATTGCATGATATGGTTGTGTGGTTCTAGAGTTAATTTTTTTAGTCAACAAAGAGGTTATTCCTAGAGTTTCATGTCATAAACATTTCTACTACAAGAGTTAGAAGTAACAACTCTCCAAGTTGCAGAATAATAGAGTTAAGTATCTCAAATGTTCTCTAGATTCCTCTACATTCCTCTAAAGTGATAAATATGGTTGTGTGGATTGGGGGATATGTCTAGAGAGGTGTATGAGTTCATCCATATGTGTTTAAATTTTTTTTGTGAACTGTAGCATAATATCTTAAGTGTTGATGTGTCATAGTTAATCCGGAATGCTTGATTCCTATATATTTTGTGGGTTTCTCCAATTGCGCCAATATATGATGATCATATTCTTCAAGAGAAGGTTGTAAGGATGTTGTTGATTACCTGCATTATTCACATATTGGTTTGCATTATGTTTTTGGTTTCTCCCTAATGGTGTAAAGATAAATTGTTGGCAGTTTTGATGATGTTTGGGTCGACAATCTGGTTTCCTTCATTTGTGGTTGATCTTGATTAATTATTTTTTCTTTTGAGAATGTATTGTGATGTTTTTTGGCCTAGTCATGCCTTGAGTTGGTCTGCAACTCAATTTGCTTAATGGTGCAACAATTTTGGTGTGTTCAACAATTGGTATCAGAGCCAAGTGCCTTTGAGAAGCCTAATAGCTGAGGTAGATCCTGCACTTGAACATATGGGATATGAATCAATGATCAATGATATGTTCTCTCTAGAATTAGCTCTAGAATTAATGGAACCTGAAGGTTGGGACATCAATACAGATGATTGTGAAGTAAATTTTGAAGAACTTCGATCTACTCTTGAAGATTGGATGAAGTAAAAACACTAAATATGAAATATGAGTGCATGCCTAAAAAGTTGAAGATCATTGTCAAATTGAAGGCACAAGCTAGAGAATCAAAAGAAGAAATTGGAAAATTGAAAACTCAAATGGAAGGAGGTAAAGGATGTGAGACTAAACTCAAGGAGGAAAAATATGCGATCTTTAATTTGAGAATTAAAATTGAAGAAGGCAAGAGGATTGAGGATTGCTTGAATACCAATCTCAATGATAAAGTAGTTGAATGTTCAAAGCTTGAGGAAGAGATTGTCACTTTGAGAAAAGAATTGAAGAAAGTAAAATAACAAATTGACAAAGGTTTAAAACTAAAAGGAGGTTTTGAAATTCTTAATGATTTGATTAACTCTCAAAATCCATCAAAAGAAAAATCTAGTCTTGGTTTTGAAAAAGGGAAAAGTCCTATAACTAGTACATCTGCAAACTTATATGATAACTTCAAAGTAGAAGGAAAGTTTGAAAGAAAGGAGAATAAAGCTTGTACTAAAGATTCTAAGAAGAATTCCTCTAGAGATGCAAAGAAAAATCAAGCTAGCAAGAAAAAAGGTGGACTCATTCATGTCTAGAAACAAAGAAGATTCAGAGGTCCTCCACCTGCAATAGAGCGTGCTCCTACCAAGTTTAATCAATCTTTTCAAGGTTATTGTTTTTCTTACAATAAATCTGGGCATAACCTATTGTTGATTGTAGATCTAGACAAATAAGGAATGATAACATGGGCAGAAGATCATTTGTGCCTTAAAGATACAATGATGTTTCATTTTGAATGGATATTGCTAAGCATGCAACAATTTTGGTCATAAGGCTACTAAATGCAAAACTAAGGTGAAGAGGAACAATTTTGTTTCAAAACTCAACATTGTGTGCTACAAATACAATAAGGTTGGACACAAGGCTAAATTTTGTAGATGTGGTTCTATGAAGCCACTTGTTTAGAACCGAAAGAAGGATGAAATGCTAAATCAACAAAAGAAGGGTAATGAAAAGGTTTAGAAGGAAAAGCAAGTTCACGAAAAAAGAGAAGAAGGATGATTCTACACTTGTGCATTCTACACAAGATCCTAAGACAAACTGAGATAGAGCATTATCTCAAGGGGAGATTTCATTTACAAATTCTTTTAGCCCCCTAAAAAGGACAAGATGCTAAAGATTTCAACATGGAAGAAGAATTGGTTCATTTCTTTTGAGCAATACTGATGAGCAAGAATGAACATTTTGATGAAGGTTCCAGAGCAATTAGATGTTTTACAGAGCTATGTTGAGCTTAAATGTATCCCTGTGATGTCACATAGATTAAATTGGTATATGTTTTACCTAACATGTATAAATGCATTTATGGTAAAAAGTTAGGGCATTTGAAAGGATTTTTATGTGGTTTTTGAATCCTTTGATCTTATTTACAATCAAGAGCATTTGTGGTTGGAGCAAAGAAGTGAGAAAACATTTTCAAGCTATTTGTGTGAAACCCTAGTTGTGGTGTTTTTTAAAGGAATTCAAATGGCAACACCTTAGGTGATTGATGTGTTGGAGAAACCCAAGTCCAAATATAAGAAGTTCCCATTCAAGGCGATGGAAGTTGACAAAGATGGCACATTCTCAAAAGTTCCAACAAATGTGTACTATAAAGATATAAGGATCTATATCCATGCCCATTTGAATGAGATTGACCATACCTCATCCTATGAAGTGGTTTGGCATGAGTTGCTGAATGAGAATGGAGTACACAAGCCAAAGTATGCAAATATTGTTTTGAAAGGGTTAAACATTTGGAAATATTTTCTAAACTTCTGTGAATGCAAGGAATGAGAATTATCTTTAACCACATTTATGAAAATTTCATTTGGCTTGACAAACCCTACATGATAACTAAGGAATCAATTAGGGTAGTAATTGGTCTTTGTTCCACCAGACCAATCCCAATGTTAAATTCAATCAAGAATGAAAAGGTTATGGATCTTACTAGTGCTAATTTTGACAAGAGAACCCCAATTTATGAAGGATATCATAGACCATGGTGCCTGGTATGCATCAATGGGTATTGCATAAAAAAATTATTTCACAAACAGAGAAGGGTCTACCACCGCCATTGCAATTCACACAACATATCAGATGGTGAAGGAAGGAGCTAGCTTTGAATTTTGTGAGCAATTGAGAGAGCAACTGATAGAGAACTTGAAGAGAACAAAATAAACTGGTTAAAGTTTTAGGTTTGGTTCTTTTATCGTTTTTTTCTCATTCTTCCTTTTTAGTGAGTTACCTCATTTTAAGGGCATGATTTGGGATAAGTTCACTCTAGTAGGGTGATCCCACAATAATGGTTTACAATTTTTGGCCAAACTAGACATTGAACTGATTTTTTCTAACTAAATCTTCACTTTCAAACACCTATAGCAGCTAAACCGTGAGGAATTTGAAGATGATGCAAACTAGTAATTTGTGACACTTTGTTAGATTCTAAATATATTTTTTTCAAAATTTTTGGAATCAAATTGTACTTCTTTTTCCATCTCCTTCGAAAACTAGTTTTTTTCAGTAAACACCATTTTTAGGGAGTGATGCTCACCGTATAACACATAAATTTTTTTTCATGAAGGATAAAATTCTATTTTTTTCGAATTTAGATTTGTAACTACGATATCTAGTGCTTCCAATTGGTTTCATAGTGTTTTATTGAATATTTTTTCCTTAATCAAGTTTTGAAGTCAAACCAATTACAATTCAGACATAAGCAGACTGTATAACACAATTTTTTTTTGTATGTATTGAAATTCTTTTCTTTTTTTTTGTTGGATCAAGGACTTCAATATCTAGTGCACTCATATTTTTAATTTTTTATTCTTGATAATCTTCTATTTTTCCACATGTGCAAAACAAAGAGCTTGATTTTCGGTGAAAAACCTACATTCACAAGAAATAAAAAATAAATATAATAATCAAATTAAAATTTAATTAAAATTATACTCTTTTGGAAGCTTATAATAAGGACTACATACTTACAAAAAAATAAAATTAAATGAATTCATTTGATCCCCCAAAAGGTAAATCAAAAGTGATTTTTTATCAGCATTTTGATAGGTGTAAAGGAGACTCCGTTATAGGTACAGTTTAAAACTAGTGGGGTTCTATCCAAGGGGACTTGGTCTAAGGTGGTTTGATCAAACCCTCTTCAGTTGGAATCCTTTAAATGGAACTTTTCAAGGCTTAAATCATTATATTTTCTAAAAATATGTGATTTCAACAAAAGTCAGGATCTCCCAGAAAGTGTAAACCACTATTGTATTAGCACCCAGTAGCAACACAAATCAAACAACATATGGGAAGTTCTTAGAACAAGCAGGCATACACTACTTTCTATTGAGGATTTGTCAAGAATTTGTAAACTGAGATGCAAAGCATATATAGAATACCATCAAACTTGGTCTAAAAGTATGAAAACGATGTAACATTCATGGTAAACAAAGATCATTGCTATATGGAGGTTGCAGAGCCTTAGACCTCATGGATTTCTGAATTTCTAGGTAATGAGGTTGAACTGGAGTATGTACAAGGCTATGCTAATATTATGCTATCAAAGCTAAAAGATCCTAAGGCAAAAAGGTTTGGAACATATAGAGAAATCATGGATAAGATGATTAAAAAACAAATAGAGGAAATAAGTGAGAAGAGGGTGGACATCTAAATTGGTGTCACCTACCTCTAATCAGACTCTGGTGAATATCCCCTCTGACCAAAAAGAACATGTTGTAGAAACATTACCTAGGAGTTCTAGAAGATCTTCTTCAGTTTTTGCATATGCTTTGCATCCCTCCAGATCAACTCAATCATTTGGTGAAAGAATCTAAAAGTGCATCTGTTACTCCACTATAGAAGAAAAACACAAATGTTGTGCAACCAAGGAACAATAAAAAGGAAAAGAGAAATAAGTTTGATGAGGAAGAACTAGAAGAGAAGGATGAAACTAAAATTAAAGACATATCCTTGCATAAGAAAAAAGGAAAGAAGATTGAAAAAGAGAGCTAATAAAACCCCTCTGGTAATACACGATCCTCTTGATTTTGATGCAATTTTTAATGGAATTGTCAAATATGGTCTATTGAATGACACAATGGAGTTGTATCTAGTTGTTCCTCTAGAAGATAAGAAGAAAATAGAAAGGGTTGTCATTAAATATATACTAAATTAGAACATTCCCTTTAGTGACATTGTTGACAAAGCTTTGGATAGCCTTTCTAAGGCTTTGAGGCAAAGAAGAGAAGAACCAATCAAGGATGATGAAGAACTTAAACTACGAGCAATTGACAAGGCTGAGATCTCCATCTCTCAGGAAAAAAAAAATAGTTTGGAGATAAGCCAAGGAGTTCCACACCAAAAGAAGAATAGATCTCCTAATGAGCATTGATGAGGATTTCAAAAACAAGATTTAGAGTGAAACTGAAGATGCCAGATAAAGAAAATCATTGATGAAATGCAAAGTGAAGTGAATACATAGGGGCCTCCAAAAATACATGACAATGATGTTGAAATAAATGTACAAGAGCCTCTAGATGAGAAAGAAACTAAAAATACGCCTCCTCTGGATAATACAAATGTGCAAGATATATTTGGTTAGCAAGGTGTACAAGGATGCTCTAGACAACAAGAAGGAGAAGATGTCTCTGGTATGCATGATGAACATGAAGTCTCTGATATTGAGATAGAAAAGGAAAGGAGAAATAATAGGAGAAAGAGAAGGAGAATGATGAGATGAAGAAAGAGGAAAATCCCGAGAAAGCTTAGGATGCAATAGAGAAGACAATTGAGAAGCAAGATGCTTTTGTAAATATAGGTCAAGATTCTTCATCTTCAGATTCCTTTAAGGACCTACTGACCTTCTAGATGCAGTTTCAACCTATGGTGACAGGTGCCCCAACCTCTACAAATTCCTACTCATGAAGGATAATTTGAATTGTCAAATATTTCTCCCCTTCATAAGTTATAGCTTCGTGATATTTTGCATGCTTTTGCAAGGAAGGAGATGCTGCAAGAACATGTGAAGAAGACTAAATTAGTTGATGATGCAATAAAGATTACTCAAGAGGGTTTACCTAAGGTAAACATTGATTCTTCCTTGTCTCTAGAATAAAAGTTTAAACTTGTAATGGATTATTTTAAAGATCACTCCTCTCACATGGAGCAAAAGGTAGAACAAGAGGCCTTAAGGAAGCTAAATGATAAAATAATGGTTGACACTTTTGACAGGTGTGCCAATGCACACAACAAATTGCAAGAGAATATGAATATGTTTAAGGAAATGTGTAGATGAAGTTATCGCCTTATATTAGTTTTATTTGAAATGTCCAAATTCTAACAAGAGCATCAAATACCAGATTGACTCCATTGAGTTATAGATCACACAAATGGCTAGGATATATGATCAATCAAAGGATAAGGATGGATCAATTAAAGCTCAAATAGAAAATCTTCATATGTAGTTGTCTTTGCTTCGAGATCAAAGAGAACAAATAAAGAAATAGTTTGGTCAGTTAATGGAAGTAGTCAAATTGAGACTTTCTTCATTATCTGGGTTGCTTGAAGTAGAAAAGTTTGATAAAAAATGAAGGCTCCAAGCAATGTAGAAGAGGTTGAGGATTTATGCATATAGTTTGAGTGTCAAAATAATATTCTTACCTTAGCAAAATCAAATTGGGTTGCAAATCTAATGCACCTTAATTTACAAGAACATTCTACCTTCTAAGGGAGTTGCAAAGGTGTAGATTATATAATTTTGTCTTTGTATAGTTTTGTGGAAGATTGTAGTATCTTTTTGTTTTTGTTGAAGATATATAGCTTCATTTTTTGGGGCATCTCCATCTAAGGGGGAGTGTCATTTGTAGAGATCATTTAGTCAGGGGGATTTCTCATATAATTTTTGGTTGTCATATGTGGAATAATATTATGCCCTTTTCCCTTGATGTCAAAGGGGGAGAGAGAAGACTTGCAAATAAATGTGTTTCCATCAATGACAAAGGGGGAGATTGTTGGAAATATGTGTTTTCATTGATGTCAACTTGTGGTCATGTTTGTATATAAGTTGAAGAGGTTGCTTGAAATGTTTATAGATATTTTAATTTGTGAAGATGGTACAATGGAAGCTTTGAGAGAGATGGTTTCGAGATTATCCTATTTAGAACAAGTCAGTCCAGAAGGCCTACCAGATGCATAAGATGATAGAGGCTTGATCCTTAGTTTATTTCTTTCCCTTATATTTTAGAGCTTTTGTTTAGTTGCAACCATAGCTTGTAGATTTGAAGGATTCATAGTGCCCATTTGAATGAGTTTTTATTGCTTCTTTGTGAGAGAAACAAAAAAATATGAAAGAGAAGGCATAGTATAGTGTGCATCAAAAGAATTCTTTGTTGCATGCAAATTAGAAACAAACAATGAATATCGAGGACCTAACTTGGATGACACCTAGGACCAATAGTTCATCTTGCTTTTTTATTGCATATTGTTTTTGTTGGAACCTTAAAAAATTTAATTTTATGAAGAACACTTGAATTATGGTAGTCTTGTGGATTAATACATATTTTTTCATTCTCTAAGTGATGTCCCCTCAATACATCTTTCTTACAAAACAAATTTTCTAATGTTTTCCATACAACATGAGATATTATGCTAGATTCAGTGTGAAAGAGAAAGTCAATAGAAATATACATACACAATGTTCCATAGGCTTCATTATTGTAATTATACCACTTGCACTTTTTAGTTGTTGTAGTAGGTTCATGATCTAAATCCATAGTGACTCAATGCAATCCTAGTTTATTGAGTTTTATCTCCATTGATCGCTTCCATTCATAGAAGTTAAATGGAGTTAGGAATAGGTACATTTTATAGAAAGAGACACAACACAACCCCCTGATTTGATTATTACTATTTGAAGAACCCCTAGAAAGATGCATAAGAAAACCTAACAAGTTTTGTGAAGATTTGAAAAAGATGAAAAGTAGGGTGAGTTCACCAAATTGGGGTTGATGAACTCAATTAGGTACCTATCTTTCACTATTTTCATTAGGAAATGAGATCTACACAATGAAAGGACTATACACCTTAAGATGAGTCAAGTCAAGGTGTGAATCTACCAATTTCCTTTTTTTGCAAGGACGGGGGTCCTGATTAAACAACACTTTAGGGAGAAAGATTAAAAATAGAAAACTAACTCCAAAATGAAACCTACAAAATGCATCTGATAGATTAAGCTCAATTCTAATGGAACCAAAAATCAAAATGTAGATCTAAGAAAGGGAAAATGATTTGTACCAGTCACCAAAAGTGCTTTTTCAATTCTAACTGAGGACTCATTTTTCCTATTGCGAATGGGTCCTAGTTAGGGCTCTGTAAAATTGGTTTCTGGGTTCTATTCTGCTGTGTCTGCACTCCCAGATCACTGATTTTCACAATCAAATAGTTGGAAAGAAATATTGTAGGTGAGTTTCCATGAGATTGCAAGAATGATGAAAACAAATGCAACTTTGACAACTTTGCAATTTTTCTCTTCAAGAGATCTTCCACCTAAATTTGCAAACACAAATCAAGAGGGAAAAATGTTTTGTTGTTGGTGAATGGGGGTTTGCCTTGGTCAAACCTCGTTTTGGTAATTAAACCTTGAAATGAAATGAAATAGCATGGAAGGAATGATGAATGAACAAACCTATGTCACAACTCACCAAACCATTGTTTGAACCTTGGAATGTAGATCTACAACTTGCATGGAATGACTTCAATGGATGTGGATCTTGATCTTGAAACTTGATTTGAAACAATGCCTTTGAATGCTTGAATGGATCTTGAACACTACATCAACATATTAGCTCAAATAACATGTATGATGCAAGAATATTTTGACATAATAATAGGATCTTGATTGTTACAATAATCTTCAGTAAATCTATTCTTGAATGCCTTGAAGTTCTCTTGATAATGATCACTTGAGTGCTCTTAGCTTGCTTGAAATCTTCTAGGTGAAACATAGTGAAATGACCTCTTATTTATACACATGTTAACATTAATTCCCGAAATTCAAATAACACAAGCCGACATGTGAATATACATTTGGAATCATTGAAATACTGCCAAAAACATAAGTTAAATTAGGGTCCTAGGTCTAAGTGAGACCCATTCGATCTTGGGTGAATGGGTCCTAGGTCACTTACCTAGGACACACATTTCTCAATGATAAGTGTTATGTCATGGCATTAATGAATGTTGAGTTTTCCTCTTCAGAAATTGTAATTAATTAGGCTTGGATTTGAATTAAAGGGGCCAATTAAGGTAAATTAACTTCAATTAATTAATAAAGCCCTAGATAAGTGTGAAAGTGTAAAAGTACACTTTACAACACCATAAATAAGGCACAATTAAGTCCATTTTATTTAATAGGGCCATAAACTTAATGTGAATATGTAAAATACATATTACAACACTAAATTAAGGTATAATTTAGCTCATGTTTTATTATCAGTAATTCCCAAATTAAGTGTGAAAAAGGGACACTTTTTCCCACACTACAAGATCAAATACCACAATATTTCATTTATAACTAATAGGGATTTAACAATTTAAAAAAAAATGATAATCCAAATATGAAAAATACATGAAGAACCAAATTCCTTGTGAAATCATGATAAGAATAAAAAGTTTTTTTTTTTTGAAAAACAAGATGAAAGTTATGCTATGTTGAAATTCACTTACAATCCCTAATTTTGAAGGCAAAATAGTACCATTTTCAAACCCTCCCAATGCCAAAGTGTAGACAACGAAAGTCTGATTGACTATTTACACTTGAAAATTTGACTCCATGTTTACAAGTTATGGCAAAATGAAAAAGGCTCCCTTTTGGAAGCTTATTGATCAAGTTGTTAGCAAACCGTTTGTTGAGAGCTACAAAAGTAAGACTAATATTAATGTGTTAACCGCTAGGAGAAAGAAAATGGATTTGCAACTCGATGTGGATAGCAAGAGGGTGTTGAACTGCTCTTCATGCCTGATGTGGTATAATAAGGAGCGAGAGTCCTAAAAAATGTAAATAAATATGGAGGTCATTAGTGAGCTGGAGGGTTTGACCACAAATATTGGTGACTACTATGTACACCTCTTCCTAAACTCTTCAACACATGCTTTCCAACCACCACAAGACTGCTTCTTGTGTTGAGGAGTGATGGTTGCACCTTTTTGGGTAGAGAGGTTGTGGTCATTGTCTCACAAGATAAATTGAGCCACAAAAGTAGGTAGTCTAGGGCTATGGATGGAAGAGGTGCCTTGGGGAGTTAAGTGTTTCCTAGACTTGATAGAGGTGTTGAACTAGGTAGGTCAATGAGTTTTTCTTAATTCCATAATGGTGGATGCTAAAGTGGATCCTTTTGATTATAAGAAAACCAGGAGTTTACCAAAAAACTACTAATGATTGAACTAAAAATGCCATATTACCCAAATTCATAATACATAATGCAATTGTTTTGAATTTATATGACAATGGTAACAAAAAGAATATTATGCCCTTAATCACAAGCCAACATCATGGAAACAAAGTAAATCATTACCTAGGAATTGGGTCTACACAGTGGAGCTACTTGGTTCCCAAAGCCAATCGAAACACCAAATAGTAAGCAACAAATGCAGTCTTCTTTTAATTATGTAAACTTAATGAGCAGAGACTGGAGGGTGCTACATTACACTTATAAATAGATAACAAAGGCCTCTTAAGCCACACACCCAAAAGGAAGTTGCAAATATCAATAAAAAAAGTAGGGTTAATGGTGGAAAGAGAAGTAACCTACAAAATATTTCAACCAAAACAACAAAACAACCTTCTACAGATAATTTTTAACAAATCTTGCCTAATAGGCCAAATGGGACATAAAACCAAGCTAATTTTTTTGAGTAAAATGATGAAATAAACAAAGTGGGAGGGTGTGACTGTGGTCCTTTGCTAATTTTTAATTCTTTTATAATTTTTTTGTACCATATTGTAAAGGAGGGGATTCGTTACCCTAAAGACAAAGGGGTCTCAAGGAGAAAATAGACTTCAATTACCTTAGGGATCAAATCTCAGGTGACAAGATAAATAATGAAGAGTATTTGCACAACTTAATCAAATAAACACTACACTACTAATGACAAGAATGATAAAGTCACGTAATTACATGAACATATCACAAAATCAAAATCTCTAATATATAGAAACAAAAAGTGCATAAATCACAAATTTTACCCTTAGGAGCATTAAGTCTCGGTCAAGTGTGTCGTGGGGATGTTTGCGCCCCTCATTTTTGTCTTTGGTAAAACAAAGAATAAAAGCCTTATATATGAAATGTTCAACTTTTCAAATTTGTACATCTACACACAAACATAACATGAAAAATGTTGGGGGCTATTTCGGGGCTTGTCTTAGTGAAAGCCTCATTTAGTGTTTCCACCTCACAAAAAACTAGATAGATTGAGATAGATAAAAATATGTAAAGTAAAAGATGTGTGATAGAAACAAACCCTACAAAGGAGACATGTGGTAGAAAAAAACCCCGCAAGGGGGAGAACCCCTACCACAAATAAAATAGACGAGATCAAATAGATAATATCAAATAGATGATATAAGAAAGCAAGAGAGCATTACCAATAGCCTGTGGCTCGCCTCTTGGCTTGATAGACATGATAAGATTGTGTGCAAAAGAGCCTGGTTGTTGCTTTGAGATAAATTTGCCATAGCTTTGCTATGGAAGCAAGAGAGAATGCAAAAGATAGAGTATAATGAGAGAAAGAGAAAGATAGAATGAGATCGTGTAAGAATGACTGAGAATGAGAGGGAATAGTGAGGTTTTGTGAGGCTGTATGGGTGGGAGGAGCTGTTACATCTGCATTTCTACCACAACAACATGTGCCATAGGCAAAGGAAGTGAAATGTTCTCATTTGAATCTCAAAAAGTTTGGGATGTTAGCACGTCACAAAGATGTCTGCATGTTGTGCAAGTGTCCTACTAAAAAATTTGCACAAGTAAAGTATTCAGGTTACTAATGCTTCATCATTGTCACCTATGAAGTTGAAATCATGAAGTTTTGACTTATAAATTTTTGTCATAAATGCGGTGGGCTAGATGCATAAGTGTGAAATTTCCATGGGGTGAAATTTTACGATACTACACATACTAATGTGTATGGTTCCATATGGATTTGTACGATACAATAGGTATAAGAAATTAGAATATTTTTACCAAAATTAATGAAATAAAGGGTATTTTTCCTTTCTCAGGTCTTTTAGACACAATGGTAGTGTTTGTTTGGATCCATGATTCTTTGATGATAGGGATGAGTGCTAGAGTCACCTTGATGCGAGAAGAAACATGCATTCATGGTTATGATACCATATTAGGATTAGCCAAAATATAAAAGCATGAATTGATAACCTTTCACAAATGAAAATATATGAGTACAATAGTATGTCTATCAATATATAAAGAGTGTGAAAATATTCAATGAGAGTCTTGCATATATAAGCAAGGTAGAGGAGGTAGGAAGGTAGGAGTGAAACTCTAACTACCCCTCCAAAGGTGCAACACTTGTGAGCTCACTTGACAAGAGTGTGAACAAGTGTAAAATAGGTGTCTTAAATGATGAGGACACATGTCTTAACCACATGAGGTGAGAATAAAGCATTAAAAAAAATGTAAACTTAAGCTAAGTGTGAATAGGTCAATCTTAGAAAGGTGATATCCTAACTAGATATGTAAAGACATTATTTACACTAACAACCACTACTAGGTAGAGCAATAGGAAAATGAAAGCTAAATCACCTATTATGGGTGGTGGGAAGATGATCTTTAAGGGTGTTAGGGAAGAGGATAAGGAAAATGGTTTGTTTGGAGGTATAGTGAATGCTTGACATAAGGGTAAATAAAATTTGTTCGATGAAGATGCCATTGTTGATAAATTTAGTCTCTCTAAGGTTGAAGGCATATGCCCCAACCATTCCTAGATACTCCTACCAATTTTTCTTGCTACTCAATTTTGAGGATCAAGGATTTGTCTTCCATCATTGAGTTGTTGGGATACATTTCCAATAGCTTAGAAAAGGAAATTGTTATTCACCATAATATTTTGAAGTGGTTTTTCTTGAACGCTAAAAGATTACAAACTTATATACTTCATCATAGGCTTAACAATAAAAATTCTTAGCCTATTGAAGATACCAATACAAATATGTCACAATGAAATGTTTAGAGGAGATTTGCAAACTAGAAGAAGTGAAGGATAAATAGGATGAAATAATTTTAGTTATTTAGAGGGTGAGATATAGTCTCTCAAGAAGAAACTCAAGAGAGTTATGGACATTATTAGGTCCACTACAAAAAATTGTGCCAACATCATACACATGCTACATGAAGTTTTCAAGTCTTAGTATAATATGATTTAGGAGGGACCTAGTTCAAGGACTTGTATTAGAAAGATGGGTAAGGATAGCGTGTCAGGTGATTAGATTATGGATTTTGTGGATAAGCGTCTCGTATTCTTGAAAGATGAATGTGAAGCAACTATAGTCCTATATTCTTTGCAATCTTGTGCCTTAGGTTATGCACGTTTTATTGCTATTTGTCTTTACTTTGTTGAAGTGTATGTGATAGCATTGTTGTTCCTCTTGACTAGCCTTTCATTAATTGTCATCTAGGATGGTAGTTCCGTTGTCTCTAGTGTTTTTTTGTAAAAGAGATGGGGTCCTCTTCAAATCCCCTTTTTGTCTTTAATAATAATTTTGTTTTTTAAATTTTTTTTCTTTCTAATGACTTTTGTTCATTCTTTCTTTGAAAATGTTCATACTTTGCTCAATTATAAATTTATTACGCCGAAGGTGTGTCCCTATATGAATTTTCCAAGTTCATTTTCTCCTTCAACGGTTGAAATGTAACAAGAGGCTTGGTTGACAATGAAACAAATCTCAGCCGTCCATCATTTTTTGCCATTTTTTGGCTATTTTTTGTCGTTTTCCGATTGTTTTTCCGGCCGAATCGCAGCCATTCATCATTTTTCATCATTTTTTCGACTGTTCCCTGCCACTTTTTTGTTGCTTTCCCCGCCACTTTTTCGTTGATTTCCCTGCCGCTCCTCCATCTCTAATTTGGTGAGCTGTAGCCTGAAAATAAGGCTTTGACGAGGGTTTTAGAGTATCCCCATATCCCCAGGTGAATCTGTGGAATGAGCAACACAAATTACTCAACTATCATTCCTAGGGAATACAGTATATACTAAAGTGGTTTTATTATTATTATTTTTAAATTCATGAGCAAAACAAAACTAAAGTTATTTTTTTATCTTTTTCTACATGTTGTATAACTAATCTTAAGCGTAAATTAATTAATTAAACAATATCAATAAATCACTTTAGAATTATATTGAGTTGAGATTGAGAGTAGGTGGTAATAAATGAGTTAATACATGTGTATAAAAAAATAAATATATATAGATTTTAAGTTTGATGTAGAATATTTTGTAATATATGATATTTAATTAAAATGAAAATTATAGCTTAGATCTTAATAATGAGCACATTTAGGTTTTCAAATAAAATGAAAATTATAGCTTAGATCTTAATAATGAGCGCATTTAGGTTTTCGAATAAAATGAAAATTACGGGCAAGATCCTAATGATGAGCACATTTTAAAATTACATAATCCTTTACCCTACGTAGTTAAGTATAAATTAGCATAATTAATATATAATGTATATTTTATATAATTAAAAATAAATTATAAATAATATAATTATGTTATTCATTATATATCTTATTTTTTAACAAAATTATCAAATACATATATATTAGGTTTAAATTTTTTGGCATCCTTTATTCTACGTAGTTAAGTATAAATTAGCATAAATTATAGCCTTAATAACAAGCACGTTTAGGTTTTAACATTACCACATAATTAATTAGTTTTATATAATAAATAATTTGGTTTATAATATATAATGCTATATTATATAACAATATAATAGTTAATACAATAGTTAATACATGAATAATAAATGTAATAGATTAATATAATAATGACATAAATAATACACATTTATATAATAATATAATAGTTAATACATAAAATTTAAAAAATAAATATAATAATATTATTCTATAATTAAAAATAATAATAATATTAAAATCAATTTCTAAATGACCTACCAATTAATCTCATTTACTATACAAATGTGTGCAAAAAATAAACCAATGTTTTCCTAATTGACCTTGCACACCTCTTCGGCCTACCCATTGCACAAGGTGCCATAGCTAGTATTTAAAAATAAGATCAATGCTCGAATGTTCAACTATAAGCTCTTCCTTTATTTAACACTTTTAATATGAAAGGAAAATGATGGAAGAGAATATTGTTAAAGCTAATTAATATTATTATTATTTTTAAATAACTTTTATAGTAAATTGATGTGACAACTAAAGTGATACCAATGTATCTTTGCTCTTCCATTCTATTATGTTAGATTTAATATATTCGTAATAATATGACAAAATCTTAAGGACTATTTGAAATAATAACTAAACCCTTCCTTATACATTAATAGAATTGTTCCAGATATTTTTGATATTTAATTATTAATTAATTATTTCTTAAATATAAATATCCAACAAAAACGTTACGTGGTAGGTAGCAGATAAGAAGCGACTTTAATTTAATACAAATGGAAAAGTGATCGGTAGAGAGTGAAAATGAAAGCTTGTAAACGGTTGGATGATAACTTGACAATTCTTTGAACTTCTAGTTTCTTACAGCTTAAGCATCACTCATACATCCGGTAAAGCATGACCGGACCGGCCAGTCCGGATCCATTGATCGTATCGCCCGGCCTTGTGTCCGACGATCGGTTTGAGGGTACCTGAAAAATTAGACACAGATGGAACTTGCGATTATCGGCAAGGTTCCGTATACAATCTTTTCTGAATATCTTATGGATGGCCTGTGGGCATGCAGGTGTAAAACAAGCAAAGGACTTGCATCGCAGTGAGGACAAAGATTACTGTGGCTCCCAAACCCCCAATTACGTACCAGGGTTTTGAAACATAAGCGTTCCAGAATTCATTCCAAAGAATTTTAAAGTGTATCCTCCATTTTTTACTGTAATATTCATGAATGCTCTTCCTTGTTCCTGCAACGGCAGAGCACTCCGAGAGGGAGGGCGCTTGGAAGGACGAATTCCACAGGCTTGTCAGTTGCCCAGAATTTCGAAGATTACCCACAATAATCTCCATTTCCCTCATGATGACTACGCCCTTCTTGTTATGCATCAGGTCAGACATAAATTGGGCATATTGCGTAAATTTTTTAACTTTGTAACTGGGAGAGCACATTTCGAATGCAATAAGGTTTCTGATAAATACCTCCGATTCAACGTTCAATATGATGAGAGGAAGCGAGAGAACTGAAGTTTTCTTGTCAAATTTTATTTGTTCTATGCCCCCTGCATTAGCCTTGAATTTCACTCCCGCTTTCTTCAGTTTAACGGCAGATGGAAGCTTGAACCTGATGTCTGACGGCTTTGGCCACGAGTTCCATAAATTCTTTTCAGTTTCCGCAACAGAATCTTTCCCAAAACAAGAGAAGTGATACATTTCCAGTATATGACTCCTCTTTGATGACCTGCAGAATATATAAAAATCAAAAGGTCGATATATGTTAGCAAAGACTACTTTTAGTACTAAATCAATCTTGTCTCGGGCTGCTTCCACAGAATTCATCTCCACAGAAAGAACTTGTTCGAGAACGAACAGCGGTATCTGATTCTCCAATTTCATCACATCTTTGATGATTGCAAGGACCGTGCTGTTATCACTTTCTGGGCAGAAAATCGGATGAAAACGTTGGCCAAATCTAGGGTATTCTTTGAGATCTGCAGATTGAAATGGGGCGATGTAGTTTCTAAAGAACTCTACAAGAAAAGCGGCGTCCCGCGCCATCATCCAGCAAAGAGCTTCTCCGCTGCATTCTATCTCCTTGTCGTAGCAATCTCTAATTTGGCGCTCCATGGTCTTAATCTTTTCCACAACATAGAAGAAATTTTTTTCAGGGAATTTTTCCTGAATTTGGCTCGATACCCTGCGCACAGCCTGAGCTTTGTACTTTTCCATCGCTCTGAGCTCTGGTTTACCGAAGTGGTAGGGACCAATAGAAACGATTTCTGGAATATACGCTGCCTCATTTTCGTTAACTAATGCCTTTGGTACACTGAAAATGCAGGGCGATATGTGATTATGATCATGTATTGCTTCTTGGCATGAAAGCACCTCGTCTTTCACCTGAATGAGCCATTCGGCTTCCTCAATTTGCAGTCTCATGGATTTTGTTCAAGGCAAACAAAAAACAGAGGACATAGCAGCACGACCTCAACTAGTGAGCTATTGTTGAAGACTTTAATGCGCCTGACGTCAACAAACCTTTTCTAGTTGAAAAGGTTACTTTACCTAGCGGGTGTGAGAAAAGAACTTGTAACGTTTTAAGAACCACTGTTCTTATCTCAGCATGTTTGACGCCGACATTGCTTTATTTTAATTTTTTTTCTAATGCGAAGAGGTACGGTAGATCTTAGAACAGCACTTACATCAAACAATGTTTGCATAAATGTAAAATACGTATATTTATTTTAAAGAAGTTTGAATGATATAATTCTAGATATTTATTATTTAGTAGGAGAGAGGGGTTCATAGTGGAGTATCTTAACTTTGTGTTTCTCAAAATGAGGTGGAAATTTCAAATCACTCTCAATTTGTATACCTAACAGTTTATTTGGCAACTCATTTGCTTCTAACTAAAGTTTGAGGGTCACATCATCATGCTTTTTGTTGAGGTGTTAAAAAAAAGTGAAACCAATAGTTGTGCACTAAGTCATGTTTTATTGGTGTGTTGATATGGCATCACATGATTTTTGTTTATGTACTTTATGGAAAAAAAATTGTTTGACAATTGGATATTAAGGTGCTCCATTGTGGGGCCCATTGAGGACTACTTTTGTCCCCACTATTGCACCCCGCTCCACTATGGGCCCCTCTCCCCTATCTAAATTCTTTTACATTAAGATAGTCAATGAGTAGAAAATACAAAAGGAAAAAAATAATATTAGATTAGAAATAGAGAAAATGAATATTATAAGTGCAACACAAAAATAAGAGGGAAATAAGAAAATCAAATAGGAGAATACACTTAGCTGAGATTAGTCAATTTTTGAAGTCCAATTGTAGCTTGTCACTCCTTAGCCATGAAGTTGACTTGATCTTTGCAAGTATTCTAATTAAGGCGAGGTTTTGAACAAATGGTTTAGCCCTTGTTTTTAAGCTACATCTCAAGTGGTGTTAGTCCTTTTCCTCTTTTACAATTCGCTTTGCAAGACAAAAATACTTGTGGTAGAATTCTTGATAGTGTCTTTGCTAAAATTTGCCACTTTTGAAATGTTCTCATTCAAAACCTCATTTTTTTTTATATAACATAGTTATCCTTTGATCCAAGTTCTCCCAATTTTGAAATTGGCCAAATAATTTTCTAGTCTCCTCCTAGATTTCCTCATTAAATGACACCTTTCCTCTAATATGTTCTTTGTCATCCTTGAGTATCTTCTTTTTGATACCCTATACATTATTCCCAAGGTTTTGGTATTGCCATAAGAACCATCTAGAATATTATTTTGTAACTCCAAGTTCTCTTTGAGCATATTTACATTATACTAAACATGATTGCATTATAACATGATAATGTTTAGCTTTGATGCATTAGAACATATAACATGAAGGTGATCCCATAATACTGGTTTACAATTTTTGGTCAAACTGGACACTGAAATAATTTTTTTTAATTAAATCTTCACTTTCGAGCACCTATAGCGGCTAAACCATGAGGAATTTGAAGATGATGCAAACCAGTGATTTGTGACATTTTGTCTCCAGATTCTAAATATATTGTTTTCAATTTTTTTGGAATCAGATTGCACTTCTTTTTTGATCTCCTTCGAAAATTAGTTTTTTTAGTAAACAACATTTTTAAAGAGTGACGCTCATTGTATAATGCATAACTTTTTTTCCATGAAGGATAAATTCTATTTTTTTTGAAGATTTGTAACTATGATATCTAGCACAACTTCCAATTGGTTTCATAGTGTTTTATTGAATATTTTTTTCCTTAATCAAGTTTCGAAGTCAAACCAATTACAATTCAGACATAGGCGGACCATATAACGTGTAACTTTTTTTGTATGTATCAAAATGCAATTCTTTTTTAATGGTTGGATCAAGGACTTCAATATCTAGTGCATTGATATTTTTCAATTTTTTTTTGATAATATGTTATTTTTCCAATGTGCAGAACAAAGAGTTTGATTTTCGGTGAAAAACCTACATTCACAAGAAATAACAAATAAATATAATAATAAAATAAAATTTATTTAAAATTATACTTTTTGGGAAGCTTATAATAATGAATACATACTTATAAAAATAAATTTTAAATGAATTCATTTGATCCCCCTAAAGGTAAATCAAAAGTGGGTTTTTATCAGCATTTTGATAGGTGTAAAGGAGACTCAGTTATAGGTATGGTTTAAAAATAGCAGGGTTCTATCCAAGGGGGTTTGATCTAAGGTGGTTCAATCAAACCATATTCAATTGTAATCCTTTAAATTGATCTTTTCAAGGCTTAAATCATTATATTTTCTAAAAATATGTGATTTCAGCAAAAATCAGGATCTCTTGGAAATTGTAAACCAATATTGTGGGATCACCCATGAGTGTAACACACTCATGTTCTATCAAAATCACAAGCCATGATATGTTCATGCTTTTATTTGGAATGATTGTGTTATAGCTTTATGTGTTCTAAAATACATTTGGCCACTTTTTTGCTCCCCAACTCCATACACATACCCATGTCCAACAATTAAAGCTTCATAAATGTTGGGTGGAATTATTTGAGAAGTTCACTTGCATGCAAAATTTCGAGAATCCTCAAAGAAAATTATTTAGAAGTGATTATTTTCCACATTTCCAAATAAAAAACATTCTATGATTTAAAATTACAAAAAACACTCCCATGATTTTTTTTTTTGGTTTTTAGGGGTTCGCTCGAACCCTCCTTCAAGTGAACCCTATTAAATGATGGGGCCCACCTTTTGGCGCATTTTTTAAATGGAAGACAAAGGGACATTTTGAAAAAAGGGGAGTTCCCTCCTTCAAGCGAACCCCTCTTCGCTCGAAGGGTCAAGGGGGTTCGCTTGAAGGAGGATTTGAGCGAACCCCCCCTTTTCCCCCTTCTCCCCCTCTTCTACCAAATCTCTGCAAAAAATTGCATTTTGAAGCTCAGGTTGAGGATGAAAATGGAGGAGACTTCACAGACCCAACTGGATGATGGTAGTCCTCGAAATGAGCTATCCATCAAATATATTTTTAATATGTTTTGGTTTTATTATGTATTTTATTTTTTAGTTTGATTAAACATAGGTTTTTTGGTAAAAATCAAGCTCTCTATTATGCACATGTGAAAAAATAGCATATTATCAAAAAATATTTTGAAAAATATTAGTGCACTAGATATTGATGTCCTTGATCTAACCAAAAAATGTAAAAATTCTGATACATACAAAAAAAGTTATGCTTTAGCTAGTGAATCATGTCTAAATTGTATCTGGTTTGACTTTGAAAATTAATTAAGAAAAAGATATTCAATGAAATGCTATGGAACCAATTCCATGGACTAGATATCATAGTTACAAATCTAAATTCAAAAAAATTAAAATTTTATCCTTCATAGAAAAAAAGTTATCTGTTAGCTAGTAACACCACTCTTTAAAAATGGTGTTTATTATTAAAAACTAGTTTTTGAAGGAGATGGAAAAAAAGTGCAATCCGATTCCAAAATTTTTGAAAAAAATATATTTAGAATCTATAGACAAAATTTCACAAAACACTAGTTTGCATTGTCTTCAAATTTCTCATGGTTTAATCGTTATAGGTGCTTGAAAGTAAAGATTTAGTTAAAAAAAATTAGTTCAATGTCCAGTTTGGCCAAAAATTGTAAACCAATATTGTGGAATCACCCTCCCACGAGATAAATAGACACATTTCAATATTTTGTAGCAAATATGGCTCTAGAAAAGGTGAATATCCATTGTTAAGGTGAGTGATTAGTAGAAGTATTCAACACTTTGTGATATCATTGGTTTGATGACATATCTAATGTTAAACATCTAGAAATCGAATGGTCTAATGCAAAAGTTGTGCCATGTACCCATGTTGAAATAATCGAGGCATTGTGGCATCCATGGTGGGTGAAAACAACAGTTTTATATATTATCAATTAAAATGAGGTCCATGAGAGTGTTTAATGTAGCCATAGGAAAAAGGACTTCACTTGCAAGACATTGTGCAAAATTTTGGTATGATTTTTTTGTTTGTAATTTTCTCAAGCCTCATGCATTTGATGAGGGGGATACCTTGCGCAACCTCATGATCATTTGGAGGGTGCCAAGGTAGAATTTCTAGTAAAATCCCCCTAAAACCATATTAGTAGATAACATTAGTGTAGTCATTGTTGATCTTAGGTAGTCTTGATATTTTCACTTTTCTCAATATTTTAGATCTTTTCATTCGACATAAGGCACACATCACCCATTATAAATATTTTGGCAAATCTAGTGAACAAAGAAAATGTCTCTTTTTAGGTGTTTAAATGATACATGGAGTAAGACATGTATAACATAACCAAGTTTGTAGATTATATTTAGATAAAAGTTAGCATATGTATCATCTTTTAATCTTATTTGAAGATGCTTTTTAAATTTAACATTGTATAAAATCTTAACATTTTATCTCAAATTGTAAATCTACTTTTTATTTTATAATAAAATTCATTATTTGCTTTCAACAATTTTATTTTGTATTTCTAATAAAAATAAATGCCATATTCAACTATAAATTCATGTCTCAGAGAGAGATCAATTCTCAACCCTAAACTCTTCCATTATTAACATTTTTATCATGAAAATAAAATAATTAAAAAAAATATTGTGAAAGCTAATTAAAACTAATCTAATGATTAAAAAATTTAGAATTTAAAGTTGATGCGATGATCCAACAAACGCATCACATTGTAGCAGGCAAAAAGAACGACTTAAATTTAATATCAAGCGAAAAAGTGGTCGGTAGAAAGCGAAAACAAAAACTTAAAAACGGATAGATTTAAACCTTTTTTTTTTGTTGAATAAAAGACTGGAAAACAGTTACAAAACATCCTTACAGCATACTGTCACAGCAGAAAACAGTTACAAACCCATGGAGAAGCTTGTTCCAGCATACATAGATTTAAACTTGGAGATTCTAAAAAAACTCTAGTTTTTGTATCTTATTCATCAATAATATTTTAAGTAAAACATGGCCAAAACTTTGACAGGCATCTAACTTTCAATTCTTTGACCAAGGTTCCGTATCCACAATTTTTGAGTTTTGAATATCTTATAGATGGCCTGTGTGTGTGCAGGTGTAAAACAAACAGAGGACCTGCAACGCAGTAAGGAAGAAGATTACTGTGGCTCCCAAACCCCCAATTACATACCATGGTTTTGAACCATGAGCTTTCCAGAATTCATTCCATAGAATTTTATAACTGATCCTCCATTTTTTACTATAATACTCCTGAATGTTCTTCCTTGTTTCTGTAACAGGAGAGCACAGAGAGAGGGAGGGCGATTGGTTTGACGAATTCCACAGGCTTGCAAGTTGTCCATATTTTCGAAGATTGCCCACGATAATCCTCTTTTCCCTCAGCACAGATTCGTCGTCCTTGTTATACATCAGGTCACTCATAAACTGGGCATATTGCGTTAGTTTTTTAACCCTATAATTGGGAGAGCACATTTCGAATGCAACAAGGTTTCTGATAAATACCTCCGATTCAACGTTCAATATGATGAGAGGAAGCGAGAGAACTGAAGTTTTCTTGTCAAATTTTATTTGTTCTATGCCCCCTGCGTTAGCCTTGAATTTCACTCCTGCTTTCTTCAATTTAACTGCAGATGGAAGCTTAAATCTGATGTCTGACGGCTTTGGCCACGGGTTCCATACATCCTTCTCAGTTTCCAAAGCAAAATCTTTCCCAAAACAAGAGAAGTGATACAATTCCAGTATATGACTCCTCTTTGAAGATCTGCAAAATATATAAAAATCAAAAGGTCGATATATGTTAGCAAAGACTACTTTTAGTACTAAATCGATCTTGTCCCGGGCTATTTCCACGGAATTCATCTCCACAGAAAGAACTTGTTCGAGAACGAACAGAGGTATCTGATTCTCCAATTTCATTACATCTTTGATGATCGCGAGGACCTTGCTGTTATCACTTTCTGGGCAGAAAACCGGATGAAAACGTTTGCAAAATATGGGATATTCTTTGCGATCTGCAGCTTGAAATGGGGTGATGTAGTTTCTGAAGAACTCAATAAGAAAAGAAGCGTCCCGCGCCATCATCCAGCAAAGAGCTTCTCCGCTGCATTCTATTTCCTTGTCATAGCAATCTCTGATTTGGCGCTCCATGGTCATGATCTTCTCCACCACAGAGAAGAAGTTTTTTTCAGGGAATTTTTCCTGAATTCGGCTCGATATCCTGCGCGCAGCCTGGGCTTTGTACTTTTCCATAGCCGTGAGCTCTGGTTTGCCGAAGTGGTAGGGACCAATAGAAATGACTTCTGGGATATATGCCGCTTCATTTTCGTGGACTAATGCCTTTGGTACGCTGAAAATGCAGGGCGATGTGTGCTTATGATCATGTATTGCTTCTTGGCTTGAAAACACCTCGTTTTTCACCTGAATAAGCCATTCGGCTTCCTCAATTTGCAGTCTCATGGATTTTGTTAAACAGAGGACGCAGCCTCACGACCTCTGCGACTCGTCTATCGTTGGACTTTAATGCGCGTGACCTCAATCGATCTGTTTTCGATGTACTTGGCTCCCGTTTTATTATCTCATCATGTTTGACGCCAAGATTATTTTTTAGTTTTAAATGCAAACGGGGGACAGGTGGATCTTGAGAACGACATTCTTATCGGTAACCGTTTCGGTTGGTATATTAGGTATTGTAAAGAGGATTTCTTTGGTGATGTGTTTGGGAACAAATTATATGCTACTAGAATAAATATTTAATTTTTAACTAAATATATTTCAAAAAATATTTTTAAAAGTTTTTTAAATTGTTTCCTTCATTTATTTAAGACATTTAATTTTTAGTTCTATACAATTTAAATCTATTGATGTATCTGATTTTGTTGTACAAAAAATAATCAATGGATTGGAATAAAAAGGAGAATATTCAATCTGATATGAATTGGTATTTTCTTATTCTAAATTGTATTGGTTGCATACTTCAGAAAAAAGCTTGCTACCAACGACTTTATAGAGGATAAATAAGATATACCTACAGATATATATATAAAAGATGCAACTTCCCTGGCTTTGCCATCGCTTTACTATCTTGCTTGTGCTGTGGTCCCATTGGACACGTGTCAGACATTAATATGTGTGGTCGAATGCTCTTAGCAAGCAAATTAAATACCTCGCATGTTAACTTTGGTCGTTGGCTTGACCTTTTGTAGATCTCCACTCTCATATGCGTTGCCCGTTGGATCCATACCCTAGGTGCTTTATTCCATTGGCGAGTTGACTGATTTTAACCAGTGGTTTCACTTAAATCGACCCCCACCTTTCCTCATTTGTACCGGACTAGTGTAAACTGAACTCGAGAAAAACTCTCGAAAGACTATTGACTGCTTATAAATACTTCAGGGGCTATTTTTATTGTAGTTTGAATGTTGAAATGAAATCTAAATTAATGTAAATGCAAATACTATTGTTTAAATTGAAGCAATTATGGTGTATTAGTATTTGGCTGGAATGACTAATTAAAATAATAAAATTTGTTATTGTGATGGAAAATGTATTAACAAGTTAGAGGTGTTGAGAAGGAAAGTGGTGATAGGTGTAATGGTATTTTTTTTTTCTGATTTTTATTAGTATTTATCTTTTGTAATATTATTGTAATTAAAATTATTTAACATGTTAATTATTTGTTTGTTTTGTATGTTATGTGTTTTGGTTTAGGGAAATTTCTATGTTAAATGTGGTGGATCAAAAGATCTTAGTGATCATACTAAATGTCTATGATTTTATTTAGGTATTCTATGTTTTTACCTCGTCTAGGGAAATTGCTATGTTAATTGTGGTTGATCAAGAGATCTTAGCGATCATACTAAATGCCCATGCTTTTATTTAGGTATTATGTGTTTTCACTTCAATTTGTCGACCTAATAACACCTACCATATAATGCACAAGAATTTTTCATAATCATTCAAGAGAGAATTTATGCCTTGTTTGTGCTTCCACATTTGGAAAAAATCCCCCTTCTATTATGCTTTAATGGATAACCATACCCTATTCCAATGCTTCCATTTTTACATAGCTTACAAGGATGTTGGTAAATGTTGCAAAATCTAGTTTCACATTTGCCAATTCTAACTACTCAAAAGGTTCTACAATATTTTTAAAAAATTGAGCCACTTTTGTGAAGGCCATAGGAAACTACAAGGAACTTCGAATATCATCCACACAAATATAAATTCTTAAAAATATTATCACAATTTGAAATCATTCAAGAGAGATTTTGCACAAATTCTTGTGAAGGCTATGCTGAGAGGAAGTCACACTTGCCACTACAACTTCTTTCAAAATTCCACTTTCAACTATGCTTTGATGGATGTCCATATGGTGCTTAAAATTTTCCAAGCCCTTTTCAACAAACCAATGTTGAACATATCTTGCAATCTTGGTATTCCATGACACCACAATTTTTTGAGGCATTTTTCAAAATTTTCACATCAATATTTTTGACAAATACAATTGTCAAAAATATTTTTTACCTTTTTAAAAATTAATTTTTGCTATATACAATAAAAAAATATTTTTGTGAAGTTAAGATATAAAATTTTTAATTACAAAAATAATGATTGACTAATATGTTTCACATCTTGTTCCATTGTTTACATAAATAAAAAACAAAAAACAATTATCACGATACATCCTTTGTTTAATTTTACATACTATTATAACTTGATAAAATATCAATGAAATTCATCTCTATACTAAATATGATTGGCCTATCAATGTATCTTTGCATCCAAATGACTAAAAGGTACTTGATACATGACACATTATACATGGTTACACTTGAAGCGGTTTGATAGTGTATGCCCATGTAGAAAGGTAGATTGTGTGTCTGATTATGAAAGTTGATGAATGCTAATAAACCTCTCTATGATGAGATCCTATATTTGAATAAGTGCAACATATCATTTTTTAAAAGGCATAAGACAACTGAGAGGGGGGGGGGGTGAATCAGTTATCACTAAAATTAAACTCAAAATTTGACACTTATTAACTTCACAACCACATTGTTCTGTTATTAAGTATGCACATGAAATGCAGATAACATAAAGTAAAATCAACACAATAAACACCAAATTTTTACGTGGAAAACCCAATGAGGGAAAAACCATGGTGAGGATTAACTCACAATATAAAGTAGTTCCAAAACCAAATATATAAGGCCAACTACCAAGGACTCACTGTCCAGATACAAAAGCTCACTGCTTACAAGGAGGTTCACTACCTACAAAAATATTTACAAAAAAAAATTGGGCTTTACAACCAAAATTAACTGAAAAAGTGCACCTAACAAGTGTTGATGCAGTTTCGGTGATGCTCAATAGACAAATTTAACACACTTCATCATTTTTTCTCTTCTTCACTTTCGCTTCCACTACTACCTTATTGATTACACACCATTTTCAAAAAAATTTCAACATATATATACTTGATCTATCCACAAGCATCAATTAGGTCAGCCTAATTAGATGCAATTCCTTGTTTATCGAAAATACCAACCTGTCGACTTCAAGCATTCACAAAATCTTCCCAAATAGAAATTCAAACGCTCAATACGCTACATCATGTTGGCATGGACTGAAGATAGGTCGCACATATATCCACATAACAAAATTAATTCACCATTTTATGACTAATCCAAGAAGTCAGCCAAAAATAGACTTCATTACAAAAAAAACAATCAATAGAATAATGCCAATACGTCGTACAAGCACTGAAGCACAAGAAATTCTAAACATACATGTCTTCAAAAATCATAAATTGTTTCCCAAAACCGCAAGCATCAACTACCAATTGGGGAGGATTGTGGACTAGAATACCGGAGAGTGCAGCTTGAATACCGGTCCAAATGCTGAACCAAAATACTAGATGAAGCACTGTAACCTAAGCTTGCAATCACAACATGGTGACATCAATGAAAATACAAAATTGTAGAGATGATCATTCTTCTTCATTCTTCCAACAGATAATAGGTCCAATTTTGTTAGAATCCAAGATCACCTGCATGCAAGATGGATACCTGTCACATGCAAAAGATATGAAGAACCGAAAAAGATGTTCTCTGTAAACCTCTCAGTAAAAATGCATTAAGAGAATCAATTATTACAAAGTGATCAATCCTTATGAAGGAGATCAAGAAACCCTAAAAGGAAACCCTAAATGAAACCCTAGTGTGCACACTTAATAATTAATTAATTAATTATTAATGTGCCTAAGTTTAGCTTAAGTAATAAAAGGAATAAGTGACTTAATTAATTAATCAATGTGATGTAATTAATTAAGCATAATAACTTATTACTCTAACACCCCCCCTTAAGATGAACTTAGGAAGAAGCTAAAACACTAGAATAAGATGCATGTAAGCAAAGATGGGTCTCGGCAACTAGGCGATCAGGTACCCATTTACAAATGCAATAATGAGTAAGAGAAGGAAAAACCCAGTGGGACAAAACCCCCCTTACAATGAGATAACATGCTGCAAAGAAGCACTGGAAGAACTTTGTAGAGTAACACTGGAACTTGATATAGGCAAGCAAGGAATATTCTTCTGTATACTACTGAAACCGGATGAGAGTCACTGATTGACTCAAGGAATCATGATTAAAGCAACAGAACACCTGATGCCACGGAACACTCGAAAACTCCAAACTGGAACAACTCTGGAATCTATGAAGCAGCAAGTAATTATTGAAAGATGTATTACTAAAAATGAAGTGCAAAGATGCAAGATGCACTCTCCCAACTGCCAAAACATCCAAGTAATCGCCAAACAACCCATCGGGCCAAATCTGGACTAACTAATAAACCTGAGATAGATACAGAGAAAATGCATGGACAGCAACCTAGAGCTCCTCAATACCTTTCTGACGCTTCAAACGAGGTGAAAAATGGAGATCGTGGCAAAAAGTTATGAGCTCGGAAGCATAAAATGTACATCTGAATTCAAACAGCAATAAATGTAGGAAAATAATAAAATAATGTAAAATAAAAAGCACCAAATGAAAGTGCTCGGAACCAGCTTTCCGGCGATATCTCGTTTGCCCGATTTTGATACTGTATGCCCAAGTTATGGCCAAAAGAAAAAAATTGCTCTTTTAGGAAAAACTAGGGTTAGGAGGGGGCATATGAGGGCCGGCCGTACGCTGACATCATGCTGACGTCATCAGTTCACGAGCTTAAATTTGACGGCTGTCTGGCCGTTGCAGCAAAAAATGCCCCCCCCAGAAAAAATTTTCGGCCGCCGATAAAGTCCTGCTGGAGTATTCCCTTGTAGCCGAAATATGCTGATAAATTCGCCGGAAATCGGAGTGCCGGACGGCGAGTTTTCGCGTAGCTCCTGGTCCCCATAGGACCGCCGGCGAAGTGCAGAGAGCCTGCCGGGGGCTTGAACGAGGTGGCAGATTGGTGGATCGGCGGTGGCGGGCTGCGGATGGGTGGCCGCCGGGCGGCAGACCCCTTTTGAATTGGGCGTGCAGAAACCAGGGGGAATTTCGACCCTTTTTGCACAATTTTCAAGATTTTTTTTTTCCTCGATCTGCGTGCTGGGGAGGCCGTACGGCCCCCTAGACAAATTTTTTTTGCCTCCCGGATCAACTGCACCAAAATGGACAATTTGACAGGCATTTCTAGGGTTTTGGGACGCTGCGAACACGATGGCGACGTCCGCTTGAGCCCATAGTGTCCCGAAAAAATGGCTACCCCCAGATCTTGCAGAAAAGATGTCTATGGAAACCCTTGCACTTGAAACTCACTAAAAGGCCATATCTTCAGATCACGAACAGGCAGCTGCAGGTCTGAAGCTCTAATACCATGTTAGAATCCAAGATCACCTGCATGCAAGATGGATACCTGTCACATGCAAAAGATATGAAGAACCGAAAAAGATGTTCTCTGTAAACCTCTCAGTAAAAATGCATTAAGAGAATCAATTATTACAAAGTGATCAATCCTTATGAAGGAGATCAAGAAACCCTAAAAGGGAAACCCTAAATGAAACCCTAGTGTGCACACTTAATAATTAATAATTAATTAATTATTAATGTGCCTAAGTTTAGCTTAAGTAATAAAGAGGAATAAGTGACTTAATTAATTAATCAATGTGATGTAATTAATTAAGCATAATAACTTATTACTCTAACAAATTTTTGGCCCAAAAGTGGTATTTTTTCTTGAAAATAAAGTTTTATCATATTTGGGATAAAAATTTGAAGCACTTACATATAAAATATTAACATGGTGTGAAAATATGAAATGTATAATTTGTTTCTAGTTTCCAAATATATAATTTATTCTAATTAATACCCATATGATAAAATTTGGGTTTATATAGGATGTGTAATAGTGACCTTTTTAAAAGGTATGTTGAAGGCCAAAACATGCACGTGTAGGATCAACAAAAGATGTAGTAATGAAAGTATTTTTAAGGATCCTTTTTTTGAAAGATGCATATGATGCTAAATTTTATGAGATTAAGGCTTTTTGGAAAACCCCTCATGTATGACCAACATAATTTTACCTAAAATAATTGTGGCATAAAAAAATTCATCATGTAGAGAATGATGTTTGTATTGAGTAGACATAGTAATATATTTCATTTCAAGTTTATGAGGATTTTTATTTAAAAATTAAGTAATAAAAAAAAAATGTTCAAATTTTTTTTTACATATTTGAAAACTAGATGTTGTCATTTGTACTATATGTTAGAAACCAAGATCAGATTTGCAAACCGAAAAGACCTTCCATAGAAGAGAAAATCAGAAAAAGCAGAGAGGTTGCAAAAGAATGTGCAACATAATATTATTTGAGAATCCTTAATTACATGATAAAGATTTTCTTTATAAAAGCAAAGATGCTAAACCCTAATCTTATCTTGAGCAACAAGATAGCTCAAAAGATAAAGATGAGAATTAATTAACCTAGGAAATAAATAATACCTAAGTAAAGTTATGCAAGTGTAATTAAATATTAATTACACCAACACTATATTTTAATTTTGTTCAAATATTCTAAAAAAGTAATAGCCATATTGTCAAAGTCGGTTTTTACTTTTGCTGCTATTGTGACATTAAAATTCTAGGTCCAAGGCTCAAGGTTGGGTTTTCGAATTTCTATTATAGTTGTTAGGCCTTCTTTGTAAATGAGGACATGAGGGAAAATAAATTAATACCTTTTCGAGACAAGTATCCATCATTAATGAGTATTCATCTAGGAGTGAATGCCAAAACTTAATGAGCACCCATTATTTATGGGTAGACATTTGTGTGTGAGCTTTGGTTCCTAAGTGGGTACCCATTTTTTATGAAACACATGTGCCCACTCTTACCGATCGATAATTCACCCCCATAATTCTTCCACTAAAAGTGAACTCAACTTCTTGACTTACCCATCCCCTTGTTCAACAAACTATGATTATTTTCACCATACGATGTACTCTTATTATTTAATGAATGTTAATATGAACCCATGTCAAAAACACATTAATTAATAGTGATAAATCATTTTACAAGCATTAATCAAAGGTATTACTTAAATAATAAAGTTGAACACACAAAATGGATTTATTAGAAAGGTTTAAATTTTTTTCAAGCAAATACATTTGGCATAAATAATACAAATAGAGCATATACTTGATAGTTTAATTAAATTTATATTTACTATTATAATCAATAATTAAATATACAACTAATATTAATATATTAATTATATTATTAATATTTATGAGAATACATATTAATATTTTATATATGCAATTATAATATGGGTAAGTGCACAAAGTTGTGACACAAAAATGGCTCTCAAGGTGCCACATTTTTTTTGAAATCAACAAAGTTTAATTTTTCAATTAGAAAATGAAGATAGTTATGCTCAAAATTTGAAGATGCAACAAGAACAAGAGTTGTAGTACTCTAAATCTACTTTTAAAGTACTATTTTTTCTTAAAAATAGTGAAGACTAAGGGTTTGAAAAAGGGGGAGCACACAAAGTGGTCCTGTTTTTATAAAAATGTAGTATAGCGTCTGTAGTGATCCCCATAAAATGTTAACCTTTTTTTTAGAATTTCAAATATCACTTTGGTGAGAAATTAGCTAACACAATGTAGTTTATTCCCATTTTTTTGACTAATTTTTTAATGAATATATAATATTTTACTAATTTTTGAAGTGGACACATCTTGAAAAGCAGAAAATTGAGCATGCTCCCCCCTAAATTTTTTAAAAACTAATTGAAAATAATTTTTTTAATATGTGTAGAATGGAGGCTAGTTTCTAAAAATGTAATTTGTTTCAAAATTTGATGAATGAGTAAAAAACTATAGCTAAACTAGCACAGTTTTTTGACAAAACACAAAGACACTAACAAAAGAAGTTAAAGATGAAAACCTTAACATATAATCAAAACATAAAAAAAAAATATGGTTAGATAGCTAAGAGAGATTAACATCATTATGGTATTTTTATGAATTTGCATTAAAACACGTGCAAATCTAATGGAGAGCATGAGGGTGAAGCCACAATAGTGGTTTACAATTGAAGTGAGGAAGGAAAACTCACAAAAAACAAATGCATGGAAAAAATATTGATTTTAGGGGTTCGTACGAACCTACTGGTTCGAGCGAACCCTTTTAATGCTTTCCCGCCAAAAATGAAAACAAAAGCCCTTATAAAAGGGTGGTTCGAATGAACCCTGGTTCGAGCGAACCCCTGGGGGTTCGCTCGAACCCCTGGGGGTTCACTCGAACCCCCCTCATTCCTCATCCCTCCTCCAAGACACCAAAAAACCTTGAATTTTTGCACTTCAGAGCTCGGGTTGATGATGAAAATGGAGGAATCTTCACAAACCCAATTGGAATCAGGTATTCCTCGAAACAAGCTATCCAACGAATATAATTTTAATATGTTTTGGTTTTATTATGTATTTGTTTTTTTAGTTTTATTAAACATAGGTTTTTCATTGAAAATGAAGGTCTATGTTATGCACATGTGGAAAAATAGCAGATTATCAAAAAAAAATTGAAAAATATGAGTGCACCAGATATTGAAGTCCTTGATCCAACCAATTTTTTTGAATTTTGATATATACAAAAGGTTTGCATTATACGGTCGCTATGTGAATTGTAATTGGTTTGACTTGAAACTTGATTAAAGAAAAAATATTCAATAAAAAATTGTCTAACCAAGTGGAAGCACTAGATATCGAAGTTACAAATCTAAATTTGAAAGAATTAGAATTTTATCCTTCATGGAAAAAAAGTTATGCATTATATAGTCTGCGTCACTTTTTAAAAATGCTATTTTTTGAAAAAAAATAGTTTTCGTGGGAGATGGAAAAAGAAGTGTAAAATGATTCCAAAAATTTTGAAAAAAATATTTTTAGAATCTACAAAAAAAATGTGATGAGACTCTAGTTTGCATTATCTTCAAATTTTTCACGGTTTAGCCACTATAGCTGCCCGAATGTAAAGATTTAGTTAAAAATAATAATTTCAATGTCCAGTTTGGCCAAAAATTGTAAACCACTATTGTGGGATCACCCATGACTAAAAATGTGTGAAATTTTGTCACCCTTTCAAAAAATCATGTCTTTGGCATGAAACGGTTGTCCAGCCCTTTGGGTTGGATGCCCAAGGAAAATCCAACCCAAGGGGTTGGTATTTCCCAATGCAACCCATTTGGCAAGTGCCAAATGAAAGTACATCATTTGACGAGTGCCAAATTTGGCACTTGTCAAATGTGAATGTTGACTTTTTAGAATGCATTTTCTTGAGTTCTCTTTCTTTTTTCCTTTTCTTAGACATTGTCTTTCTCCGCTAGTGAAACTATATACATGAAATAGTTTTAAGATGGACATTTAATTTCTTATACTTTAATTTATATTTCATGTATATATTTTCATGATGTTTGAGAGTGGTTTAAAATCTCTTAGAGTTATAATGCAAATTCTAGTTTTTGGAAGATCTTATTATCTTTTTAGATAGTCAAATTTCAGTAATCAGGAGGTCAAATTTTAGTAATTAGCAAGTTGTATCATCTTTCTCTCTCTCTCTCTCTCTATCTCATTCATTTTTCATTTCTTATGCTTTAAACCTATCTCTCTCACTATCTCCATCCCTTTATCCGACTCTCTCTCCCTTCAGCTCAAGAACTACCTCTTTACCTATCCATCTCTCTCTCTCTCACCCTACTTCCTTCCCTCTCTAATATCTATTTGCCTCCCTCCCCTCTCTACATCTCTCTATCTCCCCTCTCCCTTTCCTTCTATCTCTATATATCTCTCTTTACTTTCTATCTCACCTTGCTCTCTCCCTACCTCTCCCAACTCTCTTTCTCTTCTCCCTCTTTCAATATCACTCTCTCCTTCCCTCTCTACTTCTCTCTATCTCGCTGTTCTCTCCCTCTCCCTCTCTCTCTCTCTCTCTTTCACTCTCTCTCTCTTTCCCTCTCTACTTCTCTCTGTAATATCATAAAATTGCACCCCCAATACAATTTCACATTACATAGCCTTTACTTTAGCCTAATAAAGACAATAATGCTAACCCCCATTTTCTTGCTTTCATTTTTGTACTTGACCCTGTCACTTTTAGTTGTTGAAGTAATTTTTGTTAGGGATGCTTCCATGATGTGAAATTTCTGCACACTGCACGAACATCTTAATAAGATTACTGATTCTCTAGTTGTTGGAACATTACACTTTCACTTTCCTATGAAGTGTAACGCCTCTGTAGTCGTAGGTGCACTAAAAAACAACCCTCTTGCATGCATTTCTCCATTCAAACTATTATTCTTTTCTCTAATTCATTCAATTTCTCATTCCATTTAATATAACTTCATTCTTGCAACTCATTCTCTCAATCTCTCATTCTCCTTCTTATGCCACATTCTTGTTCTTCTAAGCTCTTTTACACCATTTTTCTCAAGCTTCTTGCACATTCGTGGCTTCTACATCTTTGTCTCAAACTTTCTCAAGTGTTGTACTCTCTTTCTACTTCTCAAGATCTTTGAAGGGAGGGTAAACACTTTCTTATTGGCATTATCATATTTGTTTAAGTAGCATATTGATATTTAACATGTCTTAGACTTTCTTTATCTTGTTATTCTACATTTTCTATCATCTATTTCTTTATATTTTTGTCTCTTTGGCTGTCCATGGAGGTGGAAACTCCAAAATAGGGGTTTGACTAAGGAAATCCCCAAAACAACCCCAACAATTTTCACTGTTTCTATATGTGCAGGTTGTTTGTGTGGAGCTTTGCGGGAGGCTTCATAGTGCTAGACCTTCAGTGAGTTCACTTCTTTCTTTCATCTCTTGTTATTTCATTTCAATAGTTTATTTACTTGCATATCTAGTATTCTTCTTGTTGCACTTTTCTTTATCTCCAACATTCTATTAAAGTCTTAGTCAAACTATCAAACTTCAGCTCTAAAGTTGTTAGTAGGTCTTGTACATTTCAATAGGCTTTCTTTGTTATCAATTCGTACAAGACCACAATGCGTCGCAGGGATGTCTGCATGTCACACTGTCATCCTCTAGCTAAGAGCTAGCTAGTTCATTTTCGATACCTGCTCTTTCGGCTTCTGAAGTTCTTTTTCCATAAACTCTCATAAAACATAAAATATTGTAGAAAACTCCCCTTTACCCATCTTTGTCACTTGATCTTAACCTTTGAGGTAGTTGAGGATAATTCACTCCCTGTAGACTCTTCTCTATCCTAGAGAATCGAGAGTAGTGAATCTCCTCTACATTTTTGTGAACTTGACGTGAATCTTTCTTTCCTCTTGTCTTTGTGTCAAAAATTTTCTTCTCTCTTGTCAGGAAATGTACTGGATAGCATGTTGTGATGCTTTTATGAGCTTCACAACCCAATATACTACCTTTGGGCTTGTAGTAAGAAGGAGCTATCAAAACATTAATATGGGGGCTAGAAGGTTTAGTCCTCCTCGTTCAGGTCCAAATTTTGAGGAATACTAGATTCAAGACTCACTATTGAATTCTCCTAGAGCAAGCTCCTCATCTTGGAACTGAAACTCATTTCCATCCAGCCTCTCCTTTGAACTCTTCCTCTTCCTTAGCTGAGGAAACTACTGTTAGGGCTCCTATCAAGCAAATCCACTCTTTGTAAGTAAGGCTCAAAGAGCTTGCAGGGTTCCTAGTAACCAACAATTCTTATCCTCAAGTAGCTCCTCTAGTCAACAGTATGAAGAATTTATTAATTAACGATTGAAGAGGTTCTGAGCTACTTTGAGGAATAACAAACATTATGGAGATCCATGTCCCGTCTTACACTTTAATCTTGGGAAATCCCCAAGATGTCTAGTCGGAGATTGTTGGTTACCAACTGAATGTTTTAATGCTTGGAGTGTCTATTCACATGGTTAACACGGGTCCTTCCATCAATATCATTGCTAATAACACCACCATCACACCCAGGGAGATTCCTATGATTAGAGTTTAAACTAGATTCCCATGGGATTTTAGGTTCCCACATCTTGAACTCAGAATATCTCTACCTCGGGTGCTGGTGCTTCAACTATTCATACTTCATCCACAAATCCCATTCTTAATGCTCTATTGCAGAACATGGGGCAGATGTAATCTCAATTGGAAAATTTGGCTAGTTCTTCTTCTCAGCCTATGTTCTAGCCTTACAATCGTCATAGTCCCTTATCTTTTGCTATCTTAAATACCCCCATCCCTCAAGGGATAGAAATTTGTAAGTTTGAAAAAGGTCTGTGTAGGATCATGGGGGTCCAAACAGTGGCAATGCTACAAAAAAATATGGCATGAGGAAGGAAAAATCATAGAATTCATGTTTGCTTTTTTGCTTGGGTTGGTAAAAAGTACATTTGTTAAGGTAAACACCAAAGAAAAATATATCTATTATTAATGGATATTTTATTTTTAAAAAGAAAATATTTGTTATTCGAATATCTATTATTTAGATATCCGTTAATAATGAATATCCACTTTTTAAAAAGCAGATATCCATTAATAACAGGTATCTGATATTAACAAGCGAAAACAAATATCTGATTTGAAAAAAATGGATATCCATTACTTACCCTAGGAAACAAATATCCATAATTAAAATACATTTTTTTTGGAGAGGGTGTTGTTATAATAGTGGTTTACAATTCCTGAGAGGAACGAATTTTAGCTGAAATCACATATTTTTAGAAAATATAATGATTTAAGCCTTAAAAATTTCTATTTTAAGGATTCCAATTGAAGAGGGTTTGATCAAATAACTTTAGATCAAACCCCCTTGGATAGAACCTCGCTAGTTTTAAACCATACCTATAAATGCGTTTTCTTTACACCTATCAAAATGCTGATAAAAAATCACTCTTGATTTAGATTTTGGGGGATCAAATGAATTCATTTAAAATTTATTTCAAATGATTATGGTATTCCTCAAAACAAGCTATCCAATGAATATAATTTTAATATGTTTTGGTTTTGTTATGTATTTGTTTTTTAATTTTTATTAAACATAGGATTTTCATCGAAAATGAATTTCTTTGTTCTTCACATATGGAAAAATAGAAGATTATCAAAAAAAAAAAATTGAAAAATATGAGTGCACTAGATATTGAAGTCCTTGATCCAACAAAAAAAATAAAATAAAATTTTGACATATACAAAAGCAGTTAGCGTTATACAGTCATGATATTAAATTGTAATTTGTTTGACTTTGAAATTTGATTAAGGAAAAATAATTCAATAAAAAACTATCTAACCAAGTGGAAGCACTAGATATCAGAGTTAAAATCTAAATTTGAAGAATTAAATTTTATCCTTCATGGAAAAAAATTTATGCATTATCGGTGTCGTCACTTTTTTAAAAATGTTGTTTATGAAAAAATCTATTTTCGTGGGAGATGGAAAAAGAAGTGCAATTTGATTCCAAAAAATTTGAAAAAATATTTTTAGAATCTACAGAAAAAATTTGATGAGACTCTAGTTTGCACCATCTTCAAATTCCTCACAGTTTAGCCACTATAGGTGCCCAAATGTGAAGATTTAGTTAAAAATAATAATTTTAGTGTCTGTTTGGCCAAAATTGTAAACCACTATTGTGGGATCACAGGCCAGAGCACCATGTATATTAATTATTATAATATATATTATTATTATAATTATATATTTTATATATTATTATATATTATATAATATCATATAATAATATAATATTATTATATATTATATAATAATATAATAATATAATAATATATTATATATTATTATATTATTATATAATATATATATTATATATTATATATTATTATATAATATATATAATATTATTATATATTATATATATAATATAATATTATTAATATATAATATATATAATATAATGTTATAATATAATAATATAATATTATATATAATAATATAATATAATATAATAATATAATATTATAATATAATAATATATATATATAATAATAATATAATATTATATAATAATATAATATTATATAATATATAATATTATTATATTTTATATAATAATATTATTATATTTTATATAATAATATTATTATATATTATATATAATATAATATTATGTAATAATATATTATATATATTATTATAATATTATATATTATATAATAATATTATATTATTATATAATAATATTATATTATTATATAATAATATTTTATTATTATATAATACTATTTTATTATTATATAATATTACATAATAATATTTTATTATTATATTGTTATATATATTTTAATATTATTATATATTAAATATATATCATATATATTATATATTATATTAATATTATATTATATATTATGTATATTAATATTAACATATAAAATACTAATATATATATTTTATAGAATATATATCATATATTATATTAATATTATATTATATATAATAATATCATATATATTATATACTAATATATATTAATATTAATATTATAAATTCTCTCAATAATTACACTCCAATGGGGTTTGAACCTTGATGAAAAAAAAAACAATAGAACAACTTAATCATCACATCATGTCACTATTAGCAATATTAATATCATATATATTATATGTTAATATATATTAATATTATATTATATATATTAATATTATATATTATACATATAATAAATTAATATTAATATTAATTCATCTCATATATGAGATATTTTAAAAATAAAAATGCTCTGCAAAATGGATATTCATTTCAGAGAGCTTAACAAAGCTCTAAAAAATGGATATCACAAAATGGATATTCATTTTTTATAACTATATGTAAAAAAGAAACATAACTCATTTGTACTGTCATTGTTTGTTAGCTACATTTAGGTAAAGGGTTACAAAATGAATATCCAATATATCTAATATCCGTTTTTTGTTGCAAAACCATTTTCTTTTTGTAATTTCTCCAATTTCATCAACATTGATTTGAAGTATGTTAAAATCTATGCAAGTTTTGGTTGATTTTAATTGTTTTATATGTTTTTTAACATATATATTAGGTTTTTAAAAATATTTTAGCAATTAGTTTAAAACTATGTTAATTTTAAAAATTGTATTTTTTAACAAGTTTTAAATGGAACAAATTGATAGAGAAAACCCTCCTCCACCAAACCCTCCTTCAATTCAAGATCTAATTGAAATAAATATTACTGAATTGAGAAACATGGCTAAGAGATATTGTAACCACCAACATTTGTGATCAATAACACGTAATATAGAGGCAATAATTAGTCATGTTCAAGACATCACTAGGCAACATTTTTCATTTCAATAGTGGAGAGATGCAAAGAGGTTGGAATATGCAAATGGTTTGGGGTATGATGAGATTAAAAAAATAGAAATATCTAAAGCCAATTTAGCTCAATATTTTGTGAACCAAAAAATTGGACAACATGTTGGTGTACACAAACCAAAATTTTCCATAAAATGGTGCACCCATGAGGGCATAACTGAATTTTTTTGGGATCATTGGCAGATGGTGTTTTGATAGACCACCCAACAAAAATATTGATGTCCCTCTTTATTTTTTCTCCAAATTATATGCAGAATTTATTTTAGGAAGACATGTCAACTATTTTAATTTTAGGCATTTTTAGGGAGTAGGTATGGGAATGCCCCAATATACCTGGGGCAATGCATATGATGCAAGGTCCCTATGTTACCCCTCCTCGTCTTCCTCCCCTACCTCCAACACCCCATCCAAACATTTTTGTTGATGTGACCCAACATAGTCTTTTGTCCATACACTCTTTGACTAGCCATTTTATTACATAATCCTCACAATTTTGCCAACTACCTGATAGTGACACTCATGCTTTAGTTGATGCTGGTGCAACATCGTCATCTACACATATTTGTGTGACTCATTAGTGTAGTACATGCAACCATATATGTCGAGGTTCTATGGGAGATAGGGATGATCCTCCACTAGACACATCTGAGTATGAGGTGCATGATGTGTCACCTAGAGGAGATGAGACAACATTGCATACTATAGATGTAGTAGAGACGTGTGAGGGAGGAATAGATACATAGTGTTGTCCACCATTGGAGATGAGGAGAAACAAGAGCAATCTTTTGTAAAGGTAAAACTTAAATTTATTTCATTTAAAATTATTTTAACAAATATTACATGATACTAATGTATATTTAAGTGGGATTGAAAAGTTGATGACCAAGGAAGAGTTTAGAGATGTGCATCATGGTACTCTTTTGGCCAATGAATTTGGCCCATACACATTGGTATAATTTTTTGTACATGTAATTTTTTTTATTGTACGCATATCATTTAAATTGTGATTAATTCAATACATACTAATCTATATCTTGATCTTATTTTACTTTTGTAGTGTACTCTAGATGTGACTGATGTGACACATTTTACCATGATGAGTTCTTCTAAATCAATCTCAGTTGTATCATTGAATCAGGTATATGGTTTTGTTCTATCTAGTAGATATATAAGTTTCTAGATATATATGTAGATACATGTTCTAGTTTATGTTTGTTTGTTAGCAATTATATATTAATTGTGTCATTTTTATTTTTCTTCTTATAGAGCATTCCCCAATCCATGTTTGTGGATCTTAGACCAAGACAATATGGTAGGAATCTTGAGCGTCTTAAGGGACCATCATTTGTTGAACATATTTCAGCCAAAGAAAAAATGCTTGAGGTAGTGAAGAATTGAATTTGAATTGAATTTATAGTTTAATATAGTGATTAGATGTTACTTTGAAAGTTATAAAAAATAGTAGATAAGTTTCTATTTAGTAGTCTGAGTTATTTATATTAAGCTAATTAATATAGAATTTATGCTTCAAATTGCTTTTGTGCAGGCACCTTCTCATCCATTAGGTGGTGTGAAGAGGCTATGTTTTAGTGATCCACCACAAGATTAGGATTTTATTGACATGACATAGCCATTTGAGATATACATTGTATATATAGATCATGTGATGACATATGCCACTTTTTGAAAATATTTTTTTGAGTTGGTATATATGCCAAATTTGTATATGTACAGACATAATTACTTTACACTCTTAAATATATAAAATAAATATTCGACATATTTTGTTCATTGTGTGCATGGTTTCCTATTTTGAAACTTAAAATTTGAATGCATAATCACTTTATAATGGTTGAGCTATGATGGATAACATGTTATATCTATTGATTTCTTGTAGTCTTGCACTTTAATAGTTTATGAATTACATATAATTTTCACTCATGTTATACTACTATTAAATTTAGTTACTATTGATGCCAAAAATTGACAAGGTAACAACCCTTTATGGGAAACTCAGTTTATGGGGGATCTATTGCGCTAAACTAAGTGACCTCCAGATTTTTAAAGAATTCAACTTCTTCTGTAATGGGGGTTTGGAAAGGGAAAATGAAACAAATATATAAAAATAAAGTCTAATCTAAGGCGATGCACCATGACTTAATAATAGGAACAATAAATCATAGATCTAAGGGCCCAATTGGTATTTGTAATGTCCCAGAAAGGCATAAACTAAAGATTAAAGTATAAATAATCCATTCATTGACATAAAATAACATTGCATACATTCCTACTACCAAGAAGAGTCATAAGACATGATCTAGACCAACAAACTTGCATTCAATTTATATAAGTTCTCAAATGAAATATCTAGACAATAGCAGCATAGTCTAAAGTTAATCAAATAGTATAAAAGAATAGAAAGGCCAAAAAATTGGCATAGTCTAAGAGTCTTTATGATAATTTAAAAAACAATAAGAAAGACCTTGTGTCTTTTCTAAAATTAGTGTTCTTCTGAAAATCTGGACCCTTCCCTCAAAACAGAGAGAAGTATATATAGCTAAAACTCCCACTGCCTTGGCGAGCAATAACAAAAAAGATTTCAGGATCCCTAGCAATGATGCAAAATTGAGTATTCCTCTAGGCCATTGCAATAGAAAAAGATTCAAAACCAAGCATTCGGTCATTCCAAGCCCAGGTGCATCCTTTGCAAATGATGGCAGTGGTCCCGACAAGGTCAAGCAGGTAGGTGTCATAACCTCATAAAGAGACAATTATGACACATGGCGACCAATCATGGTGTTTGATTCACTTCATCCTTCTCCCAAATACAAAACCACCGAAGAAACATGCGACAGTATAGCGCAACTCGTATGGGTCTTTATCTTTCACCATTGAAAGCTTGTGCTAAGGTGACACGTGGTGTGTGGGTGGAGCTCTACTCAAAAGTGAAGGGGAGCGGTCATCAATTGTGGCAAGTTTTAGGAATAGTTAGCAGGCACTAGCAGTGTGTCGATACCATGGATACTCCTATTAGGCTAGTGTCACATAAGTCACAGACAACTTTCCTTGGCAAAATTTCTACTAGGCGTTTAAAGAGGATGATGAAAAACAAACACTCCCTAGCTTTGATAGCCATTAAGTGGGTTTTGGGTTGGGACTGTCTTGAGTATGAAGACAAATACCACGTTAATACCGACATTTTCTCACACTTTGTTGCGTCGATGTTGGACATTGGTATCCCCAGGCCCTTGGTTTTGAAATTAGTCAAAGAAATCTTTCCTAAAAAGTACCTGAATGGCCTAGGTGAAGTTGTTGCTCATGCTGCATATGGGGTAGGCCTTCCAACAACCAGTGATCTCAGGCACTATATTGAGGAAGAAGTTGTCATCCCATGGTTGCCATTTCTCAGCAGATTCTTCCTCCAGACACACGATGAGCACTAGTAGAGAGTTACCCAGGCCTTGCATTTTCTCTTTCGCATCTACAACGTAGTGCCATTATACAATATTGACTAGTACACTGACTTTAGGAACCTTGTGTTTCCTCTGCCAATGGCTACTATTCCAAATGATGCTACTTCTGCTGCTGGTGTGCTTGATAATGAGGATGTGGTAGACACTGCCATTGATGCATTGATAACTGTTGCTCATGCCGTTGGATGAAATGCCTCCTGGACTTCTTGTTTTTTGCTTTTAAGGATATGCCACCCATTGTCTAGTTTTTGTATATATGCCTGAAAAGGCCATACATAGTATATATATGAAAAGAAAACCACGTATAATCATATACTTTTTGAATTATGGCTCTCTAGCCATTTTTGCCATGTAAAAATGAAAGCATATATATATATAATGAAATATAGCTTTATAAAATATATGGCTCTTTTGTCTTTTAGCATTTTGTCATATGGGTTTCTTTGTTTTAGCATATTTGTTGATCTCCTTTGCATATGGGTGTTTTTCTAGATTATTCTTGCAAAGTATTTTTACTACCCTACTCTCTGCAATGATGGGTTGCTTTTCCTCTGAAACACGAATTATTTCTAAAAAGACCGGCCAACAAAACAAAAAGGGGAATAAAATAAAAGCATTATTAACATATGTACAATAGTAAAATCTTCCACTCAATGGAAAAGCTTAAGATGAATCCCGTTGACCAGAATTCCAAAGGCTTCCTATTCCATGCTTTCCAATTTGAAAGCATTATGCTCTTTGCACTTTATGATTTTAAACAGACCCTCCCAAAGGCTATCAATTTTTTTGTGTTAACCTGGCTTTGCAGCCCTTAGGTTGAATTTTATCACCAAGTCTCTGCACTTTAGGCCTTGGTCGGACGCCCTCTTGTCAAACCATCGCTTGACCACTTGCTAGTGGTTTGCCATGGCTATTAGGGACTTCCCCCTTTTTTCTTGTACTTCTAATAGTTCGGCAAGCCGAACCTCCATGGAGCCATTTTGTGCTATCTCGAGGGATTTCAACAATTGAAGCGCTGAAATCTTCATGGATATAGGAAACAGTGCCTCTTTTTCATATACCAACTCATAAGGAAAAGTCTTAAGGACTTACTTAGGAGTTATGCGGTCTGCCCAAAGCACCACTCAGAGGTTTTTGTGCCATTCTCTCTGGTGCTCTGAACTAAGGAGTCAGACCAAGTTCTTGTTCGTCGACTTAGCTAGGCCATTTCCCTACGGGTAATAATTCAATGATGTCTTAAGGAATATGCCATTTGTTAATGCAAAGTGACATACCTTTGTGCCTAAGAAAGCTCTGGCATTATCAGAAATGATAGTCTTTGGAGGGTCGAACCTTGTCACTAGCTCTTTGAGGAAATCCACTATCTTTGACTTTGTCGCTTTTTTAAGCAGATCAACTTCTATCCACCTTGTGAAGTGATCTATAGCTATTAGAATCCACTTGTGTCTAGAACTGGAAACAGGATTGATCATCTTGATGAAGTCCAGGCCCCATTGTGCAAATGGTTTGTTTGCCACTATAGGCTTGAGAGGCATTGCAAATTTTTTCCTTCTACCTATAAAGAACTGGCATTCCTTGCAAAATTTCACCAAGGAGTGTGAGTTGTTGAAAAATTTTGGCCAATAGTAACCTGTGCACATGATTTTGATGGTGGTGGTCTTAGCGGAGAAGTGTCTATTTGTAGCGTTGTTGTGGAAAGTGTCGAGGATTCTCTTTGCTTGCTCTACAGTAACGCATCACAGGAGGAGACCATTGAAATTCCTTTTGAAAAGGACCCCTTCCACTAGCGCATACCCACAATTCTACAACCGATAGTATCTCCTCTTTTGGGAGGAAAGACCTAGTAGATACTTTCCTATTTGTATAAACCTTACTATATTCGTTAGCAAGTAGCCCTCAAACTCTAGATTGTTCATCAGAACAAGCTCTGGTTGCTCTTCTTCGACAGGTATCTCTTCGTCATGCGCCATGTATTCACACAGTCCTCTTCCACAGACGGTTTTGGTGGGTTTGACCTTAATACCATATCCAAGAATCTTGGTGATCCAATTAGCTCCTTTTTCTATGATTTCTCCCTCCATGATATATTTGTGCACACTAGAATGTGCGACATAGACAATCACTTTGTTGTAGGAAATCAGATGATTTTTTTTTTAAGTCCTTTTACTATTGCAAAGGCTTGTCTTTCGACAAAATTATAGTTTGTCTCATATTCCTTCAGGGTCTAGGAGTAGAATGCTGCTGGATGTTCTCCCTTCCCTTCATTATCCTTTTGAGACAGTAGCAATACTAGACTTGCTATCGAATACATACATTATAAAGTCCTTGGATAGGTTTGGATTAACCAGTACCAGAGCTGAGGAAAGAACATCCTTAACTTTCTGAAAGGCTTCCCTGGCTTCCTTTGTCCACTTAAATGCTTGATCCTTTTTAAGCATTAGGGTGATTGGCTTAATTATTCCTGCGAATTCGGAAATAAATTTGCTAACAAAATTTACCTTTCCCAGGAAGGACTGAATGCCTTTCTTGTTAACTGGAAGGGAAAGTTCTTTGATGGCTTTCACTCGCTTGGGGTTAATTGAAACCCCTTCTTTAGACACCACATGTCCCAATAGCTTGCCTTGCGACACTCCAAATACACATTTTTTTGGATTCAAGGAAACCTCAAACTCCTGGCATTTCTAAAAACCTTTCTAAGTGATCAAAATGATCATCCTTAGACTTAGAAAACATAATAAGATCATCCAAATAAATTAGGATAATCTTGTTGATTAGTTCGTTGAAAGTGATATCCATTGCTCACTAAAATGTTGCCCCTATGTTGGATAAACCAAAAGGAATTTTAGCATATGAGAATGTTCCCCACTTTGTAGTGAACGTAGTCTTGTGTTGATCCTCCTCTTTAACTCAGATCTGATTATAATCAGAGAAGCCATCAAGCAAGGAAAAAAATTTATGATCCTACTACCATTTGCAGGATTGACTCCATAGAAGGTAGTGGATAATGATCCTTCAAGGATGCTCTGTTCAGGTCTCAAAAGTCTACACACAAGTAGATATCTCCATTCTTCTTTCAGACCGAGACTAGATTGGACACCCATGTGCTACGCTTGATTGAGAAGACAATCCATGACTTGATTAGCTTTGTTAGCTCATGTGCCATTAGTGCTTCAATTTTGGGGCTCACTTGCCTCTGTTTTTGTTGGATTGGTTTTGCACCCTTTGCTAGCTCAATTGTGTGTTGGATGATGTTGGGATCGTATCCCTTCAAGTCATCATAGGACCAGGCCACTACTCCATATTTCTTGCAGAAATCGATTAGCCTTTCTTTATCATGATGCAGGACATCTTTCCTGACTCTAAAGTTTCTACTGTTAGAGACCTGAAGGTCTATATAGTCACTTTTTTCTGCCACAAACTTCCTTCTATCATTCCTTGCATCATCACAATGAAAAAGGTTTTTGAGAATAATCAATCCTTTCATAAGCTTGTTAGATTTAAGTTGTATAATTTGTCCCTCAAGCTTCAACGATCTTTAGTTGGCGCTGATCGCCGAATTTCCTCAACTGCTGGATGAACGAGACAATGTGTTCATCACTTTCAAACACTTGCCAACTTTGATCATTATCAGGAATCCCTGGTCAGAATATTACTCATACAGAGTGTTTATTATGTATAAGGTTGGAGGCTGGATCAAACTAGGCTCCGATCGTTGCCATGTGATCCACGTCGCCATTTTGTTCTCGGGGAACAGTCTAGATGTTAAAGGCTTCAAAACCATCAACGAGGTCCCAGAATTAGTGTCCATAGGATCTCATGCGGACATTCCTAGCAGAAATTCCCCAGACTTGGTTGACTACCAGTTCAGAATCTCTGAACACCATTAATTGCTTGATGCCCATTCACTCCGCAAGGCTTAAACCTTGTATTAGTCCTTCGTATTCAACTTCATTTTTCAAACACGTGAATTGGGAGCGAAAAGACCTTAGTATTTTTTCATTTTGTGGGGGTACCAAACATATCCTCGCTTCGGCGCCTACTTTGTATCTTGCTTCGTCAAAGTACAACGTCCACAGCTTGGAGGCTGCGCTACTTATAGGTTCCTCTGTGACCTCTGAAATCTCTTGCTCATCATCATAAATGACATATGTGCCCAACCCAGTGGCATGGTAATTTCCAAAAGGATCCATGTTGATGAACTCATTTAGAAGAGCCTCATCCTTTTCACTTTGATCCTCAGTCACCTCTTCGTCCTCTAGCAATTCAACACAATACATCTCATCTTTAGTAATGGAGGTATGGGTGGCTTCAAAGTTGATCATAGCCTTGTCCACAACATGGTGCGCATGCAGTGCTTCATAAAATAACTTTACCTTAACCCTGTGCTTGGTTTGAACAATCAAGTGTGTCCAATCTAGTGATAAGTATCCTCCTATTCTAGCAGTAAATTCCTAAGACAGGGAAAGACCGAACATAGGAGGGACATCAATGATGATAGTATCCTGAGGCACGGTGATGCTAGGACAACCAAAGAGAGTTAAGGGAAGATACTTAATGATCCCCACAATTTCAACCTTGTTCTCGTCAAGCTACATAACTCCCTTCTTCATGGGTTCATAGTTAAGTCCCAAGGCTTCAACTATTTGTTTGGGTATGACTGTGGTGCTAGCACTTGAATCGATCATTGAATTGTGCAACAGTTTATCACCCACAATAAGGGTTAGGAAGAATGGTTTCAGCTTACCTTTAGCTTCTGCAAGGGGTTCCTCCAAATTATTTGTGAGAACTTTAGCTTGAGGTGTTAGATCTACGACCTTTTCTTTCAGAAACTGCTGTGTTGGATTAGAGCTAGCATCTTCCTGGAGAGCCTTTTGAAGCAATGTTTTCTATTTTGGGATTGCCAAGATGTCCCACAAGGACACATTGGTGGAGGATTTCTTTAATTTTTCCACCACATTGAATGGTGGCGGGCTCAAGGATTTCTGTTCCTTGGTTTTTATTATCACAATTTCCTTCCATGGTTGAAATGGTGGTGCAACTACGATGATGCCAGGAGACTGATCAGAGGCACTCCTATTTTGCGGTGTAACTGGTTCACTCGTAAACCTTCACTTAGCATGAGTGTTATAATTAGATTGAACTTGTGGTGCCTTTGATGTAGAAGGATCATTCGCGAACACTGCCTCTTCCTCTTCCATCCATGAGAAGAGTGTGTGATCAGGAGTGATGTTAGACTCTTGCTCTAGGGACATCCCTTGCATTTGTGCGGTAAGAATTGCGCTCTCCATTTGTGGTGAGGTATATACATAACCTCTGTGTTATGAAGTCACGCCTTGGCTGCACTGATCCACCACCTTTTGTTGTAAGTTGCCATGCAGACAGTTCTAGGGCATGTGTGCGTCACTGTAAGGGAAGCACCATGGATTGATATCATTGACGAGGTTGTTCTGTCTCGCTCGGTGAAGCGCTTGTCAGTGAAGTAGGTACCAATACTATTTGGTTGGCTGTCAAAGCTGGTGGATTAGTGTAGGGACCGCCTTGGTACTGATCCTACTGATATGAAGACCGTCTGCCTTGATAATTCTGATAGGTAGGCTTCAGAGGCATTGATTGGTTTTGCTTGAGGGTGGTTATGTCATTTTCCATAGTCCGCAACATTTCTTTAAGATCACTCATTTCATCCTTGGAAGAACTAGATGTAGAGGCAACATTTTGCAGTGCTGCCACATATGTGTACATTGATTGGGGAGGTGCATGCGCACTAGTCAACACGACCTCCTATGTGGGCATTGATATTTTAGGAAATATCGACATGATAGGCTGAGGAGGAAACTTTCTACAATCTATCAAATGATTCTCAGCTTTAATGGTGACACTGTAAGCATATGGAAGAGTAGCTCCTCCCAAAGACTTGATCATCATAGAAATGTCAGGGTTGATAGACTTCAGATAAAATATGAATGCCAACTCAGGAGTCAGGGAGATTGCAATAGGGATCCTCTACCAATTTGTGTGGAATCAAGCATTGAAGTCCATCATAGCCTCTTGGGGAGCTCATTTTATGACAGATAGTTGGTAGTACAATGAGGAGTGATCTCCGTCATTCAAAAAGTTCTCATAGAATGAATCTCTGAGCTCATCCTAGGTACGAATAGTGCTAGATGGTAATGTTTGGTACTAATCTAGTACCTTGCCTTTGAAAGATGTGGCGAGGAGTCTCAGTGCTACATTCTGAGTGGTGATTCCATGCACCAGACATACGTCCACCACATCTTGCAAATGTTCTGCGGGTGTTCTTGAGCCATCTCTAGTAAACTTGGGTATAGCTTTCATAGTTGAGACCGGGATAACAACCTAGACAGTGGGTGCTACTGGTGCTAGTAGGGGAATTCTGATGTCCCATGCCATGCAATTTCTATTGGCACTTGGCAACATGGTTAGAGGAACGGGCAGGGGAAGCATAACTGTTACCAGCTGGTTTGCGGCCTGCACTGTTCATAGTGGTGGTACTAGTAAACTGGGGTTTTATTTTGGTTTGGGATCTAGTTATAGGCCAATGGCTTATACACATTTCTAAAGTGAAAATTCATTTAAGCTCTATCCCATTGGCATGCCAAAAAAAGAAACTATTGATGCCAAAAATTGACAAGGTAACAACCCTTTGTGGGAAACTCAATTTATGGGGGACATATTGCACTAAACTGAGTGACCTCCAGATTTTTAAAGAATTCAGATTCTTTTGTAATGGGGGTTTGGAAAGGGAAAATGAAACAAATATATAAAAATAAAGTCTAATCTAAGGTGATGCACCATGACTTAATAATAGGCACGATAAATCATAGATCTAAGGGCCCAATTGGTATTTGTAATGTCCTAGAAAGGCAAAAACTAAAGATTACAGTATAGATAATCCATTCATTGACATAAAATAACATTGCATACATTCCTACTACCAAGAAGAACCATAAGACATGATCTAGATCAACAAACTTGCATTCAATTTATAGAAGTTCTCAAATGAAATATCCATACAATAACAACACAATCTAAAGTTAATCAAATAGCATAAAAGAACAGAAAGGCCAAACAATTGGCATAGTTTGAAAGTCTTTGCAATAATAAAAAAACAATAATAAAGGCCTGGTGTCTTTTCTAAAATCAATGTTCTTCTAAAAATTTAGACCCTTCCCTCAAAAAAGAGAGAAGTATATAGAGCTGAAACTCCCACTGCCTTGGTGAGCAATAAGAAAAAAGATTTCAGGATCCCTGGCAATGATGTAAAATTGAGTATTCCTCCAGGTCGTTGCAATAGAAAAAGATTCAAAACCAAGCATTTGGTCATTCCAAGCCCAGGTACATCCTCTGCAAATGATGGTAGTTGTCCCAGTGAGGTCAAGCAGGCAGGTGTCATCACCTTGTAAAGAGACAATTGTGACACGTGGCAACTAGTTGCTATGTTTGGTTCATTTCATCCTTTTCCCAAATACAAAACCTGCTGAATAAACACGTGGTAGTATAGTGTAGCTCGTATGGGTCTTTATCTTTTGCTATTGAAAGCTTGTGCTAAGGTGACATGTGGCATGTGGGCGAAGCTCTACTCAAAAGTGAAGGGGAGCGGTCATCAATTGTGCGCAGTGACAATATGTGGTAGCATAGTGGGGCCTCTTTTAAATGTGAGGGAAGGAAAACTTTCGGGGAGTGTAGAGCAGACACGTGGAAGAGGCAACGAAGTTTGAAAAAAAGGCCGAGTGGTTCATTTGCTATGTGCGGGCCGACACTTAACCAAAAAAAATTATACTTGAAGGGAGCTTGTTGAATAGGTATTCATAGTTACCTTGGGAAACTTCACCAAATTTGATCCCTTTATCGTTAGTCTCTATAGTTGCAACATCCTTTACCCTTTGATTCCTTGATCTATTAACATCCTTAGTAAGTATAGCTTCATTTTGGTATTTATCCTTTTAATAAAGTTAGATTTCCCCTTTAGCAATGATGGATATTTTGAAATTTGAATTTTCCTTTTGAAATTAGTGCATCAATTTAAATTATATGGAATGAAAATTTTGGCACAATTTTGGCATAATTCAACTTGAATAAATTAGCAATAGAGCATACCATACTTCATTTATAATTCATTAACAAATCACATATTTTCATCAAGAAAGATTCAAAATAATGTTATAAAAGTAGTCCACAATAACCTTAGTCCATATCTCCCTATCCCAATTAATCCAATCCAAACCTTAATCCATTCTTAAACTAGTAAATCAAGCCTAAATATCCCATTAATACCAAATTAAATCAATCTAAACCTTCAATGAAGAAACCAAAAATATAATCCCTATGATGATGGTTATGGTTTTCACAAAGACTACTAGTTATTTAGGAACCTCATGAACTAAAATAGAAGGAAAACTACTAGTTCCTCCACTATACTCAAGGAACTTGTTAAAAGAAACATATACATTTTGTAACCAAAAATAAACTCCCAAAGCTACATAAAAGTATTCATGACATTGAAAACTCTATCCAAGAAATGGATGTTGTCCTAAGGGTTGATGAGGGAGCAACTGCTCCAAAGATTAAAGTAAAATATATGAAAAAGAAGTCAGAAGGTCATGAAAAGGAATAAAATATTGCTTCTGTCCTAAGAGCTAATGAGAGAGAGCTGCAATCTAAAATACAAGTCCAAAATATTTACCATTGCTTGACTAGATTAAGTAGGTGCCAACATTAACCAATTTAGGAATGTGTGAGTTATTTTGATGTGAAAATATATACACGTGACATTCATGAACATACATAAGTAGGTGCATGTACACGTAATATTTATTAGTCTATGCATATTTTCATCATAATCATCATTAGTTGCATATGTTTGACACACTTGATGGTGATTACACATACATGTGACATTTTTCAACATACACATGACATTCATAATCATCATAATACAACATACATTCTACCATCAAGATAACCAATAATGTTTGTATATCAAAATTTTCATGTCCTCGTGTACAAATACGTCTTATACCATTTTTTAACCATCATAATCATCAATACAACTAATAATGCCATATAAATTTATTGATGTCCTCATGGACAAATATATCGATGCATCTTGTTATCAAGATATATCATAGATACACAACTAATATGTGCCATTGATATCCTTGCTTCGTAATGCACATCTCAAATCATTGCTACTCTCACTGACACCTGCATTATAATATTACAAAAATTGTTAAAAAAAGACACTATGTAAAAGTAATTGAACAATGAAAGCAACATGAAATCCTTGATGTTGGATGCATTGCCATTGAACCTCACGTCCTACTCAAAGATTGTGTAGAGAAATCACTACATATAAATATCAAAAAAGTATGGATTATAAACAAAATGAACAACAAATTCAATTGATCATTCTTTGAAATAAAATGCAAAATTATAATTCAAGATATTAAATTATATGAAGAAGATACCTCCTTATGAATTATATTGAATGTGTCCTCACTTTGAAGAAAAATGTTATAAATTTTATTTTGAATCACTTCTTGATGCAATAGTATTGTCCACAAGAATGCCCTACATTTGTTAAGAATTGTTAAGAAACATAAAATTAAATCTACTTTTGACTCAACAATCGTTAAAATTAAACATGAATATTGGAAAATGTGAAAATTGTAAATTTTTAAGTAATTTGGCAAATGGGAAGCTTGAACACATTGAGGTAGGAAAATAAATACTAGGAAAGGTCTCTTTTCATTTCCCAAGTCACCCAATTATTTAGGGGTGCTCTTTTTGTGCTAGTCTTTGAAGAGCCCTAAGAACCAAAAATTGTCAAACTCTGATGAAGCCATTATGGGAGCTTGTGGCATGTAGAAACACTTTGTCTAGACCTATAGGTGGATATCAAATCCCTTTAAACCAACCTCTCTTGATTTGGGTCAACTCAACAATGTTTGTGTGTTCTTGTGTCAAATGCATTCTTGCAAAAATTGTCAATGGAAAGCAATACAAAAATAGAAAGAAGCATTTTTTCTATTTTGTGCATCATGGAGAGAAACCAACTATACCAACACATCAAGGTGGGCAGCTAAACTCTATGAAAGGCATCCTCTTTCTTCCCAAGTCCTCCCGTGATTCTAAAGTGCACTAAGGGTAGTCTTAAAAGTGTTGTAATAGCAAAAAATGCAAAATTGTTAATTTTTTAGTATTTTTGACAAGTGGGTATAGACACTTAAAATTGTCTTGAATGGTATTATGCATTTGAATCTGATTGTTAACATCATTTCGTCCTGAATCACCTCTGAATAACTATTTAATTAAATAATCTATATTGTTTGGTTAAATCTATCATTTTCTCCTATTAATCAAATAATTAATTTTATTAGATTAATTAACCCCCTTTCTTACTAATTCTTATCCCATTTAATTAAATAATGCAAAACATTTAATTAAAACCCTATGTCTTCTCATTTGATTAAATAAATATAATTATTTAATTAAAATGCCATATTCTTCTAAAAAACCCTAACCCACCTAAGATTAATCAATTATGGATTAATTAACCTTGAACCACCTGCTAATCTTCATTAGCCAATCCTCTAGCTTTTAACTCCACATTGGTTAAATAAACCTATGGTTTATTAACCCCACTTGCACAAGTAATTAATTTTTACAATTTAATTAAATGACTATTTTCCTCACAAAAGGATATTCTCATAGAATATTCCTCTATTTTGGACTTTCCCTTCCAAACTATCAAAAGCTCTTATAAAGGATTTTAATACCTCTTACAAAGGAATTCAATAGGATCTTACAAGCCATCTTGTCTCTTAGAAGGGCATTTACTTCTCTTACACATCCTTACATCCTCACCCACATTCCTTAAATTCTCTTCCCAAGATGTGCACACACTTGTGTGGGCACATATCCCCATTGCTTATCTTAATGATCCTCCATTTAGTCCCACATTGCTTAGTTTTCACCCTTCTTCTAACCTTTCTTGCTATAAATAGAAGTCCCTTCTATTGGAAATGGATCCATCTTTTTATGTAAGCTTACTATACACATTTTTCACCCATATCTACATGCATTGTCATCTTTTCAGCTTGAATCCACTATCTTATTGCATTAAATCCACCACTTTACATCAAAATATTGAAGCTTATCCAACAAGGGATTGGGAAAGGGCCATATTCCACATCAATTTGGTACCAATACCCTTATGGGATGAGGTTTGGAGTACTTAGATATGATTTTATGCAAGTATATTTCATGTTGTTTCATGATTTTATATAGTTTGTCTTCATTTATTTGTATGTTCAAGTATTTAATAGGGAATGCGATTTAACCTACTAATAATGACTAATCATTGTGTGTTTGTTCATGTTTAGCTCGGGTTTATCTCATATTCACATTTTGCCATTAGAAGGAGGGATAACCATTTAATTTTTTGATTTTTTTTGCTTGAGATTCATATTTTATAGGTTCCAAAAAATGACGTCACGTTTGACATAACCAGAGGCTCACTTTTGCAAATTGCATCACTATTGTTAGGAAATATAGCGTCGCTATCACAAATAGTTCCGCTATCGAAATAGGGAGTCACTTTTGATGCGTTTTACCACTTTTGTCTTTTAATTATTGTGTTGATTTTGCTAAAACGTCACTATTGATCTCTCTATTTTCTATGCACTTACAGGTTTTCACCAGAGCGTCACTTTTGATACATCATCGCCTTTGTCATTATAACTCCACCTTTGTGCACACTGTCCATAGTAGAGCATTGCCTTTGTTGTTCACCAAAGCACCGCTATTGCAAAAAAGCACCGCTATTGATAGAGGAGCATTGCTATTGCAAGCACATCATTGCTATTGCAGGCTGAAGAGGAGCATAAAGCATTGGATTAAAAGAGGAAAAGCATTTTTAATGCTTATTGTAATAGTGTTTTAGAAAACATATGCTTTAGGACACTAGTTTTCAATTGGGCTCTAAAATTAACCATTGTAATGTTGTTTTCAAAATTGGCTTAAAATTGAACCCTTCACTTACTAGTCATTGCAATTTTGGTTAAAATTGAACAAAACAACTTCACATCTAGTTTTGTGCTTAAAAATAATTCATCATTCCTTTGAACTTGGATTAAAAAGAATAAGTGATTTGTGTGAGTGATCTTTCTTGGTAAATCTCTAGTGCATATCCTCTCCCCTTGTACTTCGTGTGATCTTGGGTGAAGAGAACACTCTTGATTTACAAAACTTTATTTTTTGTCATCTTTATGAGAGAATCTGCTAGGAGATACATCCTGTAGTGGAGAACTCAACGATTCTTGTAAGCATGTTTATCAGCGTGATATATCAAAGGTTGTGAAATTGTAATGAAAGTAGCTTCAATACTGGGCAACAACATACTACACATAATCCATCTCCGATAGTGGAAGGGAAAGATTGAAGAGCCTTAAGTGGCCAGCAGATGGTATTGTACATAAAGTGTTCATGGTATTGTCATTAAAAACCTTATTGTAGTTTCCATCCTTGTTTTCCAAAATGTTCCTTGAGAATGGTGCATTGGAATTTACTTCCAAGAAGTTACTTACCAAGTCTGATTTTTTGGTTGAGGCGTAGAGCTTAAGAGTTCATTCTCCTCCACTCTTCCATAAATTGCATGTAAAATGATCCCTTTGGGGCATGAGGTAAGCCCATTGTCAAAGATACATACCTTTTCTAGGTTTGTAAATATTCTCTTTTGTGATCTAGCAAAACACATTGCTTGGTTTCAAAATAACAAAAACAAACATTGAAATTTCAAACCCTTTGGATTTGGTGTGAATACCTTTGAAAATTCCTCTATTACTACTTGTCCCTAAGGATTTATTCTTTAGAGGCTTCTAAATAGTTGGACTTATATCTCAAATTCACACAATTCCAAAGTCAACATAGGAAAACTATGGCCTTGTCTTCTTGATTTTCACATAATGTACTTTGTGGGATAAAAGTTGCTTAGACATAGAAATTTTAGTTTGAAATTTAAGAAAGAAATCAAATGTGGTAAAAATGACTTCATTAATCCAAGATTAAATTAAATGAACACCCCACATTGATGTATGTTCAAACATTGAATTCAAGGAAACAAAGTGAAACAAAGAAAGTGTATGGTCAAACATTGTATCAAAAGGTCTTACCATACAAACATTGAGTTCTTAGGTTGAAAATTATGAATCAATCTTATGGTCCTACCAGGAAAACACATGATCTTTTGGGTTTAAAACACTCTTAGGGAAAAGCACGTTCTTCACTATCTTGGTCTTGTAAACAAAGTCCCTTTTAGGTTCATTTAGGATCAAACCAATCATTTCATCCATCCAGAAACATTTATCATTTCCATCCCAAAAACAACTTTAGAGCTTTGGAAACATCAACATTCTAGACTTGGGTAAATCATTAAAACTGTGATTGGATGGATTAGCATGGGATAGTTATACTTGATCCATGAAGAATCGAAGCATAAAAAATCCACTAACGTCAAATCTCAACAGGATCATTCAAATGAAAGTTAAACTAAAAATTTATCAAAACTAAGCATTCCAAACTATGAAACCATTTAAATGTCTACTCTAATATATTCAAAACTTATCCTATTGTGGGATTGGTGTTGCGTTGATGTGGAACAATGACCATTTTTCAATCTCATGGATAAATGAGCTTTCCCTAGTCGATTTTGTTGAAGAAAACTGATGGAACGGTTGTGAGATGTGTATGAAAACATGATTTTAATCTAAATGAGAATGTTACAAGATAATTAAACATGATTTTATGCTAAATGATGAAGATATACAAATGCTAACCTAATTCCAAATAGATTCTAACCTAAAAGATCCAAACCCTAACTAATTAAACAAGCTAAATGGGTGCATTATGTGATCATGGAAGCCATTAATGGAAGCTTAAAGCTAATTAATACAACTAAAATGTACTAAAAGATGCTAAATGTGTTCTAAATATGAGTGTGAGTGTGAGTGATTTCAACATAAGTTGGCTCTAAAAAGATGGATCCATTTGTGTCCAAATAGTGCTTTATTTATAGGAAAGTAAATGAGAAATGAAGGGTTGAGATTGAAAAATCTAATCAACGGTCAAGGATGGAGGAAATTGGAGGCATGGATCATGGATTCTCATCAATGAATGAGAATGCAAGATGAGATTTAATCAAGGGTTAACATTCCTTCAAACAAGCACACTTTTGACCTTTCTAATAGGTCACAAGTTAAATTGCACAAGAAGTCACAAGTCAACTTGCACATGAAGCTAAGTAAGCTTGTTGAGAAAAAAAGAATATTCCACTTTTTCAAATGAGTGAGGAGAGAGAATATTCTTTGGAATATTCTCATGGGTGAGGGAAAATGATAATTTAGTTAATTAAAACTAAATTAAATTATACAAAAGGGGGAGGAATATTCTATGGGAATATTCCTTTTGGAGGAATGTGCAAAGGGGGAATATTCCCTTGCATGTGGGGGGGAATTATATTTAATTGATAATTAAACAATATTAATTATGCAATTAGGGGATTTAGAAGAATTAGATGATATTCATTAAATAAAATAATTTAATGAATGGGGGAAAGGTGGAATGACATTTAATTAAATACCTTAGGGTTATTTAATTAAATAAGAATATTTAAGGATTTAAATTAAATAGTTTGATTTATTTAATTTAACAGGATGAAGTGTTAGCACGAAAGGGGATGAATTAACCCGATTAAATGAATTAGGTTAATAGATGTAAATGATACCATTAATTAATTAGCTTGGATAATTTATTAATTAGGCGAAAAGAGGATGGGTTTCAAGAGGAAGTGATGTTACTATACCTGATTTGAGTGTATAATATGATTTAGGACATTTTTCAGTGTCTACATTTTGCCCCTCTTTGAAGTGAGGTACCTACTACTTTGGTTCAAAGATTGATACTCTTCGGATGAAAAATTGCTACTTAAATCATTTTTTAATTTTTTTTCGGATGCCCCACTGCTGCCCTAGTGGAAGGAATAAGCTGGTTCCTTGCCCCGTTGAGAAATCGGGCAATTTTTTTGAAGTTTGGGTTGATTTCTTGACAAAGGTTAAAATGCTGCCCTAGGGGTCCAAAAAGGCTCCCGGATGCAAAAAAATGCCAAAAATGTGAAAAATGATGCAAAATAAGGTTCAATTTGGAAAAATTAGTGAAAATGATGAAATACCCTAGCTTGATGGTTAAATTAGGGCAAAAAACTCTAATTTTCAGGCATAAATAGGTGAGGAAGGGTCACTTTAAATTCATTTGTGCCTTCACACCTTGAGTATTTCTTTCACTTTAAGATCTAACTCTCTGACAAAATGGTGCAATGAGTCCTCCCATGACACATTTTCAATCGAGTTCGAGTGTACCAGAGGTTTCTAGGTGTAGGACCACCGATATGTGATTCAAAACTTGATTTGAAATTTGATTTTTAGTTGCATTTAATGCCTTTTGAAATTTAAACTTTGGTGGTGTCGATCTATAGCAACGCTATTTTGAGAAATGGTGTCGCTAATTTGATTTTTATCGATGCATATGTGAATTGCGATGCTTTGCAATTTAGAATTAGGGTTTTAGATTCTAAATAGTGACGCACATGTGTTTAGCGACATATTTCTTGATTTGAAAATTAGGGTTAGGGTTTGGCCAAAGTTAAATTGTGATGCATATGTTTTTAGCGACACAACTTGCGATTTGCAATGTAAGTGCCTAGGGCGTCATAGTTTGAAATTTGAATTATAGTGACGCTATCACAAATATCAACACTATCGTCATTTTGGGGGATAAAAACTCCAAACTTAGCCGAAATTTTTCAAACTTTGATGTCGTGTGCTTCATGGGTGCAGGAGGTTATCCCACCTTTGATGTCTCAGAAGCACCGGTCCATAATTTTGTCTAGACTTGGTGATTTATTTGAGTTGCGACAATAGCACTTGGGGGAGATTGGTCTGTGGTACGTTGTGTACATGCCCGTCGTTCGAACACATTTGGCGATGATGGAAACATTGTGCGAGCGATGGCACAACGAGATCTCGTCATTACACCTACCAACTAATGAGGCGATAGTGACGCTAAAGGATATATGGTAGATATTGCATTTTTTGATACATGATGAGCGCATGATATACGATGTTGACGCTGGCTACAATGCATGTCACGAGGTGATGGACCAGGAAGACATTGTTCTAGTCACTTCTTAGATTGAACTCAAGATGTATAGAGGTTGAGTGCCTACTTTCAGATTGATCATTGCACAACTATTATCTCAGGTTTGGTTGCTCCAAATCAATGAAGTAGAGGGTTCAGTCTAGGATGGGGCTTGGCTTGGAATAAGATGCTATTTCAAAGGACGCAATATGCATGGGGGCTAGTGATGTTGGCCTCCTTATACCATGATATGCATGATTTCGTATACTATGATGACAGGGCGATTGGCATAGAGGTCACCCTACTACACATTTGGGCCTAGGAGAACATCACTGTGCTCCAATTGATTGTTCAGATGACAAATGTAGATCTAGATGATCCTATCATCTAGAGATACAGGGGTGCCATCACTTTATAACACATAGGGCAACTTGGAATTCCCTATTGGTGTAGAGTGAAGATGATATGATAGTATTCAAATGAAGGCCCTGGCTTTAGATGCTAGCTTGGTATGATGATGTTCAACAACTTTTCTTTGCTTGATAGACCTAATACATGCAGGGTTGATAACATACCATCATTGAGAGTTATTTGCTCAATAGGGTGGCGAGACAGTTTGGTGACAGGTAGGATAGGCCAGATGATGCGTGCACTACCATCTTTGCCAGGTCAGCACGAGAGTCAACAACGTGGGGACCTACGATGGACTATCCCACGAGGTTGTCGAGGGATTTTGACAGTTGGTTGCTCGACCATGGGCATATGATCAGGAACAGGCAGATGCTTAGATTATGCCTGTTATGATGCATGGTTCATACCCCATCATTGATTGAAATATCCAGTAGGTGCACCCCCATGAGGGAGACTGAAAGGGAGAGGTGCATGCAGAGGCAGAGGTTGGGGCAGCGGATAGGATGGCCAAGATGGCCATGATCAGCAGGATAGACAGGTCCCAGGTGCACCACTAGGGCATCAACATCCTCCACAGTAGCCTCTGATATAGCAGTGGCCAGTGCAACAATAGCCAGTGCAACCACCACTGCCAGGGTCAGATCCCTGTGATGTATAGATACAATAGTTATAGTAGCAGATACAGGTGATTACGAGTGAGAGGGATTAGGCCTACCAACGGATTTTGATGATTATTGCTGAGAAAGATTAGGCTAGGCAGTAGGTACATGCTATCAAAATGGAGAGAGACCATGAGCATTAGCTCAGGTAGACTGCCGAGATGCAATTAGCATAGGAGGTCAGTTGGCATCAGTAACTAAAGACCATGACAGCTACAACCCAGAGGTGGATTTAATGTCTTCCAGATTATATAAAGAGGTTGCTACCGAGGCAACCTATTATCAAATGCACTACCATAGGGATGTTCCATAGGCACTTAGGTAACCAAATTACTCATAGAGGAGTTGGGCACATCCTAGGGCTGAGGATCATCCAGAGAGATAGCCTAGTAAGGGGAGTAGTCGCCAGGGCTAGCTTGCTTGTACAAACACTTTTTTGATTATTACCCAATTTTGTACACAAATATACATTCATGGGCTCCTTTTTGATAGCCTCCTGGACATTGTATTTTTGATCAATATACATACACTAATTTAGATATTGTATCATGAAATTCACCATTTTTTGATATATATATATGATATGATATGATACAGATTCAATATGATGCAATGTGTTCTTTTTATTGCATGCTTTATGAATGCATATGATGCTTATGATATGATGGGAGATGCTTATATATTATCATGTATGGATGCAATTATTTTATTTATGCTTATGCGACATGTGATGGTATATATGTGATATGAGATGTAATGTAATGCAATGGATGGATGTACTTCTTTTTTAGTATCTTTTCTATGCAACTTATGAGATGGATGATATGATATGCAGATGTGATGCATATGCAAATGATATGGATGCATCTCTTTTTGTGTATTTTTTTATGCATTTTTATGATGTGATGATGTATGGATATGGATGTATGGATAAATAACGTAGGTGTTCATGCTATGTCATTGTAATATATATGGGATATGATGCAATGTTTTAAGATGTTTAGAATAACAAATCTATATTATTCATCACAACTTAAATGAGAATGATGATGCAGGATATATATTTTATCATATGCCATGATTATGCTGTGATGTATGCATGCTAATGATTTGTGGATGTAGGATGAATGCATTGATGATGTTTTTGTTGACTGTCATGATACTAGGTTAGTGTGGAGAGAAGATAGAAGAAACAAGAGGATTGACCATTGATTTTGATGATTGCTTCAAAGAGTCCAACAAGTCTATGATCCACCGAGAATTTATTAGAAATGGTGATGAGTTCTAAATGAATGATGATGATGATGGTCTGCTCATACCTTGGGATTGGGATTTTCCATTATTCCTTATTGTTTGATATAACACATAGACATGATGCATCAAGGTATTAATTACCAGTACGACATTGTATCTAGTGTAATACAATTTGACTCTGGAAACAGATAGGATAGTTCTTGTTCACACCTTGACATACAGAAACCTTGTTGGAATGTAAGTTAGAAGTTTTAGAATATATCAGACCAAAGCATATGCAATAGTCAACAATGTACTGCAAACAACTTTCCTACACACAACTAAGCAAGTATGTGCCAAGATTATTTTACAAGAATACCCACAAGCACAAAAAATGAAAGATAATGATCGATGCCCCATTCCTTTCTCTCTAAATCATTTTGATAGATATCATCGAGAGGACATCAGAATGGGTAATTAAGATAAATCATAAGAAAAGATCAAAGACAAACAGTTAGTGTTATCTATATCTCTTGCTAGTTTAATTTTAGCTAAGGTGATTTTGGATATTGATGCCCATCGTAGAAAGGATGCATCCTAGGACATTTTGATTAGATGGTTTGATTTAGGGTGAGGTTGTTTGATAAGCCGATGATATAAATTCACTGACGCATTTACCTATGATCCATACTTTAGATTTCAACACTTAGGTTTTGACTTTACAACTTGTTATACTTGTTTTCTACTTTTTTTTCCAAAGGTTGAAGATGATGATAAATTTATCATGGATGGAGGGTTATTGTGAGTGAAAGAAAAATGCAATGGATGGTTTTGCATTTTCTAGAATATTTCAATATTTTTGATATTTTGAAAATGTTTTGAGGCTACTTTTGGTCTTTTTTGAAAGTTTATGTGGATGTTTTTTTTTTAATTATTTGAGGTTGTTTAGGGTTCTTTAAAAGATATTTGATGCTGTTTAGGTCTTTTGAATGTTTTCAAAATGTTTTTGGATTTTTCAATTTTCAAATGTCTTGGGGTTTTTTTATTTTTCTGATGTTTAGGGGTTTTCTAAGTTATCTGGATGTTTAGGGGTTTTTCGAGAGTTTCGACCAAGAACCTAACCTAATAGACCTATCCTAAGGGCCTCGAGGGTTGATCAAAGATTAGCCTTGCCTACGTTATACACGTAGAGACCACGTAGTTCAAATGACTTGACTTATTAAAAATGAGATATTAAGAGTTGATGAAATGCCAATTTATTATGATGGACTCCTAAAGGACTAACCTAGGATGTTTCGGGGGCACATAAATGATGGCCTTTCCTACATTCAAGCTCAGAGATGATGTAGTTTGACATGGTACTGTTTTTGGATTTTTGATGTTCAAACTTTTTAGGGATTTTGATGTGATTTGGATGTTTTGGATTTTACCTTTACAATTTTTGAATGTTTTTGGATTTTAGTTGTATAGGATTTTGATGTTTTTCAATTTTCGGCCATACACAATTTTGTAAATGTTTTTGGATTTTATGATGAGGTTTTATGAATGTTTTTCAATTTTTTGATGACATTTTGAGGTAAATGATACCTAGATCATGATGTTGATGTCACATTATGAGATATAAGACATGGATCAAGAGTTACTCAAAAACAAGAGTGCACTAACCTGTCCCCAGTTTCTAGCAATGATTCATAGTTTAATGAAAAACCCAAGATAGGTAATGTATATGTGAAGAGTTTCATTAGAGTTTTATCATCCTAGATATAGGATATGGGACTTCATGAGACAAAATGGTAAAGTGCCTGTCAAAATTTTTCCATGAGTAGAGTTGAAGTATACGCCGAATCTTTGTCAAGATCAAGATAAACTGGAATATTTGGATAAATTTGGATTGGATGGATGGAGGGAACATTCAATTTATCATGATAAGGATGAGATGCTTTTGTCTGAGAAGGATCATATAAACACTCGGTTCTACTCATGACACCTATTTTCCATGTTTTCATCATAGTACTTGCCCAAAGCGCCGCCATAGTGGTTTTCACTCGAGGAAGATTTTTATTTTTACTATTTTCTTGATTTTTTGGAAATTTACCCTCATGTTGAACCACTTGGTCCAGTACTTGTTACCAATTTTCACTACAACTCAATTGGAAGAGTTGATTAGTTTGTTTCATTTTAAAGTGGAAGTTCGGTTAATTTCTACATGTGCTTAAATTGTTGTTTGCTCTATATTTATCAAGTTTTAGTTACGCATTGTTTCAATGAACAGAGTTTCAAAGGTTTGCTCAATGCTTTGAAACATAAATGAAGTACAAAAAAAAAATACAAATGATAAAGAATAACAATTTCTTTCATTTATTTCAGAATGCTTATACATTACAGTATTTCATTTGTTTGCAAATACAAATGATCGTACAAATTTACACTTTTGATGCATTTCTTTTAGAATGGAAATGAAAGAATAAATTAAAGGATCCACACAAGCCATCGCGATAGCTAAAACCATTCATTGCAAGAAATGAATTCTACAACTAAAGGTGGAAAGAAAGAAGGAAGAAAATAACATAAGACATATCCATCATTGCCTATGTCATGATCTTCAGTTGATGTGCTTGCAACTTGCTTTGTCCTACTTCCAATTCTAAGTGTACATGTGGAAAATTAGGAAATTCCTATTAGAGCTCCAGATATGAGTTACACTACATGCTCTACCAACATAGATATAGTTCATTCCTTGAAATGCATGAAATCAGCTATGAATGAAGAGTGCAGTAATAAGAGCTTGAAAATAAAATGTCACATTATGAAACCTTTCAAACTTCATTATTTTATGCTGAAATTGTTTGTTCCTATGTAGGTATAGGAAAAGTCATGTAGCTGATCATCTCATGAAGACATAAGCATGTGGAGTAAAATGGGATCCCACAAGGGTAGAGCTCGACATGCTGCCCCTCAACATACAAATGGGGATGAGTAAGGAAATACAATTGTCATGCTCATATGAGCTGATCATGAAGGAGTGAAATAGATTTAAGCCATCAAGACAATCAAGAACTTTGTTCACTAATAACAATAAAATATGAGAACAACGAAGTGAAAATTACAAGTGAACGATGAGCTCAATTCAGATATAGAATCAAATGAAATGCATCAATTTCCATACTAATTTTTTTTAATATTGTTAAATTGATTGCATCTTTGCTGCCATGTGTTTTGGTCATTTTTATTCATGCTATTCAATATTCTTTTTTGGTGTAGCATGTGTTTCATGCTCATAAATGGTGATAGTGAAAAGGCATACATAATGCCTCATCAAGATAACACTAATAAATAATGGAAGCATATGAAGGAGCTTCAAGTTATCATTTGCCTTATTTCATGAGAATGTTGAGCTGAGAATGTGTCTTTTCTGAAGCATTCAAGTATATTGAATGGGAGGTAACAAGCATTGAAGTAACTCACAAGTAACCACTGGAACTATAATGTCTGAATGAAAATGTTGCATTCAATGGAGTATATGCATCAATGTATTTGAAAGAGAACAAGTGCATGGAACAGCCATATTTCAAGAGGACATAAAAATGTATGAAGAGTGCTAAGGATAGGAATATTGGTATTGTTAAATCAGGCCATTGAATGCTGAATACAATTATGAGTGTATCATTTTGACTAGATGCCACTTTTCAAGACAAATGAGATGGATGAATTTGAAAGCAAAAGAAGTTTTTATATGCTTGCTAAAAGTAAAGAATGGATGCAAAGATAGCATGGTGGACTAGAATGTAACATATTAAGTGTTGGAGCTCAATAAATGTGGAACAACATCATATACAAAGGAACACTATGAGAACCGAGTGCAACATTGCAATTAGTAAATGGCTTCATTATGTAGTGCCATGAAGGAAATTTAAAATCAATTTATTCTATAATTTTAACCCAAGAGGTTGTCTACAAAATCCTTATATACTTCAAATTTTTTTTGTGTTTGATGGAAGGAGAATCATATTATTTTATGGCTGCTTCAAACAACATATTTAATGCTTGTGAAATGCATTTAGTTGTGGTTTTGTCAAGAATTGGTTGAAGATAAAATTGGAGAACAATATATTGATATAGGAATAATGATAGAGCAATAAGAGCCACTAGATTTATTTGTTATAGGAGATGCACAATCACATAAATGAAGCTTTGCAACAGGGGTTTCTCATGATAACAAATACATAAATGGCTAGATACCCATTTTGATCTATAGTGGTCGCTGCCAGAAGAAACCTATTTTTTAAAAAAAAAGCAATACCCACTTGGGGTTTTCACCTCTAAATAACAAATGTATGGAGTAGTGTCATTTTTACACTATGGGACGAGCTGAAAAATTGGAGAGATGAAAAAATCTTAGGTAATGTGATAAGAATTTCACCAAAGCTCAAAACCCATTTGGGTTTTCTTCATGAGAAGCAGAGTATAAGTTTTTTAAGTCATACACAAGAATGCAGATATAGTGGGTTTATAAAATACCCAGATGAAAAGAAGAAAGCCCGCGACCTGGAGTGTGCTGTTGAGTCTCAAAGGTTTGCAAATTTCTTCAAAGGTTCAAAACCATCTAGGGTTTCTTTTTAATGTGAATAGGTATATGAAAGAATAATGGAGGCTCGAGTTTTCTTTTTCAACAGAGAAATAATCTTCAAGCAAGCCCGTGGCCTATACAATGGCTTGCATTCTTTTAAGGTTCATCTCTTCCTTGCAACAAAGAAAGTTCTTATAGTCTTTTATTTAGAAAGAAATGCAAGGGAAACAAAGGGGAGATAAAGCTTACCCTCATGCACCTGTAAAGAGCCTCTTAAGCCCATGGTTGAGCCATTATAGAGCTTCACCAAAATGCTTTAGACAAGTCTCCCATAGTGGTCGAATAGGAGGGATCGATAGGAGAGAAACAAGGCAAACAAAAACACATCAGAAAATGTTTATAGGCCGCGGCCTTATGGATGAGATTCATTCTCAAAATGGAATAGAGAAGCCATAAAATGGTTTAGTATTAACTTACCTTCATTGCCATTAAGGATTCGAGCCACAAAAATTCTAGAATGCTGAAGACCTTGAAACCCTAACTTCCTTCATGGCAGTGTCATATACAAAGCTTCTTCATTTTTTCACTTTGCAAATGAATGTGAAATGTTAGGGATTTCGCTAGTTTTGTTCTTTAGGGTTTCACTTTGACCTAAGTCACCTTGACATTTTTGTCACATTCATTTAAAAAATGATATGCCGATTAATACCTTCAAGGTATTCCATATGCCTTAGTGAATTATGCCTAATTCTTTAGGATTAGGTTTTGACACAATATATGCATAGTCTAAAATACCTAGGGCATTTTATTTTAATGTTGATGCTTATGCCTTAGAGATATTCATATATGCCTTAGGTTTATTTTTTTGATTGATTTTCTAGAAATCAATTAAAATGCAATGATAAATATAGGCATTATATTTTTATTGTTTTTAGAAGAAAAATCAATTTGTAGTGAGATTTAAAGTTGTAATATTTTTGCAAAGATTTCTAAGATCTTAATTGTAGAAATGGGGTAAGTTGAGAGGAATAAAATTGCAAATCATTGTAAAGGAAAAGATAAAACAATATTTTAGAGATTGTTTCATTCTTTTTGCTTTTTTTGGCAGTTTTAAGAAAGCAGTGAAGATTGAATTTTTCCTTGGGCGAATTTGAGTTGCATGGGGTGAAGATGAGGTGCTTTTTCAGCTTTTAAAGTGGGTTAGGCCTAGTTTTGGAGGTTTTTTGGATGGACATGTAGAAAGTATGAGTTTTCCACTTTTATTACACAAGATGATGCAGATTTGGAGGATTTTTTGGGCTTTCTTTTGGAGCTCGAATTAGGGTTTTGGAGAGATATATTTTGAAGAAAAACTTAGAGTTTTTCTTAGTTCAGATCATTGTTTCTTCCTCTCTTATTCATGTAGAGAGTTTTGTAAGAAAATTTTTGTACTCAAACTTTGGATACTCCTTTAGTTTGATAAAGCAACATTCCTATTTCTCAATTTCTGTCTCCTTTGCAATCTTAGTTTGATGTTTCCATTGTGATTCTGTTTATAGATCCTTTTTTATGTCATATTATTACAAATTTTGATACAAAAAGTTCAAGTGATATAGGTTGCATGTTGTGTTTGAATCTAGATCTTCAGTGAAATCAATTATGTATTGGGTGTTCATGATAGATTGTGAAGTTTTTTTTTCTTTTTTCTGAGAGCTGTTTGTGGGTAGATAATCAAAGTCATCATTAAAGTTTTGAAAATCACTTTAAGTCGTAAGTTTTAAATCTAGTTATCCTTCTAACCCTTTTCCATCAAAAACATTTAGAATATGATTATCATTCAGAGAACCAGCTCACTTTGGAGATTCCTTCTTCATATAGATTACCCACATCTAAAGAAGGTTTCCATGTGTCAATAGATAGTTATGTTTTTCTATAAGCTTATCATAGGGTGCATATTTGATTGATAACAATTTTTGGCATGCCTAGTGGGACCCTGACAATTGATTTCAGGAAGAGTTTTGATTTCTTAACTTGCTGTTTGGTGTATGCAATAGTTTTATTTCAGCCTTTTAGAGGTTTCTTATATACCTTGCGACTTCATCTCTGTTTCTACTTGTAGAATTAGTGCATCGTGTGCATGAAAAAAATATAGACTAGATCAAGTTTTGTGCCATTCGAGTACCGACAGTTATCCCCACCATGAAGGAGAGGCAGAACAACAAAGAGACTATTTGAAACACCTGTGAGGTCAAAATCAACACCTCCAATTTTCAGCTCTTTAGTCCTATCACCAGGAAATCATGTTCTTGTAGCACAAGCGCCGGAAATGGAAATGACAAGACAACACCAATTTGCACCTTTTAATGGAGGCAACCTATTGAATATTTCCCAACATGATGATATCCCATTCACAACCCTCAAAAGTTCACCTTTCTTTACTGGAGAAGATCACACAATTCTGGTTGACCACATTCAAGACGTTGCCACCTTATGCTTAGTTCACAACATCACTCAGGAGAACATGACACTGAGGCTCTTAGTTGCATCCCTAAAAGGAAAAGCATTGCAGTGGTTTAGAGGCCTTCAACCAAACTCCATCGCGGCGTGGGATGAGTTGGGTGATGGATTACACCGACAGTTCAAAGATAAGTCAGACCGTCTATACCTATTAGAACAGTTGAGCACGATCAAGAGAGTGCCGCATGAGCATATGGAGGATTTCAATTACCAATTCCAAAGAACCTGAGACTAAATTACTTTAACGGTAAAACCAACACCTCAACATGCTTTCTTATTTTTCTTAAAATCTTTGAACAACAAAATTTTAGTAATGATCCAATCTATGGGTGGGCTCACACTCCCTAATGCTTTTGGCATCGCTATTAGAGTGGAAAATTGTCTCATTCAAGCTGGAGAAATAGCTCCCAAGCCTTCTATGCCCTTATTTCCTGAAGTATAACTGCCTATTCCGATTGCTTTACCCCCTTTAGCTATTTTCCCACCTGTTCTAGCAATGGGATATCACATTGCAGTGCATGAATCTACTATCCCAACCCAGTCCCAAGAGCTTCAAGAGATTAAAAATATTCATAAGACTTTGGGAAATGTTCTCGTAAGCATTAAAAAATAAGTTGGAAAAGAGCATAAGCCTTATCAAGCTCCTTATTAGCAGAATCAACAAAACATACTAGCCTTTCAAAATGACTACCAAGGCCAAAAAAGGAATTTTAATCCTAGACCTTTTCAGCCCTTTAACCCAAACACTGCCAATTTGTCAAAGGAACTTGTAACACAGAATAACGATGACCAAGATTGCAATTGGTGTTATAGAAGCAACCAACCCCACAACTAATCAACATGCGTGAATGACATGAGAAATTAGGCCTTAATGGTTCAAAACAGCTATGTTGGTTTGGAAAATGTTATAGATTAGAATCAAGGACAACAAGATAACTTTGAAGTTGCCTTGCCAAATTGGTAGAGTTCTGAGTTTTGTGGTGTCAATGGTCAAGATCAGCAGAATTCTCTTGTTTCAGCCAATACTAGATCAAAGAAAAGAGTTATGGATTTGGGGCAGTAAGCTGGAAATGTATAGCAGCAATCTGCCAAGGACAAGCCACCTCTTCCTCTACCTCACATTACTCCTGCAACCCATCCTAAAGTGCCGATTCTGCAAAGAGGCCAAGATATACCAGGGAAAGATCACTCTAAGATGCAATCATAGCCTTTGTAGAAGGGAAATGATGCTACTGTTCTTAAAATTTAGCAAAAGGTGAGCCCTATTTCTTTCAATGTTGTTGAACATCTGAAGAAAGCCACAGTCAGCATGTCAGTTTTAGATGCTTTGCATACTTTGGGTCAAAACAGTTTGCTGTAGGAAGCCTTGGCTGAACTTTCTGTTTCTGTTGATGCAAATCAAGGAAGTGCTAAGGTTGTGCTTGCAAATAGTCTAGAAGTAAAAGATTAGCAAAAAAATCAAGAGGTAAAGCCCCCTCTGTTTTAATTAAGTATGATTATTGGTGATAAAATAGTACACAACTGTATGATTGATTCTAGTGCTAGTAGCTCAGTTATGCCCAAAATCTTAGCTGATAGGGTAGGTCTTGTTTATGAGCCTAATTCTCAAAAAGGTGTAGTTCAGTTGGATGGGTTTGCTATTAAAACTGTTGGTGTGATTGAGAATTTATCCCTTACTTTGCATGCATCCCTGAATTTTGCAATTCATCAAGATATACATGTCATTGACCTACCACCTCATTTTTCCATTTGTCTCTCAAGAGATTTCATAGCCAAACTGGGTGGGTTCTTATCTTCTGATTGGTCTCATCTATTCTTTAGAACAAGATATGGTATGAAAGTGACCATAAAGTTTGAGCCTCTGTCCAAAGACCATATCGAGCCATATGTTCTGAGCCCTATAAACACTAACCTCTATGTCACCCCTAGATTGGAGGAGCAAGCCATGACCTTAGACCACAAAACCCTTATAGAAAATGTGAATTTAGATGAGTGGGTAGCCAAAGATCATGAGCTTGATCCTTTTCAATACATAAATGAGATAGGATTAGGAGTTTATATGATTCATGAACTTGATATTGTTATGCCTAATTTTATCAAAGAGGAAGAGCAGCCTGCAAAAATAGAAGATAAGCTTTGGAAGCTTTACTTTGATGGCTCGAGAAGTAGCATAGGTGCTGGTGGTGGAGCCATGCTGATATCACTAGATGGAAACAAATATTATTCAACCTTCAGGTTTGCATTTAGTTGTTAAAATAATATAGTTGAATGTGAAGCACTAGTGCATGGCCTAGAATGGGCCCGAAAAAGAGGTATAAAGTGTTTACAAGTTTATGGTGATTCAAAGTTAATTGTGAATCAAGTTAGAAGTCTAAATGCTGTGAAGAATGACTTACTTAAAAAGTACAAGCATTGAGTGTGGGATTTGATTGATAATTTTGATGCTTTTAATATATTTTTAGTTCCTAGGAATGAAAATAAACATGCTGACAGGCTCGCTGCCATAGGAGCCCAATTTGATATTCCAAATGAGATTCACAAGGTATAGTCATGTCAGCATGTAAAAATTGTAGTCAGACCTTCTGTGCCTAACAATAATGTAAGTTGGTAGGTTTTTAACAATGATGAGAAAAATGTGAGTTTTTTAATTGCTGAAGCTGAGTTTGCAGATGGAAACCAGTAAAAGTGGTAGCAACAATATGATAACCAAATTGTGCAATTAAAGACAAACAAATTTCCAAAGGGTTTGGTGACCTTAGAATATTTTTTCAACTCAGATGATCAAGTATGGAAGGATAAGTGCAACATGACTGTCAAGGAAGAGCACTATGAGGCCATTGAAATTTTCAAGGGTAAGCTGTTAAAGATGGGAAAGGTATGTATGAATGAAGAACAAAAAACTCTCATTTTGTTATGTCAAGAGTTCAGTGATGTTTTTGCTTGGGAATACAATGAATTAAAGGGTTTTGATCCAGAATTAGCCCAACATACTATTGAACTAGAACCTGATGTGAAAATAGTAAGGCAGAAACAAAGACCCCTTAATCCCAAGTTAGAGCACCTTATTAAGGTTGAACTGAATAAGTTAATTGAAAGTGGCATTATTTTTCCTATTAATCATATGTCTTGGGTATCTAACTTAGTTCCAATTAGAAAGAAAAGTGGGGAAATTAGGTTGTGTGTTGACTTCCAAGATTTGAATAAAGCTTCTTTGAAAGATCATTATCCACTTCCTTCCATGGGAATTTTTTTTAAAGTGGTTTATGGTTTTAACAGATTTTCTTTACTGGATGGGTACTCAGGTTATAATTAGATTCTAGTAAAGTAAGAAGATCAGTTCAAAACAACATTTACAACCAAATGGGGCACTATGGCCTACAAAAAGATGCCTTTTAGCTTATCTAATGCTAGGGCAACATTTTAGCGAGCGATGGACATGGCTTTCCATGGACTCATGAACAAATTTGTTCTAGTATACTTAGATGATATTACTATTTTTTCAAAAGATGCTAACCGACATTTTGAGCATTTAAAATAGATTTTCCAAAGATGCAGAGAGTTTGGAATGTCTCTCAATCCAAAGAAGATTATTTTTTCTATCCATGGGGGAAGGCTCCTCAGACACATAGTTTCAAAGAAAGGTATTTCTATAGACCCTGAATGAGTCTCTGCTATTCTTGAGTTACCATTACCAGCCCACAAGAAAGGCTTACAAAGCTTTCTTGGAAGGATTTATTTCATAAGGAGATTCATACCAAATATTGCAGCTTTGTTGCAACCTCTCACTACTATGCTTAAAAAGAATATGCCTTTTAGCTAGACTAAGGAGGGTAAGAGAAGTTTTGAGCAAATAAAAGAATCCCTTGCAGCTACCCCTACCCTCATAAATCTGAACTATGATAGATATTTCATTCTTAATTTTTTTGGATGAATTGATTCTATTTTAGCTATGCTGTGCCAGCAAAATGATGAAGGCTTGGAGCAGCCTATGGCATTTTTCAGCCAAGTATTGCACGATTATGAGGTGAAGTATTCTTTTGTTGAGAAGCATGTTTTTTCTGTTGTAAGAAGCCTCAAGAAGTTTAGGCATATGTTATCCAATAACAAAATTTAGTTATTAGTTGTTCATTCAATTGTTAAGGATTTCTTACTTAACATAGATATCAATGATAAATGTGCTGGTTGGATAACTAAGGTTATGGAATTTGATATTGATAATAAGGTGAATAAGCTTGTTAGGGGAAAGGGTTTGTGTGAATAGCTTGCAAAAAATGAGGAAAATAGCTCAAAAGAGGTTGAAAATGTTGATAAAGTACTAAACAATGATGATATAGTTGATGTTTCAGTTCCTGCTGCTACCTGGGTGCAACAAATGATGCGCTGTTTGTAGATTGGTGAGTGTTGTGAAGGCTTGGATAGAGAAAAAATAAGGTAATATATATTACAAGCCATTCCTTATACTATCATTGATGGTATCCTTTATAGGAGAGATTTTCAAGGAGTTTTATTAAGATGTATTGAGCTTGATCAAGTTGACAATTTGTTAGCAAAATTTCATGATGGGCCTTCGGGAGGCCATTTTGTAGCAAGAAAAATAGCCCTAAAGATCACGTGGGCTAATTATTATTGGCCATATTTGTTTAAAGATGCAATTACTTGGGTCTGAAGGTGTGAGAAGTGTGCGTTGTTTGCTAGAAAATAGAGGCTTGCAACCATGCCTCTACATCCTATTCAAGTGGAACAACCATTTGCCAAGTGGGGTTTAGAATTCATTGGACCAATCAACCCACCTTCAAGTGTGGGTCATAAGTGGATTCTTATTGCAACAAACTACTTCACTAAGTGGACTAAAGCTGTTACTTTAAAAGAAGCAAACAAGACTTCTATACTTAATTTTTATCAAGACTTAGAGTCAAGATTTGGTACCCCAGATTTGAATATCTCTGACAATGGTTTATCTTTTATTGGTTTGAGGATTTATGACTGGTCAATTAAGAATAATATCTTTTTGAACACATCTTCTAACTATTATCCGTAGGGTAATGGGCATGAAAAATCTACAAATAAGAATCTGATCAAGATAATTAAGAAAAATGTAGAAGACAACCAACAGACATGGCATGAAAAGCTGAGGTTAGCCCTTTGGGTTGACATGGTGACTCCTAAAAGGGCCATTGGTTGTTCTCCCTATGTAATTTCTTATGGAAAAGAAGTTAAGTTTCTCGTTTCAATTAAATGAACAACCTCTTGAAGTAAGGTTTGCACAGTTGGTGGAGCTTGAGGAAACCAGAAAGGAAGCATTAAGGTAGCTTGAAATACATCAAGCTCAGATGAAGAGATCTTTTGATAAAAGGGCAAGGCCATGAGATTTCATCATTAGTGACTTGATGGGATGAGTACAAAAGTAAACCTGGATGACATTCCAAATTTGATGCAATTTGGGATGGACCTTATATGATCACAGAGTGCAAGGAGCACAACGCTTTCCAACGTTCTAAGTTGACTGGAGAGGTGCTGTCTATCCTAGTTAATGGGATCCACCTCAAAAATTTCCTCTGAGATAAGTACTATCATTTTAAATAGCAGAGTAGTTGCTGCAAATAAGTGCTTCACACACATTTCATTTCAGTAGTTTTGCTTTCCCTAAGTGCTGCTTTGCATGTGTGGCCATCTGGGCCTGTTAGTTTGCTTTTAAAACTATTTGGTTTTGTTTTGCTGTTGTTTGGAGTGTTACTGTTTGAGTTTCTAAGTATCATGAAGGGACAAATTTTGACTCTGCGCCCAATGGAATATTAAAGGAAATTGATCTAATGCTTACCAGGAAAGCATTCAGTGGAAATCACCAAAATGTTACCAATTTTCACTACAACTCAATTGGCAGAGCTGATTAGTTTGTTTCATTTTAAAGTGGAAGTTCAGTTAATTTCTACATGTGCTTAAATTGTTGTTTGCTCTATATTTATCAAGTTTTAGTTACGCATTGTTTCAGTGAATAGAGTTTCAAAGGTTTGCTCAATGCTTTGCAACATAAATGAAGTACAAAAAAAAAATACAAATGATAAAGAATAACAATTTCTTTCATTTATTTCAAAATGCTTATACATTACAGTATTTCATTTGTTTGCAAATACAAATGATTGTACAAATTTACACTTTTGAAGCATTTCTTTCAGAATGGAAATGAAAGAAGAAATTAAAGGATCCACACAAGCCATCGAGATAGCTAAAACCATTCATTGCAAGAAATGAATTCTACAATTGAAGGTGGAAAGAAAGAAGGAAGAAAATAACATAAGACATATCCATCATTGCCTATGTCATGATCTTCAGTTGATGTTCTTGCAACTTGCTCCGTCCTACTTCCAATTCTAAGTGTACATGTAGAAAATTAGGAAAGTCTTATTAGAGCTCTAGATATAAGTTACACTACATGCTCTACCAACATAGATATAGTTCATTCCTTGAAATGCATGAAATCAGCTATGAATGAAGAGTGCAGTAGTAAGAGCCTAAAAAAGAAATGTCACATCATGGAACCTTTTAAACTTCATTATTTTATACTGACATTGTTTGTTTCCTGTGCAGGTATAGGAAAAGTCATGTAGCTGATCATCTCATGAAGACATAAGCATGTGGAGTAAAATAGGCTCCCACAAGGGTAGAGCTCAACATGCTGCCCCTCAACATACAAATGGGGATGAGTAAGGAAATATAGTGCCATGCTTATATGAGCCAATCATGAAGGAGTGAAACAAATTTAAGCCATCAAAACAATCAAGAACATTGTTCACTAATAACAATCAAATATGAGAACAACGAAGTGAAAATTACAAGTGAACAATGAGCTCAATTCAGATATAGAATCAAATGAAATGCATCAATTTCCATACTGAAATTTTTTAATATTGTTAAATTGATTGCATCTTTGCTGCCATGTGTTTTGGCCATTTTCATTCATGCTGTTCAAGATATTCTTTTCTGGTGCAACAAGTGTTTTATGCTCATAAATGGTGATAGTGAACATCCATACATAATGCCTCATCAACAGAACACTAATAAATAATGGAAGCATATGAAGGAGCTTCAGGTTCTCATTTTCCTTATTTCATGAGAATGTTGAGCCGAGAATGTGTCTTTTCTGAAGCATTCAAGTATATTGAATGGGAGGTAACAAGCATTGAAGTAACTCACAAGTAACCACTGGAACTATAATGTCTAAATGCAAATGTTGCATTCAATGGAGTATATGCATCAATGTATTTGAAACCGAACAAGTGCATGGAGCAGCCAAATTTTAAGAGGACATAAAAATGCATGAAGAGTGCTAAGGATAGGAATATTGGTATTGTCAAATTAGGCCATTGAATGCAGAATACAATTTTGAGTGTATCATTTTGACTAGATGCCACTTTTCAAGACAAGTGAGATGGATGCATTTGAAAGCAAAAGAAATTTTTATGTGCTTGCTAAAAGAAAAGAATGGATGCAAAGATAGCATGGTGGACTAGAATGTAACATATTAAGTGTTGTAGCTCAATAAATGTGGAACAACATCATATACAAAGGAACACTATGAGAACTAAGTGCAACATTGTAATTAGTAAATGGCTTCATTATTTAGTGCCCATGAAGGAAATGCATAATAAATTAATGCTACAATTTTAACCCAAGAGGTTGTCTACAAAATCCTTATATACTTCAAAAGTTTTCTATGTTTGATGGAAGGAGAATCATATTATTTTATGGCTTCTTCAAACAACATATTTAATGCTTGTGAAATGCATTTAGCTATGGTTTTTTCAAGCATTGGTTGAAGATAAAATTGGAGAACAACCTATTGATACAAGAATAATGATAGAGCAGCAGGAGCCACAAGATTTATTGCTACAGGAGATGCACAATCACATAAATGAAGCTTTGCAACAGGGGTTGCTCATGATAACAAATACAAAAATGGCCAGATACCCATTTTGATCTATAGTGCTGCGGCCAGAAGAAACCTATTTTTTAAAAAAATTAGCAATACCTACTTGGGGTTTTCACCTCTAAATAATAACAAATGCATGGAGTAGTGTCATTTTTACACTATGGGTCGAGCCTAGAAATTGGAGAGATGAAAAAATCTCTGGAAATGTGATAAGAATTTCACCAAAGCTCAAAAACCATTTGGGTTTTCTTCATTCGAAGTAGAGTATAAATTTTTTAAGTCATACACAAGAATGCAAAAACAATGGGTTTATAAAATACCTAGATGAAAAGAAGAAAGCCCACAACCTGGAGTGTCCTGTTGAGTCTTAAAGGTTTGCAAATTTCTTCAAAGGTTCAAAACCATCCAGGGTTTCTTTTTAATGTGAAGAGGTATATGAAAGAATAATGGAGGCTCGAGTTTTGTTTTTCAACACAAAAATAATCTTCAAGAAAGCCCACGGCCTGTACAATGGCTTGCATTCTTTTAAGGTTCATCTCTTCCTTGCAACAAAGAAAGCTCTTATAGGCTTTTATTTAGAAAGAAATGCAAGGGAAATGAAAGGGAGATGAAGCTTACCCTCATGCGTCTGTAAAGATCCTCTTAAGCCTGTGACTGATCCATTACAAAGCTTCATCAAAATACTTTAGACAAGTCTCCAATGGTGGTTGAATAGGAGGGATCAATAGGAAAGAAACAAGGCAAACAAAAACACATCAAAAAATGTTTATAGGCCGTAGCCTTATGGCCAAGATTCATTCTCAGAATGGAATGTAGAAGTCGTAAAATGGATTAGTATTAACTTATCTACGCTGACATCAGGGATTCGAGCCTCATAAATTCTAGAATGCTGAAGACCTTGAAACCCTAACTTCCTTCATGGCGACGACATAGCCAAAGCTTCTTTATTTTTTCACTTTGCAAATGAATGCGAAATGTTAGGGATTTTTCGAGTTTTGTTCTTTAGGGTTTCACTTTGACCTAAGTCACCTTGACATTTTTGTCACATTGATTTCAAAAATGATATGCCAATTAATACCTTCAAGGTATTCCATATGCCTTAGTGAATTATGCCTAAGTCTTTAGGATTAGGTTTTGACACAATATTTGCATAGTCTAAAACACCTAAGCCATTTTATTTTAATGTCGATGCTTATGCCTTAGAGATATTCATATATGCCTTAGGTTTATTTTTTTGATTGATTTTCTAGAAATCATTTAAAATGCAATGATAAACATAGCCATTATATTTTTATGATTTTTAGAAGAAAAATCAATTTGTAGTGAGATTTAAAGTTGTAATATTTTTGCAAAGATTTCTAAGATCTTAATTGCAGAAATGGGGTAAGTTGAGAGGAATAAAATTGCAAATCATTGTAAAGGAAAAGATAAAACAATATTTTATAGATTGTTTTATTCTTTTTGCTATTTTTAGTAGTTTTAAGAAAGTAGTGAAGATTGATTTTTCCTTGGGCGAATTTGAGTTGAATGGGGGGACAGATGAGGTGCTTTTTCAGCTTTTAAAGCGGGTTAGGCCTAATTTTGGAGGTTTTTTGGATGGACATGTAGAAAGTGTGAGTTTTCCAATTTTATTACACAAGATGATGCAGATTTGGAGGCTTTTTTCTAGGCTTTCTTCTTGAGCTTGAATTACGGTTTTGGAGAGATATATTTTGAAGAAAAACTTAGAGTTTTTATGAGTTCAAATCATTGTTTCTTCCTCTCTTATTCATGTAAAGAGTTTTGTAAGAAAATTTTTGTACTCAAACTTTGGATACTCCTTTAGTTTAATAAAGTAACATTCCTATTTCTCAATTTCTATCTCCTTTGCAATCTTAGTTTGATGTTTCCATTGTGATTCTATTTATAGATCCTTTTTTATGCCCTATTATTGCAGATTTTGATACATAAAGTTCATGTGATACAAGTTGCATGTTGTTTTTGAATCTAGATCTTCATGCAAATCAATTATGTATTGGGTGTTCATGAGAGATTGTGAAGTTAATGTTGTTTTTTTGAGAGTTGTTTGTGGGTAGATAATCAAAGTCATCATTAAAGTTCTGAAAATCAATTTAAGTCATAAGTTTTAAATCCAATTATCCTTCTAACCCTTTTCCATTAAAAAAATTTAGAATAGGATTATCATTCAGAGAACCAACTCACTCTGGAGATTCCTTCTTCATACAAATTACCCACATCTGTAGAATGTTTCCATGTGTCAACAAATAGTTAAGTTTTTCTACAAGTTTAGCATAGGGTGCATATCTGATTGATAATAGTATTGATGTAGAGTCCACTGTCATAACGTGCTAGTGATATCCTGCCTGAAGAAGCTACTTTGCTAAGATACAAGTACTTGAATGAAATCTTGAAGAACTATTTTCTGTCTTGTGGATACCAGAATTAACCTTGTCTATGTGCACACATTGTGATAAAGTGCCTTTAGAATCCTTATGATGAAGGGTAGCTGCCAACACATGGTCAATGAGAGAATTGGATATCATGAATGGAGTGGATGATGACATGTATGAAGGAATATGAGATGTATTAGTTGATGGTTTGGAACCTTTGACTCTCCAAACTTGGGAAGATGAGCAATGATGGGTGGGAATGGAGGTTTTCATGGAATTAGGACCTACCGCTGGGTATACCTTGTTCCTTGCTTGAGAATCCTTCTTTTGTATTTGAGGACACTTTTGATGGATACACTTCCCTTTTTGATTTTTCCCCATAGTTTCTTTGACTAGTGGAGTTTTGGAGGGATGATTTTCTTTATTTTTCTTTGGTATCCATTGGTATTTTCTTTGTCCTTTTTCCTTTACTACATTTTATTTGATGATTGTCACCTTGTTTTGATAGGAATTATTGAACTTTTTATGTTGGTCCCCATTTTTGTATGAAATGATGGGTGAATTCCAACTCATGATACAACTAGTTGTAGCATTGACTGCATTTTCATCATAAGGATCCTTTGTTCCCCATATGTCAATGTTTGTTGTAGACAGGATTTCTGTCGGTGTTGTGAAGGTATTATCAATACCTAATCCTTTTCCCTAATAATGTATCCTTTGATCCATAGCAACTAAATATGACCTGTCATGAACAAATGATATCGCTATGGGTTCCTGGTGTTCAAGAATATGAACTAGTTGCTCTAATTCTATGATGCTATCTGTTGATACTACTTCAAAAGATGTTGGCACTGACTCAAAAGATGTCAATGATGTAGAAACACTATAAGAATCAAGAATCTTGGCCGTTTCTTGCTCTTGTGTAGGAATACCAAGAGTGGGAGACTCCTGTTTTGGATGAAGAATGTCTATATGTTCGTCATAAAGAAACATCTCAGGGGTGATATTGGGGATAGGGGTTCTTGATCCTGACTCAATTTAGAGTAACTTTCGTTATCCTCAAGAGCCTCCTCTTGACATGATCCTTGGGTGAATGATAGCTCATCGGTAAAAGACTCTTTGCAACAGTCGATAGGTATGTGTGCAACAAATGATTTTTCTAGTTCATTTGGAACTTCTCCAACATGCCCAATAATTGAGTCATATGTGGTAGATATATCACAATTTGATATCCACTCGATGTCATTATGGTATAAAATACTGCTAAACACTATTGATGGGTTTGGAATTTGTTTTAAAAAATTATCTTAATGTGTATCTGATTCCTCATGTTGTGATAAATAAATATGTCCCATTGTGGTATCAAGTGTATCGTTTATGTTTTTTGAGGTTGATTCCTTTCATGAATCTTTTTCTTTTGTATGATTAGGCATAAGGTTTGTGTAAATTTTCAAATTTTCATTCCTAGATTTTTGATCGACATCAATGTCTCCTCATTTAATAAGATCTTCTATTAGATGTTTGAGTATAAAACAATTTTGTGTGTTATGACCTTTGTATTTGTGAAATTCACAAAAATGATTGTCTCTATAGCTATGAGGTTTGACTTGTGGCTCTTGATAGTTTGAGAAATCTGGGAGTGTGATAAGGTTAGACTTTATCAACTGCTTCAACACATCCTCCATAGGTTCCCTTAAGGGAGTGAATTGTCACTTGGGAGCATTGTTTGTTCTTCGTGGTCCATGTTGAGTATTTGTAGCATTGATCATTGTTTGATTGTTTGACGATGACATGTATGGTTGTTGTGTATTCATGGTTTGGGTGTTTTCTTGCCTAGGAGCAGTTAAGACCACCTTTGCATCAACAACACTATCACTAGTAACATTTTTGTTCTTGGCCCAATAGCAAGGCTTGTCATTAAAACTAGTGGATGGGCGGTTGTCTTTATACACTTGTGTATTTCCCTATGAGATTAGGGCTCTCTCGATGTTAAGGGATCTAGGGACAAGCTTGTCATAAGATGTTATGCATTGCATTTTCGAGTGGAAGGATATATTTGGATCTATATTTTCTATGATAATTCCCACTTGTTGTTCATCGGGAAGTGGCCACTTGCTTTTACTAGATCTTTGCTTCCATCGTTGCAAGAAATTGGTGAAAGATTCTCCTTTGTTTTGTTTGAGAGTATACAAATCTTCTAAGCTTACGTCCATGCCAAGATTGAAGGAGAAGTGATCTATGAATTTGTCAATGATTTCTTGGAAAGTTTTGATGCCCGGGGGCTTGTGAGAATCAATCTTTGGTAGGACCTATTAAACTTCATGGGAAAAGGTGCATCAAATAGGACTCATTATAGGCAACCTCCACACACATGACATTAAACTCTTTGATATGGTCCACAGGATTTCCTCTCCCTTTGTATTTATCAAATTTGGGGATTTCAAAATTAGGAGGGAATGGACCATTGCGATGTTTCGATCGAATGGATATGGACATAAGTTCTGTGTATGGGGCTTCTTCATCTTGCCCATCCAGAAATCTTGCATTTCTTGTGATAATGCCTTAAGTTGCGATGCTACATCATCTTGTGGGTTTGGTGGAGGAACATATGTTGTGTATTGTGGGATGGATGACAAATTATATGTGGGATTCTAATATGATGAGGTGTTGTATGGTGTGTATGGTGGTGAAGGATAAGGTGATGATGGTGTAGGCATATATGTTCCTAGCATGTTTATGTTGATGATGTTTTGTTGAGGGTTATAGTAGAAACCTTATTGTTGTTGTTGTTGTGTGAGAAATTGTTGTTGTTGGCCATACTTTTGAGCTTGCTGTTGGGATTGTTGCTATTGTTGGGCTACTAAGGTGGCTTGTAGTGCTACTAAGGCTATTTGGTGTGCTTGTTGTTGTTGTTGTATAGCTAAGGCTGCTTGTTGGGATTTTTATTATTCATGTGCTACTAAGGCTGCTTGTTGTTGATGTTGAGCTACTAAGGTTGCTTGCTATTGTTGTTGTGCTGCTAAGGATGCTTGTTATTGTTTTTTCTATTGGACTTCTTGCTGATAAGCACGATGTTCTTTTTGTAAAGCTAGGGAATGTGCTTGCAATGTAGGATGAGTTGGTTGTCGAGACATCTACAATGGGTTTTGGGTATTTATGTTTTGCATGGGTTGCGGGTTGTTGATGAGAGGTTGGGGGTTCCCTTGGTTTAACATTCCTTGTAAGATAGTGGATTGAGATGGATGAATGTAATTTTGAGGCCCCATTTGATTTTGCATGATGTGGGGGACCAAGGGGAAAGATGATGATGGTTCCATTAGATATTGTGATGGAAATGACACATTAGGACCTTGAATCCATTGATTAAAAATGTTTCCTTGACCAATGTTTTGGGGATTTCCTTATGTTTGGGATGTGGTCAAGGTATTATCTTGGTTGATGGGGTTCGTGACCAAGGGGTTGTTTTGATTTGGGTTGATGATAGATGGATTTGATGTGGATGGTGGATTGACTTGAGTAGCTTGGGTAACCACTTGTTTCGATGTGTCGATGGGGTTGCTGGAACCACTTGTCAAGGGTTGAATTTGTGTTAGAGTGTTAACATTCCCTTGTTATCCTACTTGAGGTACTTGGTTCACATTACCTTGCATACCATTAGGCACACTTGGGGTATTTATGGTGATGGATGAAGATGGTTGCACTTGAAATGTCAAGGTTTTTGTGGTGTCATGGAATGTAAGTGGCTTGCCAAATGTTGGGGTCCAACTTGTGTTTTGGAGAAGGTTGGTGGTCAATTAAATGGTCGTGTTGTGAATACCCATAGTTGTGTTTGTTCCTAGACATATAGTGAGACCAAGGTTGGTTCCTAGCCTAGTTGCAAGATTAGGAATAGATGTTTGATTTAGCGCTAGTGATGGAGTTGTTTGAATAGTGGATGAAGTCAAGCCTTGTGTTAATGATTATGTGACAAAATATGGGGAAATTGGAACCATGTTTTCTTAGGTTTGATGTTCTTGTTTGTACTCCAGGATTTCTTCCTTAGTAAGTACAAATGGGTTGTTCTTGGTGAACCGTAGATTTTTGGCACCCTAATCCTTTCTAGCATTTCTAGGGTTTTCACCTAAAAGGAGAAAGAAGAGCCAAAAGTATAAGTAGGTTCACTCAAATTATGCAATGTATGATGTTATTTAAACTAAATGGAATAATATGAGTGCAATTAAATAAAATATTTGATAGATTATGAATGCAAAACCTAAGAACAATGCTATGTTGGAAAACATAATGAGATATGGAACATGAACAAATGTATGAACAAATGAAAAATAGAAAGGAAGAAGGCTGATTCAGAGTGCACCTGGGCAGAGAATGGAGAATCTAGAATATTTTGAGTGTTGATTGAGATCACTAAAAATCACTAGTGGGACTCATTCACCACTGATGGTGAATCAGTCCTGCTACTGATGGAAACTGTCAGAAACTAGTTTCTAAGTGTCAGGATCCAGAATCTGACAAAATTTGGATTTCCAGCCTTAAGGTGGGACTCATTCGCCATTGATGGTGAATCAGTCCTCTCCCAAAATTTTGAGTAATCAGGAACCAATTCTATAGCACCAAATCGAAGGTTGTTTGCTTCTTAGGTTGACGAAGTGAATTATTTAGAAAATGAACAGAATGTCTTCTCTAAGCTTGAAATAGGTTGTAGTTGACTTGAAACACTTTGTTGACTTCTTTCCCACTTTTCAACACCTAATAACTTGTCAAATCTGCATACACAAGTCTACAAACACACATGCAATGGGGGAAAAATTGTTAAGGGTTAGGTTATAGGGATTTTTCTTGGTCAAATCCCACTTTGGTAATCAAACCATTAATGAAATGATGAAATGGAAGAGAATGATAATCAAATAACATGCAAATGCTATCAACTTACCAAACCCTTGTTGAAGAAAATATGAAGATATATCAATGGTTGCCTTTGAATGCTTGATTGATGCTTGATTAGATGATGCAAAGTGCTCAAATAATTTAATGAATGCTTGGATTGCTTGAATGAGTTAGGGGATTGTAGGAGATATGTAAAATGAGGAGAAAAACACATATTTATACACACTTGTGCCTTAGTAACCCAATGACACCTCATCATAGGCCAACATAAGGTGATTTTAAATAAAAACCAAAAATAAAATTTGAAATATTTTGAATTTGGAGCCAAGAGGGATTCATTAGCCACCCATGGCAAATGGTCCCACCTTGGACTTCAATGTGGGTGTTGGGAATTAACTTGCATTTAACGTTGTTTGTCAGGTTTACATTCAAAAACACACTTATTTAAGCCTTATAAGGGCATAAAGGGGTAAAATAAATCATAAGAAAGGGGTAAATAGTGAAGTTATGCCTAAGAAAGCATGAAATCTTGTTACAAGACTTTACAACACTTCAAAATAGAACTTGATGATGAATAAAAAGGTGATTATTAGGAATTGTAATTAATAGAGTCTAGAAAAGTGTAGAAATGTTTTACAACACTTCACAAAACCTTTGCAAGACATCATAATTTGAATTTTAAGGACCTAATGTGAATGTTTAAGCCACATTACAACATTAAATCAAAGAAAAATGGACGAAGCATCAAGAGGAAAGGCCTAAAAGACCATGGAAATGATAGGGGACCTTTTTTCTATGGTGCACTTGGTGTCCTCTATCTCATAGGGCCTTGATGGCGACGAAGGCTATTGTGATGGGGTAACATGAATTCTTGGATCAAATTACAAAGGATTAATATCACTTGAGGTGAATGTGACTTTTTTTTTCTCCATGATTCTCTTGTGTTGTGATCTTGTTTTTACCATAAATTTTGTGTCACCTATGGGAGAGTTATGTTGAGATTTGTAATGTTTGAACTCTCTAGTTGACTCAAATTTAGGTAGAAGGGATGTTATAAGTAGTTTTGGAGAAATGGTAATAATGGGAGATGAAAAAGGTGAATGATGTGGGAAGTGATCTTTGCAAACGCTTTGGGATAAGAATTTTTACTTAAGTTTGATTGTTTGATGTTTGAATAAAGAATGTTTATGAAATTATGAATCTTTAAGGTAGACTCGTGACCTTCAAGATAAACTAGTTCAAGGATGATAACTAACTTAACCAAATTCATGGAAAATGATTCATTTCACATAAAAAGTATGTAAGTTAGGGTTTGGGTTGATTGATGTTTAAGTCAAAGACTGTTGGTGTGTTCAATTTTTTTGTAAAGTTTGGTGAAGTGAAGTGTGAAATTTGATGAAGGGGAGGATGAAATGTTTGACGCAATGTTGACCTAGAATGAACCTTTATTTTCCAAGGCCAAGGTAGTGAGAAAAATGTTATACCTATAAAGTGATAATTTACTCCAAGAACTCAATAATTTTGGAAATAGGACCCAATGATCTTGGTAAAGTGAAACTCAATGATTTGCAATGCTTTCCTTATATGATAGTGAGCGTAAGGTTTGGTTGTTCCACAAGAGTGATTGGACACTAAATGGTCATGTGGGGTTTAATTTGACAATTTATCTTGCTTAAGCGAATTTATTTTACCACAAACACTTGTCTTGATTAAGTTCAAACTAAATGTCTATAAAAAACACCATAAATTTCACAAGGTTCATTTTGTGAAAAGGATGAAGTTCAAGCCATAGTTTCTTAGGCTAACTTTGGGAAGTATGGATTGAGATATAAGTCAAGATATTTAGAAATCTCTAAGGATAGAAATCCTTAGGAAAAGCATTAATATCAAGGCTATTTCAAATGGTATCCATACTTAGACCAAAGGGTTTGAAATTTTGAGGAAGATCGTGAATGTTTGTTTGTAATGTTTTGGAACCAAGCAAGTATTAAACTGAATCACAAGAATTTACAACCTTAGGTTCAAAAGATACTACTTGCTGAATCCCCACTCAGATTTCTCCAAACCCTAAGACAATACAAGCAGTTAGAGATTTGGCGACACTGGCTCGCCTCTATGACACACATTTCTCGAGACCACCAAATCTCAAAATCCTGAAGATCCAAAGATCCTAAGGATTTTTTGTTTCAACAATGAATAGTACAAATGTGGGGCGGCTTCAGAGCAACCATTCCTGCACCAGAAAGCATACAGGTTTTTGGATTCTAAACTATTGGTTTGTAATAAGGGCTTTCATTCAAGGTGGCCATACACATGGCAAGATTAGCTCAAGATTATGGTGAATCAAGAGGCCTCTCAGTCTCTTCCCAAGAAGAGATTTTAACGTATCACATGTAGATACTGAGGGTGACAATTTTTGGTATGATGCATCCACACCTGTTGTTTATTCTTAAAGTTATCATGCATTAGCTAATAATTAATTAATCTTTAATTAACTATTAGTCTAATTTATTCTCATGCACTTAAGCTAAACTTAGGATTGTTTTAATGCTTTATTAGTTGAGCTGATATTAGATCATTATGTCTCATCTCATGTAATGTTGACACTTGTCATGATCTAATCCATTTCTCATTTAGGGCTTTTCTCTTATAAGCAATCAACCCTCATTGTAATTATATCTTGAGCTTTCATATCTTCTTGAGAGTCTCTTGCTTCTGTAGCTTTTTCTTGTTGAAAAATATTGCATATATTGTTTGCAGATCTCCTACGTAGAAGGTGTATTTGTTTGTTGTTTGATCTTGTGGCTCATGGTTTTGTACTTGTTTCACATTTCTAACATGGTATCAGAGCATGGATTCATCAAACCCCTTCTTGACTAATGAGATTTTCTTTCTTCAACGAGGGTTGTAGACTTCAGATCTAAATACCCTTTGCATTTTTTGCAAATTTTGGAGGTGGGTGAATTTTTGGTGCATTTTGGCATGAAAAGAACCTCACCATTCGATTCAAAGCTATTGAGAAAGTCAAATTTGGCTTTTTATTTATCTAATTTCGATTCCTCACGTCAGATATACAAGGGTTTGAAGTGGTTGCTTTGTTTCCAGATTTGAAGGGTAGCTACAATTTTGGTGCATTTTGAGCCAAAACGGATGTCACCATCGTGCTCAGAAGGCCAAAAAACCTTAAGATGGCTGGTCAAATCACCAAAATCCATGTCAAGAGTTTCTGAGGCAAAATTTTTTTGCCAAGAAGGCCATATGGCCTTCCCAACACACGGATCGAGGTAAAATAAAAAAATATTCTGATATTTTTTCCCTACAAAATTTCAAAAAAATCAATTTAAAAAAAACCCTTTTAAAAGGGCCGATGCAGGTTTTTTTGTTTTTTCTAAAAAGTATATTAATTTTTTTTTATGGGTGTAGGTACTCAAGGTACTTGCCGCCCCTTGCTACGGTAGAGGTGGCAGACCTTGAGCCCTACCCCCACATTGGGAGGGTACTGCCCTGCCACTTTGGCAGGCGGTGACCCCCATGTGGGCTCGCCAACTTTATTTTTTAAAAAAATACAAAAAGTTTTTTTAAATATATATTTTTTTAAATATATATTTTTTTAAATATATATATTTTTAAAAATATATATTTTATATATTTTTATTAAAAATATAATATTTTTTTTATGGATTTTTTTAAAATTTAAAATAAAAAATTGGTTTTTTTTGCAATATATTTTTTTTGCAAATAAAAGTCACATGTAGCTTAGTTGGAGAATTTTTTTCTGGCACCACTATATTTGGCGGGCCTATATTTTTGGAGGTGTTTTTGAAAAATTTGGTGGAGATTTTCTTTTTCCCTACTCAGCTCCTCTCCATTGGGCTTTTTAGTTTTGCACCTCATATTCCAGAGGCCATATCTTAATCATACAATGGTCTTTTCCAGTGCAATTTTTTTTGAAATGGGGTAGAATTTTGAACTCTTCACGATGGTGCAGGTGTTTTCTAGTTTTGACTTCTGGTATTTTCCAAAATTCAGTTTTCTCAGTGTTGTTACTGTTTAGTTCTCATTTTGGAGACTTCGACGAGCCATATCTTCTCCATCCAAACACATTTTTGGGTTCTATTTTTTTGAAAGTGCATGTTTTTTCATGTACTTCATCATTCTGCTACCACTTTCCTCTCTCTCTCTCTCTCTCTCTCTCTCTCTCTCTCTCTTTCAGAGAATTGTATTTTTAGCATGTAGTCCTTTTTTTGGACATTATGGGCTCCCATTGTATGAATTTTCATTATGTAAACGCTTTGAAATAAATTGCCACAACAGGTGTATGCATTATTAGGATTGTACATCACTTTGTGTCTTATTGTACTTGCACTATGCTATAAAGTGCCATGGAGGGGTTTCATGTTTTTCCTTTGTTTGCAATCATACCTTTGTTAAGTGAGTGTCCCTTCCATGACAACAGCCTCATACATGTGTGCCTTTTGTTTGCACACCCTTTATATGTGTTGGTACTTTCTTGTTTGCACATTCAAATGTTCTTGATTCTTCTACATGCGCTTCTTTCTAGCATTCAATTTTAGTGTACCTATCACACCTCTCGCTTTTCAGCATTATGGGGGGTTTCTACTGTTGGTGCTACTACTTCTTTGGTTTCACATTGGAGTGATCTATGTATACAATAGTTGTTCCTATGTACTTTTAGATGTAGCGTACATTAGTGGCTGGTTACTTGCATTTCAGTGAGATGGATCAATTACCATATGGAAACTCTTGCATTCCTATTTATGGAGGTTCTTCATGTCAACACTTTATCAGTCATCTTTCGAAAATAGTTTACAACTTCGTGCTTCTGGATGTTCTAAGATGTTGCTATTTTTTAGGACATTGTCTTGTTTGGAGGCTTCTGTAGTCCTTCACTTGGCATTCATCTCTTTTTGGAATGGAGTTTTTCCCATGAGGTTTTCTTTATTTCTCTGCATTATAGAGATGTTCTATTTGTACATGGGTACCTTACATGGCCTTGTTTATCAGGACTCATCATGCATTGTTTTAGGGTTTTTAGCTACTCCCTAAGTTCATCTTAAGGGGGGGTGTTAGAGTTATCATGCATTAGCTAATAATTAATTAATCTTTAATTAATTATTAGTCTAATTTATTCTCATGCACTTAAGCTAAACTTAGGAGTGTTTTAATTCTTTGTTAGTTGAGTTGATATTAGATCATTAAATGTCTCATCTCATGTGATGTTGAAACTTGCCATGATCTAATCCCTTTCTCATTTAGGTTTTTTCTCTTATAAGTACTCAACCCTCATTGTAATTATATCTTGAGGTTTCATATCTTCTTGAGAGTCTCTTGCTTTTGTAGCTTTTTCTTGTTGAAGAATATTGCATATATTGTTTGTAGATCTCTTGCATAGATGGTGTATTTGTTTGTTGTTTGATCCCGCATAGCTCGCGGTTTTGTGCTTGTTTCACAATTATAACATTTATGACTTTCGTCACAAACAAATTTTTACATAGACTTGAAAGAGCTTGGCTTTAGCTCGTTATCACTTGGGTCATTCCATCCTTTCAAAGTAGGGAGGTAGGCCCTCTAAAGATAAAAAATAGAAAGGAAGTACATTTGTAGTTCAATCATCCTAGTTTGCATGAAATAAGGAGAGAACACACACCACGCCTTTTCCCTACACTAGCAAGGGGTTTATTTTTAATCCAAATTGAAAGATGCAAGTGATTATACAAAGTGTTAAGGAATGTTTTTGATTCTCAAGATTGCTGAGTGGCATGAGAGAATTGCATATGAATTCACTAACAAAGATGTGAATCAAAACGTAGAAAACACTCATTAATTTTAACCTATAAAGCTAAGATGAATTTATTTTATGAATCAAATGAAATGTTAAGTTGTTTTGTCCAATTTTAAACCCAAAATAAATTGATGAAATGAGGGTTCAATTTTAGTCCCGTTTGAGCATTCTTTTTAAACCCAAATGAAAATTACTGTGGTCCTAAAGTATAAAATGAAAATTATGATATATGGGTTATAATTTCCCAAAAAGCATCAAACACTTGTTACAATTATAAGATTCAAAGATTAGAATGCTTCTTCAATTCAAATTTTGTCATCCAACCTACAGAACCCAGTTAGCCTAAAAACTAGAACAACATTAGCAGCATGTTAGTAATTTGATGAAGCAAAAAAATTAACACATGCTGAAAAATGATCGTTAATTTTCTTACTAGAGTTGGGTGTCGCTATTCATGATAGCATCACTCTGGTGAACTTGGGCATCACTCTGCAAAGAAACCAGTGATGACGATAGCATCGCTATTTGAGGAGCATCGCCGTTTGTAAATTTTGATACCTCTAAAAAGTATTAGCGTCACCGTTTGGTTTAATTAGCATCAGGATATTAAATAGGTGTTGTTGTTTCATATGAAAATAGTGTCACTATATGGTGATTCCCAGCAAAGGAATTGTTGAAATTCCTTTGAGTGTCACTATATCCTATAAAATTCAAAAAAAAAAGAATTTGAGATAAAAATTGATTAAATTTGATCGGTTTTCCCCCCTTCTAGCACCAGAATGTGATTGGACATATTAGTATGGGCTGATTACACTTGATCCATGAAGAATCAAAGCATAACTAAGCCACTAATGTCAAATCTCAACAAGATCATTCAAATGAAAGTTAAACTAAACATTTATAAAAAATAAGCATTCCAAACTATGAAAGCATTTAAATGTCTACTCTAATCCATTCAAAACTTATCCCATTGTGCGAGTGGTATCACATTGATGTGGAACGATGACCCTTTCCTAATCTCATGGATAAATGAGCTTTCCCCAGTCAATTTTATTAAAGAAAACCGATGGAACGGTTGTGAGATGTGTATGAAAACATGATTTTAATCTAATTGAGCATGATGCAAGCTAATTAAACATGATTTTATGCTAAATGATGAAGATATACAAATTCTAAGTTAATTTTAAATGGATTATAACCTAAAAGATCCAAACCCTAATTAATTAAACAAGTTAAATGGATGCATTATGTGATCATGGAAGCCATTAATGGAAGATTAAAGCTAATTAATGAAACTAAAATGAACTAAAAGATGCTAAATGTGTGCTAAATATGAGTGTGAGTGTGAGTGATTTCAATAACATAAGTTTTCTCTGAAAATATGGATCCATTTGTCTCCAAATAGTTCTTTATTTATAGGAAAACAAATGAGAAATGAATGGTTGAGACTGAAAAATCTAATTAATTGTCAAGGATGGAGGAAATTGGAGGCATGGATCATGGATTCTCATCAATGGATGAGAATGCAAGACATGAGATTTATTGAAGGGTTAACATTCCTTCAAACAAACACACTTTTGACCTTTATTAGAGGTCACAAGTTAACTTGCACACAAAGCTAAGTAAGTTTGTTGAGAAAAAGGAGTATTCCCCTTTTTCAAATGAGTGAGGAGAGAGAATATTCTTTGGAATATTTTCATGGGTGAGGGAAAAGGATAATTTAGTTTATTAAAACTAAATTAAATTATGCAAAAGAGGGAGGAATATCCCATGGGAAGAGGAATGTGCAGAGGAATATTCCCTTGCAATTGGGGGGGAATTAGATTTAATTGATAATTAAACAATATTAATTATGCAATTAGGGGATTTAGAAGAATTAGATGATATTTATTAAATAAAATGATTTAATGAATGGGGGAAAGGTGGAATGAAATTTAATTAAATACCTTAGGGTTATTTAATTAAATAAGAAAATTTAGGGATTTAAATTAAATAGTTTGATTTATTTAATTTAACAAGACAAAGTGTTAGCATAAAAGGGGGTGAATTAACCCAATTAAATGAATTAAGTTAATAGATGCAAATGGCACCATTAATTAATTAGCTAGGCTAATTTATTATTTATGTGAAAAAAAGATGGGTTTCAAGAGGAAATGATGTTAGTATACCTAATTTGAGTGTATGATATGATTTGGGACATTTTTCAGTGTCTACAAAAACAAATCAAATCACTTTGTTTAGCTAGCTTTTTTGGAATGCATCCTTTTTCATACATCTAGTTGAATTAGCAATCCTTTGAATAGGTCTATCCTAAGGTCACATATCCATCTTAGAATCCACAAGTTCATTATCAAATCAAAGCATCAAAATCAAATCATAAGTCTAGTATTGACCAAAGTTCACAAAATTCAACACCCATATCACTCACCTCTTCATATTTCATATCATTTGATCCTAAAACACCCTAGAGGTTATTTTTGTACCTAAATTTGGATCAACCAAAGAAGTCAAACAATACCAAATCCATCACATAGACTCCTAAAGTTTATCCACTAAATTTGTGGTCTAAACAAGATCACAACACAAGAAGAACATGGAACAAAACAAAGAAACATCTACCATGAGTGACCTAAGCCAAAAATATTTTGACCTAAGAGCATCAAGAATCCATCTACCAAATCTACCTCAACCACCTAATGATTCTCAAGAAGGAGGATGTCAAGTAGAGGATGTTACAAACAATTTCCAAGAAATGACCCATGATGAGTTGCTTGAACTAATACAAGATAAAAAATTCCACCATCTTGTCAACACCATAATGAGATTAAACACCACCCAATAAATGTCAAAGTTGGCAAAATAAGGGGATAAACTCCATTCTACATTCAATTTAAGCAATATCATTGAACAAACTTTGGGAACCATTCCCAAAACATCTTTTACACCATCGTTTCCAAACATGATTCAATCTATTTCCCAACCATCATCATCACATGCACCAAGCCAACCCATGACTACAAAGGGGAGTTCATTACTTCAAGCACTTCAAGGGAATCCACTCATCAATAACCAAAACTTAGAAGCTAACACAATCTTGGGTATCACAAACACCAATGTCGCCCAAATTGATCAACATCCATATGTACCACTCATATTCCATGAAATGACCACAACATCCACTTTCTGTGCCACACCATCCTATACCCAAGATACAAAAGGTTATGTTCCTAATGTTTCACAAGGTCAAGTGGATCTATTTGGAAAAGTGGGCACCCTAGATGGTTCATCTTCACTCATACAAGTGAAAACATCACAAACGTATCCATTAGTCCCTATCATAACTCCATCTCACATATTGATCCAAGGTATAGCATAAAAAATCATTTCATCAAGCACATTGACCCACAATCAAACCAATCAACTCAATCCACCAAACACAACAAATCAACTCAATCCACCAAACACAATGAATCAAATCAATTCATCCATCACACTCAATCCAAATCCAAACATGCCACTAGCATCACAACACCAAGTGGCATCATATCAAATATCCCATCCATTAATCACACCATTAACGCAAAGTCAAACCACATCCCAAGTATACACCCTTCCATCCAAAATCAAATCTCACAAGGGTTGAACATGTAAAATCCAAATCAACCATTTATCACCCAACCTCTTATCACACACCAACCACCCCAACAAACTCTCAACACACCATCTCATACCATTCACCAAAATCCACCACCCCCACCTCAAAATCCAAACATGACAAATCAATATAGCATCACATTGCATGTAGCACAACAAGCCTACCAAAAAGAATTGCAACAAATACAAGAAAAACAAGCACAATCCTAAGACTTGCAACAACAACAAGCACAACAAGCATCATGAACACAAGCACAAAAAAAAGAACAAGCACAATCTCAAGCCTTGCAAAAACAACAAGCACAACAAGTAGCACAAAAAGAACATGCCCAAGACTTGCAACAGCAACAAGCACAACAACAAGCACAAACAAAAGAACACCAACAAGTGCAAGCACAACACCAAGCACAACAACAAGCCTATCAACAAGCCCTACAACAACATTAAGCACAAAAAAAATTGATAGCGCAACAACAACAAACGATGCAACAATAGGCACAACAACAAGCACCATTGGTAGAAAAACAACAACAACAAGAAACATTTCTACAACAAAAAAAATAATCCCAACAACAAGAGTTGTTGGAAAAACAACAATAATAGGCATATCAACAAGCATTGCTTGCACAACAACAAGGTTTCCAACAACCCTACATAAACATGCAACAAAATGCCTTGAATCTCAACATGCAAGGAGCATATGCCACCCCACAACCTTCACCATTCATGCAAGAAACCAACTCCCCACATATGCCACATAACACATTCAACTCATCAACCATACCACCTTAGAACATATATGTTCCACCACCTAATCTAGAGTAGGATCTTTCCTCACAAGTGAAAATTCTCTCACAACAAATACAAGACATTCAAGCGGGAAAGACACAAAGATCATATGCCCAACGTGACTTATGCCCCAATCCCTTTGATAGGAACATTACCATGGTCCCATTCCCATCACAATTTGAGATGCCAAAATTTGAAAAGTACAAAGGAAAAAGAAATCTCGAGGACCACATCAGAGAGTTCTATGTAGCATGCATAGAAGTAGCTTACAATGATTCCTATCTAATGAGGCTATTTCCACAAAGCTTGGCTGGTCCCGAAATCGATTGGTTCTCTCATTTACCTCTTGGAATCCAAAAATTCTAAGACATCATAAATCTATTTGTAGATCACTTCTCATTTAATCTAGATATGGATGTAATCTTGGAGGAGTTATCTAACCTAAAAAAAGCAAGAGGAGAATCATTTACATCCTTCTTACAAAAATGGAGGTATCGAGCCAACAAAAGCAAATGGTCTATGCCTGAAGAGCAAAAAATAGGAACCATCATTTCTAATATTGAGGGAGACTTGTCCTTCCTATTAAAAATGTAATGTGCCACAACGTATGATCAACTTATCCATAAGGATCTCAACATTCAAAGATCCCTCATAGCACAAGGGCACATGCCAATATATAGGGATAGTCAACCATCAACAAGTTATAATGACAAGCCCCACACTTGGGCTCAGAACAAAAATGTTACCAATGATGGTGTCATTGATGCCAAAGTGGTTATTAGTGCTTCAAAACAAAACACACACCAACCAACATACTCACAACCCAACACACACTAACCACAACCCAACATGCAACAACCAACCTATCAACAAAATGCACCACAACCAAACACCATGACAATAATAAAACAATCATATGGTCAAAAAAACAAACGATCAAAGAGGACCACCACCAAGGAACAATTTCCCACAAAAATGTAAATATACACCATTGGGGCAACCTATTGAGGCCATCATGCAAAAAATAGTACAATCAAACCTCATCACACTCCCTACGTATCTAAATTACCAAGACCCTCAAGTTAAACCACCATGGTATAATGAGAAGCACCTTTGTGATTTCCAAAAAATCAAGGGACACATGACACCTAGTTGCATGAAATGGGAGAACCTCATTTAGCACCTCATTAACAATGGGGATATAACTGTTGACCAACAAGCAGGGAACCAAGACTTAAATATATACACGAATTTGATGCCCACTCTTAACAAGGGAAAATACAATGAAAAAGGGATGGAATATACAAATGTAAGCCATATCTACAACAATGTTATAACATCATTAGATGAGTTCGTATTAGTCATCAAAATCGAAGGGCCTAACACAGAGTGTGGAGTCACCACACATAGAGGAAAGGTCAATATCCAAGGACCATCATCACCACCTAGGGTACCATCTATAGTTCCAAAGTCCAGCCCTAGTGACTATAGTGTCTTGGAATAGCTAAAGAAAACCCCTGCCCAAATCTCCATCTTGGAGTTGTTGAAGATATCACCTACGCATAGGGATATCCTAGAAAAGGCTTTGTTTGCTTCCATCGTGCCCAATGACATTGATGCTAATAAATTCCAAGCTATGATCGAACATATCACCACACCTCATCTTCTCACATTCTTTGAACATGACCTCCCAACACAACAATCTCACAATCATGCACATCTTGAGGTCGTGGTTCACAAGGACAAGGTCAAGAGAGTCTTGGTGGATGGAGGTGTGGTTCTAAATATTTGTACCTTGTAGTTGATCAAGAATCTAGGATTCTCCAAATGTGTTATTGAGAAAGGAAAGGGTATCACTATTAGAACCTATGATGATCAAGGATGGGTTTCACAAGGCACCATCCAACTTTCCATCCAAGTGGACCTATCCATTATGGAAACCACATGCCAATTCCTTGACCTTGAACTTCCCTATAATATTCTCGTAGGGCATCCATGGATCCATGCAATGCAAGTTGTTGCATCTACCTATCATCGATGTGCCAAATTACCTTATCAAAATAAGGAAGTAACGATCCATGGCAACCCTAACCCTTCTACTACTGCAAGAACTTGGAAGCCAAGTATTAAAAAATCCCACAAGTTGCCAAGAATGATGAAGGGCCATCATTCTCCTCCTTTGTTGACCCATCTACCTTAGCCTCCACATCTAAGACAAAGAAACCCCTCATCCAGAATATTCCATACATCAAAGTAGTAATCATAGATGATGGTCGTGGAGAATATAAATTGAAAAAGGATGTGTTTGTGTTAGGAGAGTTACCTTAATATCCTAAATCTCATGGAAAACCATAACCCATTAATAGTGCATCCCAAACTTTCACAATAGCATCTAACACTTTTAAAAAGTGGGGGAGATTTAAGCAAAAAGGTTGTGGATGAAGAATACATATCAAGCTTGCTATATCAAGACAATAGACCCGCACCCAGTCTTCCCGTGGAGGATGACAACAAAAGTCTACAACTAATGTTTGGTTGGGGCTATAATAAGAATTAAAATCTTGGGAAAAATGAAAATGGCTTGTTAGAACCCCTTATTCCTAAGAAACACCTGAAGAATCTTGGTCTTGGATGTATTGCTAGTAAAGTAACCATTCTTGGCAAGCATGCTTCTATTAAAATAGTCAAAGCTTCCCCTCTGTTACCTATATCACAAGTAGTAGTTCCCTTGACGATTCTACCTTTGACCTACTAGACCTATTTGAGGATTATGATGTTTTCATGATAACCACCACATCATTTGACTCAAACAATCAAAATATTGAGCTAAAACTTGTTTATCCCCAACTCATAAACTGGGACCAATGAGGACCACCAATCTTGGACTCATTAAAAAATGAAGAAGTTCTCTATGAATTTATGGGACTAAGGGACAACATGCCATATGGAGATCATAAAGTAGGTTTCAACATTGAGCTAGATACACATTCCTACTATGGGGAAATGATTGAATCAGAAATTGAAAAAATGAGAGTAACATCTCGATCCCTAAGTGAAAACCACATTTTGGCACTTTTGGATCATAAAATAGTAAAAATAAAGGATGTATTTTATGGTGAAAACCTCTTTGTGGCACCAAATGATGAGGGATTCAATCTTCCCCTTAGTTCTATACATCAGGAAAAATCAATAGTCCTTGTAGAGAAGTGTGATCCAGTGAATGTGGGAATCAAAGAGGCACCTCAGATAACCTTCTACGTAGAATCACTTTTTTCTAAGGAACAAAAGAATCTAGCAACATTTTTAAAGGAAAGAAAGGGAAAATTTACGTGGACATATGATGCCATGCCTCCATGCTACTAGTTTCACCAAACCCATATGCTACAAGGAAAATTCCTCCTTTTCCACTCACTTCCCCTTTCACTCCAATGGGTGTCTCCCCTTCTTAGTCCACATACATAATCCCACCTTTTCCATGATAACGCTTCCCTTCAACTCTCTGCAACCTTAGACTATTGAAGCCTCTCTTTCTATCACCTGCTTCAATCTCCCTCTAGGTGCTTCAATTTCCACATAGAGTATTCACACCCCATACAGTCTTCGATGTCACTTGGGTGCAACGAAGCATACGTGAAAAGCAAGGAAACAAAAATTGTAGATAAAGGCTATGAAAAAACCAACTTCTTAGAAAATTGAGGCCTATTTTGATGACGAGAAAAATGCTTTGCTGATCGCTTCCATGAGGTCATTGATGTCCAAGCCAAAAGGAGAAATGCAGTTTGAATATTATGGCATCAGGGTAGAAGGCCTCAATATAAATGAGACTCTCTTGTGTGACAAGGTGGTTCTGGACAAAGCAACTCAAAAAGTGGTCTACACTGATTATGAGAAGCTTGACAAAAAGTTGAAGAAGCACGAGGTAGAGTTGGAAAATGTAAAGGCCGCGGTGGATAGGCTATAGGATGAGATCAAAGGAAAGGATGTAGAAATGACGTACTTGAGGTAGTTGTAGGGTCAACAAGGAGAAGCAACTAAATTGCTTGAAGTAGCCTAGAATGAGCAAGATCAGCTTCATGTCGAGGTATAGAAATTGAAAGGTGAGAATGCTATTGAATGTGAGACAAGCGCAGAGTATCAATGCAAACAAAAGAAGATGGAAATTGATACAGCTAGGGAAAACACTATATCTAATGAGATGCAAAAGATATTTAGTGAGATGGATCAAGAAAAGAAGGATATGTAGAAGGAATTGGATAGTGTTTGATCCCAAGCCTCCAAAAATCTTCAGAAGGCCCAAGCAGAAATAGAAAGGTCGAAACAAGAAAAGCTAGATATTGAGTCTATTTTGTAGACTCATGATGAAGAGATTGGGAAGCTATGCTCTAAGCTTACAAACACCTTCTAGGAGAAGAGCCAATTGGAGGAAAGCATAAAGGAAAGGGAGTCCCAATTCTAACAAGAACTGATCATGGCACAAGGATCCAGAATCCTTCCGATACTAAAAAATTTAATATCTACTCATTGGGAGAGAATCATAGTTGCAGTTGCAGCTCTGAATCCGGCCTTACAGTTTCTAAGGGATGCTCGGGAATTAAATGATAAAGTTGGCTTGATGGTCAACCAAATTCTATACATATATGCCCCCCGAGTTGAAGAATCAAATATATTGGTCATGAAATTCTGCAATGAAACTTAGGAAGCTTTAAGGGACACTAAAATTCTTGATCAACAGTTAGCCATGAGGAAAGCGAATGAATTCATCATCTGCTATAGGGGTCACATCAAACGGTAAAAAATTCCAGGCAACATTGAATAAGAAGATCAACGAGATCATAGAAGAGTTTAATGTTCTACTCCAAATAGGATTACCTACCCTTTTATCATTAGATGGAGAGGTGTTAACAATCAACCAGATCACAGATGCAGTCAGGCTCAGAATCTAGACCTCCACAGTTCTACAGGGTTTAAGTGGTGTAGGAGTACTTAGTTGGTTTCATGCCTCCATGAGGCAATTTTGTCATTTTTGGTTTTAGTTTGTATTTTCCTTTGTAATAAGGTCATTTTGACCATGTCACATGTGTATTGAGTCCTTTTTAGGTTGCTAGGAGGTTGGTGGGGTCAAATTGTTACATTTTGCAAAAGTTGTCAATTCTTGCAAATGTTGTCATGTTGCAAAAATAAAAAAATGGGAGTATGAAGGGTCAATAGGTGAAAATAATGTAAAAATTCAGTTGTTTTTGGTTGGGGAGGATTGGGTGTGTTTAAAAGAAATTTTTGTATGTTGGGAAGGAGGTTGGAGTTTCTAATTTTGAATTTGAATATCAAACACTATACTTTTCCTATGTTTTTCATTGTATTTTGCTGCTATTGAGGTCTGTACGACCCCATACATGTTGCTAATGATCTAAGTTGAATTGGAATTGATGCTAGGGTGAATATTCTTTCATTTCCAATTGATTTTGTCTGATTTCATTGAGTTTGGAGGGTTTTAGAACCAAATTACAAAAACTGCCTGGAAACCTTGGTTTTGAGGGTTTGAGAGAATAAAAATGAATTTGTGACCCATTCCATTGGTAAAAATGTCTAAAAATTGGTGGAATGGGTGTAATTAGGTAGGATTTTATCTTCTTTAAGTCTACAAGTGCAGGGGTTAAAGTTTGAGACCCATTGGTTGATGCCCTGAATAGAAAACTCATGGTTTTAGGCATATGAAGGTGGCTAAGAGTTAGGGTTTGATAAAGAAACAATGGAAAAGTGTGGAAATCAGTTTGATGAGAATAGGAAGACCCTATAAGGTGTGTATAGGGTGTTGGTGAAGATAATTGAGGCTTGGAGTATATAGAATCAATAAACCCCTATGTGAACAATCCTAACTGGGCTTAAAGAGCAACGTAGCAGTCCAATTTTGAGGATGATGTTTCAAAACAACCCTAACTAAATTTATGATATGTTTCCAAAGGGAAAAAATGGTATCTAAAATAATGTTTGGTTTCTATTTTTGAGTCCTCCTCTAAAAAATATGTTCAAATTTCATTGTTTGATGTGCTACACGCCAGATTGAAGAATTTGTGAACAAACACCAAGTTAGGGTTTTCAAAGTGGAAAGTTTGGTCAAGGTTGATTGAATTATGATTGGTTAGATAACCTCCACCCTTCTTTGCATCAAATTAGTATCAAAGCATAGGTTTTGATCATTTTAAGGAAAGAAGTTGAAGTTTGAAAAAGGAAAAGTTGCAATTTGTAGGGAACAAGATGCCTCCAAAGGGAAGTGCAATCATTGCTAGGGAAAGAAGATTGATGAAGGAGTCTCAGGAAGATGTTTTAGGTCAAATTTCAACATTAGAAAAAAATAAAATAAGAGGTAAGGCCACTATAGATGAGAGTGACTGAGAGGAAGAGGAAGAGGGTGAGAATGAAAACCCTCCGGGAGGAGTCCAAGGTGATGATGAGTTGGACCCTGATGAAAGAAGAATGCTTAAGATGCTAAATGCTATCAGAGGAGACACTACTGAGGTGAAGATAGAATTTTCCATGTATGGTGGGAAATGGATAGTGAGGAAGTGTTATATTGGGTTGTAGCAGATGAACAAAAGGTGAAATTTGCAAAAACTAAGTTGAAAGGCCCTGCCCTAACTTGGTGGAACTATGTGCAAGATGAGAGAGTGAAGAAGGGCAAAGAAAAAATCAATTCATGGGATAGAATGGTGTCTAAAGTTAAGGGACAATTTCTGCTTGGTGACTATGCACTTCAGAGTTTTAGAAAGCTTCAAAATCTCAAACAAAAGGAGATGGATGTCATGGATTACACTAAGGAGTTTCACAAGTTGAGCATTAGAGCAGGTTATGTTGAGAATGAATTTGAGAAGATAGAAAGGTATATAAATGGGTTAATGTTCAATATACAAGATGAAATGAATATGGCCACCCCAATCTAATGGTTGAAGAATGTTTCCAATTGGCTATTAGGGCAGAAGAAAAGTGTGACGTAGAAAATTGGACCCTCTTGAGAAAAGAGACAATTTCATGTCTAATTGGACCCACTTTTGAATATATTTATACTATTTATTTTCCTAAACAACATTTATAGGCCCCTAAAACCCATTATTTTTGATCTAGAGGCTCGTTTCACTTGAGAAATAACTTAAAACCTGACAAACAACACTTAACTCTTTCATATCCCAAAAACCCACCTTCAAAAATCAGTAGTGGGACCCATTCACTAAGGGTGGCGAATGAGTCCCTTTTGAGGGAAAATTCAAATTTGAGCAGGAATTTAATTAATTAAACTTAAATTTCTAGTGAATGTCAGCCTCTTAGGTCTAAATAACGGGATAATTAGGTGTTGTTGCTTATAAATACTCATTTTTAATCATTTTACACATCTTTTAGTCATTTCACAAAAGCAATTTCTAAAGTCAAGTCTTCTACAACAAGTTTTATAAGTAAAGTTGAAGTTTTAGGGCAACAAACTAGGTTTCTTTTAGGTCTTGAAGCTCACTTCTTGGATCAAAGTTCAACATTGCAAAGTGTTGTTGATGGATGCCTATGGTGAATCATGGAGAAGTCTAGGTTGAGGAGATGCAACTAGCCATTAAATCACACCTAATGACTTGTTTTCAAAGTGATGCCATCTTCCATTGCTTCTCTATCATCAAATTAAGGTTTATATTTCATTTACATTCCACTTGCATGTGATTTTATCCCCATTTTTGATGTGTTGTTAGATTTCTAGGGTTGAGATTTTGCATCATTCAAATCACATTTGCATGTCTTATTCTTACACAATAGAATAGGGTTTTTGACATACTTCAGATTTTTGTAGTCTTTAACACATCTAAGGCTAGGGTTTAATGCATATTTTTATTCATTTAAGGTTTGATTACCCAACTTGGGGTTTGACCAAGGAAAACCCCCCATTAGACAAATAATTTTAAGCTATTTTGTAGGAATTTTCTAACATCCTGATTCAGGCTTTTGTTAGAAACTGTTGTATAGGTGTCAAGTTACAAAACAAAGATTTGAAATCAGAAAAAATTGAAAGTGGACTGATTCACCATGCATGGAGAATGAATCCCACATGAGGTGCCATTTTTAGTTAGATGCATATTCACACACCCAGTTGATAGAAAACAACTTATGTGCAGAAAAACCCTGATCTGGGACTAATTCACCCAAGGTGGTGAATGAGTCCCAATAAGGTCAAAAATAGGTCTTGCCAGATTTCCAGACTGCTTTTCAGTCTCCTTCAGTATCTCAGGTGCACGTGCATTCTAAGATTTGGCTTTCCGTTTGGTTTAATTTGCATCTCCATTCATCATTTTAAGCTTCTTGCAAACATCATTGTGTTTTTAAACATTGCATTAATCTTAGGCTTTGCATTCATAATCAGTCAAAAAGTCCATTTAGTTGCATTCATATCATTTCATTTAGTCTAAATAACATCATACATTTCCTAATTTGAGTGAACTAGCTAGATTCTTTGGGCCTTCTTTCTCCTTTTAGGTGAAAAACCCTAGAAGAGTTAGAAAGTCCTAGGTGGCCAAAAATCTATGGTTAATTTTGGTGAACTTGCATATTGAACATATTATCTTTCTGATTCCATTGCACATTGCATCTATATTTCATTTTCATCAACATTCAATTAAGGTATTGTCTTGTTTTTGCATTTTCAAAAGCATTACATTAGTGAAAGCATCATTTAGAGTTCATTATTGCATCTTATTTCATTAAATCATTGCAAAGTTCTGCATTTTCAAACTGTATCGAGATTGTACAGACCTGATAACCTTAAAAAAAATTTAAAAAAAAAAAAATCCTAAAAAATACTTGCCCTAGGACTCATTTGCCACCTTGGGTGAATCGGTCCCTCTACAGTTTTTGCATTAGAATTTATCAATTTCAGTTTCCTACATTACACATTTCTATTTTCTGTAGTTTCTTTTCTGTTATAGTTTAGTTATTTTCTGTTTCCTTAGCATAAAATTTATTCTCTTTCATGGCATTTATGGATAGTCTTCAATTTTTGCAAATTTCCTTTTCAGTATTTGTTCCTAGTTCTTTTAGATAAGATTCATCGTTACATAAAAACAAAACAATTGAAACATCAAAACAACCTTTCAAACAAATGATTCAATTTAGAAACCACCTCTCATCCAAGCCTCTTAGTAGTGATGATGTAGATAATTTGGATGAAGTTCTTTAGGACTTTCTCTCACTCACTTCATCCTCTAATGCTTGCAATGAGAAACCTAAACCATGTGATGATAACATATCCCTCAAACTTTTTGGTTGTGATGAATTTGACTTGCTAGATGAAGCCCTTCAGGACTTCGTCTCGCATAAGTCATCCACTAAGGTTTCTTGTGCCAAACCCACTATAACGAATGTTAACAACTTTGATGTTGAACAAATTAAACTAATTAACGATAACTTTACCCTCAAACCTTTTAGTTGTGATGAATTGGACGTGTTAGACAAATCCCTCGAGGATCTCATCTCACTCAAATCATCCACTAAGGTTTGTTGCGAGAAGTCTACAACTAAGGATGTTAATGTGATTCAACCTCAACTCATTCTTTACCCACCCTCACATAAACTCCATCCTTCCAATAAAATTGAGTACACTCTTTACCAACCTCAAGTGAATGTGTTGCAGCAATCAAGTAATGTTACTGTTGCTCATACATATAATACTTGAAACAATCCACAATCACCGTAACCAACCCCATCCTCCTCACCTTTACCCAATCCACCTAGTGCTCCTTGTTACCTCCCACAAACAAAGGAGTATGACCTCATTGAATAATTAAGAAATACTCCTACAAAGATTTCCCTTTGGGATTTACTTCAAAACTTACCAAATTACCACACTATTCTTCAAACAGCCTTGAAACAGATTGCTGTCCCTCCTAGTACAAATCTGAATGATGTGGCCACTCTAATCCATGGAATGAACCAAATTAACCTTGATATTACTTTCCATCAAGATGAGCTCCCTCCTTTAGAGTTTCAAAAGTAAAATGAAGCCTTCATGATAATTTCTCAATTCAATCGCATAGGTATCAAATGTACCCTTATCGATAATGGTTCTACCCTCAATCTGTGTAGTGTGAATCTCCTTGATTGATTGCACGTTGATAAGTCACAAATACTACCTGATTCTATTTTCATTCAAGGATTTGATGATACAACAATGCAACCACTTGGTATCATCACTTTACCTATTATGGTTGGAGTGGCTACTTTGCAAACTCCTATTCATGTCATGCCTTATGATCTCTCATATAATCTTCTTTTAGGTAGACCATGGATTCATGAGATGAATGCAGTGCCTTGAACTCTTCATTGTATCATATAATATGTCTATAACAACCACATTCATCAAATTGAAATAGACCTTGAGCCTAAAAATTGCTTGCACCTTGAAAAAGGAGCTACAAGTCCTCTGAAAACATTAATTCCAACATCCAACATAGACCCTCTTGAAATTGAACAAACCGATGTGAAATTGGTATCTAAGTTCTTTGGTGATGATTGGGGATCCTTAAAATTCACACCTTCATTCATGGGGAAATACATAATCAATCAAAAGAAAGATGAAAAACATAAACAACCAACAATCATGCCAACTCAAAATTTTTAACAATCTTCTCAAACATTAATCTCTTCCACTTTGGAAGACAATGCAATATACACCAATTTTTTTGATGAGATAGATTACCAATCCCTGCCTAATCCGAAAGAAATGAAATGAATTTATGGAAAAGGATATGAAATTGTGAAACAATTAGGATATAATAGAAAAGGATGTGGAAAACATGAACACAACATTCGTGTTCCTATTGAACCTAACACGCAAGAGACAAAAACTGGATCAGGATATTCTTTTTCTAAAATGAAAAAAGCTAATCAACAACCATCTTTAAACATCACTGCTATTACATGTCAACAAAAACACCAACTTACAATCAAACATCTTGAATTGCTTGATATGAACATACCACCGTCATGGAAGTATGTTGATAGTGATGAAACTTTGAAATAAATGTTAGGAGTTTATTATAACACATCCTTTATTACATACATGAAAAAAATTTCTTGTGCCATGATTGTTACCAAGTAAGAAGAAAGTGATATATCATTGAAGAACCCTATGATTCTGAAGTTCTTAAATAGGTAATGCACTCTATTTAGAAGATACAATTGACATGCCAATGGACATTGATGATAGAGACAAAGTTATTAAAATTAAGAAGTGCCTTGACGATGAAGAACAAGAGGATACTACAACTTTGCTTCATGATTTTCCTGAAATATTTGCTTGGAAATATTCTGATATGCCAGGAATTGAACCAAAAATTCTAACACACAACATCATTTTTGCTGAAAATGCTAAACCTATTCATCAAAAAATATGGAAAATGCACCCTAACATAGCCTTGCATGTTAAAGGAGAGCTTGAAAAACTGCTTGATGTAGGCTTCATTTGACCTATTGATTATTCTCCTTGGATCTCAAACATTGTCGTAGTTGGTAAACCCGATAATCATATTAGGATATGTATGGATTTTCATGACTTGAATAAATATTCCTTAAAAGATGACTTTCCACTTCCTAATATAGACATGATCTTGGATTCAACTGTTGGACATGCTTTGTTGTCATTCATGGATGGATTTTCTGGCTATAATCAAATCTTTATTAATCCTCAAGATCAATACAAAAATGCCTTTACAACTGTTTGGGGAACATTTTTTTGGGTTATGATGCCCTTTGGTTTAAAGAATGCTGAGACAACTTATCAACGGGCAATGACATTGATAATTCACAATTACATCCATAGAATCTTGGAAGATTATGTTGACAATATCCTAGCTAAATCCTTAACATGACAAGACAATGTAAATGTTCTTCAAAAAATATTTGAATGAATACGTCAATATAATATGCGCCTAAATCCTAAAAAGTGTGTCTTTGGTGTAGATAGTGGTAAAATTTTAGGGTTTGTCATATCTCACAAAGGCATTGAGGTGGATACGAAGAAAATTGATGCAATCATTAACATGCCACCTCCTACGAACATTTCTCAATTAAGAATGTTACAAGGTCAAATTCAAGCTATCTGTCATTTCATTGCATCTTTAGCTGATTGCACATTACCTTTCACGCATCTTCTTAAAAAGGGTGTACTTTTTGATTGGGATGAGGATTGTAAATAGTCCTTTGAGATTTTAAAGGAATACCTTGCAAATCCACCTATTTTACAACCCGCCATGCCAAATAAACCATTTATCTTATACATAGCCGCATCAGCCCATGCTCTTGCAACATTATTGCCCAAATAAGATGATAATCGCAAAGAGCATCCTATTTATTACATTAGTCAAACCTTAATTGATTATGAAATTTGATATTCCCTAATTGAAAAACAATGCTTAGCTCTTGTATTCACTACTAGTAAATTACGACATTATTTACTAAATGTTGAAATACAAGTCATGACAAAATGTGATCCCCTTAAGCACCTTTTCAACAAAATGCACCTTTCTAGCTGCTTAGCTAAGTGGATGATGTTGTTAACTGAGTTTAACATTAAGTTTGTTTCAAAAAAAGTAATCAAAGGACAAGCCTTAACCGATCACTTAGCTGACGCTCCTTCTCCTCTCAATTTACCTAATCACGAATCCTTTCCTGATGATAGTGTCTTGACCATTGATGTTAACACATGGGAATTGTATTTCAATGGATCTAAGTGTAGAACAGGTTCTAGTGTTGGAGTGGTATTGGTTCCACCCAACAGACAACCTCTTCCCTTGTCGTATAGACCAAATTTCTTATTCACAAATAACATAGCTGAGTATGAGGCATTAATCGTGGGTTTGCGAGCTTCTTTAAAAATGAATGTTAAACATATTAAGATCTTTGGTGATTCATAATTAGTCATTAAATAAATCAATGGTACATATCAAACTAAACGTGATAAGTTATTACAATACAAAGATCTTACAATGAAACTGTTAGAGAAATTTGAATCATTCACCATTGATAACATCCCATGAAAAGACAATCGACATGTGGATGCAATGGTGAGCGCTACCTATCTTATATCCCCACTCAATCCTTCAACAACCTTCACATTCATTATTCATCCCATCATGAAACCTTCCATTAATACTTGATTAGATGACATTCTAACAACAACTCAACATAACTTGTGTGAATGGTATGATACAATTTACCATTATTTGAAAGATGGTACCATTCCCGAACCCATGACAAACACTAGAAAATGTTTACGCAAATTGGAAGCTAAATATGTGATTCTTGCTGATGTGTTATATAGAAGATCCTTTAATGGTCTCTTACTAATGTGTCTTAAGGATTCTCAAATCCCTATAGCACTTGAACAGGCTCATGCTCGCGCCTATGGAGGTCATTTTGGAGGATGATCGTTAGTGCAAAAACTTATTTGTATGGGTTATTACTGGTGCCATATAGAGAAAGATTGCTTCAGTTACATTAAATGATGTCACAAATGTCAAGATCATAGCAATTTGATTCATGCTCCTACTTTTGAGCTCCGTGCCCAAGTACCTATTTGGCTATTTTCAGTATGGGGGTTGGATCTTATTGGAAAAATTTTACCTCCCTCTTCTATCAGACATACACTCATCATCACCGCAATGGACTATTTCAGAAAATGGGTGGAAGCTATTCCTCTTCGTTCTACAACTATTGAATTAATTTGTCATTTCATTTTGGAACACATAATTGCTTGCTTTGGAATCCCTTCTGCACTCATTACAGACAATGTAACCCCCTTTAAGAATAAAAAATTCCAAAAATTTCTTGAAAAATTCAACATTCAATATCAATTTTCAACACTGTATTATCCGCGATCTAATGGAGAAGCTACAAATACTAATAAGATCTTGGAACAAATCCTAAAGAAAACTATCAAGAAACATCATAAGGATTGGCATACACAATTACATTATGCGCTTTGGGCTTATAGAATGAGTCTTAGATTATCAGCATGAACTACACCGTATAATCTTGTTTATGGCATCGATGCGATTATGCCCTTGGAGTTGGAAATTCCTACATTACAAATTGCTCTCTAGGACCTTATTGATGATACCACTTATAAAGACCAATGCCTACACCAACTCAAGATGCTCGATGAAAAGTGCATTAATGCTCTTGAACATCTCAGAGCTTACAAAAAAAATTACAAAGCAAACATAGCTCTCATGTCATTCCTCGAACGTTTTGTAAGGGTGATTTTTTCCTTTATGAAAATCAATGTAATACTAGTGCTGACAATGAAGACAAAGATAAATTCAGCCCTAATTAGTTGGGGCCTTACATAGTTGATATCATTTATGGATCTAGAACAATGAAGCCACAATAGTGGTTTACAATTGAAGTGAGGAAGGAAAAATCACAAAAAATGAATGCATGGAAAAAAAATGATTTTCCGTACGAACCTATTGGTTTGACCGAACCCATTAGGGGTTCAGTAGAACCTAGGTTCGGGTGAACCCTCCTAATACTTTCCCACCAAAAAATATATCAAATCCCCTTATAGAAGGGGGGTTCGAATGAACCCTGGTTCGAACAAACCCCCTTTATTCCTCATCCCCTCCTTGAGACACAAAAAAACCTAAATTTTGGCACTTCAGAGGTCAAGTTGAGGATGAAAATGGAGAAATCTTCACAAACCCAACTTGAATCAGGTAGTCCTTAGAACCAGCTATCCAACAAAATATAATTTTAATATGTTTTGGTTTTATTATGTATTTGTTTTTTTAGTTTTATTAAACATAGGTTTTTCATTGAAAATGAAGGTCTCTGTTCAGCACATGTGGAAAAATAGCAGATTATCAATTTTTTTTTCCAAAATATGACTACACCAGATATTGAATTCCTTGATCCAACCAAAAAAAATAAATTGAATTTTGATATATACAAAAAAAGTTATATGTTATACGGTCGCGCTATGTCTGAATTGTAATTGGTTTGACTTGAAAACTTGATTAAAGAAAAAATATTCAATAAAAACTATCTAACCAAGTGGAAGCACTAGATATTAGAGTTAAAAATCTAAATTTGAAAGAATTATAATTTTATCCTTCATGGAAAAAAGTTATACATTATTGGCGCCACTTTTAAAAATGCTATTTTTTGAAAAAACCAGTTTTCTTGGGAGATGGAAAAAGGAGTACAATTTGATTCCAAAAATTTTGAAAAAAATATTTTTAGAATCTAAAGACAAAATGTGACGAGACTCTAGTTTTCATTATCTTCAAATTCTTCTTGGTTTAGCCGCTATAGGTGCTCGAATGTGAAGATTTGGTTTAAAAAAATAATTTCAGTGTCGAGTCTGGCCAAAAATTGTAAACCACTATTGTGGGATCACATGTATTAATAGAGATAGATGGGACATCCCTTAAGAAACCTATTAATGCTACACATCTACATCAGTATTACCTCTAAGCTCTTTGAATAGTATGATCGTTAAAGCAGTGTTGTGTAAAGTTGTTTGATCTCATTCTAAATAACTTTCACATTGCTTCGCTCTTGGCACCTTATCTTGTGTTTGTCTTGAGTACTAAGGTAATTATTTAAGTACATTTTATAATTACATTAGGTGTCATACTGTTCACCCTTGAGTTATGTTAAATTAGATCCTTATACCTGTGTATGTAATTTAACATAACTCTTTAATCAACAATGTTGTATCTATAGTAAAACTGAAATATGTTTTATACTAGATCACATCAATCTTGTTAAATCATGAAGACATTAATTAAATAATTTTACCATAAGTCATTTAATTAATCACATTACATTTAACATTTAAACACATTGAGATAAATCATAACAACATCAAGTACACATGTTTATATATATCAATTTTTTATATATATATCTCATTATCATAGACAAAATCACCAAGGTCTGTGAGAACTAGACCCCTTGGGCTCTGGCACTTGAGATTCATTCCCTAGACGTCATGAGATGGTCGTGTATGATCGTGACCACAAATTGCCAAGTCTCAGTGCATAATCTAGACCCTATACTTGAACAATAGCCATAAGATGCTCCTCTACCATCTGATCCCTCTCCACTCATAGCTGTGCTAGCTCTGCATGCAATATCTCAACCTCTATTAAGGTCTGCAATGAGTGTATTGCACTCTCAGATCAACAGAGTTATATCCTCACACTCTCGTACATTGCTCGTAGCCTTGCGAAAGGTCTTAGTGACTTTGGCTCCTCCATGATTGGTGGGGGCACGTAGTCAGGATCCATCTCCTCCTCGTTAATGGATGTAGGAACTATCTCTATGGTAGCCTAATGGTAGAACTCTCACTAGTCTCTCATCGCTCCTACAAGATAGAAAAATTACACAATCAGTACACATCATCATGATATATATAAATATAAAACATAAATATACTCATGTACATGCGTAAAATAAAAAATATCATCACCTATGTCTCTAGGTGCATGAGGAATATCAACCTCATCCTCTCTAGGGGGCATGGAGGAAGTGATAGCCTCTCTAACTCTGAATACTGATGTTTGTTGTAGCCACTGCACGTGATCTAGTCCTGTAGGTGTCTGAGAACTCTCCATGCTCATCCTGATCCTCAGTCACTACCTTGTCCCCCTCACTCAAAGGAGGATTCTCCTCATCATACTCCACCACCTACTCCTCTCCTCCATCATGGTCCTCATAGTTAGGATCAACCTCTGAATCATACTCATTATCAATAACATCAGTGAATATATCTGATGGCCTTTATCACACATCCTATGCTCTGTCCTCTAGCTCATATCCCTCATTTGGTGTTGGTCTTGCATCACCTATAGGGACATCCATGGGGAACAAAAGAGTTGGTCATGTCACTGACCGCCACTCCTCATGCTCGTCTGTGCTACCAACATCAACAGTGTTGGTGAATGGGGGCTAATCATGATATGAAGCATTAGAATCAATCTCACAAACATGATCTATAGTCAGTCGAATAGTATCACCTAGCCTCTGAGCACTCCACACTGATCACCTAATGAAGGGGCACGTCCTCGGTGGTGTCTGCACTTGCCCAAACTATCGTATGAATCACCCATAATAGAATGACTATACAATGAAGTCACGCCTCCCAACTAGAAACTTGTCCATCTGCATCCTCCTCAACTATCTGGTGGGATCTGACCACTATAGAGTGAGTAGATAAGGTCTCTATAGGATCTCGTCCTCCTGTAGTCAGTCAAATCTCACCCTCCAAAAATTTAAATCTATGTGCTGCCACAAGCATCACAGAGGATAGATGAATGCTCATGGATATCCTACAGCTATAACACAAGGGAACTTGACAGGCCTGGTGCACGTTATATGCTTGAGGCACCACACCTACAGAAGTGTACAGTGCACCATACTATCGATCTATCAAAATACAAATCTACCAAGATCATAATATAAGTGTGCTAGAATGCAGTGACCCCATGTATAGATTGTCTTGTGCTCATAAATCCCTTGAATCAAATGTACTAATCCTCCATCTAAGTGTGCCGCTCGTCCATCAGGATTGAGAATGAGAGCCATTGTATGCATCATAATCTGTCTAACAATAGGAGCTCACAAATATAGAATCATGGGAAGCTCCATCCACGCTCTAACTTGCTCATAATGAACTAGTCCACCAAGGAAATACTACATATCCCTCTTCTTCTTGTGGAATGACCAATTCCCTTGGAAATATACCCACTCCTCCGAATAGGAACTCAAAGAATGCGGTGTACATCCTTGAGAGTGATGGTCATCTCCTTGGTCAGAAGATGAAATGTACAAGTGTCGGCATCCCAATGCTCACATAGAGCCATAAGCATGGCGTCATGGTATCTCATAGGTGGCATTAGATATTCCCAATAGATACCTACTGACTGTAAATGCTCTGTCTCTACTTTTGATAGTGCTAGAGCATGATCTCTCATAAAAGTAAGCTATATTCCCCCTAGCCGCTGTCGCGACCGGGAGGGGACCTATCAAAATCATCATAAAATGCTCTGAAATCCATCTAATTTCTTCAATTTTTACATATTTCATCATGAAACTATGCTAAAGTAAACCTGGTCTACTTTCCTAATAGCCCTAGAAACTTTAGAACCCTTTTAGGACACTTCTCGAAGAAATGGGACACTTTCAAACAAAAGGGACACTTTGGGAACAAATGGGACACTTTGCAGAAAAAGGGGAAACTTTGCAAATTTTTTTTCCAAGACCTTAAATTAACCTATCCATGCATTAAAAACCATTAAATTATTCCTAAATCACAAGGCGACAGTTGCATAATTGACTCACCTCATAATAAAGCTCACTGTGCACCACCTGCTCACAAAGCTCATTGAGCCGCGAAGGTGTGTAATCCCGTCTGCTCAGAATTTTCTTCTCTCACCCATCGCTCTCAAGCTACAAGAAGGTAAAATAAATATTAAGCAAAAAATTACTCCTCTTTCCCTCTTTTACTCCATTTTCATCTCTTTTTACTCATGCATTACAATAAGGTTATTTTCTTTCAAGAATTAATAAGGTATCTCCTCTTCAAATCAACATAATGAGAGCTAGGGTAATCCATTTTTGATGCTGTTTAATGCGTTGGAATCATGGTTCCACACTTGACATTGTCAATTGTTTATTGTTATGCAACATGGTACTTGGAAATTCCCTACAATATGATGCTTCTTATTCAACATGGCGAGATTGCTACCTTGGTTCCACCTACGTAAAACACACAAAATCAATGGCGGGAATACATCTACCCTCAAATTGGATTCCTATGAGTTAGAAAAAAGGATTTTTGGACAATTAACGAATGTGTGTTGCAGGATGTGGTTCCTAATGATGTGGTTTTGGTAGATAACTACACTGGGGGCTTTGTTCTCCCATCTTTTTGAATAAGTATCGTTTTATGTAATAAAGTGCACTATTTAGAATCCTTTAGCTTACATATGCACATAGAGTTATATGGGTACTAAAGTGGGGGATAAATATGACATATAAAATTGGACCCTCTTGAGAAAAGAGACAATTTCATGTCTAATTGGACCCACTTTTGAATATCTTTACACTATTTATTTTCCAAAACAACATTTATAGGCCCCTAAGACCCATTATTTTTGATCTAGAGGCCTATTTCACTTGAGAAATCACTTAAAAACTAACAAACAACACTTAACTCTTTCATATCCTAAAAACCCACCTTCAAAAATTAGTAGTGGGACCCATTCGCCAAGGGTGGTGAATGAGTCCCTTTTGAGGGAAAATTCAAATTTGAGTGGGAATTTAATTAATTCAACTTAAATTTCTGGTGAATGTCAGCCTCTTAGGTCTAAATAACGGGAAAAATAGTTGTTGTTGCTTATAAATACTCATTTTTAATCATTTTACACATCTTTTAGTCATTTCACAAAAGCAATTTCTAAAGTCAAGTCTTCTACAACAAGTTTTATGAGTAAAGTTGAAGTTTTAGGGCAGAAAACTAGGGTTTTTGTAGGTCTTGAAGCTCACTTCTTGGATAAAAGTTCAACATTGCAAAGAGTTGTTAATAGATGCCTATGGTGAATCATGGAGAAATCTAGGTTGAGGAGATGCAACTAGCCATTAAATCACACCTAATGACTTTTTTTCAAAGTGATTCCATCTTCCATTACTTCTTTATCTTTAGATTAAGGTTTATATTTCATGTACATTCTACTTACATGTCATTTTATCCCCATTTTTGATGTGTTTTTAGATTTCTAGGGTTGAGATCTTGCATCATTCAAATCACATTTGCATGTCTTATTCTTGCACAATAGAATAGGGTTTTTAACATACTTTAGATTTTCCTATTCTTTAACACATCTAAGGCTAGGGTTTTATGCAGATTTTTATTCATTTAAGGTTTGATTACCCAACTTGGGATTTGACCAAGGAAAACCCCCCATTAGACAAACAATTTTAAGCTATTTTGGAAGAATTTTCTAACATCCCGATTCAGGCTTCTATCAGAAACTGCTATACAGGTGTCAAGTTACATAACAGATGTTTGAAATCATAGAAATTTGAAAGTGGACTGATTCACCATGCATGGTGAATGAGTCCCACCCGAGGTGCCATTTTTAATCAGATGCGGATCTAGACACCTAGTTGACAGAAAAAAACTTCTGTGTAGAAAAACCCTGATCTGGGACTAATTTTCCCAAGGTGGCGAATGAGTCCCATTCAGTTCAAAAGTAAGTCCTATCAGATTTCTAGATTAATTTTCAGTCTCCTTCAGTATCTCAGGTGCACACATTCTAAGATTTGGCTTTCCATTTGGTTTAATTTGTATCTCCATTCATCATTTTAAGCTTCTTGAAAACATCATTGTGTTTTCAAACATTGCATTAATCTTAGGCTTTGCATTCATAATCAGTCAAAAATTTTATTTAGTTGCATTCATATCATTTTATTTAGTCTAAATAACATCATACATTTCCTAATTTGAGTGAACTAGCTAGATTCTTTGGCCCTTCTTTCTCCTTTTAGGTGAAAAACCCTAGAAGAGTTAGAAAGTCCTAGGGTGCCAAATATCTATGGTTCATAAAGTTGAAGAGAAGGCAGCAGAGACAAGGTAGAGGTAGAGGCAACATCTCTATAGGAAGAGGTTCATTTTCCAATTCAAGGTAGTCATATGAAAACCAAGAAGATGTAAGCAAGGGCCAAGAACAAGGGGCAAATTAAAGAGGTGGATTTAGAGGCAGTGGATCAGGTTTTAGAGGCATATTTGGAGGAAAAGGAAGAGGTTCACAAGGATTCACAAGGAGATGCTATCAGTGCAATAAATTTGGACATCAAGCATAGAAGTGTAAGGAATATCAAGCTTGTACTTCACATGGTGGTGAAAGAAGGAATCAGTTGGTGCAAGAAGATAGTGAAAGTGTGAACTCAACACCACAACATGCTTCTCCAAAAGTTGGAGAATTATAATGGTAAGGACACTCATTAAAGCATCAAAGGAGAAGGAGCCATCATAGAGAAGGACACTCTTCAAAACCACTTGTAAGTGCATGGGTAAGGTATGCAAAGTTGTAATTGATTCAAGGAGCACAAATAATATGGTTTCCATTGAAATGGTTGAAAAACTTAAGTTGGCAAAGATACGACATGATACTACTTATAAAGTTTCTTGGTTAAATGAGGGTCATTTTGTTTTGGTTAATGAACAATGTTGGGTTGAGTTCAATATAGGAGGGTACAAAGATAAGATTTGATGTGATGTGTTTCCTATGGACGTGTGCCATCTATTGCTAGGAAGGCCTTGGAAGTTTGTTAGGCATGCAATGTATGATGGTAGGTGGAATACATATGAGATTGAAAAGGATGAAATATATTTTACTTTGAATCTATTGATAGAAGATGATAAGGGACAAATTAAGGTGGCCAAAGTGATAATGTTAGGTAGAAAGGAATTCATCAAAGTAGAGAAAGGAGAGAACATGAAACTTGTAGCCACTACTAAGCATGGAGGTACGAAAACAACATATTTGAAGAATAATTAGATTTTGGAGGGAAATGATATTGAGTTAGTGTCAAAATCTGATATGTTGAAGGTCAAAGATGAGTTGATGTTGTAGACTTGAGGTTGGCTTACAAGGTATGTTGATGTGAAGTTGGAAGAGGTGTTCTATTCATTGTTTTCTACAGAGAATAGTGGTCATTCAAAGGTTGGTAATTTCATATCAGAGGTTGGTAAATATGAGAAAGAAATAGTTATAGGGGTAGAATATCAGATGGAGGAGATGAAAGGAAAAAGTTAAGAGGTTAAGGGTAAGTTGCAAAGAAAGGTGGGAAATTTCAAGCATGCATCAAAAGTAAAGAAGAATACATTTCATGACAAGGATGGTAGAAGTATGATTGTAGGTATAAATGTAGGTTCAACAACACTTTCAGATGGTTAAGGAGTCAAGGATCAATCATCAAGTAGGTCTTTGAATTTGGATTGCATCCAAGGTGCTAAGGAGTTCAACAAACCAAAAGACAATGTCTATTGTCAATATTTGGTTCATTGGAAAGGATTGCCAAATGCAGATGTCACTTGGAGGTTAGAGTATGATGTGATCAAGCATTATTTTGTGTTGCAACATGGTCCTCAATGGACTTTAGTTAATTTTTTTCCCGGGAGTATGGTGTAGGAGCACCTATTTGGTTTCATGCCTCCATGAGGCAATTTTGTTATTTTTGGTTTTGGTTTGTGTTTTCCTTTGTAATAAGGTCATTTCGACCATGTCACATGTGTATTGAGTCCTTGTTAGGTTTCCAGGAGGTTGGTGGGGTCAAATTGTTACATTTTACAAAAGTTTTCAATTCTTGCAAATGTTGTCATGTTGCAAAAATGTAAAAAAAAAGGGAATATGAAGAGTCAAAAGGTGAAAATAATGTAAAAATCCAATTTTTTTTAGTTGGGGAGGCTTGGGTGTGTTTAAAAGGAATTTTTGTATGTTGGGAAGGAGGTTGGAGTTTCTAATTTTGAATTTGAATATCAAACACTATACTTTTCCTGGGTTTTTCATTGTATTTTGCTGCTATAGTGGTCTGTACAATCCCGTAAAAGTTTCTAATGATATAATTTGAATTGGAATAAATGATAGGGTGAATATTCTTTCATTTCCAATTTATTTTGTATGGTTTCATTGAGTTTGGATGGTTTTAGAACCAAATTACAAAAACTATCTAGAAACCCTGGTTTTAAGGGTGTGAGAGAATAAAAATGAATTTGTGACCCATTTCATTGGAAAAAATGTATGATAATTAGTGGAATGGGTGTAATTAGGTAGGATTTTATGATCATGAAGTCTACAGTTGCAGGGGTTAAAGTTTCAGACCAATTGGTTGATGCCCTAGATAGAAAACTCATGGTTTTAGGCATATGAAGGTGGCTAAGAGTTAGGGTTTGATAAAGAAGCATTGGGAAAGTGTGGAAATAAATTTGATGAGAATAGGGAGACCCTATAAGGTGTGTCTAGGGTGTTGGTGAAGAGAATTGAGGCTTGGAGTATATAGAATCAATAAACCCCTATGTGAACAATCCTAATTGGGCCTAAAGAGCAACGTAGCAATCCAATTTTGAGGATGATGTTTCAAAACAACCCTAACTAAATTTATGATATGTTTCCAAAGGGAAAAAAGGGTATCTGAAATGATGTTTGGTTTCTATTTTTGAGGCCTCCTCTAAAAGATATGTTCAAATTTCACTATTTGATGTGCTACAAGCCAGATTGAAGAATTTGTGAACAAACACCAAGTTAGGGTTTTCAAAGTGGAAAGTTTGGTCAAGGTTAATTGAATTATGATTGGTTAGATATCATCCACCCTAATCTACATGATTAATCTCATCACCCACTTTCGAGATCGAGAAGGAAATCTTTCTCAACTATACTACTACATTAGAGTTATTTCATCAAGGTTTGGAGGAGTTTCTTTTAAAGAAGTTCTTGCACTGGATTAAGCATGTGAGGTTTTACACACCCTCATTTGGCCCACTGATGTAGATTGGGAGACCCAACATGCCACTTTCCTCAAACTCTAGGAATCTCTAGAGGTCTAGGTTCATGCCTCTACAAGTGAAGGCCCCTTGTTAGTCATAAGAACTGTAAAGAAGCAATTTTTGCCTTTAAATATTTTTTGGTTTTTGACCCTTGCTTCCTTTCCAATTTGGGATGGTGTACACTTGAAGGATGAAGATTTATTTCACATAAAGGCACACAATGCGCCACATGGTGGCTACATGAATTTATATATATCTTTTTCCTTTTGAGCGTGAATTGGGACATGTGTCAGCTTGGTGGGGATTTTCTTCAAAACCGCCATCACAAATTCTGAGATCACCTGCTCACTTGAGATGTCATCTATTTTTGTCGAGCAGTCCATATCTTTTGCGGAATGATCTTTTTGGGTGGAGTTCATCGAAAAGTGTGACAAATGTCTTACTTTCGGGGTGGAACCTTTGAGTCAGCGTCATCAATTCCCATAGCTGATCGATCAAATTTTTCCAAGCTATGTTAAAATTTGATTGTCTTTTGACAATATATCTTCGTTAAAATATTTGAAACCATTAATGAAGTAGTTGAGACCTAATGAGTGAATATTTCTGCAATCTAATTAAGATCTAAGATCAGATTGTGAGCTATTAGATTTAGGCATATGGTAGTTTCTTCTTCTTGATTATGCGACGGTATCCTCTTCTTCTGGCTATAAATAGGGGTTGGAAGCAGTGAGTAAAAAAAAATTTGAAGTTTTCTTCAAAAAACATTTTCGTAGAATATATATATTGTTTTAGGGAGTTCTTTTTTCTTAGAAGTAGGAGGGTCTTTACAAAATACTACGTATTCTCTTTGGCATGTTATATTTAACTTAGACTATCATTGGATTTTCATTCGACCTCTATTTTTAGTTTATATATCATAAAAGTTTGATCTATTCGGGAGATATCTTTGAGATTGTGCATTCCATGGCCTTTGTCAAATTTCTTTTTCATATTGCGTCCATATTGAAAACACTATGTTAAAGATTTTCGTTGATATTCCTATAACTAATTTACATGCTATTAGCTTCTATGTTATATGCTATCTTTCAAAAATTTGATTATGTCCATGGCACTCTTTCATTTTCTATAAAAGGTGTGCCATTTTCATATTATGCCACAAAAGAGGAAGAATTCTATAAAAGTCTGAATATTCCTATTAATCTTTAGGGTTTTTCTTATTTTTGATCAAACCTTAATGGATGCTTCCCACAGGGAGATTTGAAAGACTGTATTGTGCTTTATCTAGCCTTTGCTACTTATTCTCTTCCCAACAATGAAGGATCTATGGCATTATGTGTCCATCTTATTAGTTAATAAGGAATAGTTAAGGTTTGAAATGTTGTAAAGTCTTGGCACATCGCCATATTTATGTTTTATTTGCATTCTTTCTACCCCTTTTTCCCCCAAACACAAAGAAGAGTAGAATCTCTTAAAAAATCATGGAGGTCATTCAGTGAGGCTCAAATTGGTCCCCCACTTGTTGAATTTCCTATGAGGTTGTTTGAAGAGGTGCAAGCTTCAATGATAAACATGTACAAGGAGGGAGGGCATATGATAACTTCTAGGGGTTGAAACTATCAAATATTCTACACATTTATGGTCTCTTTCACTTTCATACCTTCACTAAACATTTTTATGACTATATTCTCTATACAATCCTCAAGGAATGTTATATATATTTTGGAAACATTATCACTACTTGAAAGATTTTGCTTCAATGATATTTTTGTTTCTTTTAACTACTCTTTTCATGGATTTTGACCTCAATGATGCCTTCTTTATTATACATTATCCTTTGGTATGGAGTTTTCCTCTATCCTTTGTGTGATTGAAAAATTAGTATGATCCGATTACGCTTGGTCCATGAAGAATCAAAGCATAATGAAGCCATTGATGTCAAATCTCAACAGGGTCATTCAAACAAAAATTAAACCAAGCATCTATTAAAATCTATTATACTAAACTACGAAAGATTTAAAATGCCTACTCTAATCCATCTGAAACTTATCCGCTGGGGGAGTGGTGTTGCATTGATGTGGAACGATGACCCTTTCCCAATCCTGTGGATAAATGAGATTTGTTTCAACCAATTTTATTGAAGAAAACTATTGAAACTATTGTGAGATGTGTGATGAAACATGATTTTAATCTAAATGAGCACGCGGCAAGTTAATTTAACATGATTTTATGCTAAAATAATTATAGATATGCAAATACAAAGCTAATATAGATATGGATTTTAAACTAAAATATTCAAACCCTAATTAATCTATAAGCTAAATGTATCCATCTAATTTACCATGGTAGCAATTAATGAAAGCTAAGCTATTATGAAAGTGATTAAAATAAAAAGATGCTAAATGTGTGCTAAATATGAGTGTGAGTGTGAATGATTTCAATAGCATGAGTTTTCTTTGAAAAAGATGGATCTATTTGTCTCCAAATAGTGACCTATTTATAGGAGGACAAATGAGAAATGAATTGTTGAGATCAAAAAGGTTAATTGACGGTCAAGGATGGAAGAAGTATGAGGCATGAATCATTGATTCTCATAAGTGGATGAGAATGAAAGATGAGATTTTAATCAAGGGCTAATATTCCTTCAAACAAACACACTTTTGACTTATACAAGAGGTCACAAGTTAACTTGCACAAGAAGTTTTGAGTTAACTTGCACAGGAAGCTTTGTAAGAATATTCCCTTTTCAAATGAGTGAGAAGAGAATATTCTTTGGAATATTCTCATGGGTGAGGGAAAAATTGTTAATTAGAAAATTAAAACAAAGTTTAATTATGCAATAGGGGAAGGAATATTCCATGAGAATATTCCTTTTGGTTGAATGTGCAAAGGAGGAATATTCCCTTGGAATATTCCATTGCAAGTGGGGGAAATTAGATTTAATTAGGTAATTGATAATTAAACAATGTTAATTATGCAATTAGGGGATTTTGAAGAATTACATGATATTCATTAAATAAAGTGATTTAATGAAAAGGGGAGAAGGTGATGACATTTAATTAAATAACTTATTATTATTTAATTAAATAAGAGGACTTATGGATTTAAATTAAATAGTTCGATGTATTTAATTTAATAGGATGAAATGCTAGCATGAAAGGGGGTGAATTAACCCAATTAAATTAATTAGGTTAATAGATGCAAATGACATAATTAATTAATTAGGTAGGATAATTTAATAAATTAAGCGAAAAGAGGATGGGTTTTAGGAGGAAATGATGTTAGTATACCTGATTCGAGTGTATGATATCATTCAGGAGATTTTTTAGTGTCTACATTTTGCCCCTCTTTGAAGCGAGGTACTCGTTACGTTGGTTAAAAGATTGACACCCGTAGGATGAAAAACTACTACTTAAATAATTTTTTTATTTTTTTTGATTTTTTAGATGCCCCACTATTGTTCCAGTGGAGGGAATAAGCTAGTTCCCTACCCCCTCGAGAGATCAGGCATAAATTTTGAATTTTGGGTTGATTTCTTGACAAAGGTTAAAATGCTACCCCAAGGGTTCGAAAAGGCTCTAGGATGCAAAAAACATGCTAAAAACACAAAAATATGTTTAAAAGAAGCTTCAGTTTGGAAAAATTGGTGAAAATGGTGAAAAAACCCTAGCTTCATGGTTAAATTAGGGAAAAAAACCCTAATTTTCAAGCATAAATAGGTAAGGAAGGGTCACTTTCAATTCATTTGTGCATTCATACCTAAGAGAATTCTTGCATTTTGAGCTTTGAACCTTTGACGAAATGGCACAATGAGTGTTGCCACGACACATTTTTGATTGGGTTTGCGAGTACTAGAGGCTTCCAGGAACAGGACCACCGATATGTGATTCAAAACTTTATTTGAATTTTGACTTTTAGGCTTATTTAATGTATTTTGAAATTTGAATTTTGGGGGCATCACCATATAGTGACACTATTTTTAGAAATTTTGACGATGCTATTTCAATTTATAGTGATGCATATGTAAATTGCGACATAGTTCGTGATTTAAAATTAGGGTTTTAGATTTTAAATAGTGACACATATGTAAATGGTGATTCAACTTGCAATTTGAAATTTACGGTTAGGGTTTTCCAAGGTCAAATTATGATGCATATGTGTTTAGCGACGTATATCACGATTCATAATTTAAATGCTTCGAGCGTCGTTGTTTGGAATTTGAATTCTAGTGACACTATCATAAATAGTGATGCTATTGTCATTTTGGGGGGATAAAAACTCCAAAATTATCCATTTTTTTTGAATTTTGACGTCATGCGCTTTGTGGGTGGAGGAGGTTATCCTGCCTTTGATGTCCCATGAGCACTGGCTGACTGTTTTATCCAGACTTGGTGATTTGTCTGAGTTGCGACATGAGCACCTGGGAGAAATCGGATTGTGGTACATTGCTTACATGCCCGTTGTCTAGACACATTTGGCTATGATGACAGCACTGTGCAAGTGATGGCATAGTGAGACCTTGTCATTCTACTTACCTACTAGTGAGGCGCCAATGATGCTGGAAGATGTATGGCTGATTTTGTGATTGCCAATATGCAGTGAGTGCATTATCTATGATACTGATTCCAGCTATGATGCTTTCCATGAGGTGCTTGACCAAGAGGACATTGTCTTGGTCAATTCCCAAATTGACCTCAAGATGTATAGAGGTCAGGTGTTGACTTTGAGACTGATTATTGTAGTAGTTATCTTAGGTTTGGTAGCTACAGATCGAAAGAGTAGCAGATTCAATCCGGGATGGGGTTTGGCTTGGCGCAAGATGTTGTTTCAGAGGACCCAATATTCATGGGGGCCAGTGATATTGGCCTCCCTATACCATGATATGCATGAATTTGTATACTACAATGGTAGGGCTATTGGTACAGGGGTCACTCTTCTCCACATTTGGGCTTGGGAGTAGATCACTATGCTTTGAACTATTGTTCAAATGGCAGATGTAGAGCTAGATGATCCTGCTGTTTGGAGATATAGGGGTGCCACCACTTTTCAGCACATAGGGAATCTTGGCATTCCATACTAGCGTTGAGTGATCAATGATATGATAGTATTTAGATGGAGGCCATGGCTTCAGATGCTGGCTTGGTACAATGATGTAAAACCATTGTTCTTTGCTTGACAGACCTGATATATGTAGGGTCGAGAGCACACCATTATTGAGAGGTACTTGCTTGATAGGGTTGCTAGATAATTTGGGGAGAGGCAGGATAGGCTCGATGATTAGTATACCAACATCTTTGCTAGGTCAACTCAAGAGGTAGCATGGGGACACATGATCCCAACCCATGAGGTTGTTGAGGGATTTCAATAGTTAGTGGCTAGGCCATGGGCCTATGATTAGGGATAGGAAGATGCATAGACGACGCCTGCTTAATGTGCATAGTTCGTACCCCCTCATTGATTTATAGATCTAGCAGGTGTACCTCCACGAGGAGATTGAGAGGGAGTGGTGTAGGAAGAGGGAAAGGACATCCATATGACAAATAGGGTAGATGACAGGGCAAAGGTCTAGATGGTAGGGACAGAGGATAAGATGGCCAAGATGGCCAACATCATGATGGACAAGTCCCGGGTGCACCACCATTGCACCGACAACCTCTTCAGTAGCCATTGATACAATAATAGCCATCGTCGGGGCCAGATCCCCATGATGCTCATATTCAACAGTTGCAACAGTAGTTGTAGACCTGGTGACAGGTGAGAGAGATTAGGCTCGTCAGTAGATTTTGGTCATCACTACTAAGAGAGACTAGGATAGGTAGCAGGTACAAGAACTGATAGCCGAGAGGGAAAAGGAGAGACAACTTAGGTAGACTGTTGATATGCAATTAGCACAGGAGGTTGGGCGGTGTTAGTAGTTAGAAACCATGATCTCTGTAGCTTAGGGATGAACAATGTATGCCCATTTGTATAGAGAGGTTGTTATTGAGGCTATGTATTATCACATGTACTACCATAAGGATGTACCTATGATGATTACACAACCAGATTACTCGTAGAGGAGTGGGGCACATCCTCAAGCCAAGGATCAACCAGAGAGACAACCTAGTGAGGGGAGTAGCCATTAGGGCTAGGTCGCTTGTACATACACTTTTTTGATTATTGCTCGATTCTTTATACAGATATACATTCATGGAATCCTTTTTGATAGCCTTGTGGATAGTGTAATTTTTATCTATATACATACATTGACTCAAATATTGTATTATGACAGTCACCATTTTTTGATATATATATATATGATATGGATTGGATATGATGTGTTCATTTTATTTCATGCTTATGAATGTATGGATGCATTTCGATATTTATGCTTATGTGATATGTGATGATATGTGTGATATGTGATGATATGATATGTAATGATATGAAATGGATGTAGCATTATATTCTTTTTCAATATATTTTTATGATATTCCATGGGATAGATGATATGATGTGCTTATGTGACATGTATGTAAATGATATGGATGCATTTATTTTTTTGTATTTTTCTATGCAATTTATGATGTGATGATGCATGCATATGGGTGTATGGATGGATGCAGTGATGATATTTTTGTTGACTGTCATGATACCAAGTTAGCGCTAAGAGAAGATTGAAGAAATAAGATGATTGACCATTGATTTTGATGATTGATTCAAAAATTCCAACAAGTCTATGATCCACTGAGAATTTATTAGAGACGGTGATGAGAAATGCATGATGATGATGATTTTCTCATATCTTGGGATTGGAATTTTCCATCATTCCTTATTGTTTGATATAACACATAAACATGATGCATCAAGGTATTGATAACTAGGATGACGTTGTATCTAGTGTAATGGAATTTGACTATGCAAATAGATAGGATAATTCTTGTTCACATCTTGACATATGGAAACCTTGTTGGAATGGGCTGATGCAAGAAGTTGGGTCCACAAAAGGCTCAAAAAGTGGAAGTGTTTTTGCTGTTTTTCAGAATTTGTCACACTTGGAATGAAAATTTGAGGCACTTACACAATGAATCTTAAGAAAAATCAATAATTTTAAATTTAGAATTTTGAATCTAGTTTCCAAATATGTAATTTATTCAAATACCCAGATGATAGAAATTGAATTTTGATAGGGATGTATAAAAACCTTTTTTTAGAAGTCATTTTTTTACCATATGTGCACGTGTATGAACACCAATTTTTGACCCAAATAAAACTAATTTTCTAATTCCTTTTGGGGAATGATAGCTAACAACATCAAGATTGATGAGGATTATTTTTTGTAATTTTTTTTGAATATTTTTTTTTATTGAATTTTTATTGGCCTTAATTGTTGTTTTTAAAAATGAATGTGTGTGAATAGCATAATTGGACCTAAACTAAATATTTTTTGAATCTTGTTTTTTCATTGTGTAGAGAATTTTTTGAAGATTGACGCCATATAATTTTTCTACAAGAAAATTAACCAAAAAAAGTTATTAAAAACAAAAAAAGTCTGATATTTCAAGTTTATAGACTAGTTTGCTTAGAAATTAATTAAAAAATAACAAATATAATCCAATCTTAAAAAAATATGTATTTGAAAACTAGAAATCGTGTTCTCTAATGGGTTTTAAGTTCATAGATTGATACAAAAAAAAAGTCCATTAGCCATATTGCCAAAGTTGGACATTTCTCTTGAACCTGCCTTAGTTTTTTAGTTGCAAGTCAAAGGCTAAGGGTCGGGTTGCCAAGCCTTTCCTGAGCCTAAAATTGACGTAGCATGTGGGTTGGGGATTCAAAATTTTAAAAATGCATACGCATTACAAAACACATACACGTTCTTTATTTGCTTGACTATTTAAAAAATTAAATACTTTTTAGAAACGTGTATGCATTTTTAGGTGTTTAATTTTTTAAATAAATGACTCGTACATGTTATAAAATGTGTATGTGTTATATAACACGTACACATTTTTTAGTGCATATGTGTTTTTTAGGCTTAGGTACCTGAACCATAACACATACACATTTTTTTAATAACACACACGTGCTTTTTGCAAGATTTATTTTGGCTGAAACTTCCCCTCTTCGTGGACCCAACTTCTTGCTTTTACTCGAATGTAAGTTATAAGCTTAGAATATATCAGACCAAATCATATGCAATAGTCAACAATATATACCAAACAACTTTCCTATACACAACTTGTTGGTGTAATTAATTATTTAATTACACTTTATTAAGTTTACTTAGGTAATAATTAGTTTACTTAATTAATAAGTAAGCTTTATTTTGTTGAGCTGATTTTAGGTCAACATTAGGTTTTACCATCAGGGTTATGCATACATTGCTTTTATAAAGAAATTTATCCCTTGTAATTTCTCAATTCCTGAATACAATTAATTTACACATCTTAATGCAATTTGCTTTACCTTTTATTGTTTCTCTTGTGGAAGGTATTTTTTGGTTTGCATGTTTGATCTTGGTTTCTAACATGGTATCAGAGCCTTGATTTGTAGCCCCTTCTCAATTTTTTGGAGAAATTCATTACAGAGCATGTTCGGGGTTCCTTGAGGGTTTCATACCTTGAGATTATTTATGAAGCATTTTGGATTAGATCGGGCATCTCCATTGGATTCAGAGTGCTGGAGAAAGTTAGGATTGGCTTTTGTTTCATTGATTTTCATCATCGTTTGTTGGATCTGCAAGGATTTGAAGTTTTTGAGGGTTTCTAGATCCAGAGTGTACCTACAATTTTGGTGCATTTTGAGCCCAAACGAACCTCACTATCACGTTCAAAGTGCCCAAAAACCCCTAACTGACTATCAAATCGTTGAAATTGGACATAGTGACTCTGGGAGGCAATTTTTTTCAATTTTTGGGTCGTACGGCCTAGTATGACACAATCCGAGAAAAATAATTAAAAAAACTAGTGATGTAGGGCGCCATCGTTAGTTAATTGCAAGCAGTTAACAACTAGAAGTTAATGCTAGTGGCTAGTCTAACCACTAGGTTTTCCTCCAAACCCTTTTGGAGCAATTTTGGTATTTTGGCCATAACTCTTACATTCGAACTCAAATTTTTGAAAATGAAATATCACCAGAAAGTTGGTTTTGAGCTCAATCTAGTGGTGCAAGTTTTTTTTCTAGATTTTCTATTATGTTGTAGTTTTTTTAGTCAAATTCAGATCATCATTTTCATGCTTCTGAGGGAATATATTTTACATACGATCTCCATTTTTTGAAAATGAATAGGTGTTGGAAAGCTGATTCAGTCCTATACACAGATCTGAGGTCATTTTTATTCATGGAGGAAAATGTGAGCATTGGTTTGTGCATGCACTCTTTTTTGTTTTCATGCACTAGGTTTTCATTTTCTCTTTAATTTATGCATGTTTTGCATGTTCTATTACAATCATGGGGTATTGTAATAGATGAACTTATATAAAGCTCCATTAGGGGGGATTCTTGCATAATAATTTGATTAGAGTGTAGTTGCATTGCATGCAGTTTGATCACATCTTCATATTGATGGCAACTCGCATGAGTTGTATATGGATTATGTAGTTTCTTTTGGCCACATCTTGCTCATAGCTTGACACATTTTGGTTCGCATCGGTTCACATATGAGATTGAGAGCCTATGGTTAATGATCTTGAAACACATTAGATTCACATCGGGTCACATCTCAGTTTGAGGGCCATTCATTTTATGGTTAATGTTCCAAAATCTTCATGGTACTTGCTCCCATGGATCAATTTTAGTCACAGTTTGTAATCAACATTGAGATACACATAGCTTCGAGATTCTTTCATCATGTCATTCACTCTTATGGGGGGCATCATTTATTCATCTACTATTGCTTCATAGATTCCAGGGTTGTTCCAATTTGTGAGTTTTCTAGTGTTCCTTGGCAACGGGTCTATTGTTACATTATCGTGATTCCACTTGAGTCCTTCAATGACTCTCATATGGTTTCTTGTAGATAGAGGTATCTTTCCTTGCTTTCCAGATTTAGGATTCCAGTGTTACTTCACCAGTGTTCTTCCAGTGCTTCTTTGCAGCAGCTCATCTCATTGAGGGGGGTTTTGTCCCACTGGGGTTTCTCTTCTTTTCCATTCATTGCATTTGTACATGGGTACCTAACATGGCCTTGTAGCCGGGACCCATTCATGCATCCATGCATTCATCCTAGCATTAGGTGCATGCTTTTTAGTCTCCCTAAGTTGCACTTAAGGGGGGGTGTTGGTGTAATTAATTATTTAATTACACTTTATTAAGTTTACTTAGGTAATAATTAGTTTACTTAATTGATGAGTAAGCTTTATTTTGTTGAACTGATTTTAGGTCAACATTAGGTTTTACCATTAGGGTTATGCATACATTTATTTTATAAAGCAATTTATCCCTTGTAATTTCTCAATTCCTGAATACAATTCATTTGCACATCTTAATGCAAATTGCTTTGCTTTTTATTGTTTTTCTCTTGTGGAAGATATTTTCTTGTTTGCATGTATGATCTTGGTTTCTAACACAACTAAGCAAGTATGCACCAAGATTATTTTACAAGAATACCCACAAGAAGAGAAAAAAAAGATAATAATCAATGCCCCATTCCTTTTTATCTAAATTTTTTTGATAGACATCATTGAGAGGTCATTGGAATGGGTCATTAAGATAAATCAGAAGAAAAGATCAAAGACAAATAGTCAGTGTTATCTATATCTCTTTCCATTGTAAATTGTAGCTAAGGTGATTTTTGATACTAATGTCAATCGCAAGAAGGATACATCCTAGGACATGTTGATCAGGGGTTTTGGTTAGGATGGGTTTATGATAAGCCATTGATATAAACTTCATTGACTCATTTACTTATCATCTAGACTTTAGATTTTGACACTTAGGTTCTCACTTTATGACTTGCAATACTTGCTTTGTATTTTTTTTACCAAAGGTTGAAGATGGCATTTGATTTATTATGGGTGAAGCTTTATTACGGGTGAAAGTGACATGAGATGAGTGGTTTTTGGTTTTTTGGAATATTTCAATGTTTTTGGTATTTTGAAAATATTTTGAGGTTGTTTAGGTCTTTTCGAAAGTTTATGTGGATGTTTTGTATTTTTGATTATTTGAGGTTGTTTAGGGTTTTCTAATTTTTCAATGTTTTGGGTTTTCTAATTTTTCAAATGTTTTGGGATTTTCCAATTTTTGAATGTTTAGGGGTTTTCCGAGATTTTACAAATGTTTAAGGTTTTTTCGGATATTTGAATGTTTAGGGATTTTCTAAGTTTTGACCAAGAACCTAACCTAAAATACTATCCTAGGGGCCTTAGGGGCTGATCAAAGATAAGCCTTTCCTATGTTATATATGCAGAGACCACATAGTTTGACTGAATTGACTTATTGATAACAAGCTATTAATAGTTGATGGAATGCCAGTTTATTATGATGGACTCCTAAAGGACTGACCTAGGGTGTCTCAGGGGTACATCAATGATGGCCTTGCCTACATTCAAGCTCAGAGACAACATTGTTTGACAAGGTACTATTTTTGGATTTTTGATGTTTTGACCTTTTTAGGGATTTTGATTTGTTTTGGATGTTTTTGCATTTACAATTTTTTGAATGTTTTTGGATTTTAGTTGTATAGGAATTTGGATGTTTTTGGATTTTTTGATGAGTGTTTTACAAATGTTTTTGGATTTTTGATTACCTTAAGATATACAAGAACTTGATCCGATCCATAATGAATTTCCCCTAGTGTTACACGATAGACTACCTTGATATAGGTAGGACAAATTGACCTTTGGATTATGCCAAGTAGTACTAGAGGGGATACAATACTTCACACCATCAAGGTATGAGATGCACGCAGATAGGTGATGGAATAATGTGATGCGATGGAATGATGGAATTGTAGGTGTTGATGGTGACTCCTCAACACCCCCAAGATCAGTTGTGACCAAAAACACTTCCACAAGAGAGAGAATGGCAAGAAAGATTGCTTCACAATGCAAGATTGATTGATTGCTTGATTTAAGCTTGAATACAAATGTACAAGAGATACCTTGCTTATATGGGCAAGGTTGAGAGATAGGAATGAATATGATGTTGACAAATGTCATGATCCTATGACATGAGACAACCAACAACCTAATCACCTAGGAAATGATGCATCCTAGCTAGATAAGATAAGTTCTAGATAAGCCAACTAAGACTTCTAGAAGGAATCTTTTACCTAAGTAAACTTAACCATGTGAATATGTCCCCTAATTTACCTAGTGGATGAATTGGCTAGGTACAAGACAATTATTCACACCAACACCCCCCCTTAAGTGCAACTTAGGGAGAAGATTATTATGAAAACTACTATGGGTCCCGGCTACTAGGCCATGTTAGGTACCCATTTACAATGCAAATGATGCAATCTCTCACAAGCGGAGAAAAGGAGAAAACCCTATGGGACAAAACTCATCTCCAAAAGAGAGAAACAAAACAAGACAACATGATGTATGGAGGACTCAATGATACCCCCCAAGGACAACATGCATCATGTATATACAATAAATGACTCCCCCATAAGAGGGAAGTAGAGAGATGAGATATCCCCCCCATAATGTATGATCACCTGCAAACATGGTTAAAGTCTGAAGACAAAACAAAATCCAATGCCTAGAAACAATATTTCTCCCCTTGGGAAGAAGATACACCAAGTACAAATGTAGGAATGATTCCCATTCTGGATAGGAAGTGGTAGGAAGAGGAATCCAAATGTAGGAATATTGTGTCTCTGAAATCTGCTCATGTGTTGCCAAGCTCTTGGATGATGAAGATGATGATGCCACAATCCAATCAGGTACATGCCCAATCACAACAAACTATGACAAACCAGGAACCAATGGAAACTGATCTTGAACAAGCTCCAAAGACAAACATGAAGTGACAATAGTTGATCCATGACTATCATCAAATAAGAGAGATAAACCCTCAAATTGGTCCTCCAAGTCTAAAATGTGAGACTCCACAAACAAAGAAGCAATGTCTATCAAATAAGAATCCCAATCAAGAAGACTCTTAGATACCTGTTGCAATGAATTATTGGACATGCTCAATGAATCATCAACAGAAGATGAAGAATCAAGAACCTCTGAAGCATCTGCAATCTCCTCCAAAGGATCACAAGCATGGATTATCAACTTTGAAGAATGAAGAAGCACATGTGAGTTGGAAAGAGGACCTTCAAGAGATGGAGAAGAATCATGATCTTCATGCACCTCTCTAATGTGATTCCAAAGAGCATGAGGACATTGGAAGTGAATAAGTGTCTCCAAAAAGTCATCATCTACATTTTCAAAAATAACTCTAAAGACACCAGCCCTAAAACCTTTCCAAATACAATACTCATCAGCTGTGCTAGGACAAGGAACTTTATCAAACAAATAGGGCAATAGATTTCTCTCACTAAGATGAGTGAGAATTAAATTACTCCATTGCCTATAGTTCCCTTTCTCCAAAGTAATTAAGTCATCCATTTACAAAGATATGAGCACCGAAAGCCAAAAATAGAGATCTATCTTCAACCTGGAAAATATGACACAAAACTGCAAAATTTTTGCAAAATATCTACACCACTGAGAAGTTGACTCTTCCATCTTTCCAATGATATCTCGTTTCTGAAAAATGGCCTCCGTATGCAAAAATTATGAAAAAATGAAAAAAAGGCCTATAAATAGGCACTTGGGGCAAATACAAGGTTCAATAAGCACTAATTAGGTGCAAATTTTTGGCTCCGGGGCTAAAACAAGGTCAGCCATGTGACCACCACTTACAAGGGCAAAAATAAAAAAACACCAATCATTGTTGGCCAAATACAATAACTCGTCGGCCAAGGATTTGAATAAACAATATTTTTAAAGAAAAACTTCTACAAAGACATTCATACCAAATGCTAACGACTATGTACCTTGGCCGATCTGATGAAGCCAAAATGAATGCACAGTACCACCAAATGATAGGTGAGTACCTTAAACCCTGCTGGTGGAAAAGATAGTACGCCGATGAATCCCAAGCAATGCCGAGTGGACCGGGACGGTGACCTTAGCCAGAGATTGGATAGGGACCAGAGAGTACACTGATGAAGGGTGATGACAACCAAACTATGTACAAACTCGGCCAATATGCAGGATTTAAATGCCAATATTAATGAAAGCCAGTGGAGAAAGTCATACCCGCTGCGCCAATGTTGACACTAGCCGATGTATGTGACTATTAATGCCACGAATCCCTCTGTCAATGACTGTCGAGGATGTCAGATCTACAAAGTGTAAGATTCGTACCCTGCAATGGTGTGTACAAGCCAATGCCAGCCGATAACCCTCTGTCGGATTTGATTTCCTTTGCCGGTGGCCAATGACTGCCAGGGAAAGGACAAAGTACTGCCGATGGGGGACAATGTCGAAGCCGATGCCGTCGGTCTAGGACACGTACCATACAAGATCCGACAAGCAATTTTGAGATTTATGGTATGTAAAAGACTTAAAAAAATCTCATACCATGTATGCCTAATAGAATGAATACCGACGGTACCGAATTTGCAAATGACAATGATTATTCCGTCGGTCCTTGTGATCGGACAGCCACCGCTGATGTAATAAGCCTGCGAAGACAGTGTACTACTGACAAGTGCCAACCAACTATACGAACTTGGTACAGAAAGAGTATTCCGCAGAAAATGCCAATCCAAATATAAATTGCCCCATACAAATTTCAAAGACCCGAATATCTAATATTTGAGCTCGAAAATATAAATAAATTTTGCCCCAAAATTTAATAATAATACCGTAGAAATATTTTACTGAAAAATATTTTTTGCGAAAATAAGAAAAATCGTACCGCTTGGGAGGCTGTCCCAGCAAATTTTTTTTTGCCTCAAAAACAACTTTACCCAATATAGGCGAATTTATAGTCAAAATTCATCTGTAAAAGATTTTGAACTCAACAGTGAGGTTATTGAAACCCCAATTTGCATCCAGCAAAAAACTTCAAGCCAAAAATATCACCCTCGGATCTGGGAAGGAATCTGCAACACCTGGAGAGCTCTGATACCATGTAGGAGTTGATGGTGACTCCTCAACACCCCCAAGATCAGTTGCAACCAAAACCACTTCCACAAGAGAGAGAATGGCAAGAAAGCTTGCTTCACAATGCAAGATTGATTGATTGCTTGATTTAAGCTTGAATACAAATGTACAAAAGATACCTTGCTTATATGGGCAAGGTTGAGAGATAGGAATGAATATGATGTTGACAAATGTCATGATCCTATGACATGAGACAACCAACAACCTAATCACCTAGGAAATGATGCATCCTAGCTAGATAAGATAAGTTCTAGATAAGCCAACTAAGACTTCTAGAAGGAATCTTTTACCTAAGTAAACTTAACCATGTGAATATGTCCCCTAATTTACCTAGTGGATGAATTAGCTAGGTACAAGACAATTATTCACACCAACAAGAATGATAGGATAAAGAGCCTAGGTAGATGAAGGTGCTTTATTTATGCAAGGCGCTTGTTTGACACGTTTCACCAAGGTACTTTCCCAAAGCACATCCGAAGTGGATTTCACTGGAGGATTATTTTTTTCCTTACTTTTTCAATCCTTTTTCTTATTTTTTTGGATTTTCATCATTTTTTGATTTTTTTTGTATTTTCAAATTTACACTCCTCAAGACTAGGCACAATTTTTTTTAAGATGCAAGCTGTTGGTTGGTTCCTGCAAGGGTTCACCTTCAAGTGTTGACAATTGATATGATCTTGATCCATAACTTGCTGGGATGTCAAAGGGACCCAACTAGTTAGGCTCAAACTTTCCTTTGCTGTCTTGATCTGGAAGATTTTTTTGATTCTGCTTTAGGACAAGATCCCCTACTTGGAATGACCAACACTTGATCCTCTCGTTATAGCTCCATTTCTGTTAGTTTTTATATACTTGCAAGTGATTAAGAGAATCAAGACGACACTCATCCAATAATTCTAGCTTATTTAGCTAAGATACTCTGTATTCTTCATCAGTGATTAGGTTTTGTAGTGACACTTGTAGTGATGGGAGCTCAACCTCAATAGGAAAGATGGCTTCTGATCTATAGACCAAGGAGAAAGGGGTTGCATTGGTAGGAATGTAGATACTGGTTCGATAGGCCCAAGGAACAGGATTCAATATTAGATGCCAGTCACGACCAAATTCATTGACTATTTTCTTTAGGATTTTTAGTATCATTTTATTTGTTACCTCAGCTTGATCATTGCCCTGGGGGTAGTAAGGGGTAGAGAATCGGTGTTGTATGTTGAATCCTTGACATATCTCTTTCACATACTAGTTCTTGAAGGGTTTTTTGTTGTCTGAGATAAGGGTTTGCGGAACACCATAATAACAGATAAGGTAGTTCAGGATAAACTTAGCAATTTTCTTTCCCATTATGTAGGTCATAGGAATGGCTTCCACCCACTTGGTAAAGTACTCAGTGGCTGTTATGATGAACTTGTGGCCATTAGATGAGGTTGGGATAATCTTTCTTATGAGGTCAAGCCCCCACTATGAGAAAGGAAAAGGTTTGATCATTGGTTGCAACTCTTGAGCCGAAGCATGAATTAGATCTCCATGCCATTGAAACTAGACACACTTCTATACATACTTATAGGCTTCTCTTTCCCTTGTTGGCCAATAGTATCTCATCCTCAATAGTTTCTTAGCTAAAGTAATATTGCTAGAATGGGAACCACATATACCATCATGTATTTCTGTTAAAGTGGTCAAGGCTTCCTCTTGGTTAAGAAATCTTAGTAAGGTCCCGTCGATGCTTCGGTGGTATAAGGTATCACCTAAGATCATGAATTGAGATGCCTTCTTAACAGAGGTCTTTTTAAGGTTGGAGGTGATATCGGATGGGAGGGTTCCTCTACTTAGATAGGTAAAGATATCATGATACCACAAGGATCCAAGACCAATAATGACACACAAATTCAGATTTTGAGATTTCAAAAGTTGGTACGAGAAGTTGGTCTACCAAGAAATCACATTGTAGGATGTTGTTCGACATGTCCAATAGTGATCTGATTGTTTCCATAGCATCTGCTGCTTGGTTATTCGTGTGAGGAATCTACTCAAATTTTATATCAATGAAAAGGTCTTTGAGATTCTCTACCATCTTCTTGTAAGGATTAAGCTTGTCATCCTTGGTTTGGTAGTCGTTATTGACTTGGTTGATAACTAGCTGTGAGTCTCCATAGACTTTCATCTCTTGTACCTACCATTGAACTGCTATCCGTAGACATGTGATTAGAGCTTCATACTTAGTAATGTTGTTAGTACATGGAAATGATAGCCTATATGACTTTGGGATGCAATTTCCTTGAGGGTGATGAAGAGAATACCTGCTCCTAATCCATGTTGGGTAAATGATCCATCAAAGTACATCTTCCACTAATTTGCTGTATTGACAAAAAATACTGATTCATTTGAGAATTCAGATATCAATGGATTGTTTGCATAGATAGGTGCTTAAATTTCTAGTTGGTATGCGATCACTTGTCTTTTGATTTCCTTGCACTCTATGTACTCTATGTCAAATTCAATCAAGGTCATTACCCATTTGGCCATTTTCCCAAAGAGAGTTGCTTTGGATAATAGGTATTTCAATGGGTCGATCTTTACAATAAGCTTAATTTGATGTGACAACATTTAGTGTCTAAATTTTTTTGAAGCAAAAGCCAATGCTAAGCATTCTTTCTCAATGGATGAATAGTTCATTTCATAGCCCACTAAGGTCCTGCTGATGTAATAAATGACTCTTTCCTTTTCATTTTCATCATGTTGTGCTAGAAGAGCACCTAGTGCTACTGATGTTACTGAGATATATAGGATCAATGGTTTGTTTGATATTAGTGGCATGAGCATTGGAGTCATCAATAGATAGTCCTTGATCTATTGGAAATCTGTCACACTTCTCATTCCACTTGTAAGTTATTCCTTTATGGAGAAAATGCGAGAAAGGGTGGATTTTATTTGATAACTATGCTATGAACCTTCTAATGGACTACAATCTTCCTTGTAATCCTCTCATTTGTTTTAATGTTTATGGTGGTTCCATGTCAAGGATAGCTTTTACCTTTACTGGATCAATTTCTATCCCTAATTCAAGCTTGAAGACAACCTAAAGCCCATTTTTTGTAGATCTGACTCCGTCAACCTGACAAGAAGACAAGTGCAGATCTGGACCCACAGGCTTAATTCTTGAATTTGCAAATTTTTGGAGGAGGACTAATTTTCTATCAGTGGCGAATGAGTCCTGTGTGAAGGCTAAAAAAGTTGATTTTGTTAGAATCTAGTTCCTGACAGTCGGAAAGCAATTTCAGGTGTTTTTAACCAGTAGGAGGACTGATTCACCATCAATGGCAAATGAGTCCCACTGGTGATTAACAGTGATTTTTGCTAGTTTCCAAAACCTTCCAAAAATCAACATTCAACTTCCAGGTGCACTCTGTTATAACTCATTCAATTTTGTTTGCATTCTATTCACATTTTTAGCTCATTTTCTGCATATCACATTGTGTTTTCAAACATTGCATATTTCATTAGTTTTGCATTAATAATCAATCAATTTCATTACTTAGTTGCATTTAGATCATTGCATTTGGTCTCAATTCCATCTTGCATATCTTAGTTTAAGTGAACTACCGCAATTTTGGGGTTCCATCTCTCTCCTTTTAGGTGCAAAACCCTAAGAGTGCAAGAGAAGTACATAGAACACACCAAAAAATTGATCATTTAGCTGCCATTTATAAATGATAAGTTGTATATATCGGTTAAAATTAAATAAATGACATGTTAGACCCACTATGGAATATGCTTGTGCGAAAGATTTTGCATACTGTTAGTTTTTAGAAACTGGAAACACAATTTACCTAGATTGTGAAAGTAGCGTGCTCATCTTTGTTTGATCTAATTCCTAACAGATGATAATAAAACATCTTAGTTTTGGCCGAATACTCATATTTTAGGAAATCGTACTCATATTTTAGGAAATCTCTTGAAGCATGTGGAGCTTACCCTCTTATCCTTCTGAAGGCCCAATAGAAAAAACATCTTGTGGTGTCACCTCTGAACCACTTTCAAAAAATGAGATAACTTAGTAGCTTTCCAATGTTGCAATCTAGTTATATCTATAGCCTTAGCGATATTGGGTTTTATTGTGGGCTTTGCTTCCAATCCATTTGTAGACGCTGAAGTCATAAGCATAATCTCTTAGCCACCTGAGAGGTTCACATCCTTCAATGTCACACTATCATCCAAAATTTTAATAGTAGAGGTGGCTTAGTAGATCACCCACGCCCTTCCCTTTCATGTTGTCTTGGCAGAATTGACCTTTTGCATGGTTCACATCCTCTTGAGACATATCCCTTATAGTGAAGAATATTGATTGGTACATTCATTTTCTGCAAGAACCTCTACACATCATTTCCTTTCACATTTGCCGAGGGGTTCCACTTGATAAGACTTCTGACACCACCATCCAATCCTTCAAATAAAGGGTCAACTTGTACAACAATGTTGGCTCATGTACTAGGAGATTGATCCTTACATTGCCCAGTTATTCATGCCCTGAGACCTTTGAGTTCTAGCTTCACCTTGCATATCCGATAACATTCCTAATGCTCATCTTCATAGAAAGAAAATAACCATTTAATCCTCAATAAAGAGTTGGTACGTTTCAGGATTAAGCCTTCCAGTGTCAAGACTAAACACTCTAAATAATTGACCTGTCAGTTTGGCATATTCATTAGAGTGAAAAAGGAAATCTTCATTCACCACATATTGCATTCTAAGATATGATTACATGCCTATTACAAAGATACAAAAGAGTGTTTTCCAATAGTCCTTGCAATCATTCTATTTTGAACACGTCCTGCAATAACATTGAATGAATCCTATAATTTTGTAATCACACATTTTATTCTAGATTTATTTTATAGTCACGATATTTTCAAAGTGTTTATTTTGAACATATCTTGCAAATTTCTCCTGCACTCATGACTTTCCTGATATCTGAGATTTTATTTTTTGGAATTGTCAGTGTGAGTCTTTAGTCTTGATTTTAATTTAGTTTTAGTGTTAGATTTAATTCTTAGTTTAGATTTAAGTTTTAATTTAGACTGATCCTTAGTTTAGATTAATTTTTAATTTAGATTAATTTTTAATTTTAGATTAAATTTTAATTTAGATTAAGTTTTGGTTTAGATTAATTTTTAATATTAGATTAGTGTTTAATTTTAGATTAATTTCAAATTTTAGATTAAGTTTTAATTTTAGATTAAATTTTAATTTAGATTAAGTGTTAATTTAGATTACTTTTAATTTAGATTAATTTTTAATTTAAGATTAGTTTTTAATTTTAGATTAATTTCTAGTTTAGATTAGTTTTTAATTTTAAAATTTAGATTAGCTTTTAATTTGAATTATATTTTAATTTAGATTAGTTTCTAATTTAGAGTAATGTCTCTTTCCTTCATAGTTTAATTGTTGATTCTATGGTAATTGTTGGTTTTTCCATTGCAGGTTCGCATGTTAGAGACTCGAAAGCTGAAAACATAAACACATGTTTGTCGAAGACTTAAAATCAGAAAACTACTAATGACATTTGGTGTAGGACATTTTTTGAAGACTATTTAAAAAAAAAACCGATTGTCTTTTAGATTAGAAAACACTTCAATTGGTGCTTAAAAAGAACAACTGTCTTTTCTCACATATATTTAACTAGGGGTTTAATAAACTTCTATTTTCCATGCTTGTAAGAGGATAGGTACTATGCTTTCACCTTGTACAAACGTAGTGATAAAAAAGCCAGACCCATCTCTTTATGTTTTAATCCCTTAGAGGGGCCTGCCTCAAAAGAGGGAATGACTCCAACCGAATTTTCACTCGGGCCAATATATATATGGATAAGACTAAACTGTCAAGTCCTCATGGTATGTAGGCCTTAGCCATGTAGTGTCACTCAAAATAGGGTACTACCATAAAACATATAAGATCCCCTAGTAGAGTGATTAAAACCTTAAGTGGCTTTCTAGACACTTGTGAGGTGCCATGTCCTCGAGTATTCAGTAAGAACCACTATTTTAGTAGCCAAAATCCTTCTATTTGCTGGCATAGGAGGTGGGACCTTTGAATCCGTCCCACACTTTAACAATTCATTAGAGATGGAAAATTTCTTGAGATACTTGTGGTCTTAGGGAGTTCGGAGCTTGGTATGCTTGAGAAGTGAGTTCTGTGTAAGGGGGAGCTAGTGTTACCAAGTTACTAAGCTATCCACTCTAAATAGGCATGGCTGGAGCAATCCAAGTGGGAACCCAACAAATATTTTATTTTCCAGCCTAGGATTTTTAATTATATTACAACAATTAAACAAAATTCACAACCAAAAATAAACTCAAAAACATTCTATCTACTGTGTCTTGCATGTGTGTTAAAAAAAATCTCCAACAAACACCACACCTAAAACTTACAACATTCAAACTTTGATACAAACTAGACCACTATCCAAAACAAGCTTGACATTAAGATCTATTTAGACAAAGGACTTGCTCACTTCATTCATCTATCAACTCATCTTTTTGCATTAAACATTCCCCATAGGTTTAAACTTTAGGTCATATTTTTAGCTTGCATTAACCTCTTGCATAAACCTCTTGATTAGGAAGCCCATCAAATTTAGTCTAGACTATAGCCTCAAATCTGTATTCTCTTGACCTTATCTTTCATACAACATTCATCCTAGTCCTCGTCATTTTGGTTGGTTCCTCAACTCACAGTCCAGTTTGATATCACCTTTCCAACATATCCTACTAGTCTTTACTATACCTGAGGTCATTGACAATCAAATTATTTGATATACCTATCTTAGTTTGATTAGCAACCATATCTTAGGTTTTACCCTTCATACTAGGTCATACTACTCCATATCTTCATTCCATGCTTTGCATAACTTAGTCATAGAATATCATCACATTGACTCTTAATCTAGGCATCATTATTAGGAATCCCTATATATTCAAAAATACCAAAACAATAGTTGCATTATCTTTAGGCATACTTTATATTCAAAAATCCAAAAAAAAACATAGAATAGGTACATACCTTCCATTGCATTGGCATCTCTTAGGCTTCATACCATCCACCACCATGTCTTTCCTTCACCTTGATATGATTGCTAGTCAAATTGAATACCAATTAATCTGAAATGGTCAAGCCCAACAAGCCATAGACTTCAAAATACAATTCATCCAATCCAAATACCAATCAACCTCAACTCATGGTCAACCACCCATCTATCCCTCTTACCAACAACCCATAAAATCTAGTCCTCCATCCATCTACCCTTGCTATCATGAGTCCCTTAGCACAATCCATGCCATTAATCCACAACAAACTTGCACTTATCACCCTTATCCTAACCTTTACAAGGGAAACCGACTCTCCACTAATCGCTTCCAAGCCTCCACATCCTATTCGAGTCCATCATTCACTTCTCCATTCCAAGTCTCCACATCCACTTGCATTCCTTCATGCACTAATCCATCCCTATTCACTCCATCCCAACCTACATTTAGTAATGAAAATATATTTGGTCATGGTCTCCAAAATCACATCCCATTGCCTACACTTGAGAGTACATGTCAAGTAGAAAAACCAAGTCATGACAACATAGCTTCACCTTCATGTAAAAGTCAAAGTAGTCCATCCCATGAACCCATCCTTAAGTCCATCCAAGAAATCCTTTTAGACAATCATGTCATCCAAGACAAACACATCTTTTACCAATACACTACCATCAATCAAGAAATCCAAAATGATCTGCTCCTCAACCTTTATGCCATTCATGATAAATTTTTTGATGTTGATCCTATCCAAAATCCAAACACATCCATTTCCCAAAATGAGACACTTGCCTCCATGGGAAACAAATGATCTTCCTCTAGAACAAGAGTCTCCTACTCTAGACATATTTGCAAATGATCAAGTTATAGATGAACTCACTGGAATCTATGAAAATGACCATAAAGATGATTTTGACATCAACTTGGAAGTACTAGTAGAATCATCTAAATTTGATATGTCACAAAGTCAGACCAAAGATGTTAATTAGAAATATATCCAACATGTCAATGAAGCTACAAAATCTTATCAACTAGGATCATCTATCTTTGTTAGATTAGGCTTTCTTGCAGATGAGAAAATACCAAGTAACAATGTCCACATACACAATGAAGGGTTAGCATCTTGTTTTCAAAAAAAATCCCATCATAAATAGAATCTGTCAGAGCATGCAGTATCAAGAAAAAGGATTAGGCTTACATGAGCAAAGAATTCTAGAACCGGTATAGTTTCAGGAAAATTCTAGATATTGGATATTCTTCAATCAAAAAATCTAATGATGTTAATGGTACCTCCTTGATATTGGGGGAAAATTTATCTGATATAAACATCAAAATGGAGGCCATGAGTAGTTCTTACCATAAAGTACCTGCCAACACTCCTTCCATCCACACCATAAACCGTCATTCTAAAATGAATAAAACTTCTGTTTGGAACCATCAAAGAGAAATTATTACAAATCCAAAGTTCAAAATCAAATGCTAAAGGCCATTGAATCAAACAAAAAATAAAAGTGGACAAATAAAGTTAAAACTGATCCCAAAGAAAAATGGATCAAGCAAAGAAAATATTTCAAAAGTAATAGTCAATCAAAATATGGAGCCACAAGAAAAGAGGTCTCCCACATATAATAAATGTCCACCTCCTTCAAAATGGTCATCAAGTAATACATATAAAAGTGTTGGTTCCAAACACTATCCCAATAAAAATTCCAAACTCTGCCATCCAACATCCCAAGTTTGTAAAATAAAAAGTGATTCATCCAAACGTCCAAACAATCCTTCCACATCTACAATCATCCATCATTCCAAAAATCCTACCTCACAAATTTTTCACATCTTGGCAAAAACTCTTTATTGTAAGGACTTTGATGGCATTCTATCACGATGTGCATATTCTGATAAGACCAACTCTAGTATCAGAATGGATCACAATGACATCAATTAGTTATATACAAGTGTTATGATACTGACAAGGAAACTACTTCATAAAGGTCATTATTAGCATATCATGGTGCTAGTCTTTGCATCAACACCATCAATGGATTCAACACAATAAGTGGTCATCTAAAATATTAAGTCTTGAAAAATACAAAAAAATGAGAAAAAGGTCTTGGAAAAAAATACAAAAAAAATCAAAAAAATTGTCACCTTGATGAAAACCTAGCAAACAAGCATCGTGGGTGACATAAAAAAATTCAACAAAAAATTCAAAAAAAAAGTAAAGAGAAAAATTTCATCCAATAGTGAAAACCATTTTTATGGCACTTTGATAAGAACCATGATGAAAACCTGGAAAACAAGCATCATGTGTAAAAGAGATTATCTATATGAACCAATACACTTGTGGGAAAGTTGTCTCATCTCCCATACCCTTCGCATGACATTTCTTATGACATTTCAATCTATCCATGTAAGCACTATAATTTCCATCCATTTTTCCACCTACTTTGATCTTGATAAACACTGGTGTACAAACATAAATCATGCTTCAAAAAAACACTTGAAATGTCTATCCTTTGGTCATGCACTATCCATGAAATATCATGTCATTACCTTCATAGCCTCATTATTCCTATGAAACATAGTCCTTGGAGAACATATGATAATTCTTCCAACTGATAATCCTCATGTCACTTATCTTTTACCAAAACCATTCATTATCCTTCCATACCTATTGCTAGACTTGGTTTTCCCTTGTCAATGGTCTAAGGATTCTAATCCACTTATCCAACATCGTTCCATCATCCCATTCAATCCTGAAAAGAAGTCATTCCAAATGCAATAAGCCTAGTCAATGCAATCTTGTTATGCAATCTGGCGCATCATCCAAAACATTCCTTGGCCTTGTTCCTAGCCTTGTTGTAGACCTTGATCCTTTAGTCACATTATCATCATTCTCACATTGTTTCGGGATGTGTTCTTCCCATGTCAAACAATGTTGTCACCATTATCATCACTTGTCAATTGGTATTCAAATTGAATAGGGGAAAGATCACATGTCCTTGGATTCTTATGCATGCTTTCTTGTAGGAATAATTCACATGCATTTTTCACGATCCTTATAAAACATTCAAAAAATCAAAAAAATCAAAATATTCAAAAAACAAAAAAATCATAAAACTTCAAATCCAAAAAAATATTAAAACATTTCAAAACCCAAAAAAATTTAGATAACTTTCAAAAACTCCCAAAAATATTCAAAGTTAGTCATGTTAGTCTTTGTAATTGTCAAACTACATTGCCTCTATGACTAGACCTAGGCAAGGCCATCTGTTGATGTGCCCCCAAGGCATTAGGTTAGTCTTTAGGTGTTGTCAAATAAAATCATGATTTAGTCCTTTTTCATTGAAAAAAAGTCAAGGGTCATGTTGAACTACAAGGTCTATGCACATTGCTACATAGGTAAGGCCATCTGTCGATGAGCCCTTGAGGCCCCTTAGGTCAGTGTTTTAGGGTTCGTCAGGTCAGTCAAAATAAATTGGATATTGTCAATTCAGACACAACATAATCATTTGAACTTCAAACATAAATGCTAAATCAACAAGACAAGCAAGCCAACAAGTCTCCAAGTCAAATCAGTCATTTGTCACATCAATCAAACCAATCAAAACCAATGGTCTTATACAGGATGTGTCCTTCCTGAAACTAGACCTTGTCACTGTCACACTTTATCATTTGCCTTATACGGGTAGTTGCATGATTGAAACTAGACTTGATGTCTTATACAACAAGTTTCTTCTCCTGAAACTAGGCTTTGTCAAAACAGTCTAGTCATCGCTCACTTTGTCCCTTAACACACTAGCAAACATTTATTGGCAAATAATCCGAATGACTATTGATCTTGTTGGTCTATTTTGTCTTATCTTTTGGATTTTCTTCGGTCATTTTATTAGCCACCTTGAGGATGTCCCATGAAGGATTTAGTGGAGCGATGATGTCTCATGACTCATCTTTTATTTTATTGTTGCCTGTGGTTTGTCTTGACAAAAAGACTAGGGAAATTTTTCCCTAAGTATGAGTTAGGACATTTCTTGTCTGTGAATGTTTGTTTTACAAATGGATGACCTTGCACACCTTGGTCTATGTCATACCATGGTGTTTGTTGTCCATTTGTCATATTTTACTGCTCTATGATGATAAAGACTATGACATGCACACGAGGTTTCATCACCTTCATTTTTTTCATATCTCTTTTTCATCTATCATTTATTCCATCATCCATTTCCTTCATCATTCCATTTTTCCTCCATCATCCTTATCTAGTTTCCTCTATCATTTTGTCCTTCATCTTCTAGTCCTCTCATGCATTTTGAGAGCACACTCGTGTTCTTTGAACCCACATGTCTTCTCGAGGGGGAATACTACTACCTCCTCATCATCCTTCCTCATCCTACTTTCATTGGGGCATATGTTTTTCTTTGAAACAATGCGACAGGTTGCATTGTTTCAAAGGGGGGAAAAATGTAGACACTCAAAAGTTGTCCTCACAATCATCCTATTTTTTATCTATTAATTAAATGGATATTATTTTATATTTAATTAATTCATTTAAATAATTTCTTCTATTCATTCATCAATGCATTTATAAGCATTTATCAACATTATAAGCATTTATTTATAAGCATTTATCCATTCACATAGTCAATCATTTATCCATTTATCCATCAACATAATTAGTCACTTATCCATTTTATATTATTCCATTTTTCATTAATCATCAAAATATTCATACATGATCCATTTACATAGTTCATTAAACAATTTAAATTCATAAAATCATTTAATCATTTAATCTATTTTCATTAAATCATTCACCCAGTAATTCAAAATGTACTTTATTCTAAGCTTCTAAACATATATTATGGCACAAATCATCCCACTCATTTATCTCTCATTTCAATTAATTCCAACATGAATTTCTCCATTACAATCTTTAATCCCACATCTCTCCCAACTTGAATTCACCCCGTGAATTCATTTATAAAAGGCTCACTTCTTCCTCACTTTTGACACACAACTCCGGTTTCATAATTCTTGAATCCAATTCTACATAGCTTCTTATGCTTTTGCCACAAAAATCTGAGAGAAAAGACAAGATATTGTAGAGAGCATGACAATGGTGTTATATTTCCTTTTGAATGCATTTTATTGGATTTCTTAGAAGTAGTATTTCATTTCTGCATTGTGTTTTCATTTTGGAAAAGCTCTATTGATATGTCGCTGAATGCATGATTTTGGTTTTGTGAATTTAATCAATTTTTTTTAGTTTTCAACTACACATGGAAAAATGCATACCCTTGCATTTTCACACTTGTTTGGGCCTTCCTTACTTTTTTTTATCCCTATTTATGTCTTAATTAGTCCTATTTTGCATCCACAAGCCTAAAAAATTGTATCTTTTTATGGCTAATCTTGGTAAACATTAAAGGGTAAATGCTAATTTAATGATTCTGGCAGTGTGTCCCTAATTTTTGGGTTGGGAATAAGACGCCACCTAGGGAATCTTTTTCCTCCAAAGGTCTTGGGACCCTGATTCCAAAGGAACCTTGAATGGGACCCATTTTGGAGTTTGTGCCCCAAGTTTCATGCCTCGAGACTAAGATGCCACCTAGGGAATCTTAGTCCCCCTTAGGTTATTTTTCAGGATTTAATTTAAAATATTGGTAGGATTTAGCCTCCTTTAATTAATGAATTCACATGTCAATTTTTTGTGGTGTAATTTCAGGATATTAAGCATAGATAAGTATAAATACAAGGTTCCTTCTCTCATTTTCTCCTAACAAGAAATATAAGCATACCCAAGCATTCAAGTATTCATGCATTCAAGAGCAGTTACGCAAGAATTTGGAGCCATCATCAAGATTCAAGCATCATATCAAGGATATTCTTGCATCATGTGTGTTTTTGAGCTAACATTTGTGATGCAGAGTTTTGATTCAAGCAAGCAATTCAAGTCAAGATCTACATTCAAGCTAGCCATTTCACAGAAGTTTGCAGACTTACTAACACGGGTTTTGTGAGTTGCAACATAGCATTTTGTTCATTCATCATTTCCATTCATTATTTCATTTCATTCCAAGGTTTGGTTATCAACAAGGGGTTTGACCAAGGAAAATCCCCATTTACTAACAATCAACAAGTTTTTCCTCTCTTGCATGTTTGTGTTTGGAGATTTAGGTTGAAGACTTGAATATCAGTTGAACTGCAAAGTTGCAAAGTTGCATTGCAAAGTTTTCATCTTCACGGAAACTCACCTACAAGCCAAATCTAGAAGTTTTAGGACCTGAGATCTTCTAAGAAGAAGAAAGTGAAGACATTGAGCCTTGAGTTCACACTCAAAAATTTCAAAACTTCAAATCGGGACTAAGTTGATAGTAAGGGAATCTTAGTCTTCTCAAGGCTATTTTTCTAAGATTCTTTCAGATTCAATTTTCACATCTGAAGATTTCATATTTCCCCCGAAAAATGGTAGTGGGACTATGACAATAGTAAGGGCATCTTAGTCCTCCCTGAAATATTTTGACAGTACTTTTGCATTTCTGGAATCCTCATCACATTTCTAGACTTCCCAAGTACACATACCTTGACTTTCTTTTTCTTAATTTCATCATTTGCACTCCTCATTTAGCTTACATTACT
>VDFB02058242.1:121351145-121367904 GCA_007258455.2 Sequoia sempervirens | reverse complement strand
CTACCTCATCTTCAATTGCTGTACTACAAACCCAAGTGATACTAGGATTCCAAATCATCCTCAGGAACACTATTCCTCTAATCCATTACACTACTCTGATTAAAAAACCTAAATAGCGAAAGTGGAGCAACATATCTCAGTCCACAAAAGACAATGCACTAATAATGTCATAATTATGACCACCAACAAAATTTTTCTTAAACAAGTCACTAGACCATTTCCAAAAAAAGAACCAAGCTCCACACTCCATCTCAATCCAAAAGGATATACAATGACTGAAAAAATTCTAAGAAATTTTCACATATTTTGCTTCAAGAGCCTTAATTTGGCAAATCAGATCAGCTAATAACTCACTGCTCCAAACAATAATGTATGAGATCTTATCATGAATGAACAACCCATACCTAAATTTTGACCATACTGTATCATTCCCTTACTCATATGAGGCATAAATTTAGTCCATATAGGAGATGGAGAGACCAGAAAATGAATAAACCAACTTCCTAATAGGTCTGAAATAAACATCTTAGGATCTAATTTTTGGAAAATCAACATCCATGAAGACAAGAAGTAGTTGCAACCTAAGAATATTCATCAAATCTTACATGACTTCTCATGAATAAGGCTAGTGTCACCTTCAACAAGGATCCCCATGCCACCACAAGCCAACTTCTGATCATATTACCTTCTCAGAACACCAATTTATGATCAAAAGTAATGAACCCACGAAAGAAAAATAAGATAGCATTAATCATAGAATTGAAATTTAGATACTTATCTCTCCATCCAATATTCTTTTTATGCATCCCAATCTTCATATGAATGTACTTGGAATCCCAAATACTAATTTTCAATTGGAGACATTTCCCAACCCAAGAGAAGATGATTAAAACAACATTCTAAATATGATGTGCTGGTTTATCCCCTTTAGAATTTTCAATATTACCTTCTTGTTGAATAATACCAAGATCCCAAACCAACAATAATGAAGTATCATTTCTCAGATGAAGAACTGCTCTCACTTGAATCCTCTAATTTGTTCATTCCATCTGAATTGCTGCTTCTTGAAAATCCAAGAAGTAATCAACTAACCTATGTTCGTTGAAGAAATTGAATCCAAAATATTGTGTCATGATTTGCCAGAAAGATTCCATGATTCCTTCATCAAATACAATTTTGACATCAATCACTCTAAGAGAAGATGGAGATGTACTAAAATATGACAAGAGCCTCACAAGCATCCTCATAAAAAAATGAATAAAACCTTCATCAACATGCCCATCAACTCTTTGTTGATGAACAATAAGAATGTCTTCATTTCTTTGTGATCCAAGAGTTAGCATCTCTTGCTGAATGGGTGCACAAGGAGCAGTAGTAGATTCAACTTTATGCAACTCTCATATCAACTCTCCAATGCTGGAAGACAAACTCAAATTTCCTCCTTTAGTAATCTCTAGAGAAATTCCTTCATCAATATCAAAAAGAGGATTTACATAAACCTTATTAGCACCTTCTTCATACAAAAAATTGTCAAAAGCCTGAAAAACTTGTTGATGAGAGTTTGAATGCTTTGATCTCTCAAAACAACATTCCAAATCATATGTTTCTTGTATGAGATCCAACTCATCAAGAATTTTCTGAAGCTCCTATGCTCTTCTTTTGTTTTCTTGCTCAGGGATGAATATTGAACGTCAACAATTTGATATTTTGCTTCAATTAGGGTCTCATTCACTTCTTGCAAATTTTCTTTGGTAATATCACTCCACTCCAATGCCTTGTCAGCAATATTGGCCACTATATCTTTGTCACAGATGATGTGCAAAAGACTAGATTTAATTTCCTCCAAGGGAAATTTAATGGACTTCATATCATCAATAGAAATACAACATACAAATTCTCTGCTAGGCACATCATGAATCAAAGGTTCTACTTGCCTTTGAATTCTATCAAGTTTTGACAAAACTTGAATACCATTATCGGCAATGTGTGAGCTTTAGCTGCAATCATTATATGCAGGCTGAGATGGTGTAGAACAACCTTGATGGATAAAGATTTCAAAGATCGTTTGAGATGTACTCTTCAATTTGTCTAGCATGTGATGAACATTATTCATCATTCCATCCATAGTGCGATCCAATTCCTTAGCCTTTTGCCTTAGTTTGGCTTTGGGTGAAGAGAAATCTTCCTTATAACTACTAGAAACTTCACCTTCCATGTTGTCTTTTACACATGATTCTAGGGAGTTAGTCAAATCAGCTTTGAAGTGGGAAGTGACTACTGCTTCCTCTATCTCTTTCTCCTCTTTAGCTTGACTTTCAAACTAGCATTCTTCAGAATTGTGAAGAAGTAATTCATTGATTGAACACATAACTCCTTGTAACTAAACTTCTCCTTCATTTGGATCTTTACATATGGCCTCTTCATGCATCTCCATTTCAACTTTTGTTTCCACAAGTTTTTTCTTGGAATCTTCAACATGAGGCTTCTTAACATAAGTCAACTCACTGTTCTCTTCTATAGAAAACAAGAGTACCTCACTAGTTTTCAAGGCTTCCAATCGTCACAATTACATTCTTCTACAGAATGCTTGGGTGAGTGTAACCATAGATACCCCTTGAACTGTTGCTATGAATCCAGACTCCAACTTTCATCCCTCCTCTTCAGCCTCAAAAAATATCCCTCTTATTTTCAACAGTCTTCTCTCATGAATGGTTTCAACTTATCTTCACATTTATAAGCATCCAAGAGAAGAGTTTGGACACTTTCAGGAAGACTATCAGCTTTTTTAATTGTAGAGATTAGAACATTCGTGACAGCTGCAAGCATACTCTCTTCTTGCTCACTCCAAGTCGAGGTGAAAAGATAATTAAACAAGTGATAAATCGGATTCTCCATCTCCAATTCTATCAATAAGATGCAAGCACTAACTTCAGAAAATATCTTTAAAACAATTGCTCTTCTTGAAAAGAAGTTACTACTAGTTTCATCCAAATCTTGAAAACTTTCCACTATCATATTTAATATGATCTTCATAGTTTCGTCATCATAGGGCAACTGGGGAATTACAATCCTTATTATCTCCATGAAACAAGAAGAAATTAGCAGCTTGGTTTCTTCATCAAGATGCCCCAACCAATAGGGTTGATTCAAAAAATTCACTACAAGTGCTAAAGCCAACTGCATTTCCTCGGAAGGTGATGGCTTCACTTGTCTCAGACATCATTCTAACAAATAAAGAATGTTCTCTTCATTTTCTCTTGACTGAAATTCTTTGCCAAGTCTCTTTCCAGCCATAAAGAGAGTCTCTGCCAACTTCATCTCTTCTTCATTAGCCATGCCTAACTACCAACTTCTAGATACCACAAGGAGTTGAACTAGAATATGTTCATATTTTTGGTGTAGTATCGAGATCAATGGCTATTCATCTGCCTTAAATTATTTTAGAAGACTAATCCAATGTGGATGGAAAAGATCTTCTACTTGATACCCCGGAATAAGCTCCCTTTAATTTTTCTTGGAATTTTCATGACACAATATTGGTGTCAAATGAATCTACGCTAACCTGCAATTTGAAAATCCAAATTTAAAAGATCTCAAAGCCAAGAATGCACACTCAATCCCAATGAAGAGAGGTGTTTTCATATGGTGGAGAAAACTACAAAAAATTGAAATGAAATTACAATTGAATGGAGCTAGAAGGTGAACCAAAATTCATGAAAGAATTCTGCACTTCCACTAAATCAATGGGGAAAGAGATTACAAAACAAACTAATTCATCCGCTGCGACAGGCATCCACTTGTGAGTGGGGATTCACCACTTCTCACTGGGCATAAATGAGAGATTAGAATGTTCTTTTCCCACACTAGCGATAAACCATTTAGGGGTTACAATGTGAGAATTAAACACAAGTAAAGCAATAAGAATGACTGAAATAGTATTACTATTTTCAATCTTACAATGTAAATAACTATTGAAAATTACAAGTGATTACAATAGAATGAATGCACAAAGAAATATATGAATTTCCCCTCAAGAATCTCTCAATTATTGAAGTAATGAACTGGAACCAAAGAGTGAAATAAATCTGATATAAAATCTGCAAAACTGGAAGTCTAAACCAACAAACATCATCACACCAAAATTGATAAAACTCTTACCACACTTCAAAACTTGAACCAAACTGAAAGTGCATCACCTTTAGAGCTATACAACCTTGAGACAAGAAATTTTCAACCTTCAAACTTAGCAAATCCAACCAACATGTTTTCTAAGGAAAAGATGAATGTTACAACCCTAGGAGAGGGTCAAACTCTCTTACAAAATTAGCCACTTCATATTAAATTCTGAAATTGCACCCAAAGGGTCACCTCTAGCATACTAATTGAAGGAGTCAATACCCATTTGAAAATAAAATCACCCTTAAAGTTGTATACAAAAATTCCTTTTAGCCTAGTGTAAACCAACAACACCAAAATATGAAAAAAACATCAAATTCTCCAACTATGAAGCTCAATGTGCACTTTTGGATGAAGCACACTCTCAATCCACCATCTAGGGAACCATAGGTTTTAGGCCCGAAGAATGGAATAAAATTGCTAAGCTTCCCGTTAGCTAGGTTCTAAATTTAGTCCAATAGCATTTTGTTATAATTTTCCAAAGATGATCAAATGTTGGAGAAAAGCTTGCTTTTATAACTTTTGAGGTGACAGTTGGCTTTCCATCTTCCTCCAAAAGGGACACCCATTTCACTTTTGAAATATTTTAACATTTTTTAAAACATTAAATTCACCTTTCTAGGCGTCCAAGACTTGAGGAGAAATATTTACTTTATAAATATTTAAATAATCTTTCATTGAGGTGTCCACCCTCAAAGGCCCCCTTTAAAAACAACTTAAGTTATTGTGATAGGCCAATGGGAAAAAATCACATTATAGTAATTAAATGACTTTAATTAAATCATTTATTCAAAATAAGCCTCAAAAATTTTGAAAGCCAATTATGCTCCAAACTGCACTGCCCGAAATGGAAACTGAGCTGATTACTAATGCTACTGCGCAAGATGGCACTGCCAAAAATATAACTTACTAAATGTAGTAAATTTTGAAAATTTTCTCAACTCACTTTGCATGTTATATCATTGTGAAGCTATTTGAAAACCCAAAAAGCTCCACCAGAAATGCATGTAAAACTCTAACATGGAAGCCATAAAAAATGCTTCAGAACCCTTATAAAATAGGAAACCCTAATTTTACCTCTAACTAGTCTATGAGTTTCTAAAAATAGGCTACATACAAATGAAGAGCATAGAGCTAAATTGGGGACATTACAAATGAATGCTTGATAGAACTTGACTTGAATTGCTTGCTTGAATCAAAATCCTACATCACAAATGTTAGCTCAAAAACATACATAATATCCTTGATATGATGCTTGAATCTTAATGAAGGCTCCAAATTCTTGATGAATTACTCTTGAATGCATGGATACTTGAATGCTTGAATATGCTTAGATTGCTTGTTAGGAGAAACTGAGAGAAGGAACCTTGTATTTATACTTATTTATGCTTAATATCCTAAAATTACATCACAAGAAGTTGACATATGAATTCATTAATTTAAGGAGGCTAAATCTTACCAAGATTTGAAATTTAATCTTGAAAATAATCTAAGGGGACTAAGATGCCCGAGGTGGCGTCTTAGTCCTGAGGAATGAAATTCATGGCAAAGACTCCAAAAAGGGGCCTATTTAAGGTGCCTTTTGAATCAGGGTCCCAAGACCTTTGGAGGACAAAGATGCCCTAGGTGGCATCTTAATCCTGGTAAGAAAATTAGGGATACATAGCCAAAATCATTAAATTAGCATTTACCCTTTGATGTTTGTTGGGATTAGCCATAAAAATATACAATTTACCCAAACAAGTGTGAAAATACAAGGGTATGCATTTTGCTACACTACATTTTCTCCCCACTTTAGTGAGAGGATGAACTTGCTTCAAATTCACAATAAAGTAGTGAACCACACAATCAAGAGGGGTTGAAATGTAGAAATCCTAGTAAGATAGGATGACAATAATATAGATGGTGGCCAAGCCCCCAGGATCAAGATCCTATGACAGACCAATATAAGCACAAAGGAACACACAAGCAAATGATATATGAAGCCATAACTAGATCACAAGCATACACCATCAAAAATAGAAGGAAAAAAAAGGAAAAAGAAAAAAATGCAACGGATCAAGCTTCGATTGGTTGTCCAATGCACTATGGACTGGGTCTAGGCTATTTGTCCAAAAAAAAGCCTTACAAGTGGAATGTGTTGTCCACTATGCAAAAAAAAACATGCTTATAGGGGTTAGTGAAGCTAGTTGTCCACTAGGTGAGTCCCATGAGGTCCATATCAATTTCATACCCCCATGACTATGATAAGGAAAAAGAGAAAATGCACACTCACAAGGGTTAGTGAAGCTAGTTGTTCACTAGGTGAGCCCCAGGGGACCATATCAAAGCCATACCTCCATGAATTTAATAAGACACAAAAAGGAAATGCACGCAACAAGAAAGAGGGATTTTTGAAGGGATTTTACTTTGTTCATGCAAGGTCTCATATTAGAGAACATTGTGCCTAATATCTCTTGAACCGTAGACTTTTGGCTCTCTAGGTCTTTCTAGCACTTCTAGGGTTTTTCACCTAAAAGGAGAAAGCAAGGGCTAATGAATCTAGCTAGTTCACTCAAATTAGGAAATGTGTGATGTAATTAGGACTAAATGGAATGATATGAATGCAACTAAACTATGAAATTGAGCAATTATGAATGGAAAACCTAAGATTAATGAAATGTTGGAAAACACAATGATATGAACTAAGAATGAACAAAATGCAAAAAAGAAAGAGAAAGGATGAATCAGAGTGCACCTGAGAAAGATTTGAGGAATCTGAAATGGAATGAATGCTATTTGAAATTATTAAAAATCAATAGTGGGACTCATTCACCATTGATGGTGAATTAGTCCTAATTTTGATGAAATTTTTTTGGAACTAGTTTCTGAGTGTCAGGATTTGAAATCTGACAAAACATAGATTTCCAGCCTTAAGGTGGGACTCATTCATCACTGATGGTGAATCCTTCCTCTCCCAAAATTCTAAGAAATCAAGAGACCACTCTGCAACACCAGATCTAAGGATGTCTGCTTGTTGGGTTGCCGAAGTCAATTATGTAGGAAATAGATAGAAAGTCTTCTCCAAGCTTGAAATATGGTTGATTTGACTTGAAGCACCTAGTTGACTTGTTCTCCACTTTTCAACACCTAAATACTTGATAAATCTGCATACAAAACACATGCACAAAGGGGAAAAATGGTTGAGGGTTAGCAAATAGGGGTTTTCCTTGGTCAAACCCCACTTTGGTAATCAAACCCTTAATAAAATAATGAAATGAAAGAGAAAGATAAACTAATAACATGCAAATTCTATCAACTTACCAAACCCTTGTTGATGAAAATATGAAGATATGTCAATGGATGCCTTTGAATGCTTGATTGATGATTTGATGTTGTAAAGTGCTTGAATGCTTGGATGTGATGTATGATTGTATGAGATTGCTTGAATGAATGAGGAGATGTAAAATGAGGTGAAAATCACTTATTTATACAATCTTGTGCCTTAGTAACCCATTAATACCTTATCAAAAGTCGACATCAAGTGATTTTGAATAAAAAATCGAAAGGAAATTTAAAATATTTTGAATTTGGAGCCAAGGGGGACTCATACGCCACCCATGGGGAATGGGTCCCACCTAGGACCTGAATGTGGGTGTCAGGAATTAAGTCACATTTAATGTTGTTTGTCGGGTTTACATTAAAAAATGCACTCAATTAAGCCTTATAAGGGAATACAGGGGTTAAATAAAGTATAAGAAAGGTGCCAACCAATTAGGGATAAATTTATCTTTATCTTCGTTGTCAACATTAACATTTCATTGATTTTCAAGAAGAACAAAATCTCCCTTAGAAAATGATCGAGGGATGACATGAATGTTGTGCTTGCATTGTAATTGTTTGATGTGAGCTTGGAGATGTTTGAGAGTATTAATACGTTGTTCATCGAGCATCTGAAGTTGATGAAATCTTTGATCTTTATAAGTCTCATCATCAAAGATATCTCAGAGAGCAACTCACAAAGTAGGAATTTCTAACTCCAAGGGAATATCACATCAATTCCATAAACAAGGCTATAAGGGGTATCTCCTATGGATGATCGAACATTAGTTCTATAAGCCCAAAGTGCATAGGATAGATGCATATGCTAGTCTTTATGATGCTTGGTGATAGTTTTCTTGAGGATTTGTTTGAGAAGCTTATTAGTGTTTTCATCTTGTCCATTGGATTGTGGATAATATGGTGCAGAAAAGTGATGTTGAATGTTGAATGTTTCAAGAAATTACTGAACTTTGTTATTCCTAAATGGAGTTCCATTGTTTGAAACGATTGCAGAAGGGAGTCCAAAGTGAGCAATTATGTGGTCCAAGATAAAATGACAAAATGCTTCAGTAGTTGTAGAACAGAGAGGAATAGCTTCCACTCATTTCATGAAATAGTCTGTTGTAGTTATGATAAATGTATATCCAATAGAGGAAGGCGGTGAAATTTTTCCAATAAGATCTAACCCCCATACTAAAAAATGGCCAAATAGGAACATTGGCACATAGATTAGGAATAGGAGCGTGGATCAAATTACTATGCTCTTGGAATTTGTGACATCGTTTAACATAAGTGAAGCAATCCTTCTCCATATGTCTCCAATAATAACCCATAAGAATAAGTTTTTGCACTAATGAATGACCTCCAAAATGACCACCACAGGAACCAACATGAGCTTGTTTGAGCGCTAAAGGGATTTTAGAATCTCTAAGACATCGTAATAGGAGACCATTAAAAGATATTCTATACAAGGCATTTGCAAGGATCACATATTAAGCCATGAGTTTATGTAAACACTTTCGAGTATTCATTGTGGTAGGTTTAGGAATGGTATCGTCTTGCAAATAGTTATATATTGTATCGTACCATTCACACAAAGCATCTTGAGTTGTTGCCAAATGTATTCTAATTGAGTATCGATCGAAGGTTTCATGATGAGATGGATAAAGAAGGTGAAGTCTGTGGAAGGATCATGTGGGGATATGAGAGAATCCGCACTTGCCATTGCATCCACGTGTCGATTATCTTTGTGTGGGATGTTATCAATGGTGAACAAGTCAAATTCTTCTAATAGTTTCATTGTAAGATCTTTGTATTTTAATAATTTGTCATGTTTAGTGGGTGCCGCCACAATAGTGGTTTGGCTACTGAGATCCCGATTTTGTTGAAATCACATATTTTTAGAAAATATAATGATTTAAGCCTTGAAAATTTCCATTTAAAGGATTCCAATTGAAGATAGTTTGATCAAACCACCTTAGATTAAACCCCCTTGGATAGAACCTCACTAGTTTTAAACCATACCTATAAATGAGTCTCCTTTACACCTATCAAAATGCTGATAAAAAATCACTTTGATTTACCTTTGGAGGATCAAATGAATTCATTTAAAATTTATTTTGTAAGTATGTGTCCTATTTCCAAAAAGTATAATTTTAATTAAATTAAATTTGGATTATTATATTTATTTTTTGGTTTTATTAAACACGTTTTTCACCTAAAACTAAGTTTCGGTCACACATAAAAGGAAAAATAGAAGATTATAATTTTTGAAAATATGAGTGCACCAGATATTGAAGTCCTGTGGTCCAAAACAAAAATAAAAATTGAATTTTGATACATACAAAATGTTACTGCGACATACGTCGTGACTATGTCCTAATTGTAATTAGTTTGACTTCAAAATTGATTAAAAGAAAAAATATTTTACAAAAAACTATCTAACCAAGTGGAAGCACTAGATATCAGAGTCACAAATATAAATTTGAAAGAACTATAATTTTATCCTTCATGGAAAAAAATTTATGCATTATACAATGAGTGTCACTTTTAAAAATGTTATTTTCTGAAAAAAACTAGTTTTTGAGGGAGATGAAAAAAGAAGTGCAATCATCCAAAAAATTGAAAAAATATATTTAGAATCTATAGATAAAATTTTACATTTAAACTTTACTTTGCATCATCTTCAAATTCCCTATGGTTTAGCTGCTATAGGTGCCCTCGAAAAGTGAAGATTTAGTTAAAAAAAATTCTATTTCGTCCGGGGCTTGGCCAAAAAATTGTAAAACCACTTAAATTCACAGGGATCACCCTACTAGTTTGATATGGACCATTGGTTGATGACCAATTGTGAATCACCAAAGATCTTGGATATGTTTAGCTACGCTTAAAGATAAAAGCAACTTGTAACCCATGATCAGCCTCTCCTCTTATAATTAGCTGTATTATTTCAGCATAGAAAAATTCTAATTGATAAGATAAGGGAACAAGTTTCCATCGGAAATGGTTATCACTTCTAGTACCGCAACCTATTCTACACTTAGGATCCATTGGAAACTCCCATAGCGTTGCACAAGACACGACTAGGGAAATGAATTAGGATTAGGTAAAAACAAAGGAGAAGCAAAGATCGGCTAAGCAGGACTCGGGCTAAGGTATGGATTTTACCTCTTTGTGAAACAAATTTAAGGTTAAACTCAGTTAACAACATCACCCACTTAGCTAAGCATCCGAAGTGATCTACTTTGTTGAAAAGATATTTAAGAGGATCAAATTTTGTGACTACTTGTATTCAAGCATTTAGTAAATAATGTTGCAACTTACTAGTAGTGAATACAAGATCCAAACATTTTTTTTCAATTGGTGAATATCGTGTTTCATAATCAATTAAGGTGTAGCTAATGTAATAAATAGGGTGTTCTCTACCATGATCATCATGTTGAGCCAACAATGCTATAAGAGCATGGGCCGATGCAATGATATATAAGATAAATGGTCTATGTGGCACAATAGGTTGTAAAATAGGTGGAGTGACTAGATATTCCTTGAGACTCTCAAAATCCTGTTTACAATCCTCATCCCAATCAAAAGGTATACCCTTTTTAATAAGATGCATGAAAGGTAATGTTCAATCGGCTAAAGATACAATGAATCGACAGATAGCTTGAATTCGACCTTGTAACATGCACAACATAGAAATATTCTTAGGACGTGAAATGTTAATAATTGCATCAATTTTATTTGTGTCCACCTCAATGCCTCTATGAGATATGACAAACCCAAAAATTTTACCACTATCTATGCCAAAGACACTTTTTCAGATTCAAGCACATGTTGTATCTGTGTATTTGTTTGAATATTGTACGAAGGATGTTTAAATTGTTTTGTTGTGTTAATGATTTAGCTAGGATATCTTCGACATAATCTTCTAGAATTTTGTGAATGTAATCATGAAATATTAATTTCATTGCACATTGATAAGTTGCATTGACATTCTTTAGACTAAAGGGAATCACAACCCAACAAAATGTTCCCCAGACAGTTGTAAAAGAAGTTTTATATTGATCTGGAGGGTTAATAAGGATTTGATTATAACCAAAAAATCCATCCATGAATGACAAAAAATCATCTCCAGCAGTTGAATCCACAATCATGTCTATATTAGGAAGTGAAAAATCATCTTTCAAAGAGGCTTTATTCAAGTCTAAAAAATCCATGCATATCGTAATATGATTATCGGGTTTTGCAACAGTGACAATATTTGAGATCCAAGGAGAATAATCAATGCCTAATAAAGCCCGGTGATCAAGGAAAGCTTTTGGTTCTCTTTAACGCAAGTAAGGCTACATTAGGATGCACTGATCTTTGATGAAAGGGTTTAGAATTTTCGTGCATAGGAAATGTTAAATGCAACCACAATTTTTGGGTCAATCTCTAACATATCAAAATATTTACAAGCAAAATTTTTAAGAAAATTATGAAGTAAAGTGGTAGTATCTTCTTGTTCTTCATCATCAAGGAACTTCCCAATCTTAATAACTTTATCTAAGTTATCATTAATGTTCATTAGCACATCAATTATATCTCCTAAATGGAGTCCATTGGATTTAGGACTTTAAGATTCAAAAAATTCTTCAATGATATCACTTGCTTCTTGCTCGGTAACATTCATGACACGAGTAATGCTTTTCATGTAAGTAAGCGAGGATGAGGTATCATAAATTCTAAACATGTGTTTCTGAGCCTCATCACTATCATCATACGTTAATGAAGGTGGTAAGGCTATATCAAGAAAATCGGGATGTTTGATTGTAAGTTTGTGTTGTGGGTGACATGTTATAACATTAATGTTCAAGGATGGTCATTGAGTAGCTTTGGTCATTTTAGAAAAAGAATATCCCAATCCGGTTTTCGTTTCTTGTGTATTAGGTTCAATAGGGACATGAATACCTTGCTCATGTTTTCCACATCCTTTTCCTATATAGCCTAATTGTTTGAAAAATTTATAGCCTTTTCCATAAAGTCTTTCCATTTCTCACAGATTAGGTGGGGATTGATAATCTATCTCATCAAATTTTTTTGTGTATGTTGCATTGTCATCCAAATTATAAGAGATAGATGTGTGTGAAGATTTTTTAGAATTTTGAGTGGACATGATTATTAGTTGATCTTGTTTCTCATCTTTCTTTTGCATGAGTATGTATTCGCCCATAAATGAGGGTGTAAATTCTAAGTTTTCCCAATCATCACCAAATAATTTAGATACCAATTCCTTATCATTGTTCTCAATTTGAAGATGGTCTATTTTGGATGTTGGAATTAATATTTTCAAAGGACTTATAACCCCTTTTTCAAGGTGCAAGAAAATTTTAGGCTTGGGGTCTATTTCAATTTGATAGATGTGATCGTTATAGACATATTTCATGATACAATGAAGGGTTGAAGGCACTGCATTCATCTCATGAATCCATCGTCGTATTAAAATAATATTATATGAAAGATCATAAGGCATGACATGGATAGGAGTCTGCAATGTAACCACCCAACTATAATAGGAAAATTAACCACCCCAACTTTAATAGGCAAAGTAATTATCCCAAGTGGTTGCTTTGTTGTACTATCAAATCCTCGAATGGAGACAAAATTAGGTATTATTTGTGACCTGTCAACATTTAATAGATCAAGGAGACTCACACTACACACATTAAGGGAAGAACCATTATCTATGAGAGTGCGCTTGATATCGATTCGATTGAATAGAGCAATTATCATAAAAGCATCATGTTTATTATGCAACACCAAAGGAGGGAGCTTATGTTAGTGAAAGGTAATGTCAAGATTCTTTTTGTGAATGAGAGCTGCCACATCATTTAGAGTGGTACCAGGAGGAATTGTGATTTGTTTTAAGGCAGTTTGAAGAATGTTGTGATAATTCAGTGAGGTTTCAAGCAAATCCCAAAGGAAAAGTTTGGCAGGAGTATTCTTTAATTGTTCAACAAGATCATACTCCTTTGTGTGTGGGCTATAACGAGGAGCACTAGGTGGATTGGGTAAAGGTAAAGAGGGTGGGGTTGGTTGCGGTAGTTGTGGGTTGTTTCGGGTGTTATATGTATGAGAAACAATATCATTACTAGATTTTTGTGATACATTGGTGTTAGGAGGGTAGAGGGTGTATCGGGGTTGATTAGAGGGGTGAAGCAGATGTGAGGGTGGGTAAAGGATAAGTTTAGGTTGAATTAAATTAACATCCTTCATGTTAGAGGTCTCACAACAAACCAAAGAGGATGAGTTGGGTGAGATGAAGTCTTGACGAGACTCATCTATCAAATGCCAATCATCACTACTAAAGGGTTTGAGAGGTAAATTGTCATCAACTGGTTTAGGATGTTCAAGAGAAACATTAAAGGTTGTAATGTTCGATATTGTGTGTTGGTCCCTACAAACCTTAGTGGATGGATTATGTGAGATGAAGTCTTGGAGGGCTTCATCTAACAAATTAGAGTCATCACAAGCAAAGGGTTGGAGGGAAACTTTATCATTAAGAGGTTTATGTTTCTTATTGCAAGCATTAGAGGATGAAGTGAGTGAGAGAAAGTCTTGAAGGACTTCAACTAACTTATCAACATCATCACTACTAAGAGGCTTAGATGAAATGTTTCGAATTTGAATCACGTGTTTGAAGGGATGGTTTGATGTTTTAGTTTTTGTGTCATAATGTATCGATGAATCTGATCTAAAAGAACTAGGAATGAAAATGAAAAAGGAAATTTACAAAGATCTAAAACTATCCATGAATTTCATGAAAAGAAATGAAATTTATGCTAATGAAAACATAAATAAATGAATTGTAACAGAAAGGTAATGAAAAAAAATAGAAAGATGCAATATCGGAGACTAAAATTTGGAAATGCTGATGCAAAACTGTAGAGGGATTGATTCACCCTAGGTGGCGAATGGGTCCCGGACAATTTTTTGCATTTTGTTTTTTTGGTGTTTTTTGTAAAATTCTCAACTTTGTACAATGCAAATATAGAATGCAAATGCAGAGATATGGAATAATGCAATGATATAAAGTAAAGAATGCTTTCACTAATGCAATGCTTAAGAAATCAAAAGATGCAAAATGATGAAAAAAATGAAAACCTAAGATGCAATTAGAAATGGAAATTAGAATGATGTTATGCTCAAAAGTTGGGTTCACCAAAATGAACCGTTGATTTTTGTTTCTTAGGACTTCTCTTACTCTTCTAGGGTTTTTCACCTAAAAGGAGAGAGTTAGGCCAAAAATGCTATAGGGTTCATTCAAATTATGTTATGAGTGATGTTATCTAAGTTAAATGAAGTAAATGAAATGCAATTAAATGATTGAAATGACTGAATATGAATGCAAGACTAAGATCTATGTTATGTTTGAAAACACAGTGTTGTTTGCAAAGAAGCTTTAAAGAATGAATAAAAAATGCAATAGACTAAACGAAAAGATTACCGTGAATGAGTGCACCGGTAAATTAGAGAAGACCAGGAAAAAAATCTGGAAAGCTAATGAAATTTGAACTTGGGTTGACTAAGACTCATTCGCCCGCAAGAGGTCCTAGATTAGAATTTTCTTCAGATAGATTTTTTTCGGATTTGTGGATCCGGAATTGTATCCACCTAAACTCTATATAATTCCATTTTTCCATGCATGGTGAATTAGTCCACTTTTTGATTTTTTTAATTTCAAAACTCTGTCTGACACCTTGACACCTATACAACAATTTCTGATGGAAACCCAATTTCAGATCTTGAAAAATTCCTGCAAAACAACTTAAAATTATTTGTCTAATGGGGGGTTTGCCTTATTCAAACCCATAGTTGGGTAATTAAACCTTGAATATAGAAAAATATGCATAAAACCTAGCCTTAGATGTGTTAAAGACTAGGAAAGTCTAAATCATAACAAAAACCCTATTCTATTGATCTAGAATAAGACATGCAATAATGATTTATATGATGCAAGATCTCAACCTTCAAAATCTTTTAGCACATGAAAAATAATGATGAAATGACATGCAAATGATAAAAAAAGAAGATGCAAACCTTAATATGAAGATAGAGTGAAAATGGAAGATGGAATCAATAGGACATCAAGTCCTTAGGTGTGATTTAGTGGCTAGTTGCACCTCTTCACCCTAGATTTCTTCATGTTTCACCATAGGCATCCATCATCAACCCTTTGCAATGTTGAATCTTGATCAAGATAGTGAGCTTCAAGACCTGTAAAAACCCTAGTTGGCTACCCTAAAACTTCAACTTTATTCATGAAACTTGTGATAGAAGACTTGACTCTAGAAATTTCTCTTGAAAAAAAAAAAAAAAGATGTGAAAAATGAATAATAATGAATATTTATAAGAAACAATTCCTTATTTTCCTATTAATTAGACCTAAGAGGCCGACATTCACTAGAAATTAAAGTTAAATTGATTAAATTCCTGCTTAATTTTCATTTTTCCCTCAAAGGGGACTCATTCACCACCCTTGATGAATGGGTCCCACTAGAGGGGACTCATTAGCCCAAGGTGGCGAATGGGTCCCACTACTGATGTTTAAAGGTGGGTTTTTGGGGTATGAGATAATTAATGTTGTTTGTTGGGTTTTATGTGATTTCTCAGGTAAAACAGGCCTCTAGATCAAAATTAATGGGTCTAAGGGGCTTATAAATTCTGTTTTGAAGGGTAAATGATGCAAAGGGACTCAAAAGTGGGTCCAATTATGCATGAAATTGTCTCTTTTCCCAAGAGGGTCCAATTTTCTATGGCACAAGTAGAATGACAATGAACTCTATGATATGCACAAAATGAATGTTTGTAGTAGAATTTATTTCTTGTTATTAGAGGAAGATAGATCAAACGATCTTGGAGGAGTCTCGATAAGACACTTTCTTGATCAAAAGTAGAAAATGGTTCTTTATTTTGTGACAAAGATATCTCTTGCTTAGTACATAATGTCATATTCACACAAGACTCTTTAGATTGCGATATTTTTTTCTCTACTTTAAAGGAAGACGTAAAATCTATCAAATTCAAAACATTAGAGTTTTGCGTGATGAGATTAATGTTAAGCAAGGACTTCTCTATTTGTTTGAAATGACCATAATCAAGACCACTAGTGTTTATCAATTCAGGATGCACTACTATTAAAGTTGGCTTAGAGGAATATTTTTTAAGAGTGTTGATGTTAAGTGAAGGCTTTTTTATTTCTACCAAAGGATAATAACCAAGACCACCAGTATTTTATTGTGTG
>VDFB02058242.1:121115803-121351045 GCA_007258455.2 Sequoia sempervirens | reverse complement strand
ATTTCCAAAACATTGCGAAATTCCTAAGTATGATAGGTATAATGGAAAAACTGATCCCATAGACCATGTTAGGGATTTCCGAAACATGAGTCTTGAATTCGCCTATGATGATACTTACTTGATGCGATTATTTCCATGAAGTCTAGGCGTACAATCCATGGAGTGGCTTTCAAAAATTACTCCACCTATTAAAACTTTTGAGGAGTTGATAAATCAATTTATCTCACAATACTCCTACAATATTCAACATCAAATAACAATGCTTGATCTTTGTAAAGTGAAACAAAAAGCAGGAGAACCCTTTACTATATTTTTACAAAGATGGAGAAGGTTATTTGCATGATATTCTCGTCCTATTCCTGAAAAGGAAAAAATGGATATTTTTATCAATAGCCTTGATCCAGAATTAAGCTATAGGCTTAACCTTCATTGTCCTCATAACTTTGAAAAACTGATTGAAAATGCAATCACTATTGAAGGGGCCTTGGTTAAAAGGGGAGTGATAAAACTTGATAATCCAAGTACATCAAATCAAAACAACGATAAAACAAGGTTTTGGAATAGAAAGAAAAATGTTGTTAATGATGGTATAGTGGATGCAAATAATTTACGAACAAGGCCATCCGTTTTCAATCTATCAAGTGTTCCAAGAAACAATTCACAAGGAAATACAATACAACAAGGAAACAACAATCAACAAGGACAAATTTCCAAGCAAGAGAACATGACCAATCAAAATACCAATCAAAATCATGGTAATTTCAATAATAATCTTGGCAATACCCAAATATCAAATCCGTCTAGACCTTCATTCTTTTCAAATCAACGGACTTTTACTGCTTTGGGTCAATCTCTTGAATCTGCTCTCAAGGAACTTCTTGATAATAAGGTTATCACTTTACCACCACAAAGAGATTATGAGCCACGAGTTAAACCACTATCATGGAATGACTCGTATTATTGCAATTATCATCGATGTAAAGGCCATAGGACAAACAATTGTCAAGCTTTGAAAAATCTAGTACAAGATTTAATTGAAAATGGTACTATTACAATTGAGGGACATCATACCAATGATGATCATCAAGCATTCAAAGATCCTTTGCCAAATTACCAAAAGGGGGAAACATCGGATACCAAAGCTAAAAGCATACATAATGTTGAAGACAATATAATCCGCCATATTTACACAGATGATAATCGGATTAATGTTATCAAAATTAAAGAAAAACAAGAATATCAACAGGTTAATGTAACAACAAGAGGTCAAGCAAAGGTTGTTTTAAAAGGAAGTTCATCTAAAACAACTATTTCTTCTCCAACTCAGTATAATCTGGTTGATCAATTGAGAAAAACATCAGCTCAAATTTCTATTCTTGAACTTCTTAAAATATTCCCTATACACAAAAATATTTTAGAAGAAGCGCTTGTGAACACAACTGTTGATACTGATCTAGATGCAAACAGATTTCAAGCCATGGTGGGACATTTGTCTTCCCCCACTTGTCTTTCATTTTCCGATAAAGATGATGCCTCTATGACACATCCACATAATTCCTCGCTCTATCTTGAAGTCATGATCCATAAACATCGAATTAGACGTGTCTTAATAGATGGAGGAGCCAGTTTGAATATTTGTACCTTAAAATTGATAAATGCCTTAGGAATTTCAGAAAATGAAATTGATTCATGAAGGAAGATAACCATTAAGGCATATGATGATGAAGAAAGAGCTTCTAAGGGATTAATATTGCTACCTATCAGAGTGGGACCTGTTGTGAAGAATACTTTTTTTCAGGTTCTAGATCGAGATTTGTCTTATAACATACTTTTGGGTCGTCCGTGGATTCATGATATGCAGGCCGTACCATCAACATATCATCAATGTATCAAGTTTCCATATGATGGACAAGAAATAACCATACAAGCTGATTACAATAGTACCCAAACTTGTTCCAATCTTAGGGTGAGTCAAGATGTCTTTGTGCCACATAATAGAGAAGCTCTTGTTGTTTCTTCTTCTAATTTACAAGTTCAATTGCAAGAATTGACAAACAATCTTGATACTAAACTGAAGTTTAAAGACAAAGGGGTAGGTGAATATTCACTATCTCTTTCTACTTTACCTCCTTCTCCAAGATCACATGGATTACCAACTTTATCAAATCAAAAGATTCCAACTGCTTCTACATCTCAAACTTCCGTGCCAATCACAAAGTTTGATGGAAAATTCATTAGAGCTAATACCACTGAAGAAGAAGCTGAAGATAGGGACATCCTAAATTGGCTATACAAAGATGAAGATGAATCTCTCTTGCACATTAAGTTACCTAAAGAAAAATATGGTAAAGGGTACACTATCATGCAAAAGATGGGTTATGAAGGAAATGGTCCTATAGGGAAACGAAGAGAAGGAATTGTGGAACCAATTCAGCCTATTTCAAAGCATTCAAGTGATAAAACAGGACTTGGATATGGTAAAGATAAAGAAGAACTTACTTCACAGCAGACATCATTAGTTCACAAAGGAGAATCCGTGTCAGATAAATCTCATGAATCAGTTTTCCAATTGCAAAATAGTTCAGATACTGATTCTAATGAATATGAATGGGACACTATTTATAATGATGAATTCTGGAAGGATAAACAAGTTGATACTATACATAAATATGCACCTGTTCTTATACAAGGAGAAGGTTCAAGGCCTCCACTCGATTATATTTTACAAAGCGATCATGACTCAAGTGAGGAAGAATCAGATTCTAACGAGATTGATAATCAATAGGAGAATACCATCACAGACCTTGTTTACCATGAGGATGACAACCACATCATGACTTTGACAATTCAAGACCTTACCCAACCTAATGATCCTATGCCTTTAGTTTATCCAGAACTTATAGATTGGGACATTGATGCAACTATCCATATTCCTACATTCAGTAATGATGAAGATGTTATAACTTTCCTTTGTTCCTCAAATGAAGAAAACAATTGTTTCATTCAAGAATGTTATACTCATGATTTTGACAAGGAGAGTGTCAAGTCTCTTAGCTGCAAAATAAATGAAATAAAAGATGGATCTATTGATGAAAACCGAAAAAAGGCAGTGATAGATCAAAACAAGAGAAAAATAAAGAGCGAATCTGACAGTGAAAACCTTTCCGAGGCATTGAAGGATGAGAAACTTGACACTCTTCCCAAGTATTATCATGAAAGATCTTCTATTTTGATTGAACCAATAGAATCAATCAACATAAGTACACCAGAGCAGCCAAAAGTTTTGCAAATTGCAACATCATTAACAGTTGAAGAAGTCCAGAAATTCATGCAATTCTTGAAGGATAATCAAATTAATTTTGCTTGGTCATATGCTGATATGCCAGGGTTAGATCCTAATTTGATAATGCATCATTTATCTATCAAACCTGGGATAAAACCTGTAAAGCAAAAGCTCAGAAAGATGCATCCACATGTTGCATTATTGGTCAAGGAAGAATTAAAGAAGCTTTTAGATGTTGGATTCATTCGAACTATTGACTATGCAGAATGGATTTCAAACATTGTACCTGTTTCAAAGCCAGATGGAAGGATCAGAGTTTGTACGGATTTCAGAGATTTAAATAAAGCATGCCCTAAAGATGATTTTCCTTTACCTAACATAGATTTGATTGTTGACTTAACTGCTGGACATGCAATGTATTCATTAATAGATGGATTCTCAGGATACAACCAGATAAAAATTGCACCAGAAGATCAAGATAAAACAACGTTTACATGTCCTTGGGGTACTTATTGCTGGAATGTCATGCCATTCGGGTTAAAGAATGCTAGAGCTACTTATCAAAGAGCAATGACAACTATTTTTCATGATATGATGCATACATTCATGGAAGATTATGTTGACGATTTACTTGCTAAATCTCATACACGAGATGAACACCTAGAAATATTGTCAAAAATCTTTGTCAGAATGGAAAAATTCAATGTTCGACTGAATCCAAAGAAATGTGTCTTCGGTGTTACATCTGGAAAACTCCTAGGGTACATTGTTTCAGAAAAAGGTATAGAAATTGATCCAGAAAAGGTACAAGCTATAATGGACATGCCTCCACCATGAAATATCAGTCAATTAAGATCCTTGCAAGGAAGATTACAGTCCATCAGAAGGTTTATAGCTCAACTAGCAGACAAAAGCTTGCCATTCACACATCTATTACATAAAAATGTTCCATTTAAATGGGATGACAAATGTGAAGCAGCATTCAATCAGATCAAGCAATATCTTACACATCCACCAGTTCTAATTCTGCCTATTCCAGGAGAGCCGCTTATACTTTATATTTCAGCAACAGAAGTATCTTTGGGTGCATTGCTAGCACAAGAAGACTCTACAGGTAAAGAAAGGGCTATATATTATATCAGCAGAACCTTAACAAGACATGAGTTAAATTACAGTTTCATTGAAAAAGCCTATCTTGCAGTAGTGTTTGCTTCTCAAAAGTGGCGACATTATATGTTGACTCATACAGTTAAGCTGATAACAAAGATAGATCCATTGAAATACCTATTAAGTAGAGCCACTTTAACAGGAAGACTTGCAAAATGGGTAATGATCTTAAGTGAGTTTGATATTCACTATATAGATCGAAAAGTGATTAAAGGACAGGTCATTGCAGATCAGTTAGCTAAAGCTCCTTTACAAGAAGACAATCCAATGCATATTGAGTTTCCTGATGCAGATGTCTTTATAGCAACAATTCAGAGACCATGGGCATTATACTTTGATGGATCTTATACACAATATGGCTCGGGGGCAGCGATTCTTTTTGTTACACCTGAAGGACATACCATCTCACGATCATATCGGTTGATGTTTCCTTGCACAAATAACATAGTAGAATATGAGGCATTACTCATAGGATTAAAGATAGCTTTGGAATGGTAGATTACAGAGCTGGAAGTTTATGGTGATTCACAACTTATCATTAATCAAATTAATGATGATTATCAAACCAAAGATGATAAGTTACTACCATACAAAAACATGGTGGATGATTAAAAGAAATATTTTGTGTCAATCAAGTTTTCACAAATATCAAGAATTGACAATAAAGCTGCAGATGCAATGGCTACCATTGCTTCTTTATTACAAATATCAGAAGATCAAACTAAGTATGAATTCTTGGTGGAACAATTGTTTTCTCCTGCATATGATAATCCTGAAACCCAAGTTATATGTCATTTAACCGGTTCAGATTCACCCTTATATGGCAAAACATATACCTATTTGAAAGATAACATCTTGCCTTCAGATTTATCACGAAACCAAAAACGGAATTTCATTCGTCAATCATCCCGTTATACTTTAATTTCCAATATCCTTTATAGATGTGGTCTTGATGGTACACTCCTTAGATGTCTTGAACGTGATGAATCTGAAAAAGCCTTACAAGAGGTTCACGGTGGTATTTGTGGAACTCACTCAAGTGGTTTGACCTTAGCAAAGAAACTTGTCAGAATGGGATACTATTGGCCTACCATGGAGCAAGATTCTTTTACTTTTGTTAAGAAGTGTTCTAAATGCTAGATCCATGGGAATCTTATTCATGCACCAGCACAAGAATTGCAGCCTTTTATTTCAACATTGCCCTTTTCTCAGTGGGGATTAGATCTTGTTGGAAAAATACATCCTTCATCATCAAATGGTCATAAGTTTATCATCACAGCTACTGAGTATTTTACAAAATGGATTGAAGCTGTTCCTCTAACAACAGTGACTGGTAAACAAATATCTTCATTTATCCTGAATTACATTATTTGTAGATATGGAATTCCTAATTCTATTGTTACTGATAATGGAAGACCTTTTAAGAATCGGGATGTTGATGAACTTTGTGAAAGATTTCATATCCAACACAGGTACTCTACACCTTATTATCCACAGGGTAATGGTCAAGCAGAAGCTTCTAACAAAACCATTTTGATGATATTGAAGAAGACAGTAAATGATGCTGGATGTGATTGGCATGTTCAACTCAACCCAGCTTTGTGGGCATATAGAACTAGTATTCGCACACCAACAGGAGCTACACCATATGCTTTAGTCTATGGAGCAGAAGCGATCTTACCATTGGAAGTTGAAATACCTTCGCTTAGGGTTTCACTTAAAGGATTGATAAGTGATGAAGACTACCGAGTTTCTCGCCTTCAAGAACTCGAACTGTTAGATGAAAGACGCCAACATGCAGTTGATCACTTGAAAGGTTATCAACAAGTCATATCTCGTAGTTATAACCACAGAGTTAAACCACGGGCATTTCAAGTGGGTGACTTAGTTTTGAAGGAAAATCCACGTAATTAGCAAGATAGAGAAAAGAAAGGCAAATTTGAACCTAATTGGCTTGGTCCATTTGTTATTATAGCAGCATATGGTTCTGGAGCATATCAGTTATCCGCATCAGAGGGGGACCTGTTTGAAGAGCCAACCAATAGTATTCACCTTAAGAAGTTTTATGTCTAAAAAGTCCTAAAAAAATCAAAAAAATCATAAAAAGTCCTGAAAAAATCAAAAAAATCATAAAAAGTCCTGAAAAAATCAAAAAAATCATAAAAAGTCCTGAAAAAATTAAAAAAAAAAAAAAATCATAAAAAAAAGTCTGAAAAAATCAAAAATCATAAAAGTCTGAAAAAAATCAAAAAAAAAATCAAAAAATCTTGAAAAAGTGCAATAAAACAAATTAAAGTTGAAAACTTGGCAAACAAGCTACTTGTGTCGAAATGGGCTCCTCCATTTATTAGTTTATGTCTTATTTTCACTTTAGGCATCATTCATCCACGTCTACCATCTGTAAATATCTTTCATTATCCATACCATGTAGTGGGAATCTTTAGGTTTTATCATGGTTTGATAAAATTTGTACATATCTTTTATCTTTAGGTTGTGTTTACATTAAGGGAAAAACATGGAAACATACAAGAGAGGGGCAACGAGCTTTCCAAATATCTCAAGCAGACAAATAACAGTTTGACAAAACACAACCTCGTCATATCAAATCAATCACAAACATGTTTATGCCAATAACATGATCCAAACAACTATCGAAGTGAGAATATCAATGATGGTAACCAAATTGGATGATCTTAATCTGAATAAATGTTTGAAATGCCTTAAACAAGATTTGAATGGTTGTTTGATTTTTTATCATATCTCTGGAGTAATTTGATGATGTACTGAACTAGAAAAGCAAGGAAGGAGTATGATTTTTCTTTGTCTTCTGTTTGTGAGGAAACTCATTAGTACTATGCAAATTGGTCGCGAGACATGCGCTACTATGTATCATATTTCGGAATTTGCATGGGAAAAAGGTTAACTCTTGTCTGTTTATGCAAGCAATACTCAGGTCATCTTGGTTCAATTATACCTAGATGCTTGTATTAACTTGCTATATTAAAAATCATGAAAGCAATACTCAGGTCATCACTGGTGCTAACATACCCTTTGATGCTTGTAGTAACTTTCAACATTTCAAAGCTCTATGATGATACAAAAAGCATGTATAAACTCTCCAAATGGCAATATTGTATGAATGTCCTGCATGGTTAGTATAGGTTGCATTCATGTTAGAATTTGCATCTTGCATTCATAGATTCCTAAAAGCTGGCAAAAAAAATCAAAGATTTATATCTCCTCAAATATGACTGAGTATATTTTGACATTCACAAAACATCATACATTCATTCATTTATCATAAACATCATTTCATAAATTATTGCATTATAAAATCATTTATCATAAACATCATACATTCATTCATCTCATAAAATCATGTATATAAATATCATAAATCATGAAGCCATCATATAGTACACATCATATATATATATCATGTAAAATCATCTCTGCATTTCATATATCTCAAAATGAATGTCAAAATGTACAAGGATGTCAAAATACAAATGATATAATATCATCAAAAATGTGATCATCTAACGGTGTATACAAAATGTCTCAACAGAATGTCATGAAAGAGATCATATACAATGCACTAGGCCGAGCTATCCTGTGATGGAGCTGGCCTAGGACCTGTATCACCTGCCCCTGATGGACCTGTACCACCTGCCCCTAATGGACCTACTCCGCCTGACCTCGGTGGCTCTCTAGGAGGTAATGGCTGTGTCACACCCCTGCTGGTAGTACGAGAGCGACCATGAGTAGATCGTGAATGAGTGTAGCTCTCTCTCTGCTCAGCTAGGACTGCATCATGATATCTGGTGCGATAAAACTCTGCCTCTCGAGTAGCCCTCGTAACCTCTCTCATCATATCACCTGGCAAAGTGCTCCCTGCCACTCTCTGTAGACTATCTGCTAAGGCAATGGCCTGCTCACCCCGCTGTCTAGCTACATCTCTCTCGGCAGTGATCGAAGTCACCTGACCCTGCAACTGTGAAATCAAGGCCTGTGCCTGTGATAGCTGAGCATGTAAGCTCTGTACTATGCTCTGCAAAGAAGATATCTAACTCGCTACTGTCGGATCCACTGACGGAGATGGGTCAGTATGCCTCATCCATGGTCCACCTCTGCCTGCACTACCTCCTCTGCCACCTCTCCTACCACCTCTCCTGCCGTCTCTCCTGCCACCCCTACCATCACCACCATCATCTCCATCTGAGTCATCATCTCCACTACCCTCCTCGTCCTCACTGTCCTCTGAATCGTCATCACCTGACTCTGAGTCTCTCTATCGACGTCTCTGTCCAATGACAGGAGCAACAGCCTCATCGAGATCAAACATACGTGGAGGAGGATGCTGTAGAACATACTGCACATACTCTGGTGTCGCCCCTGCATCCAGAACATCCGCCTGGTAGTCCCACATCTGTGCTCCTAAACTGATGAACTCTGCAACAGCTGCATCATAAGAGATCCGTGGGCCCCACACTGCAAGCTCTGCCTGTCGCCGTGCATAAATAGCTGAACCAACAGGCATACCCTGAGTCCGACCAAACTGTCGCAATACACGTCCAGCAAGAAATCTCTCCAAGATCCATGTGGTCCGTCCAATCAAAAATCTGGAAGTGCATACAAAAGGCATCTCCCTCGCATCCTCTGGCCATGGCTCACAATCCAAATATGGCCTCCAGCATACTGTGTCCAAACTATCTAACAGCCGCTGCCAATACACTAGTTTGCCCAGTCTAGGCTGAGCAATAATATGTGCATATCTCCATCTGTATGCTCGACCAGCTGGTCGCTCTCCTCGAGTCAATGGACGTAAACTACAAAATGCTCCCATGCCCATATCTGTAATAATGAGCATCCGACAGCAAAACTCCGGCCTCTACCATATACAATGTGATGTAGCTCGTCATATAAGTGGGCTAGCATACAGGTACCCCATGCATATCGTGTGCCCTGCATCACCATGCTCTCTAAGACACGACCCCATCCGATCGCGAACCCCTTCGACCTATGGTCGGGGCACAACACACCTCCAATGAATCCTGCAAGTACAGCTGGTAGTGGTGGATAGGCATCTGTAATCTCACCCCATGGGATGAAGTACCCAGCAATCTGATCATCTCTGAATATCCATCTCAAAGCAAGAGTACCTCCAGCCTCTCGTCTGTCAAAAACAACAATCTCTCCCATCACTGGGATCCGTAGGATGCGATATACGTCCTCGGGAGTCACTGTAATCTCGTCGGTCGGTAAATGAAAGGTGTTGGTGTCGCTATGCCACCGCTCTACAAGTGCTGTCAATAGAGCCCTATTGAGGCGAACCTCGGGCATATCAAGTAATGAAGTCAAACCACAAGCATCGATCACATCTCTATCAGACTGTAATAAATGTGGAATCAATGACCATGTGCTCGGGAAAGTCTCTCGTACCTGCAAGACACCTAGTCTCTCCTGTTCACATACATCATCAAAACAACATCAATATCAAATCATCTTAACGTATCAATCCAAAATGAATCAATCAAATTATTTGTTTTTCATCATCATGGAATGCAAATAATCAACATCAAGTTTCTTTCTAACAACTTTAGGAGAAAACTTATCTATCCTATTTGTTTTTAACAACTTTAAAAGCAAATTTATCAGCTACTATTTTTTCTCCAACAATTTGGGAAACAAATTTATCATGTGGAACAAAAAGCGCTACAGAACTAATTGTGGGCGCTACAAAATTCCTTATCAGCGCTAAAGAAACTTTTGCGCTACAGAATCAATCAAGAGCGCTACAAAACTTATCATATGCACTATGAAATATTTTGCGCTACAAGACATATCAAAAGCGCTGTAATAAGTTTCAAGTGCGCTAAGAAATCAATAGCGCTACAATACATATCATATGCGCTACGAAATAGTTCACGGGCGCTACGACATTGTATGCGCTATGGAAAATTTCAAATGCGCTACGATACGCCTTAAGGGCGCTACAATATTAAACGCGCTACGAAAATTATTGCATGCACTACGATACACTTTAAGAGCGCTAAAACTCAATGTTTTTAAATTAAAACATTAAAAACGTGCGCAAAACAAAATTTTCGAAAGACAGGAATTTACGAGACACATACCGGAGGTCCGTAGTGCGCTGGCCGCTGATGACGTCGGATACGCTCGAAACGGTGCAGGTGAACTGGAAGTGCCATGATTATCCACTCAGAGCTCAATATTTGCAAATTTTACTAGGTTAAAATTGAAAATGACATGGAAAATGACATTTTTAACCTATATAATGGTAAAATTGGAGAATTTTTATCATATTTTCACATACCAGGGGCAATTTCTTCATCAAATTTTCATTTCATATCTTATCAGGACAATTTCTTCATATCATAAGTTTCGAACGATAAATCGATATCTTTAAAATCATCAAAATTCAAAAATTCAAAAATTTAAACAAAAAAAAAAAATTCAAAAATTCAAATATCGATTCATCGTTCGCGGGGGCATACATCTATCAACATTTCAAATCAATATTTGGGGCAAAATTTCAAAATTCTTTGAAGTAATGCGTAAAACACATCACTTCAAAGAGGGGCAAAATGTATACACTTAAAAATGGTCATATCACATTATCTGGTAATTAATTAAATATTTTTAATATTTAATTAAAATCTTTTGATTCTATCTACGTATAAATAAATTTAAATAATTTATTTATATTGTTCATGATTTCATTTCGATTAGATATTTAATCACCTTTTCATATTCCTTTCTTAATTAATTAAATAAATGTTACAATTTATTTATATTAATTATCATATAATCTTAGTTTGAATATTTTATTCAAATAAAGATTAAAATATTATAATTCTTCTAAATATCATTTATAATTAAATATTCCAAAATATTTGATTATTTCCTCTAATCCAATATTCATTTTTAAATCATTTCAAAATTCCTCCAATTCAATAATCTATTCATAATTAAATATTTCCAAAAATATTTAATTAAATTCTTCTAAATATTTCAAAAATCTTCTAAAGCCACATCATGATTAAATATTACCAAAATATTTAATTAATTCTTCTATAGTTTTCAAAAATCAAAAATCAAATATCAAAAAGCAATAAATTAAATTAAATAAATTTTATTTATTTAATTTGGGATTTATCTTCAACTCCCGGGAAACAAACTGCCAAAACAGAAAATTAAATTTCTCTGTTTCTGTGCAGGCTTGTTCCCGTGGGTTGAAGACAAGCTTCCATTCTTCTCTCCAACCTCTCAACCTCTCCCATTTTCTTCTCAACCTCTCAATCTCTCACCATTCAAACTTACCAGACAATTCATAGCCGTAGATTCTTGCCAGCCGGGATGAAGCCTGCAAAAATCTATAAATACAGCTGCCGGGAGCTCCAAAAGATATAGAATTTTAAGCAAGTAAATTATAGGCAAATTGCAAGTAGCATTAGCATTCATAGAGCATTTTCATAGCAATAGCATAGAATCATAGCATAATAGCAGTAGAATCATGATACATCTCACTCACAGCCCCTGTGCATAATCACAGCCCCTGTCCATATCCGTATCAATAATTTCACTTTCATCAACATATAGAATAGTTTTCCTTTGCATACTCGTTCTGCAGCAGCCATTTGGAGAAGCTTACACAATCTGAGAGCCAAAAGCTTCAAAAGAATCTCTGTGGATAGAGGAAAATGGGACAGCACTGAAGGATTTTGTTTTAATTTAGTTCAATTTCTTTAGTTTAAGGTTTCATTTAGTGTTTTATGTTTTGTTTTACATTTCAATTAAGCATTATACACACAGGGTTTAAGTGGTGTAGGAGTACTTAGTTGGTTTCATGCCTCCATGAGGCAATTTTGTCATTTTTGGTTTTAGTTTGTATTTTCCTTTGTAATAAGGTCATTTTGACCATGTCACATGTGTATTGAGTCCTTTTTAGGTTGCTAGGAGGTTGGTGGGGTCAAATTGTTACATTTTGCAAAAGTTGTCAATTCTTGCAAATGTTGTCATGTTGCAAAAATAAAAAAATGGGAGTATGAAGGGTCAATAGGTGAAAATAATGTAAAAATTCAGTTGTTTTTGGTTGGGGAGGATTGGGTGTGTTTAAAAGAAATTTTTGTATGTTGGGAAGGAGGTTGGAGTTTCTAATTTTGAATTTGAATATCAAACACTATACTTTTCCTATGTTTTTCATTGTATTTTGCTGCTATTGAGGTCTGTACGACCCCATACATGTTGCTAATGATCTAAGTTGAATTGGAATTGATGCTAGGGTGAATATTCTTTCATTTCCAATTGATTTTGTCTGATTTCATTGAGTTTGGAGGGTTTTAGAACCAAATTACAAAAACTGCCTGGAAACCTTGGTTTTGAGGGTTTGAGAGAATAAAAATGAATTTGTGACCCATTCCATTGGTAAAAATGTCTAAAAATTGGTGGAATGGGTGTAATTAGGTAGGATTTTATCTTCTTTAAGTCTACAAGTGCAGGGGTTAAAGTTTGAGACCCATTGGTTGATGCCCTGAATAGAAAACTCATGGTTTTAGGCATATGAAGGTGGCTAAGAGTTAGGGTTTGATAAAGAAACAATGGAAAAGTGTGGAAATCAGTTTGATGAGAATAGGAAGACCCTATAAGGTGTGTATAGGGTGTTGGTGAAGATAATTGAGGCTTGGAGTATATAGAATCAATAAACCCCTATGTGAACAATCCTAACTGGGCTTAAAGAGCAACGTAGCAGTCCAATTTTGAGGATGATGTTTCAAAACAACCCTAACTAAATTTATGATATGTTTCCAAAGGGAAAAAATGGTATCTAAAATAATGTTTGGTTTCTATTTTTGAGTCCTCCTCTAAAAAATATGTTCAAATTTCATTGTTTGATGTGCTACACGCCAGATTGAAGAATTTGTGAACAAACACCAAGTTAGGGTTTTCAAAGTGGAAAGTTTGGTCAAGGTTGATTGAATTATGATTGGTTAGATAACCTCCACCCTTCTTTGCATCAAATTAGTATCAAAGCATAGGTTTTGATCATTTTAAGGAAAGAAGTTGAAGTTTGAAAAAGGAAAAGTTGCAATTTGTAGGGAACAAGATGCCTCCAAAGGGAAGTGCAATCATTGCTAGGGAAAGAAGATTGATGAAGGAGTCTCAGGAAGATGTTTTAGGTCAAATTTCAACATTAGAAAAAAATAAAATAAGAGGTAAGGCCACTATAGATGAGAGTGACTGAGAGGAAGAGGAAGAGGGTGAGAATGAAAACCCTCCGGGAGGAGTCCAAGGTGATGATGAGTTGGACCCTGATGAAAGAAGAATGCTTAAGATGCTAAATGCTATCAGAGGAGACACTACTGAGGTGAAGATAGAATTTTCCATGTATGGTGGGAAATGGATAGTGAGGAAGTGTTATATTGGGTTGTAGCAGATGAACAAAAGGTGAAATTTGCAAAAACTAAGTTGAAAGGCCCTGCCCTAACTTGGTGGAACTATGTGCAAGATGAGAGAGTGAAGAAGGGCAAAGAAAAAATCAATTCATGGGATAGAATGGTGTCTAAAGTTAAGGGACAATTTCTGCTTGGTGACTATGCACTTCAGAGTTTTAGAAAGCTTCAAAATCTCAAACAAAAGGAGATGGATGTCATGGATTACACTAAGGAGTTTCACAAGTTGAGCATTAGAGCAGGTTATGTTGAGAATGAATTTGAGAAGATAGAAAGGTATATAAATGGGTTAATGTTCAATATACAAGATGAAATGAATATGGCCACCCCAATCTAATGGTTGAAGAATGTTTCCAATTGGCTATTAGGGCAGAAGAAAAGTGTGACGTAGAAAATTGGACCCTCTTGAGAAAAGAGACAATTTCATGTCTAATTGGACCCACTTTTGAATATATTTATACTATTTATTTTCCTAAACAACATTTATAGGCCCCTAAAACCCATTATTTTTGATCTAGAGGCTCGTTTCACTTGAGAAATAACTTAAAACCTGACAAACAACACTTAACTCTTTCATATCCCAAAAACCCACCTTCAAAAATCAGTAGTGGGACCCATTCACTAAGGGTGGCGAATGAGTCCCTTTTGAGGGAAAATTCAAATTTGAGCAGGAATTTAATTAATTAAACTTAAATTTCTAGTGAATGTCAGCCTCTTAGGTCTAAATAACGGGATAATTAGGTGTTGTTGCTTATAAATACTCATTTTTAATCATTTTACACATCTTTTAGTCATTTCACAAAAGCAATTTCTAAAGTCAAGTCTTCTACAACAAGTTTTATAAGTAAAGTTGAAGTTTTAGGGCAACAAACTAGGTTTCTTTTAGGTCTTGAAGCTCACTTCTTGGATCAAAGTTCAACATTGCAAAGTGTTGTTGATGGATGCCTATGGTGAATCATGGAGAAGTCTAGGTTGAGGAGATGCAACTAGCCATTAAATCACACCTAATGACTTGTTTTCAAAGTGATGCCATCTTCCATTGCTTCTCTATCATCAAATTAAGGTTTATATTTCATTTACATTCCACTTGCATGTGATTTTATCCCCATTTTTGATGTGTTGTTAGATTTCTAGGGTTGAGATTTTGCATCATTCAAATCACATTTGCATGTCTTATTCTTACACAATAGAATAGGGTTTTTGACATACTTCAGATTTTTGTAGTCTTTAACACATCTAAGGCTAGGGTTTAATGCATATTTTTATTCATTTAAGGTTTGATTACCCAACTTGGGGTTTGACCAAGGAAAACCCCCCATTAGACAAATAATTTTAAGCTATTTTGTAGGAATTTTCTAACATCCTGATTCAGGCTTTTGTTAGAAACTGTTGTATAGGTGTCAAGTTACAAAACAAAGATTTGAAATCAGAAAAAATTGAAAGTGGACTGATTCACCATGCATGGAGAATGAATCCCACATGAGGTGCCATTTTTAGTTAGATGCATATTCACACACCCAGTTGATAGAAAACAACTTATGTGCAGAAAAACCCTGATCTGGGACTAATTCACCCAAGGTGGTGAATGAGTCCCAATAAGGTCAAAAATAGGTCTTGCCAGATTTCCAGACTGCTTTTCAGTCTCCTTCAGTATCTCAGGTGCACGTGCATTCTAAGATTTGGCTTTCCGTTTGGTTTAATTTGCATCTCCATTCATCATTTTAAGCTTCTTGCAAACATCATTGTGTTTTTAAACATTGCATTAATCTTAGGCTTTGCATTCATAATCAGTCAAAAAGTCCATTTAGTTGCATTCATATCATTTCATTTAGTCTAAATAACATCATACATTTCCTAATTTGAGTGAACTAGCTAGATTCTTTGGGCCTTCTTTCTCCTTTTAGGTGAAAAACCCTAGAAGAGTTAGAAAGTCCTAGGTGGCCAAAAATCTATGGTTAATTTTGGTGAACTTGCATATTGAACATATTATCTTTCTGATTCCATTGCACATTGCATCTATATTTCATTTTCATCAACATTCAATTAAGGTATTGTCTTGTTTTTGCATTTTCAAAAGCATTACATTAGTGAAAGCATCATTTAGAGTTCATTATTGCATCTTATTTCATTAAATCATTGCAAAGTTCTGCATTTTCAAACTGTATCGAGATTGTACAGACCTGATAACCTTAAAAAAAATTTAAAAAAAAAAAAATCCTAAAAAATACTTGCCCTAGGACTCATTTGCCACCTTGGGTGAATCGGTCCCTCTACAGTTTTTGCATTAGAATTTATCAATTTCAGTTTCCTACATTACACATTTCTATTTTCTGTAGTTTCTTTTCTGTTATAGTTTAGTTATTTTCTGTTTCCTTAGCATAAAATTTATTCTCTTTCATGGCATTTATGGATAGTCTTCAATTTTTGCAAATTTCCTTTTCAGTATTTGTTCCTAGTTCTTTTAGATAAGATTCATCGTTACATAAAAACAAAACAATTGAAACATCAAAACAACCTTTCAAACAAATGATTCAATTTAGAAACCACCTCTCATCCAAGCCTCTTAGTAGTGATGATGTAGATAATTTGGATGAAGTTCTTTAGGACTTTCTCTCACTCACTTCATCCTCTAATGCTTGCAATGAGAAACCTAAACCATGTGATGATAACATATCCCTCAAACTTTTTGGTTGTGATGAATTTGACTTGCTAGATGAAGCCCTTCAGGACTTCGTCTCGCATAAGTCATCCACTAAGGTTTCTTGTGCCAAACCCACTATAACGAATGTTAACAACTTTGATGTTGAACAAATTAAACTAATTAACGATAACTTTACCCTCAAACCTTTTAGTTGTGATGAATTGGACGTGTTAGACAAATCCCTCGAGGATCTCATCTCACTCAAATCATCCACTAAGGTTTGTTGCGAGAAGTCTACAACTAAGGATGTTAATGTGATTCAACCTCAACTCATTCTTTACCCACCCTCACATAAACTCCATCCTTCCAATAAAATTGAGTACACTCTTTACCAACCTCAAGTGAATGTGTTGCAGCAATCAAGTAATGTTACTGTTGCTCATACATATAATACTTGAAACAATCCACAATCACCGTAACCAACCCCATCCTCCTCACCTTTACCCAATCCACCTAGTGCTCCTTGTTACCTCCCACAAACAAAGGAGTATGACCTCATTGAATAATTAAGAAATACTCCTACAAAGATTTCCCTTTGGGATTTACTTCAAAACTTACCAAATTACCACACTATTCTTCAAACAGCCTTGAAACAGATTGCTGTCCCTCCTAGTACAAATCTGAATGATGTGGCCACTCTAATCCATGGAATGAACCAAATTAACCTTGATATTACTTTCCATCAAGATGAGCTCCCTCCTTTAGAGTTTCAAAAGTAAAATGAAGCCTTCATGATAATTTCTCAATTCAATCGCATAGGTATCAAATGTACCCTTATCGATAATGGTTCTACCCTCAATCTGTGTAGTGTGAATCTCCTTGATTGATTGCACGTTGATAAGTCACAAATACTACCTGATTCTATTTTCATTCAAGGATTTGATGATACAACAATGCAACCACTTGGTATCATCACTTTACCTATTATGGTTGGAGTGGCTACTTTGCAAACTCCTATTCATGTCATGCCTTATGATCTCTCATATAATCTTCTTTTAGGTAGACCATGGATTCATGAGATGAATGCAGTGCCTTGAACTCTTCATTGTATCATATAATATGTCTATAACAACCACATTCATCAAATTGAAATAGACCTTGAGCCTAAAAATTGCTTGCACCTTGAAAAAGGAGCTACAAGTCCTCTGAAAACATTAATTCCAACATCCAACATAGACCCTCTTGAAATTGAACAAACCGATGTGAAATTGGTATCTAAGTTCTTTGGTGATGATTGGGGATCCTTAAAATTCACACCTTCATTCATGGGGAAATACATAATCAATCAAAAGAAAGATGAAAAACATAAACAACCAACAATCATGCCAACTCAAAATTTTTAACAATCTTCTCAAACATTAATCTCTTCCACTTTGGAAGACAATGCAATATACACCAATTTTTTTGATGAGATAGATTACCAATCCCTGCCTAATCCGAAAGAAATGAAATGAATTTATGGAAAAGGATATGAAATTGTGAAACAATTAGGATATAATAGAAAAGGATGTGGAAAACATGAACACAACATTCGTGTTCCTATTGAACCTAACACGCAAGAGACAAAAACTGGATCAGGATATTCTTTTTCTAAAATGAAAAAAGCTAATCAACAACCATCTTTAAACATCACTGCTATTACATGTCAACAAAAACACCAACTTACAATCAAACATCTTGAATTGCTTGATATGAACATACCACCGTCATGGAAGTATGTTGATAGTGATGAAACTTTGAAATAAATGTTAGGAGTTTATTATAACACATCCTTTATTACATACATGAAAAAAATTTCTTGTGCCATGATTGTTACCAAGTAAGAAGAAAGTGATATATCATTGAAGAACCCTATGATTCTGAAGTTCTTAAATAGGTAATGCACTCTATTTAGAAGATACAATTGACATGCCAATGGACATTGATGATAGAGACAAAGTTATTAAAATTAAGAAGTGCCTTGACGATGAAGAACAAGAGGATACTACAACTTTGCTTCATGATTTTCCTGAAATATTTGCTTGGAAATATTCTGATATGCCAGGAATTGAACCAAAAATTCTAACACACAACATCATTTTTGCTGAAAATGCTAAACCTATTCATCAAAAAATATGGAAAATGCACCCTAACATAGCCTTGCATGTTAAAGGAGAGCTTGAAAAACTGCTTGATGTAGGCTTCATTTGACCTATTGATTATTCTCCTTGGATCTCAAACATTGTCGTAGTTGGTAAACCCGATAATCATATTAGGATATGTATGGATTTTCATGACTTGAATAAATATTCCTTAAAAGATGACTTTCCACTTCCTAATATAGACATGATCTTGGATTCAACTGTTGGACATGCTTTGTTGTCATTCATGGATGGATTTTCTGGCTATAATCAAATCTTTATTAATCCTCAAGATCAATACAAAAATGCCTTTACAACTGTTTGGGGAACATTTTTTTGGGTTATGATGCCCTTTGGTTTAAAGAATGCTGAGACAACTTATCAACGGGCAATGACATTGATAATTCACAATTACATCCATAGAATCTTGGAAGATTATGTTGACAATATCCTAGCTAAATCCTTAACATGACAAGACAATGTAAATGTTCTTCAAAAAATATTTGAATGAATACGTCAATATAATATGCGCCTAAATCCTAAAAAGTGTGTCTTTGGTGTAGATAGTGGTAAAATTTTAGGGTTTGTCATATCTCACAAAGGCATTGAGGTGGATACGAAGAAAATTGATGCAATCATTAACATGCCACCTCCTACGAACATTTCTCAATTAAGAATGTTACAAGGTCAAATTCAAGCTATCTGTCATTTCATTGCATCTTTAGCTGATTGCACATTACCTTTCACGCATCTTCTTAAAAAGGGTGTACTTTTTGATTGGGATGAGGATTGTAAATAGTCCTTTGAGATTTTAAAGGAATACCTTGCAAATCCACCTATTTTACAACCCGCCATGCCAAATAAACCATTTATCTTATACATAGCCGCATCAGCCCATGCTCTTGCAACATTATTGCCCAAATAAGATGATAATCGCAAAGAGCATCCTATTTATTACATTAGTCAAACCTTAATTGATTATGAAATTTGATATTCCCTAATTGAAAAACAATGCTTAGCTCTTGTATTCACTACTAGTAAATTACGACATTATTTACTAAATGTTGAAATACAAGTCATGACAAAATGTGATCCCCTTAAGCACCTTTTCAACAAAATGCACCTTTCTAGCTGCTTAGCTAAGTGGATGATGTTGTTAACTGAGTTTAACATTAAGTTTGTTTCAAAAAAAGTAATCAAAGGACAAGCCTTAACCGATCACTTAGCTGACGCTCCTTCTCCTCTCAATTTACCTAATCACGAATCCTTTCCTGATGATAGTGTCTTGACCATTGATGTTAACACATGGGAATTGTATTTCAATGGATCTAAGTGTAGAACAGGTTCTAGTGTTGGAGTGGTATTGGTTCCACCCAACAGACAACCTCTTCCCTTGTCGTATAGACCAAATTTCTTATTCACAAATAACATAGCTGAGTATGAGGCATTAATCGTGGGTTTGCGAGCTTCTTTAAAAATGAATGTTAAACATATTAAGATCTTTGGTGATTCATAATTAGTCATTAAATAAATCAATGGTACATATCAAACTAAACGTGATAAGTTATTACAATACAAAGATCTTACAATGAAACTGTTAGAGAAATTTGAATCATTCACCATTGATAACATCCCATGAAAAGACAATCGACATGTGGATGCAATGGTGAGCGCTACCTATCTTATATCCCCACTCAATCCTTCAACAACCTTCACATTCATTATTCATCCCATCATGAAACCTTCCATTAATACTTGATTAGATGACATTCTAACAACAACTCAACATAACTTGTGTGAATGGTATGATACAATTTACCATTATTTGAAAGATGGTACCATTCCCGAACCCATGACAAACACTAGAAAATGTTTACGCAAATTGGAAGCTAAATATGTGATTCTTGCTGATGTGTTATATAGAAGATCCTTTAATGGTCTCTTACTAATGTGTCTTAAGGATTCTCAAATCCCTATAGCACTTGAACAGGCTCATGCTCGCGCCTATGGAGGTCATTTTGGAGGATGATCGTTAGTGCAAAAACTTATTTGTATGGGTTATTACTGGTGCCATATAGAGAAAGATTGCTTCAGTTACATTAAATGATGTCACAAATGTCAAGATCATAGCAATTTGATTCATGCTCCTACTTTTGAGCTCCGTGCCCAAGTACCTATTTGGCTATTTTCAGTATGGGGGTTGGATCTTATTGGAAAAATTTTACCTCCCTCTTCTATCAGACATACACTCATCATCACCGCAATGGACTATTTCAGAAAATGGGTGGAAGCTATTCCTCTTCGTTCTACAACTATTGAATTAATTTGTCATTTCATTTTGGAACACATAATTGCTTGCTTTGGAATCCCTTCTGCACTCATTACAGACAATGTAACCCCCTTTAAGAATAAAAAATTCCAAAAATTTCTTGAAAAATTCAACATTCAATATCAATTTTCAACACTGTATTATCCGCGATCTAATGGAGAAGCTACAAATACTAATAAGATCTTGGAACAAATCCTAAAGAAAACTATCAAGAAACATCATAAGGATTGGCATACACAATTACATTATGCGCTTTGGGCTTATAGAATGAGTCTTAGATTATCAGCATGAACTACACCGTATAATCTTGTTTATGGCATCGATGCGATTATGCCCTTGGAGTTGGAAATTCCTACATTACAAATTGCTCTCTAGGACCTTATTGATGATACCACTTATAAAGACCAATGCCTACACCAACTCAAGATGCTCGATGAAAAGTGCATTAATGCTCTTGAACATCTCAGAGCTTACAAAAAAAATTACAAAGCAAACATAGCTCTCATGTCATTCCTCGAACGTTTTGTAAGGGTGATTTTGTCCTTTATGAGAATCAATGTAATACTAGTGTTGACAATGAAGACAAAGATAAATTCAGCCCTAATTAGTTGGTAAACTTACATAGTTGATATCATTATGGTGCGCTTGTTATGTATTAATAGAGATAGATGGGACATCCCTTAAGAAGCCTATTAATGCTGCACATCTGCATCAGTATTACCTCTAACCTCTTTGAATAGTATAATTGTTAAAGCACTATTGTGTAAAGTTGTTTGATCTCATTCTAAATAACTTTCACATTGCTTTGATCTTGACACCTTATCTTGTGTTTTTCTTGAGTACTAAGGTAATTATTTAAGTACATTTTATAATTACATTAGGTGTCATACTGTTCACCCTTGAGTTATGTTAAATTAGATCCTTATACCTGTGTATTTAATTTAACATAGTTATTTAATCAACAATGTTGTATCTATAGTAAAACTGAAATATGTTTTATACTAGATCACATCAATCTTGTTAAATCATGAAGACATTAATTAAATACTTTTACCATAAGTCATTTAATTAATCACATTACATTTAACATTCAAACACATTGAGACAAATCATAACAACATCAAGTACACATGTTTATATATATCAATTTTTTTATATATATCTCATCATCATAGATAAAATCACCAAGGTCTGTGAGAACTAGACCCCTTGGGCTCTGGCACTTGAGATTCATTCCCTAGACGTCATGAGATGGTCGTGTATGATCGTGACCACAAATTGCCAAGTCTCAGTGCATAATCTAGACCCTATACTTGAACAATAGCCATAAGATGCTCCTCTACCATCTGATCCCTCTCCACTCATAGCTGTGCTAGCTCTGCATGCAATATCTCAACCTCTATTAAGGTCTGCAATGAGTGTATTGCACTCTCAGATCAACAGAGTTATATCCTCACACTCTCGTACATTGCTCGTAGCCTTGCGAAAGGTCTTAGTGACTTTGGCTCCTCCATGATTGGTGGGGGCACGTAGTCAGGATCCATCTCCTCCTCGTTAATGGATGTAGGAACTATCTCTATGGTAGCCTAATGGTAGAACTCTCACTAGTCTCTCATCGCTCCTACAAGATAGAAAAATTACACAATCAGTACACATCATCATGATATATATAAATATAAAACATAAATATACTCATGTACATGCGTAAAATAAAAAATATCATCACCTATGTCTCTAGGTGCATGAGGAATATCAACCTCATCCTCTCTAGGGGGCATGGAGGAAGTGATAGCCTCTCTAACTCTGAATACTGATGTTTGTTGTAGCCACTGCACGTGATCTAGTCCTGTAGGTGTCTGAGAACTCTCCATGCTCATCCTGATCCTCAGTCACTACCTTGTCCCCCTCACTCAAAGGAGGATTCTCCTCATCATACTCCACCACCTACTCCTCTCCTCCATCATGGTCCTCATAGTTAGGATCAACCTCTGAATCATACTCATTATCAATAACATCAGTGAATATATCTGATGGCCTTTATCACACATCCTATGCTCTGTCCTCTAGCTCATATCCCTCATTTGGTGTTGGTCTTGCATCACCTATAGGGACATCCATGGGGAACAAAAGAGTTGGTCATGTCACTGACCGCCACTCCTCATGCTCGTCTGTGCTACCAACATCAACAGTGTTGGTGAATGGGGGCTAATCATGATATGAAGCATTAGAATCAATCTCACAAACATGATCTATAGTCAGTCGAATAGTATCACCTAGCCTCTGAGCACTCCACACTGATCACCTAATGAAGGGGCACGTCCTCGGTGGTGTCTGCACTTGCCCAAACTATCGTATGAATCACCCATAATAGAATGACTATACAATGAAGTCACGCCTCCCAACTAGAAACTTGTCCATCTGCATCCTCCTCAACTATCTGGTGGGATCTGACCACTATAGAGTGAGTAGATAAGGTCTCTATAGGATCTCGTCCTCCTGTAGTCAGTCAAATCTCACCCTCCAAAAATTTAAATCTATGTGCTGCCACAAGCATCACAGAGGATAGATGAATGCTCATGGATATCCTACAGCTATAACACAAGGGAACTTGACAGGCCTGGTGCACGTTATATGCTTGAGGCACCACACCTACAGAAGTGTACAGTGCACCATACTATCGATCTATCAAAATACAAATCTACCAAGATCATAATATAAGTGTGCTAGAATGCAGTGACCCCATGTATAGATTGTCTTGTGCTCATAAATCCCTTGAATCAAATGTACTAATCCTCCATCTAAGTGTGCCGCTCGTCCATCAGGATTGAGAATGAGAGCCATTGTATGCATCATAATCTGTCTAACAATAGGAGCTCACAAATATAGAATCATGGGAAGCTCCATCCACGCTCTAACTTGCTCATAATGAACTAGTCCACCAAGGAAATACTACATATCCCTCTTCTTCTTGTGGAATGACCAATTCCCTTGGAAATATACCCACTCCTCCGAATAGGAACTCAAAGAATGCGGTGTACATCCTTGAGAGTGATGGTCATCTCCTTGGTCAGAAGATGAAATGTACAAGTGTCGGCATCCCAATGCTCACATAGAGCCATAAGCATGGCGTCATGGTATCTCATAGGTGGCATTAGATATTCCCAATAGATACCTACTGACTGTAAATGCTCTGTCTCTACTTTTGATAGTGCTAGAGCATGATCTCTCATAAAAGTAAGCTATATTCCCCCTAGCCGCTGTCGCGACCGGGAGGGGACCTATCAAAATCATCATAAAATGCTCTGAAATCCATCTAATTTCTTCAATTTTTACATATTTCATCATGAAACTATGCTAAAGTAAACCTGGTCTACTTTCCTAATAGCCCTAGAAACTTTAGAACCCTTTTAGGACACTTCTCGAAGAAATGGGACACTTTCAAACAAAAGGGACACTTTGGGAACAAATGGGACACTTTGCAGAAAAAGGGGAAACTTTGCAAATTTTTTTTCCAAGACCTTAAATTAACCTATCCATGCATTAAAAACCATTAAATTATTCCTAAATCACAAGGCGACAGTTGCATAATTGACTCACCTCATAATAAAGCTCACTGTGCACCACCTGCTCACAAAGCTCATTGAGCCGCGAAGGTGTGTAATCCCGTCTGCTCAGAATTTTCTTCTCTCACCCATCGCTCTCAAGCTACAAGAAGGTAAAATAAATATTAAGCAAAAAATTACTCCTCTTTCCCTCTTTTACTCCATTTTCATCTCTTTTTACTCATGCATTACAATAAGGTTATTTTCTTTCAAGAATTAATAAGGTATCTCCTCTTCAAATCAACATAATGAGAGCTAGGGTAATCCATTTTTGATGCTGTTTAATGCGTTGGAATCATGGTTCCACACTTGACATTGTCAATTGTTTATTGTTATGCAACATGGTACTTGGAAATTCCCTACAATATGATGCTTCTTATTCAACATGGCGAGATTGCTACCTTGGTTCCACCTACGTAAAACACACAAAATCAATGGCGGGAATACATCTACCCTCAAATTGGATTCCTATGAGTTAGAAAAAAGGATTTTTGGACAATTAACGAATGTGTGTTGCAGGATGTGGTTCCTAATGATGTGGTTTTGGTAGATAACTACACTGGGGGCTTTGTTCTCCCATCTTTTTGAATAAGTATCGTTTTATGTAATAAAGTGCACTATTTAGAATCCTTTAGCTTACATATGCACATAGAGTTATATGGGTACTAAAGTGGGGGATAAATATGACATATAAAATTGGACCCTCTTGAGAAAAGAGACAATTTCATGTCTAATTGGACCCACTTTTGAATATCTTTACACTATTTATTTTCCAAAACAACATTTATAGGCCCCTAAGACCCATTATTTTTGATCTAGAGGCCTATTTCACTTGAGAAATCACTTAAAAACTAACAAACAACACTTAACTCTTTCATATCCTAAAAACCCACCTTCAAAAATTAGTAGTGGGACCCATTCGCCAAGGGTGGTGAATGAGTCCCTTTTGAGGGAAAATTCAAATTTGAGTGGGAATTTAATTAATTCAACTTAAATTTCTGGTGAATGTCAGCCTCTTAGGTCTAAATAACGGGAAAAATAGTTGTTGTTGCTTATAAATACTCATTTTTAATCATTTTACACATCTTTTAGTCATTTCACAAAAGCAATTTCTAAAGTCAAGTCTTCTACAACAAGTTTTATGAGTAAAGTTGAAGTTTTAGGGCAGAAAACTAGGGTTTTTGTAGGTCTTGAAGCTCACTTCTTGGATAAAAGTTCAACATTGCAAAGAGTTGTTAATAGATGCCTATGGTGAATCATGGAGAAATCTAGGTTGAGGAGATGCAACTAGCCATTAAATCACACCTAATGACTTTTTTTCAAAGTGATTCCATCTTCCATTACTTCTTTATCTTTAGATTAAGGTTTATATTTCATGTACATTCTACTTACATGTCATTTTATCCCCATTTTTGATGTGTTTTTAGATTTCTAGGGTTGAGATCTTGCATCATTCAAATCACATTTGCATGTCTTATTCTTGCACAATAGAATAGGGTTTTTAACATACTTTAGATTTTCCTATTCTTTAACACATCTAAGGCTAGGGTTTTATGCAGATTTTTATTCATTTAAGGTTTGATTACCCAACTTGGGATTTGACCAAGGAAAACCCCCCATTAGACAAACAATTTTAAGCTATTTTGGAAGAATTTTCTAACATCCCGATTCAGGCTTCTATCAGAAACTGCTATACAGGTGTCAAGTTACATAACAGATGTTTGAAATCATAGAAATTTGAAAGTGGACTGATTCACCATGCATGGTGAATGAGTCCCACCCGAGGTGCCATTTTTAATCAGATGCGGATCTAGACACCTAGTTGACAGAAAAAAACTTCTGTGTAGAAAAACCCTGATCTGGGACTAATTTTCCCAAGGTGGCGAATGAGTCCCATTCAGTTCAAAAGTAAGTCCTATCAGATTTCTAGATTAATTTTCAGTCTCCTTCAGTATCTCAGGTGCACACATTCTAAGATTTGGCTTTCCATTTGGTTTAATTTGTATCTCCATTCATCATTTTAAGCTTCTTGAAAACATCATTGTGTTTTCAAACATTGCATTAATCTTAGGCTTTGCATTCATAATCAGTCAAAAATTTTATTTAGTTGCATTCATATCATTTTATTTAGTCTAAATAACATCATACATTTCCTAATTTGAGTGAACTAGCTAGATTCTTTGGCCCTTCTTTCTCCTTTTAGGTGAAAAACCCTAGAAGAGTTAGAAAGTCCTAGGGTGCCAAATATCTATGGTTCATAAAGTTGAAGAGAAGGCAGCAGAGACAAGGTAGAGGTAGAGGCAACATCTCTATAGGAAGAGGTTCATTTTCCAATTCAAGGTAGTCATATGAAAACCAAGAAGATGTAAGCAAGGGCCAAGAACAAGGGGCAAATTAAAGAGGTGGATTTAGAGGCAGTGGATCAGGTTTTAGAGGCATATTTGGAGGAAAAGGAAGAGGTTCACAAGGATTCACAAGGAGATGCTATCAGTGCAATAAATTTGGACATCAAGCATAGAAGTGTAAGGAATATCAAGCTTGTACTTCACATGGTGGTGAAAGAAGGAATCAGTTGGTGCAAGAAGATAGTGAAAGTGTGAACTCAACACCACAACATGCTTCTCCAAAAGTTGGAGAATTATAATGGTAAGGACACTCATTAAAGCATCAAAGGAGAAGGAGCCATCATAGAGAAGGACACTCTTCAAAACCACTTGTAAGTGCATGGGTAAGGTATGCAAAGTTGTAATTGATTCAAGGAGCACAAATAATATGGTTTCCATTGAAATGGTTGAAAAACTTAAGTTGGCAAAGATACGACATGATACTACTTATAAAGTTTCTTGGTTAAATGAGGGTCATTTTGTTTTGGTTAATGAACAATGTTGGGTTGAGTTCAATATAGGAGGGTACAAAGATAAGATTTGATGTGATGTGTTTCCTATGGACGTGTGCCATCTATTGCTAGGAAGGCCTTGGAAGTTTGTTAGGCATGCAATGTATGATGGTAGGTGGAATACATATGAGATTGAAAAGGATGAAATATATTTTACTTTGAATCTATTGATAGAAGATGATAAGGGACAAATTAAGGTGGCCAAAGTGATAATGTTAGGTAGAAAGGAATTCATCAAAGTAGAGAAAGGAGAGAACATGAAACTTGTAGCCACTACTAAGCATGGAGGTACGAAAACAACATATTTGAAGAATAATTAGATTTTGGAGGGAAATGATATTGAGTTAGTGTCAAAATCTGATATGTTGAAGGTCAAAGATGAGTTGATGTTGTAGACTTGAGGTTGGCTTACAAGGTATGTTGATGTGAAGTTGGAAGAGGTGTTCTATTCATTGTTTTCTACAGAGAATAGTGGTCATTCAAAGGTTGGTAATTTCATATCAGAGGTTGGTAAATATGAGAAAGAAATAGTTATAGGGGTAGAATATCAGATGGAGGAGATGAAAGGAAAAAGTTAAGAGGTTAAGGGTAAGTTGCAAAGAAAGGTGGGAAATTTCAAGCATGCATCAAAAGTAAAGAAGAATACATTTCATGACAAGGATGGTAGAAGTATGATTGTAGGTATAAATGTAGGTTCAACAACACTTTCAGATGGTTAAGGAGTCAAGGATCAATCATCAAGTAGGTCTTTGAATTTGGATTGCATCCAAGGTGCTAAGGAGTTCAACAAACCAAAAGACAATGTCTATTGTCAATATTTGGTTCATTGGAAAGGATTGCCAAATGCAGATGTCACTTGGAGGTTAGAGTATGATGTGATCAAGCATTATTTTGTGTTGCAACATGGTCCTCAATGGACTTTAGTTAATTTTTTTCCCGGGAGTATGGTGTAGGAGCACCTATTTGGTTTCATGCCTCCATGAGGCAATTTTGTTATTTTTGGTTTTGGTTTGTGTTTTCCTTTGTAATAAGGTCATTTCGACCATGTCACATGTGTATTGAGTCCTTGTTAGGTTTCCAGGAGGTTGGTGGGGTCAAATTGTTACATTTTACAAAAGTTTTCAATTCTTGCAAATGTTGTCATGTTGCAAAAATGTAAAAAAAAAGGGAATATGAAGAGTCAAAAGGTGAAAATAATGTAAAAATCCAATTTTTTTTAGTTGGGGAGGCTTGGGTGTGTTTAAAAGGAATTTTTGTATGTTGGGAAGGAGGTTGGAGTTTCTAATTTTGAATTTGAATATCAAACACTATACTTTTCCTGGGTTTTTCATTGTATTTTGCTGCTATAGTGGTCTGTACAATCCCGTAAAAGTTTCTAATGATATAATTTGAATTGGAATAAATGATAGGGTGAATATTCTTTCATTTCCAATTTATTTTGTATGGTTTCATTGAGTTTGGATGGTTTTAGAACCAAATTACAAAAACTATCTAGAAACCCTGGTTTTAAGGGTGTGAGAGAATAAAAATGAATTTGTGACCCATTTCATTGGAAAAAATGTATGATAATTAGTGGAATGGGTGTAATTAGGTAGGATTTTATGATCATGAAGTCTACAGTTGCAGGGGTTAAAGTTTCAGACCAATTGGTTGATGCCCTAGATAGAAAACTCATGGTTTTAGGCATATGAAGGTGGCTAAGAGTTAGGGTTTGATAAAGAAGCATTGGGAAAGTGTGGAAATAAATTTGATGAGAATAGGGAGACCCTATAAGGTGTGTCTAGGGTGTTGGTGAAGAGAATTGAGGCTTGGAGTATATAGAATCAATAAACCCCTATGTGAACAATCCTAATTGGGCCTAAAGAGCAACGTAGCAATCCAATTTTGAGGATGATGTTTCAAAACAACCCTAACTAAATTTATGATATGTTTCCAAAGGGAAAAAAGGGTATCTGAAATGATGTTTGGTTTCTATTTTTGAGGCCTCCTCTAAAAGATATGTTCAAATTTCACTATTTGATGTGCTACAAGCCAGATTGAAGAATTTGTGAACAAACACCAAGTTAGGGTTTTCAAAGTGGAAAGTTTGGTCAAGGTTAATTGAATTATGATTGGTTAGATATCATCCACCCTAATCTACATGATTAATCTCATCACCCACTTTCGAGATCGAGAAGGAAATCTTTCTCAACTATACTACTACATTAGAGTTATTTCATCAAGGTTTGGAGGAGTTTCTTTTAAAGAAGTTCTTGCACTGGATTAAGCATGTGAGGTTTTACACACCCTCATTTGGCCCACTGATGTAGATTGGGAGACCCAACATGCCACTTTCCTCAAACTCTAGGAATCTCTAGAGGTCTAGGTTCATGCCTCTACAAGTGAAGGCCCCTTGTTAGTCATAAGAACTGTAAAGAAGCAATTTTTGCCTTTAAATATTTTTTGGTTTTTGACCCTTGCTTCCTTTCCAATTTGGGATGGTGTACACTTGAAGGATGAAGATTTATTTCACATAAAGGCACACAATGCGCCACATGGTGGCTACATGAATTTATATATATCTTTTTCCTTTTGAGCGTGAATTGGGACATGTGTCAGCTTGGTGGGGATTTTCTTCAAAACCGCCATCACAAATTCTGAGATCACCTGCTCACTTGAGATGTCATCTATTTTTGTCGAGCAGTCCATATCTTTTGCGGAATGATCTTTTTGGGTGGAGTTCATCGAAAAGTGTGACAAATGTCTTACTTTCGGGGTGGAACCTTTGAGTCAGCGTCATCAATTCCCATAGCTGATCGATCAAATTTTTCCAAGCTATGTTAAAATTTGATTGTCTTTTGACAATATATCTTCGTTAAAATATTTGAAACCATTAATGAAGTAGTTGAGACCTAATGAGTGAATATTTCTGCAATCTAATTAAGATCTAAGATCAGATTGTGAGCTATTAGATTTAGGCATATGGTAGTTTCTTCTTCTTGATTATGCGACGGTATCCTCTTCTTCTGGCTATAAATAGGGGTTGGAAGCAGTGAGTAAAAAAAAATTTGAAGTTTTCTTCAAAAAACATTTTCGTAGAATATATATATTGTTTTAGGGAGTTCTTTTTTCTTAGAAGTAGGAGGGTCTTTACAAAATACTACGTATTCTCTTTGGCATGTTATATTTAACTTAGACTATCATTGGATTTTCATTCGACCTCTATTTTTAGTTTATATATCATAAAAGTTTGATCTATTCGGGAGATATCTTTGAGATTGTGCATTCCATGGCCTTTGTCAAATTTCTTTTTCATATTGCGTCCATATTGAAAACACTATGTTAAAGATTTTCGTTGATATTCCTATAACTAATTTACATGCTATTAGCTTCTATGTTATATGCTATCTTTCAAAAATTTGATTATGTCCATGGCACTCTTTCATTTTCTATAAAAGGTGTGCCATTTTCATATTATGCCACAAAAGAGGAAGAATTCTATAAAAGTCTGAATATTCCTATTAATCTTTAGGGTTTTTCTTATTTTTGATCAAACCTTAATGGATGCTTCCCACAGGGAGATTTGAAAGACTGTATTGTGCTTTATCTAGCCTTTGCTACTTATTCTCTTCCCAACAATGAAGGATCTATGGCATTATGTGTCCATCTTATTAGTTAATAAGGAATAGTTAAGGTTTGAAATGTTGTAAAGTCTTGGCACATCGCCATATTTATGTTTTATTTGCATTCTTTCTACCCCTTTTTCCCCCAAACACAAAGAAGAGTAGAATCTCTTAAAAAATCATGGAGGTCATTCAGTGAGGCTCAAATTGGTCCCCCACTTGTTGAATTTCCTATGAGGTTGTTTGAAGAGGTGCAAGCTTCAATGATAAACATGTACAAGGAGGGAGGGCATATGATAACTTCTAGGGGTTGAAACTATCAAATATTCTACACATTTATGGTCTCTTTCACTTTCATACCTTCACTAAACATTTTTATGACTATATTCTCTATACAATCCTCAAGGAATGTTATATATATTTTGGAAACATTATCACTACTTGAAAGATTTTGCTTCAATGATATTTTTGTTTCTTTTAACTACTCTTTTCATGGATTTTGACCTCAATGATGCCTTCTTTATTATACATTATCCTTTGGTATGGAGTTTTCCTCTATCCTTTGTGTGATTGAAAAATTAGTATGATCCGATTACGCTTGGTCCATGAAGAATCAAAGCATAATGAAGCCATTGATGTCAAATCTCAACAGGGTCATTCAAACAAAAATTAAACCAAGCATCTATTAAAATCTATTATACTAAACTACGAAAGATTTAAAATGCCTACTCTAATCCATCTGAAACTTATCCGCTGGGGGAGTGGTGTTGCATTGATGTGGAACGATGACCCTTTCCCAATCCTGTGGATAAATGAGATTTGTTTCAACCAATTTTATTGAAGAAAACTATTGAAACTATTGTGAGATGTGTGATGAAACATGATTTTAATCTAAATGAGCACGCGGCAAGTTAATTTAACATGATTTTATGCTAAAATAATTATAGATATGCAAATACAAAGCTAATATAGATATGGATTTTAAACTAAAATATTCAAACCCTAATTAATCTATAAGCTAAATGTATCCATCTAATTTACCATGGTAGCAATTAATGAAAGCTAAGCTATTATGAAAGTGATTAAAATAAAAAGATGCTAAATGTGTGCTAAATATGAGTGTGAGTGTGAATGATTTCAATAGCATGAGTTTTCTTTGAAAAAGATGGATCTATTTGTCTCCAAATAGTGACCTATTTATAGGAGGACAAATGAGAAATGAATTGTTGAGATCAAAAAGGTTAATTGACGGTCAAGGATGGAAGAAGTATGAGGCATGAATCATTGATTCTCATAAGTGGATGAGAATGAAAGATGAGATTTTAATCAAGGGCTAATATTCCTTCAAACAAACACACTTTTGACTTATACAAGAGGTCACAAGTTAACTTGCACAAGAAGTTTTGAGTTAACTTGCACAGGAAGCTTTGTAAGAATATTCCCTTTTCAAATGAGTGAGAAGAGAATATTCTTTGGAATATTCTCATGGGTGAGGGAAAAATTGTTAATTAGAAAATTAAAACAAAGTTTAATTATGCAATAGGGGAAGGAATATTCCATGAGAATATTCCTTTTGGTTGAATGTGCAAAGGAGGAATATTCCCTTGGAATATTCCATTGCAAGTGGGGGAAATTAGATTTAATTAGGTAATTGATAATTAAACAATGTTAATTATGCAATTAGGGGATTTTGAAGAATTACATGATATTCATTAAATAAAGTGATTTAATGAAAAGGGGAGAAGGTGATGACATTTAATTAAATAACTTATTATTATTTAATTAAATAAGAGGACTTATGGATTTAAATTAAATAGTTCGATGTATTTAATTTAATAGGATGAAATGCTAGCATGAAAGGGGGTGAATTAACCCAATTAAATTAATTAGGTTAATAGATGCAAATGACATAATTAATTAATTAGGTAGGATAATTTAATAAATTAAGCGAAAAGAGGATGGGTTTTAGGAGGAAATGATGTTAGTATACCTGATTCGAGTGTATGATATCATTCAGGAGATTTTTTAGTGTCTACATTTTGCCCCTCTTTGAAGCGAGGTACTCGTTACGTTGGTTAAAAGATTGACACCCGTAGGATGAAAAACTACTACTTAAATAATTTTTTTATTTTTTTTGATTTTTTAGATGCCCCACTATTGTTCCAGTGGAGGGAATAAGCTAGTTCCCTACCCCCTCGAGAGATCAGGCATAAATTTTGAATTTTGGGTTGATTTCTTGACAAAGGTTAAAATGCTACCCCAAGGGTTCGAAAAGGCTCTAGGATGCAAAAAACATGCTAAAAACACAAAAATATGTTTAAAAGAAGCTTCAGTTTGGAAAAATTGGTGAAAATGGTGAAAAAACCCTAGCTTCATGGTTAAATTAGGGAAAAAAACCCTAATTTTCAAGCATAAATAGGTAAGGAAGGGTCACTTTCAATTCATTTGTGCATTCATACCTAAGAGAATTCTTGCATTTTGAGCTTTGAACCTTTGACGAAATGGCACAATGAGTGTTGCCACGACACATTTTTGATTGGGTTTGCGAGTACTAGAGGCTTCCAGGAACAGGACCACCGATATGTGATTCAAAACTTTATTTGAATTTTGACTTTTAGGCTTATTTAATGTATTTTGAAATTTGAATTTTGGGGGCATCACCATATAGTGACACTATTTTTAGAAATTTTGACGATGCTATTTCAATTTATAGTGATGCATATGTAAATTGCGACATAGTTCGTGATTTAAAATTAGGGTTTTAGATTTTAAATAGTGACACATATGTAAATGGTGATTCAACTTGCAATTTGAAATTTACGGTTAGGGTTTTCCAAGGTCAAATTATGATGCATATGTGTTTAGCGACGTATATCACGATTCATAATTTAAATGCTTCGAGCGTCGTTGTTTGGAATTTGAATTCTAGTGACACTATCATAAATAGTGATGCTATTGTCATTTTGGGGGGATAAAAACTCCAAAATTATCCATTTTTTTTGAATTTTGACGTCATGCGCTTTGTGGGTGGAGGAGGTTATCCTGCCTTTGATGTCCCATGAGCACTGGCTGACTGTTTTATCCAGACTTGGTGATTTGTCTGAGTTGCGACATGAGCACCTGGGAGAAATCGGATTGTGGTACATTGCTTACATGCCCGTTGTCTAGACACATTTGGCTATGATGACAGCACTGTGCAAGTGATGGCATAGTGAGACCTTGTCATTCTACTTACCTACTAGTGAGGCGCCAATGATGCTGGAAGATGTATGGCTGATTTTGTGATTGCCAATATGCAGTGAGTGCATTATCTATGATACTGATTCCAGCTATGATGCTTTCCATGAGGTGCTTGACCAAGAGGACATTGTCTTGGTCAATTCCCAAATTGACCTCAAGATGTATAGAGGTCAGGTGTTGACTTTGAGACTGATTATTGTAGTAGTTATCTTAGGTTTGGTAGCTACAGATCGAAAGAGTAGCAGATTCAATCCGGGATGGGGTTTGGCTTGGCGCAAGATGTTGTTTCAGAGGACCCAATATTCATGGGGGCCAGTGATATTGGCCTCCCTATACCATGATATGCATGAATTTGTATACTACAATGGTAGGGCTATTGGTACAGGGGTCACTCTTCTCCACATTTGGGCTTGGGAGTAGATCACTATGCTTTGAACTATTGTTCAAATGGCAGATGTAGAGCTAGATGATCCTGCTGTTTGGAGATATAGGGGTGCCACCACTTTTCAGCACATAGGGAATCTTGGCATTCCATACTAGCGTTGAGTGATCAATGATATGATAGTATTTAGATGGAGGCCATGGCTTCAGATGCTGGCTTGGTACAATGATGTAAAACCATTGTTCTTTGCTTGACAGACCTGATATATGTAGGGTCGAGAGCACACCATTATTGAGAGGTACTTGCTTGATAGGGTTGCTAGATAATTTGGGGAGAGGCAGGATAGGCTCGATGATTAGTATACCAACATCTTTGCTAGGTCAACTCAAGAGGTAGCATGGGGACACATGATCCCAACCCATGAGGTTGTTGAGGGATTTCAATAGTTAGTGGCTAGGCCATGGGCCTATGATTAGGGATAGGAAGATGCATAGACGACGCCTGCTTAATGTGCATAGTTCGTACCCCCTCATTGATTTATAGATCTAGCAGGTGTACCTCCACGAGGAGATTGAGAGGGAGTGGTGTAGGAAGAGGGAAAGGACATCCATATGACAAATAGGGTAGATGACAGGGCAAAGGTCTAGATGGTAGGGACAGAGGATAAGATGGCCAAGATGGCCAACATCATGATGGACAAGTCCCGGGTGCACCACCATTGCACCGACAACCTCTTCAGTAGCCATTGATACAATAATAGCCATCGTCGGGGCCAGATCCCCATGATGCTCATATTCAACAGTTGCAACAGTAGTTGTAGACCTGGTGACAGGTGAGAGAGATTAGGCTCGTCAGTAGATTTTGGTCATCACTACTAAGAGAGACTAGGATAGGTAGCAGGTACAAGAACTGATAGCCGAGAGGGAAAAGGAGAGACAACTTAGGTAGACTGTTGATATGCAATTAGCACAGGAGGTTGGGCGGTGTTAGTAGTTAGAAACCATGATCTCTGTAGCTTAGGGATGAACAATGTATGCCCATTTGTATAGAGAGGTTGTTATTGAGGCTATGTATTATCACATGTACTACCATAAGGATGTACCTATGATGATTACACAACCAGATTACTCGTAGAGGAGTGGGGCACATCCTCAAGCCAAGGATCAACCAGAGAGACAACCTAGTGAGGGGAGTAGCCATTAGGGCTAGGTCGCTTGTACATACACTTTTTTGATTATTGCTCGATTCTTTATACAGATATACATTCATGGAATCCTTTTTGATAGCCTTGTGGATAGTGTAATTTTTATCTATATACATACATTGACTCAAATATTGTATTATGACAGTCACCATTTTTTGATATATATATATATGATATGGATTGGATATGATGTGTTCATTTTATTTCATGCTTATGAATGTATGGATGCATTTCGATATTTATGCTTATGTGATATGTGATGATATGTGTGATATGTGATGATATGATATGTAATGATATGAAATGGATGTAGCATTATATTCTTTTTCAATATATTTTTATGATATTCCATGGGATAGATGATATGATGTGCTTATGTGACATGTATGTAAATGATATGGATGCATTTATTTTTTTGTATTTTTCTATGCAATTTATGATGTGATGATGCATGCATATGGGTGTATGGATGGATGCAGTGATGATATTTTTGTTGACTGTCATGATACCAAGTTAGCGCTAAGAGAAGATTGAAGAAATAAGATGATTGACCATTGATTTTGATGATTGATTCAAAAATTCCAACAAGTCTATGATCCACTGAGAATTTATTAGAGACGGTGATGAGAAATGCATGATGATGATGATTTTCTCATATCTTGGGATTGGAATTTTCCATCATTCCTTATTGTTTGATATAACACATAAACATGATGCATCAAGGTATTGATAACTAGGATGACGTTGTATCTAGTGTAATGGAATTTGACTATGCAAATAGATAGGATAATTCTTGTTCACATCTTGACATATGGAAACCTTGTTGGAATGGGCTGATGCAAGAAGTTGGGTCCACAAAAGGCTCAAAAAGTGGAAGTGTTTTTGCTGTTTTTCAGAATTTGTCACACTTGGAATGAAAATTTGAGGCACTTACACAATGAATCTTAAGAAAAATCAATAATTTTAAATTTAGAATTTTGAATCTAGTTTCCAAATATGTAATTTATTCAAATACCCAGATGATAGAAATTGAATTTTGATAGGGATGTATAAAAACCTTTTTTTAGAAGTCATTTTTTTACCATATGTGCACGTGTATGAACACCAATTTTTGACCCAAATAAAACTAATTTTCTAATTCCTTTTGGGGAATGATAGCTAACAACATCAAGATTGATGAGGATTATTTTTTGTAATTTTTTTTGAATATTTTTTTTTATTGAATTTTTATTGGCCTTAATTGTTGTTTTTAAAAATGAATGTGTGTGAATAGCATAATTGGACCTAAACTAAATATTTTTTGAATCTTGTTTTTTCATTGTGTAGAGAATTTTTTGAAGATTGACGCCATATAATTTTTCTACAAGAAAATTAACCAAAAAAAGTTATTAAAAACAAAAAAAGTCTGATATTTCAAGTTTATAGACTAGTTTGCTTAGAAATTAATTAAAAAATAACAAATATAATCCAATCTTAAAAAAATATGTATTTGAAAACTAGAAATCGTGTTCTCTAATGGGTTTTAAGTTCATAGATTGATACAAAAAAAAAGTCCATTAGCCATATTGCCAAAGTTGGACATTTCTCTTGAACCTGCCTTAGTTTTTTAGTTGCAAGTCAAAGGCTAAGGGTCGGGTTGCCAAGCCTTTCCTGAGCCTAAAATTGACGTAGCATGTGGGTTGGGGATTCAAAATTTTAAAAATGCATACGCATTACAAAACACATACACGTTCTTTATTTGCTTGACTATTTAAAAAATTAAATACTTTTTAGAAACGTGTATGCATTTTTAGGTGTTTAATTTTTTAAATAAATGACTCGTACATGTTATAAAATGTGTATGTGTTATATAACACGTACACATTTTTTAGTGCATATGTGTTTTTTAGGCTTAGGTACCTGAACCATAACACATACACATTTTTTTAATAACACACACGTGCTTTTTGCAAGATTTATTTTGGCTGAAACTTCCCCTCTTCGTGGACCCAACTTCTTGCTTTTACTCGAATGTAAGTTATAAGCTTAGAATATATCAGACCAAATCATATGCAATAGTCAACAATATATACCAAACAACTTTCCTATACACAACTTGTTGGTGTAATTAATTATTTAATTACACTTTATTAAGTTTACTTAGGTAATAATTAGTTTACTTAATTAATAAGTAAGCTTTATTTTGTTGAGCTGATTTTAGGTCAACATTAGGTTTTACCATCAGGGTTATGCATACATTGCTTTTATAAAGAAATTTATCCCTTGTAATTTCTCAATTCCTGAATACAATTAATTTACACATCTTAATGCAATTTGCTTTACCTTTTATTGTTTCTCTTGTGGAAGGTATTTTTTGGTTTGCATGTTTGATCTTGGTTTCTAACATGGTATCAGAGCCTTGATTTGTAGCCCCTTCTCAATTTTTTGGAGAAATTCATTACAGAGCATGTTCGGGGTTCCTTGAGGGTTTCATACCTTGAGATTATTTATGAAGCATTTTGGATTAGATCGGGCATCTCCATTGGATTCAGAGTGCTGGAGAAAGTTAGGATTGGCTTTTGTTTCATTGATTTTCATCATCGTTTGTTGGATCTGCAAGGATTTGAAGTTTTTGAGGGTTTCTAGATCCAGAGTGTACCTACAATTTTGGTGCATTTTGAGCCCAAACGAACCTCACTATCACGTTCAAAGTGCCCAAAAACCCCTAACTGACTATCAAATCGTTGAAATTGGACATAGTGACTCTGGGAGGCAATTTTTTTCAATTTTTGGGTCGTACGGCCTAGTATGACACAATCCGAGAAAAATAATTAAAAAAACTAGTGATGTAGGGCGCCATCGTTAGTTAATTGCAAGCAGTTAACAACTAGAAGTTAATGCTAGTGGCTAGTCTAACCACTAGGTTTTCCTCCAAACCCTTTTGGAGCAATTTTGGTATTTTGGCCATAACTCTTACATTCGAACTCAAATTTTTGAAAATGAAATATCACCAGAAAGTTGGTTTTGAGCTCAATCTAGTGGTGCAAGTTTTTTTTCTAGATTTTCTATTATGTTGTAGTTTTTTTAGTCAAATTCAGATCATCATTTTCATGCTTCTGAGGGAATATATTTTACATACGATCTCCATTTTTTGAAAATGAATAGGTGTTGGAAAGCTGATTCAGTCCTATACACAGATCTGAGGTCATTTTTATTCATGGAGGAAAATGTGAGCATTGGTTTGTGCATGCACTCTTTTTTGTTTTCATGCACTAGGTTTTCATTTTCTCTTTAATTTATGCATGTTTTGCATGTTCTATTACAATCATGGGGTATTGTAATAGATGAACTTATATAAAGCTCCATTAGGGGGGATTCTTGCATAATAATTTGATTAGAGTGTAGTTGCATTGCATGCAGTTTGATCACATCTTCATATTGATGGCAACTCGCATGAGTTGTATATGGATTATGTAGTTTCTTTTGGCCACATCTTGCTCATAGCTTGACACATTTTGGTTCGCATCGGTTCACATATGAGATTGAGAGCCTATGGTTAATGATCTTGAAACACATTAGATTCACATCGGGTCACATCTCAGTTTGAGGGCCATTCATTTTATGGTTAATGTTCCAAAATCTTCATGGTACTTGCTCCCATGGATCAATTTTAGTCACAGTTTGTAATCAACATTGAGATACACATAGCTTCGAGATTCTTTCATCATGTCATTCACTCTTATGGGGGGCATCATTTATTCATCTACTATTGCTTCATAGATTCCAGGGTTGTTCCAATTTGTGAGTTTTCTAGTGTTCCTTGGCAACGGGTCTATTGTTACATTATCGTGATTCCACTTGAGTCCTTCAATGACTCTCATATGGTTTCTTGTAGATAGAGGTATCTTTCCTTGCTTTCCAGATTTAGGATTCCAGTGTTACTTCACCAGTGTTCTTCCAGTGCTTCTTTGCAGCAGCTCATCTCATTGAGGGGGGTTTTGTCCCACTGGGGTTTCTCTTCTTTTCCATTCATTGCATTTGTACATGGGTACCTAACATGGCCTTGTAGCCGGGACCCATTCATGCATCCATGCATTCATCCTAGCATTAGGTGCATGCTTTTTAGTCTCCCTAAGTTGCACTTAAGGGGGGGTGTTGGTGTAATTAATTATTTAATTACACTTTATTAAGTTTACTTAGGTAATAATTAGTTTACTTAATTGATGAGTAAGCTTTATTTTGTTGAACTGATTTTAGGTCAACATTAGGTTTTACCATTAGGGTTATGCATACATTTATTTTATAAAGCAATTTATCCCTTGTAATTTCTCAATTCCTGAATACAATTCATTTGCACATCTTAATGCAAATTGCTTTGCTTTTTATTGTTTTTCTCTTGTGGAAGATATTTTCTTGTTTGCATGTATGATCTTGGTTTCTAACACAACTAAGCAAGTATGCACCAAGATTATTTTACAAGAATACCCACAAGAAGAGAAAAAAAAGATAATAATCAATGCCCCATTCCTTTTTATCTAAATTTTTTTGATAGACATCATTGAGAGGTCATTGGAATGGGTCATTAAGATAAATCAGAAGAAAAGATCAAAGACAAATAGTCAGTGTTATCTATATCTCTTTCCATTGTAAATTGTAGCTAAGGTGATTTTTGATACTAATGTCAATCGCAAGAAGGATACATCCTAGGACATGTTGATCAGGGGTTTTGGTTAGGATGGGTTTATGATAAGCCATTGATATAAACTTCATTGACTCATTTACTTATCATCTAGACTTTAGATTTTGACACTTAGGTTCTCACTTTATGACTTGCAATACTTGCTTTGTATTTTTTTTACCAAAGGTTGAAGATGGCATTTGATTTATTATGGGTGAAGCTTTATTACGGGTGAAAGTGACATGAGATGAGTGGTTTTTGGTTTTTTGGAATATTTCAATGTTTTTGGTATTTTGAAAATATTTTGAGGTTGTTTAGGTCTTTTCGAAAGTTTATGTGGATGTTTTGTATTTTTGATTATTTGAGGTTGTTTAGGGTTTTCTAATTTTTCAATGTTTTGGGTTTTCTAATTTTTCAAATGTTTTGGGATTTTCCAATTTTTGAATGTTTAGGGGTTTTCCGAGATTTTACAAATGTTTAAGGTTTTTTCGGATATTTGAATGTTTAGGGATTTTCTAAGTTTTGACCAAGAACCTAACCTAAAATACTATCCTAGGGGCCTTAGGGGCTGATCAAAGATAAGCCTTTCCTATGTTATATATGCAGAGACCACATAGTTTGACTGAATTGACTTATTGATAACAAGCTATTAATAGTTGATGGAATGCCAGTTTATTATGATGGACTCCTAAAGGACTGACCTAGGGTGTCTCAGGGGTACATCAATGATGGCCTTGCCTACATTCAAGCTCAGAGACAACATTGTTTGACAAGGTACTATTTTTGGATTTTTGATGTTTTGACCTTTTTAGGGATTTTGATTTGTTTTGGATGTTTTTGCATTTACAATTTTTTGAATGTTTTTGGATTTTAGTTGTATAGGAATTTGGATGTTTTTGGATTTTTTGATGAGTGTTTTACAAATGTTTTTGGATTTTTGATTACCTTAAGATATACAAGAACTTGATCCGATCCATAATGAATTTCCCCTAGTGTTACACGATAGACTACCTTGATATAGGTAGGACAAATTGACCTTTGGATTATGCCAAGTAGTACTAGAGGGGATACAATACTTCACACCATCAAGGTATGAGATGCACGCAGATAGGTGATGGAATAATGTGATGCGATGGAATGATGGAATGATAGGATAAAGAGCCTAGGTAGATGAAGGTGCTTTATTTATGCAAGGCGCTTGTTTGACACGTTTCACCAAGGTACTTTCCCAAAGCACATCCGAAGTGGATTTCACTGGAGGATTATTTTTTTCCTTACTTTTTCAATCCTTTTTCTTATTTTTTTGGATTTTCATCATTTTTTGATTTTTTTTGTATTTTCAAATTTACACTCCTCAAGACTAGGCACAATTTTTTTTAAGATGCAAGCTGTTGGTTGGTTCCTGCAAGGGTTCACCTTCAAGTGTTGACAATTGATATGATCTTGATCCATAACTTGCTGGGATGTCAAAGGGACCCAACTAGTTAGGCTCAAACTTTCCTTTGCTGTCTTGATCTGGAAGATTTTTTTGATTCTGCTTTAGGACAAGATCCCCTACTTGGAATGACCAACACTTGATCCTCTCGTTATAGCTCCATTTCTGTTAGTTTTTATATACTTGCAAGTGATTAAGAGAATCAAGACGACACTCATCCAATAATTCTAGCTTATTTAGCTAAGATACTCTGTATTCTTCATCAGTGATTAGGTTTTGTAGTGACACTTGTAGTGATGGGAGCTCAACCTCAATAGGAAAGATGGCTTCTGATCTATAGACCAAGGAGAAAGGGGTTGCATTGGTAGGAATGTAGATACTGGTTCGATAGGCCCAAGGAACAGGATTCAATATTAGATGCCAGTCACGACCAAATTCATTGACTATTTTCTTTAGGATTTTTAGTATCATTTTATTTGTTACCTCAGCTTGATCATTGCCCTGGGGGTAGTAAGGGGTAGAGAATCGGTGTTGTATGTTGAATCCTTGACATATCTCTTTCACATACTAGTTCTTGAAGGGTTTTTTGTTGTCTGAGATAAGGGTTTGCGGAACACCATAATAACAGATAAGGTAGTTCAGGATAAACTTAGCAATTTTCTTTCCCATTATGTAGGTCATAGGAATGGCTTCCACCCACTTGGTAAAGTACTCAGTGGCTGTTATGATGAACTTGTGGCCATTAGATGAGGTTGGGATAATCTTTCTTATGAGGTCAAGCCCCCACTATGAGAAAGGAAAAGGTTTGATCATTGGTTGCAACTCTTGAGCCGAAGCATGAATTAGATCTCCATGCCATTGAAACTAGACACACTTCTATACATACTTATAGGCTTCTCTTTCCCTTGTTGGCCAATAGTATCTCATCCTCAATAGTTTCTTAGCTAAAGTAATATTGCTAGAATGGGAACCACATATACCATCATGTATTTCTGTTAAAGTGGTCAAGGCTTCCTCTTGGTTAAGAAATCTTAGTAAGGTCCCGTCGATGCTTCGGTGGTATAAGGTATCACCTAAGATCATGAATTGAGATGCCTTCTTAACAGAGGTCTTTTTAAGGTTGGAGGTGATATCGGATGGGAGGGTTCCTCTACTTAGATAGGTAAAGATATCATGATACCACAAGGATCCAAGACCAATAATGACACACAAATTCAGATTTTGAGATTTCAAAAGTTGGTACGAGAAGTTGGTCTACCAAGAAATCACATTGTAGGATGTTGTTCGACATGTCCAATAGTGATCTGATTGTTTCCATAGCATCTGCTGCTTGGTTATTCGTGTGAGGAATCTACTCAAATTTTATATCAATGAAAAGGTCTTTGAGATTCTCTACCATCTTCTTGTAAGGATTAAGCTTGTCATCCTTGGTTTGGTAGTCGTTATTGACTTGGTTGATAACTAGCTGTGAGTCTCCATAGACTTTCATCTCTTGTACCTACCATTGAACTGCTATCCGTAGACATGTGATTAGAGCTTCATACTTAGTAATGTTGTTAGTACATGGAAATGATAGCCTATATGACTTTGGGATGCAATTTCCTTGAGGGTGATGAAGAGAATACCTGCTCCTAATCCATGTTGGGTAAATGATCCATCAAAGTACATCTTCCACTAATTTGCTGTATTGACAAAAAATACTGATTCATTTGAGAATTCAGATATCAATGGATTGTTTGCATAGATAGGTGCTTAAATTTCTAGTTGGTATGCGATCACTTGTCTTTTGATTTCCTTGCACTCTATGTACTCTATGTCAAATTCAATCAAGGTCATTACCCATTTGGCCATTTTCCCAAAGAGAGTTGCTTTGGATAATAGGTATTTCAATGGGTCGATCTTTACAATAAGCTTAATTTGATGTGACAACATTTAGTGTCTAAATTTTTTTGAAGCAAAAGCCAATGCTAAGCATTCTTTCTCAATGGATGAATAGTTCATTTCATAGCCCACTAAGGTCCTGCTGATGTAATAAATGACTCTTTCCTTTTCATTTTCATCATGTTGTGCTAGAAGAGCACCTAGTGCTACTGATGTTACTGAGATATATAGGATCAATGGTTTGTTTGATATTAGTGGCATGAGCATTGGAGTCATCAATAGATAGTCCTTGATCTATTGGAAATCTGTCACACTTCTCATTCCACTTGTAAGTTATTCCTTTATGGAGAAAATGCGAGAAAGGGTGGATTTTATTTGATAACTATGCTATGAACCTTCTAATGGACTACAATCTTCCTTGTAATCCTCTCATTTGTTTTAATGTTTATGGTGGTTCCATGTCAAGGATAGCTTTTACCTTTACTGGATCAATTTCTATCCCTAATTCAAGCTTGAAGACAACCTAAAGCCCATTTTTTGTAGATCTGACTCCGTCAACCTGACAAGAAGACAAGTGCAGATCTGGACCCACAGGCTTAATTCTTGAATTTGCAAATTTTTGGAGGAGGACTAATTTTCTATCAGTGGCGAATGAGTCCTGTGTGAAGGCTAAAAAAGTTGATTTTGTTAGAATCTAGTTCCTGACAGTCGGAAAGCAATTTCAGGTGTTTTTAACCAGTAGGAGGACTGATTCACCATCAATGGCAAATGAGTCCCACTGGTGATTAACAGTGATTTTTGCTAGTTTCCAAAACCTTCCAAAAATCAACATTCAACTTCCAGGTGCACTCTGTTATAACTCATTCAATTTTGTTTGCATTCTATTCACATTTTTAGCTCATTTTCTGCATATCACATTGTGTTTTCAAACATTGCATATTTCATTAGTTTTGCATTAATAATCAATCAATTTCATTACTTAGTTGCATTTAGATCATTGCATTTGGTCTCAATTCCATCTTGCATATCTTAGTTTAAGTGAACTACCGCAATTTTGGGGTTCCATCTCTCTCCTTTTAGGTGCAAAACCCTAAGAGTGCAAGAGAAGTACATAGAACACACCAAAAAATTGATCATTTAGCTGCCATTTATAAATGATAAGTTGTATATATCGGTTAAAATTAAATAAATGACATGTTAGACCCACTATGGAATATGCTTGTGCGAAAGATTTTGCATACTGTTAGTTTTTAGAAACTGGAAACACAATTTACCTAGATTGTGAAAGTAGCGTGCTCATCTTTGTTTGATCTAATTCCTAACAGATGATAATAAAACATCTTAGTTTTGGCCGAATACTCATATTTTAGGAAATCGTACTCATATTTTAGGAAATCTCTTGAAGCATGTGGAGCTTACCCTCTTATCCTTCTGAAGGCCCAATAGAAAAAACATCTTGTGGTGTCACCTCTGAACCACTTTCAAAAAATGAGATAACTTAGTAGCTTTCCAATGTTGCAATCTAGTTATATCTATAGCCTTAGCGATATTGGGTTTTATTGTGGGCTTTGCTTCCAATCCATTTGTAGACGCTGAAGTCATAAGCATAATCTCTTAGCCACCTGAGAGGTTCACATCCTTCAATGTCACACTATCATCCAAAATTTTAATAGTAGAGGTGGCTTAGTAGATCACCCACGCCCTTCCCTTTCATGTTGTCTTGGCAGAATTGACCTTTTGCATGGTTCACATCCTCTTGAGACATATCCCTTATAGTGAAGAATATTGATTGGTACATTCATTTTCTGCAAGAACCTCTACACATCATTTCCTTTCACATTTGCCGAGGGGTTCCACTTGATAAGACTTCTGACACCACCATCCAATCCTTCAAATAAAGGGTCAACTTGTACAACAATGTTGGCTCATGTACTAGGAGATTGATCCTTACATTGCCCAGTTATTCATGCCCTGAGACCTTTGAGTTCTAGCTTCACCTTGCATATCCGATAACATTCCTAATGCTCATCTTCATAGAAAGAAAATAACCATTTAATCCTCAATAAAGAGTTGGTACGTTTCAGGATTAAGCCTTCCAGTGTCAAGACTAAACACTCTAAATAATTGACCTGTCAGTTTGGCATATTCATTAGAGTGAAAAAGGAAATCTTCATTCACCACATATTGCATTCTAAGATATGATTACATGCCTATTACAAAGATACAAAAGAGTGTTTTCCAATAGTCCTTGCAATCATTCTATTTTGAACACGTCCTGCAATAACATTGAATGAATCCTATAATTTTGTAATCACACATTTTATTCTAGATTTATTTTATAGTCACGATATTTTCAAAGTGTTTATTTTGAACATATCTTGCAAATTTCTCCTGCACTCATGACTTTCCTGATATCTGAGATTTTATTTTTTGGAATTGTCAGTGTGAGTCTTTAGTCTTGATTTTAATTTAGTTTTAGTGTTAGATTTAATTCTTAGTTTAGATTTAAGTTTTAATTTAGACTGATCCTTAGTTTAGATTAATTTTTAATTTAGATTAATTTTTAATTTTAGATTAAATTTTAATTTAGATTAAGTTTTGGTTTAGATTAATTTTTAATATTAGATTAGTGTTTAATTTTAGATTAATTTCAAATTTTAGATTAAGTTTTAATTTTAGATTAAATTTTAATTTAGATTAAGTGTTAATTTAGATTACTTTTAATTTAGATTAATTTTTAATTTAAGATTAGTTTTTAATTTTAGATTAATTTCTAGTTTAGATTAGTTTTTAATTTTAAAATTTAGATTAGCTTTTAATTTGAATTATATTTTAATTTAGATTAGTTTCTAATTTAGAGTAATGTCTCTTTCCTTCATAGTTTAATTGTTGATTCTATGGTAATTGTTGGTTTTTCCATTGCAGGTTCGCATGTTAGAGACTCGAAAGCTGAAAACATAAACACATGTTTGTCGAAGACTTAAAATCAGAAAACTACTAATGACATTTGGTGTAGGACATTTTTTGAAGACTATTTAAAAAAAAAACCGATTGTCTTTTAGATTAGAAAACACTTCAATTGGTGCTTAAAAAGAACAACTGTCTTTTCTCACATATATTTAACTAGGGGTTTAATAAACTTCTATTTTCCATGCTTGTAAGAGGATAGGTACTATGCTTTCACCTTGTACAAACGTAGTGATAAAAAAGCCAGACCCATCTCTTTATGTTTTAATCCCTTAGAGGGGCCTGCCTCAAAAGAGGGAATGACTCCAACCGAATTTTCACTCGGGCCAATATATATATGGATAAGACTAAACTGTCAAGTCCTCATGGTATGTAGGCCTTAGCCATGTAGTGTCACTCAAAATAGGGTACTACCATAAAACATATAAGATCCCCTAGTAGAGTGATTAAAACCTTAAGTGGCTTTCTAGACACTTGTGAGGTGCCATGTCCTCGAGTATTCAGTAAGAACCACTATTTTAGTAGCCAAAATCCTTCTATTTGCTGGCATAGGAGGTGGGACCTTTGAATCCGTCCCACACTTTAACAATTCATTAGAGATGGAAAATTTCTTGAGATACTTGTGGTCTTAGGGAGTTCGGAGCTTGGTATGCTTGAGAAGTGAGTTCTGTGTAAGGGGGAGCTAGTGTTACCAAGTTACTAAGCTATCCACTCTAAATAGGCATGGCTGGAGCAATCCAAGTGGGAACCCAACAAATATTTTATTTTCCAGCCTAGGATTTTTAATTATATTACAACAATTAAACAAAATTCACAACCAAAAATAAACTCAAAAACATTCTATCTACTGTGTCTTGCATGTGTGTTAAAAAAAATCTCCAACAAACACCACACCTAAAACTTACAACATTCAAACTTTGATACAAACTAGACCACTATCCAAAACAAGCTTGACATTAAGATCTATTTAGACAAAGGACTTGCTCACTTCATTCATCTATCAACTCATCTTTTTGCATTAAACATTCCCCATAGGTTTAAACTTTAGGTCATATTTTTAGCTTGCATTAACCTCTTGCATAAACCTCTTGATTAGGAAGCCCATCAAATTTAGTCTAGACTATAGCCTCAAATCTGTATTCTCTTGACCTTATCTTTCATACAACATTCATCCTAGTCCTCGTCATTTTGGTTGGTTCCTCAACTCACAGTCCAGTTTGATATCACCTTTCCAACATATCCTACTAGTCTTTACTATACCTGAGGTCATTGACAATCAAATTATTTGATATACCTATCTTAGTTTGATTAGCAACCATATCTTAGGTTTTACCCTTCATACTAGGTCATACTACTCCATATCTTCATTCCATGCTTTGCATAACTTAGTCATAGAATATCATCACATTGACTCTTAATCTAGGCATCATTATTAGGAATCCCTATATATTCAAAAATACCAAAACAATAGTTGCATTATCTTTAGGCATACTTTATATTCAAAAATCCAAAAAAAAACATAGAATAGGTACATACCTTCCATTGCATTGGCATCTCTTAGGCTTCATACCATCCACCACCATGTCTTTCCTTCACCTTGATATGATTGCTAGTCAAATTGAATACCAATTAATCTGAAATGGTCAAGCCCAACAAGCCATAGACTTCAAAATACAATTCATCCAATCCAAATACCAATCAACCTCAACTCATGGTCAACCACCCATCTATCCCTCTTACCAACAACCCATAAAATCTAGTCCTCCATCCATCTACCCTTGCTATCATGAGTCCCTTAGCACAATCCATGCCATTAATCCACAACAAACTTGCACTTATCACCCTTATCCTAACCTTTACAAGGGAAACCGACTCTCCACTAATCGCTTCCAAGCCTCCACATCCTATTCGAGTCCATCATTCACTTCTCCATTCCAAGTCTCCACATCCACTTGCATTCCTTCATGCACTAATCCATCCCTATTCACTCCATCCCAACCTACATTTAGTAATGAAAATATATTTGGTCATGGTCTCCAAAATCACATCCCATTGCCTACACTTGAGAGTACATGTCAAGTAGAAAAACCAAGTCATGACAACATAGCTTCACCTTCATGTAAAAGTCAAAGTAGTCCATCCCATGAACCCATCCTTAAGTCCATCCAAGAAATCCTTTTAGACAATCATGTCATCCAAGACAAACACATCTTTTACCAATACACTACCATCAATCAAGAAATCCAAAATGATCTGCTCCTCAACCTTTATGCCATTCATGATAAATTTTTTGATGTTGATCCTATCCAAAATCCAAACACATCCATTTCCCAAAATGAGACACTTGCCTCCATGGGAAACAAATGATCTTCCTCTAGAACAAGAGTCTCCTACTCTAGACATATTTGCAAATGATCAAGTTATAGATGAACTCACTGGAATCTATGAAAATGACCATAAAGATGATTTTGACATCAACTTGGAAGTACTAGTAGAATCATCTAAATTTGATATGTCACAAAGTCAGACCAAAGATGTTAATTAGAAATATATCCAACATGTCAATGAAGCTACAAAATCTTATCAACTAGGATCATCTATCTTTGTTAGATTAGGCTTTCTTGCAGATGAGAAAATACCAAGTAACAATGTCCACATACACAATGAAGGGTTAGCATCTTGTTTTCAAAAAAAATCCCATCATAAATAGAATCTGTCAGAGCATGCAGTATCAAGAAAAAGGATTAGGCTTACATGAGCAAAGAATTCTAGAACCGGTATAGTTTCAGGAAAATTCTAGATATTGGATATTCTTCAATCAAAAAATCTAATGATGTTAATGGTACCTCCTTGATATTGGGGGAAAATTTATCTGATATAAACATCAAAATGGAGGCCATGAGTAGTTCTTACCATAAAGTACCTGCCAACACTCCTTCCATCCACACCATAAACCGTCATTCTAAAATGAATAAAACTTCTGTTTGGAACCATCAAAGAGAAATTATTACAAATCCAAAGTTCAAAATCAAATGCTAAAGGCCATTGAATCAAACAAAAAATAAAAGTGGACAAATAAAGTTAAAACTGATCCCAAAGAAAAATGGATCAAGCAAAGAAAATATTTCAAAAGTAATAGTCAATCAAAATATGGAGCCACAAGAAAAGAGGTCTCCCACATATAATAAATGTCCACCTCCTTCAAAATGGTCATCAAGTAATACATATAAAAGTGTTGGTTCCAAACACTATCCCAATAAAAATTCCAAACTCTGCCATCCAACATCCCAAGTTTGTAAAATAAAAAGTGATTCATCCAAACGTCCAAACAATCCTTCCACATCTACAATCATCCATCATTCCAAAAATCCTACCTCACAAATTTTTCACATCTTGGCAAAAACTCTTTATTGTAAGGACTTTGATGGCATTCTATCACGATGTGCATATTCTGATAAGACCAACTCTAGTATCAGAATGGATCACAATGACATCAATTAGTTATATACAAGTGTTATGATACTGACAAGGAAACTACTTCATAAAGGTCATTATTAGCATATCATGGTGCTAGTCTTTGCATCAACACCATCAATGGATTCAACACAATAAGTGGTCATCTAAAATATTAAGTCTTGAAAAATACAAAAAAATGAGAAAAAGGTCTTGGAAAAAAATACAAAAAAAATCAAAAAAATTGTCACCTTGATGAAAACCTAGCAAACAAGCATCGTGGGTGACATAAAAAAATTCAACAAAAAATTCAAAAAAAAAGTAAAGAGAAAAATTTCATCCAATAGTGAAAACCATTTTTATGGCACTTTGAATAAGAACCATGATGAAAACCTGGAAAACAAGCATCATGTGTAAAAGAGATTATCTATATGAACCAATACACTTGTGGGAAAGTTGTCTCATCTCCCATACCCTTCGCATGACATTTCTTATGACATTTCAATCTATCCATGTAAGCACTATAATTTCCATCCATTTTTCCACCTACTTTGATCTTGATAAACACTGGTGTACAAACATAAATCATGCTTCAAAAAAACACTTGAAATGTCTATCCTTTGGTCATGCACTATCCATGAAATATCATGTCATTACCTTCATAGCCTCATTATTCCTATGAAACATAGTCCTTGGAGAACATATGATAATTCTTCCAACTGATAATCCTCATGTCACTTATCTTTTACCAAAACCATTCATTATCCTTCCATACCTATTGCTAGACTTGGTTTTCCCTTGTCAATGGTCTAAGGATTCTAATCCACTTATCCAACATCGTTCCATCATCCCATTCAATCCTGAAAAGAAGTCATTCCAAATGCAATAAGCCTAGTCAATGCAATCTTGTTATGCAATCTGGCGCATCATCCAAAACATTCCTTGGCCTTGTTCCTAGCCTTGTTGTAGACCTTGATCCTTTAGTCACATTATCATCATTCTCACATTGTTTCGGGATGTGTTCTTCCCATGTCAAACAATGTTGTCACCATTATCATCACTTGTCAATTGGTATTCAAATTGAATAGGGGAAAGATCACATGTCCTTGGATTCTTATGCATGCTTTCTTGTAGGAATAATTCACATGCATTTTTCACGATCCTTATAAAACATTCAAAAAATCAAAAAAATCAAAATATTCAAAAAACAAAAAAATCATAAAACTTCAAATCCAAAAAAATATTAAAACATTTCAAAACCCAAAAAAATTTAGATAACTTTCAAAAACTCCCAAAAATATTCAAAGTTAGTCATGTTAGTCTTTGTAATTGTCAAACTACATTGCCTCTATGACTAGACCTAGGCAAGGCCATCTGTTGATGTGCCCCCAAGGCATTAGGTTAGTCTTTAGGTGTTGTCAAATAAAATCATGATTTAGTCCTTTTTCATTGAAAAAAAGTCAAGGGTCATGTTGAACTACAAGGTCTATGCACATTGCTACATAGGTAAGGCCATCTGTCGATGAGCCCTTGAGGCCCCTTAGGTCAGTGTTTTAGGGTTCGTCAGGTCAGTCAAAATAAATTGGATATTGTCAATTCAGACACAACATAATCATTTGAACTTCAAACATAAATGCTAAATCAACAAGACAAGCAAGCCAACAAGTCTCCAAGTCAAATCAGTCATTTGTCACATCAATCAAACCAATCAAAACCAATGGTCTTATACAGGATGTGTCCTTCCTGAAACTAGACCTTGTCACTGTCACACTTTATCATTTGCCTTATACGGGTAGTTGCATGATTGAAACTAGACTTGATGTCTTATACAACAAGTTTCTTCTCCTGAAACTAGGCTTTGTCAAAACAGTCTAGTCATCGCTCACTTTGTCCCTTAACACACTAGCAAACATTTATTGGCAAATAATCCGAATGACTATTGATCTTGTTGGTCTATTTTGTCTTATCTTTTGGATTTTCTTCGGTCATTTTATTAGCCACCTTGAGGATGTCCCATGAAGGATTTAGTGGAGCGATGATGTCTCATGACTCATCTTTTATTTTATTGTTGCCTGTGGTTTGTCTTGACAAAAAGACTAGGGAAATTTTTCCCTAAGTATGAGTTAGGACATTTCTTGTCTGTGAATGTTTGTTTTACAAATGGATGACCTTGCACACCTTGGTCTATGTCATACCATGGTGTTTGTTGTCCATTTGTCATATTTTACTGCTCTATGATGATAAAGACTATGACATGCACACGAGGTTTCATCACCTTCATTTTTTTCATATCTCTTTTTCATCTATCATTTATTCCATCATCCATTTCCTTCATCATTCCATTTTTCCTCCATCATCCTTATCTAGTTTCCTCTATCATTTTGTCCTTCATCTTCTAGTCCTCTCATGCATTTTGAGAGCACACTCGTGTTCTTTGAACCCACATGTCTTCTCGAGGGGGAATACTACTACCTCCTCATCATCCTTCCTCATCCTACTTTCATTGGGGCATATGTTTTTCTTTGAAACAATGCGACAGGTTGCATTGTTTCAAAGGGGGGAAAAATGTAGACACTCAAAAGTTGTCCTCACAATCATCCTATTTTTTATCTATTAATTAAATGGATATTATTTTATATTTAATTAATTCATTTAAATAATTTCTTCTATTCATTCATCAATGCATTTATAAGCATTTATCAACATTATAAGCATTTATTTATAAGCATTTATCCATTCACATAGTCAATCATTTATCCATTTATCCATCAACATAATTAGTCACTTATCCATTTTATATTATTCCATTTTTCATTAATCATCAAAATATTCATACATGATCCATTTACATAGTTCATTAAACAATTTAAATTCATAAAATCATTTAATCATTTAATCTATTTTCATTAAATCATTCACCCAGTAATTCAAAATGTACTTTATTCTAAGCTTCTAAACATATATTATGGCACAAATCATCCCACTCATTTATCTCTCATTTCAATTAATTCCAACATGAATTTCTCCATTACAATCTTTAATCCCACATCTCTCCCAACTTGAATTCACCCCGTGAATTCATTTATAAAAGGCTCACTTCTTCCTCACTTTTGACACACAACTCCGGTTTCATAATTCTTGAATCCAATTCTACATAGCTTCTTATGCTTTTGCCACAAAAATCTGAGAGAAAAGACAAGATATTGTAGAGAGCATGACAATGGTGTTATATTTCCTTTTGAATGCATTTTATTGGATTTCTTAGAAGTAGTATTTCATTTCTGCATTGTGTTTTCATTTTGGAAAAGCTCTATTGATATGTCGCTGAATGCATGATTTTGGTTTTGTGAATTTAATCAATTTTTTTTAGTTTTCAACTACACATGGAAAAATGCATACCCTTGCATTTTCACACTTGTTTGGGCCTTCCTTACTTTTTTTTATCCCTATTTATGTCTTAATTAGTCCTATTTTGCATCCACAAGCCTAAAAAATTGTATCTTTTTATGGCTAATCTTGGTAAACATTAAAGGGTAAATGCTAATTTAATGATTCTGGCAGTGTGTCCCTAATTTTTGGGTTGGGAATAAGACGCCACCTAGGGAATCTTTTTCCTCCAAAGGTCTTGGGACCCTGATTCCAAAGGAACCTTGAATGGGACCCATTTTGGAGTTTGTGCCCCAAGTTTCATGCCTCGAGACTAAGATGCCACCTAGGGAATCTTAGTCCCCCTTAGGTTATTTTTCAGGATTTAATTTAAAATATTGGTAGGATTTAGCCTCCTTTAATTAATGAATTCACATGTCAATTTTTTGTGGTGTAATTTCAGGATATTAAGCATAGATAAGTATAAATACAAGGTTCCTTCTCTCATTTTCTCCTAACAAGAAATATAAGCATACCCAAGCATTCAAGTATTCATGCATTCAAGAGCAGTTACGCAAGAATTTGGAGCCATCATCAAGATTCAAGCATCATATCAAGGATATTCTTGCATCATGTGTGTTTTTGAGCTAACATTTGTGATGCAGAGTTTTGATTCAAGCAAGCAATTCAAGTCAAGATCTACATTCAAGCTAGCCATTTCACAGAAGTTTGCAGACTTACTAACACGGGTTTTGTGAGTTGCAACATAGCATTTTGTTCATTCATCATTTCCATTCATTATTTCATTTCATTCCAAGGTTTGGTTATCAACAAGGGGTTTGACCAAGGAAAATCCCCATTTACTAACAATCAACAAGTTTTTCCTCTCTTGCATGTTTGTGTTTGGAGATTTAGGTTGAAGACTTGAATATCAGTTGAACTGCAAAGTTGCAAAGTTGCATTGCAAAGTTTTCATCTTCACGGAAACTCACCTACAAGCCAAATCTAGAAGTTTTAGGACCTGAGATCTTCTAAGAAGAAGAAAGTGAAGACATTGAGCCTTGAGTTCACACTCAAAAATTTCAAAACTTCAAATCGGGACTAAGTTGATAGTAAGGGAATCTTAGTCTTCTCAAGGCTATTTTTCTAAGATTCTTTCAGATTCAATTTTCACATCTGAAGATTTCATATTTCCCCCGAAAAATGGTAGTGGGACTATGACAATAGTAAGGGCATCTTAGTCCTCCCTGAAATATTTTGACAGTACTTTTGCATTTCTGGAATCCTCATCACATTTCTAGACTTCCCAAGTACACATACCTTGACTTTCTTTTTCTTAATTTCATCATTTGCACTCCTCATTTAGCTTACATTACTATGTTTTGTGAGTTGAATGTTAAGTTGTATTTTCCAAGCTTTTGCTTGGTGGTGAACCCCTCGAAGCTTAAAGAACCCCTCCCCTAGGTCTTCCTTGTTGAGAATTGAATCACCTTTGTGTTGATAGTCAATCCAATTTAAGATCATAGGGGATAATTGAATGGAAGTTAGAGAATAGTGGTGTTCTATGACCCATGCCATAAAGCATCCACCTACTTTCCACATTGTTTAGATGTAACCCCAAAGACACTTTTTCAGGTTTAGCTGTACTTTATACTCTTCAAGCCTGTCAAAGACAAGTCCTAAAACTTGCATGTGCTCATTCCTTTTCTTTGAATTTTCTAAAATATCATCCACATAATCTTCAACTATTTTGTGGATCATGTCATGTAAGATGAGGGTCATTGCTCTTTAATAGGTTCTCCTACATTCTTTAGCCCAAACGACATCATGTTCCAACAATATGTCCCCCATAGACAAGTGAATGCAATTTTGTGTTGATGTCCTTGGTGATCATGATCTGATTCTCACCTGAAAAACCATCCATGAGTTACATCATTTCATGCCCAACTGTTAAATCCACTATGATGTCAATGTTAGGAAGAGGGAAATCATCCTTCAGACATGTCTTGTTTAAATCTTTGAAATCAGTGCATATTCTGATGCCCCTAGTGGGTTTAGATACTGGTACCGGTTTTGAAACCCACTCAGGATAATCTATTGGTCAGATAAAACCAATGTCAATGTGGAAAATGATTTTGGTACTCGAGGGTCTTTCTAGCACTTCTAGGTTTTTCACCTAAAAGGAGAGAAATGGGACCAAAATGCAAATATCTACATTTAAGATTAATGTAAAAAGGGATATAATATGCCTAATTATGATGTTTAATGCAATAGACTAAAAAAGGAATGATTTATTGATGCTAAATCTAAGAAATGTGAAGTGCTGGAAAACACATTGTGATATGCAAACATATGATAAATGACCTAGAAATGCAAAAAAAACTAGATAGAAAGCTATGAAATAGAATGTGTCCACTTGGAGGTTGAAAAAGGATGGAATAAAGGTTTGGAATCCTGATAAAATTGTTGCAGAAGCCGATTGGGACACTTGTGCTAATTTGGGCGACTTAGTCCTAGATTTGGAAAAACTACTCTGAAGCCCGTTTCGGCCAAATGGGTATCCAAATCTACAAAAAACTCTTAAAAAAGGGTTTAGTGGGACTAAGTCATCACTATTGGTGACTTATTCCACTTCTGAATTTTTGAAAATTTGAAAGTGGAAACAAAATCCCTTGATCTACACTTCAGATCTTGACAGGTGTTCGCTTCTGAAACTCTAAATTTTGGGCTTGAAAGTGACTTTTTGTTGATATTTTAGCTTTGCAAACAAGGATATGTATTCAATGAGTCTTCAACCTAATCTTCAATGATCTTCAAACCCTCAAAGTTTCTAAATCTACAAACACACAATGAAAGAGAAAGAAATGATGAATGTTAGGGCATGGGGGTTTTCCTTGGTCAAACCCTTTTTTAGGTAATTAAATAAAAATGAAGAAATAATGTGATGAAGCATGAAAAAATGGAGTTAATACCTTTCCATGATGATTGATCTTGAATTTCTACAGTAAAACATGAAGAATCTTCCCTTGAATGTCCTAGGAAGCTATCTGGATGACTTGGAATGATAAAACCCTAGCTTGCATGAAAAGAATAATGAATGATGAGTTAAGAATTAATGAATTAGTGAAATGAGAGGGAGAACCCTTTATTTATACAAAATTATTCCCTAATTCTTGAAAATACCTCGTCACAGGCCAACCTTAGGTCTTAAGGAATAAAAACCTGAAAGAATTTTAAATTAATTTTGATTTTTGAGCAAAATGGGACTAAGTCACCACCAATGGTGACTTAGTCCATTTGGGAATTTTTAAGTGTGTTTCAGGAATTGTGATAATTTAAATAATGTTTATTGGGTTCTTCTTCAACAAGACACTTAATTAAGGCCTATAAGTGCATAAAGGGACCATTTAAAGCATAAGAAAGGTGTAAATATTGATGACAAGCCTATAAAAGTGTGAAAGTTTGTTACAACTCTTTACAAAACTTTGAAATAGGTCTTGGTAAGTTTATTTAGGTGAATTATGATATTATGGTCCTAGAAAAGTGTGAATATGTGCTACAACACCTTACAACACCTTTACGAGACATCAATAAATGTATTTTATTAAGTTTGCAAGGGCCCAAGACCTAATGTGGATGTGTAAAACACCTCACAACACCAAATCAAGGCCTCATTAAGTTCAATTTGTCATCAATTAATCCCAAATCAAGCAAGCAAAAAGGGATACTTTTTCCATGTCCATAATCAAGAAGCTTTTGTAACTCAAGTTTGACCAAGAGTGCTATCTGAGGGTGCGTCTTCCTTAACTTTTGCTTTACTGGTTTGGATTCAAGATAAAATGCTAGATGATGCACTACCACTTCTAGATCAAGCCCTGGCATATCTGTGTATGACCATGCAAAGTTATCTCTTCACTCTTTTAGCCCTAACACAAAATTGTCCTTCATTAGTTTATAGTTTCCACAACCATCATCCTAGATCACTGCTTTGATGTCGGGTATGTTCTACACAATAGGTGCCTTCATTTTAGATGTAGATGTAAGGGATGATGGGTAAAAAAATGAGGTAGAAGGTGTAGGCCCTTCATCATTCTTGGGTATTCGGGGGATTTTATAGAACTTGGCCTCATGATTCTTGTAATAGTAAAACGACTTAGGATCTCCATGGATGGTAATTTCTCTTCCCTCAAAAAGAAACTTTACACACACTGATGGTAGGTTAGAGCTACAAATTTTAAGGCATGAATCCATGGTTGGCCAAGCAGAATGTTATAGGGATAAAGGTCTAATACTTGGCATGTAGTTTTTGCAATGATAGGGCCCACTTGGATGGGTAGTGCAATGATGCCTTGTGATATCCATTCTTGGTTGTCATATGCCTTGATGGTGGTACTCTTTTCTTTCTCAATGGTATCCTATGAATACCCCAAGTTATTGATCAAATGAAGGGTAAAAATGTTCAAACCAACACCTCCATCTACTAAGACTATTTTAACCTTGTTCTTATGAATGGTAACTTCAAGGTGTAAAGCACAATTATGAGATGGCTGTGATGGTAGGTCTTGTTCTGAGAAGGTGATAAGATGATTAGGGATATTATCTACCATAGCCTAATTTTTTTTGATATCTATATCCTCTAGAATAGATGACATAGACAAAGCTTCCTCTAAGATTTCCCTATGTGTGGGTGATAGCCTCAATAGTTCCAAGATTGATATCTATACATGGGTCTCCTTGATTTGATCTAAGAGATTATACTTGTTAGTGCTTGCTATTGGCTAAGTAGGGTGTTCCCTAGATTGGGATGGGACTCCTTGTATGGTGAATTTTCCATGTCATGTGATGAATCCACACTTCGCACTAGGCCCTTTGATGGTGACAATGGTGATGACGATTGAAAAATGGGGGAAATAGGCGAATGCTTTATGGCCTAGGTCATAGAACACGTTTATTCTCCAATTTCCATTGAAATATGTCCTAGGATCCTGAATTGGATTGAATATCAACATAAAGGTGAGTAAATTATAAAAAAGGAATACCCATGGGATGGGTTCTTTAAGCTTCAAGGGGTTCAACACCAATTAAAAACTTGAAAAAGAAAAATTAACATTCAAATAAGAAAAACTAGTAATGCAAGTGAAATAATGAGTGCAAATGATGAAATTAAGCAACAAAAAGTTAGGGTGTGTGTACCTGGGAAGTCTAGAAATGTGATGGGGATTCTAGAAATGCAAAATTATTGTCAAAATATGCCAGGTCGAATTAATATGCCCTTACTGTTGTCTTAGTCCCACTGCTATTTTTTGGGGGAAATGAAAAATCTTCGGATGTCGGAATAGAATCTAAAAGAATCTCTACAAAATAACTTTGGGAGGATTAAGATTCCCTTACTTTTGACTTAGTCCCAATCTAAATTTTTGAACTCTCCGAATGTGATCTTGAGGCTCAATGTCTGCAATTCCTTCTTCTTAGATCTTGAGTCTTGAAACTTCCAGAGTTGGCCTGTAGGTGAGTTTTTGTGAAGATGACAACTTTGCAATGAAATTTTGCAACTTTGCAACTTTTCACTTCAAATGATCTTCAAGTCTTCAACCTAAATCTGCAAACACAAAAATGGAAGAGAGGAAAAACTTGTTGATTGTTAGTAAATGGGGGTTTGCCTTGGTAAAACCCCTTGTTGGTAATTAAACCTTGCAATGAAATGAAATGAAGGAAGGAAATGATGAATGGAAAAAGTGCTATGTTGCAACTCACCAAACCCTTTTTATGAAATTTTCAAACTTGTGTTAAATGGCTAGCTTGAATGAAGATCTTGACTTGAATGATGAAATAAGCCAATTAATTTTTTTCTTGGAATTTTCATGACACAATCAACATTACGCCAAATGAATTAGCGTTAGCTCAAAATTAAAAATCCAAATTTAAAAGATCTCAACACCAAGAATTCAAACTCAATCCCAATCAAGGAGAGGTGTTGTCATATTGTGGATAAAACTAAGCAAAAACAAAAATGAAATTAAAATTGAATGGAGCTAGGTAGTGAACCAACCATGAAATAATTCTGCACTTCCACTAAATCAGTGGGGGGAAAGAGATTACAAAAAAAACTAATTCATCCGCTATGGTGGACATCCACTCATGAGTGGGGATTCACCACTTCGTAGTGGGTATAAATGAGAGATTAACAAGTTCTTTTTCCACATTGGCAGTAAACCATCCAAGGGTTACAATGTGAGAATTAAACACAAGTATAGCAGTAAGAATGACTGAATCAATACTACTATTTTAAATCTTACAATGTAAAGAACTACTGCAAATTACAAGTGATTATAATAGAATCAATACACAAAGCAATATATGAATTTCCCCTCAAGAATCTCTCAATTATTGAAGTAGTGAACTAAAACCAAAGACTGAAATAAATTTGATATAAAATCTACAAAACTAGAAGTTTGAACCAACAAACATCATCATCACACCAAAATTGATAAAACTCTTACCACACTTCAAAACTTGAACCAAATTGAAAGTGCATCACCTTTATAGCTAGATGACCTTGAAACAAGAAATTTTCAACTTGCAAACTTAGAAAATCCAACCAGGACATTTTGCAAGGAAAAGATGAATGGTATGACCCTAGGAGAGGGTTGACCTCTCTTATAAAATCAGCCACTTTATATTAAATTCTGAAATTGCACCCAAAGGGGCACCTCTAGCATACTAATTAAAGGAGTCTATACCCATGTGCAAATAAAAATCACCCTTAAAGCTGTATACAAAAATGCCTTTTAGCCTAGTGTAAACCAACAACACCAAAATCTGAAAAAAACATCAAATTATCCAACTATGAAGCTCAATGTGCACTTTTGGGTGAAGCACACTCTCAATCCACCATCTAGGGAACCATAGTTTTAGGCCTGAAGAATGGAATAAAATTGCTAAGCTTCCCCTTAGTCAGGTTCTAAATTCAATCCAACAACATTTTATTATAATTTTCCAAAGATGATCAAATGTTGGAGCAAAGCTTGCTTTTATAACTTTTGAGGTGATGTTGGCTTTCCATCTTCCTCCAATAGGGATGCCCATTTCACTTTTGAATTATTTTAAATTTTTTTAAAACATTAAATTCACCTTTCTAGATGTCCAAGACTTGAGGAGAAATATTTACTTTATAAATATTTAAATAATCTTTCAATGAGGCGTCCACCCTCAAAGGCCCCCTTTTAAAACAACTGAAGTTATTGTGCTAGGCCAAGGGAAAAATTCACATTATAGTAATTAAATGACTTTAATTAAATCATTTATTCAAAATAAGCCTCAAAAATGCTGAAAGCCAATTATGTTCCAAACTGCACTACCCAAAATGGAAACTGAGCTGATTGCTGATGCTACTACCCAAGATGGCACTGCCAGAAATAGAACTTACTAAAAATAGTAGATTCTGTTGATCAACTCACTTTGCATATTATATCATTGTGAAGCTCTCTAAAAACCTAGAAAACTCCACCAGACATGCTTCAGAACCCCTATAAAATAGGAAACCCTAATTTTACCTTTGGCTAGTCTACAGGTTTCCAGAAATAGGCTAAATCCAAATTTAGAGCATAGAGCTAAATTGGGGACATTACAGTCCACCCTTCCCAAAATTTCTTGTCCTCAACCAATTATGATGCCTTCCCACAATCACCATGCTAAATCAAACTGGAATTGAATATGATCCCTGGGTCCCAAATCAACCTAGGAGAAAGATAACACCAACTAATGTAAGCACTGCATTGTTTAATACCAACACAAGAGACCTCCCAATTAAGATTAAACTGAAACACCATGGGAGTAAACTCTAGAAATCCAACATTGGCTATAGGTGGGTGCATGAAGTTGGGTAGCAATTTTGTGGCCACTTTTGAAAAAAAGTTTTAAAACTCATAGCATGAGCGCGGTATAACGCGCTTGTGTTATTTTACATGAAAAACAAAGAAAAAAGTGGAAGTATTTTCCTTGGAATACAAACCCAAAGGCTTGGAGGGCATTCCCAACGAGGCCAAATACGTGTTTTTGAAAATTCTACAATTTTCACATAATTGGGTCTATGCTCACCATCAAGATTGCATCTGGTTCAATATCGACAAAATCGAACACATGGGTAATGTTAGGTTCTCTCTTAGCTATCTGGCGATGTCATTTTTTTCACTTTTTGACAATGTTAAGCCTTTCATCCATAATTTCTTTTGTTTGTATGTTTTTTTTTTGCCAAAAACTAGTGTTTGGTGTTTTTTTGGTTATAAATTAACTGTTCATCAAAATTTCAAATAAATTACATTTTTAGAAACTAGACTCCATTCTACAAATTTAAAAAAGAAAAAAAAATCAATTATTTTCCAAAATTTGTAGTGGGAGGACGACCAAAATTCTGCTTTCAGAAGTGCCCACTTAGAAAATTAGTAAAATATCAAATATTCATTAAAAAATTATTAGAAAAATTGTGCATCAACTAGATACTATTAGCTAACTTCTAACCATAGTGATTTTAAAAATACTACAAAAAAATTCACGTGCTAGGGTCGTACAAGAGTTGCTATGTTATGTTTTTCTGATAAAAACAACACCAATTTGTGTACGTCCCTCTTTTGAACCTCTTAATCTCAACCATTTTCAAAATAAATTAGTAGTTTAGAAAGTAGAATCGAGTTCTTCGATCCTTGTTTTGTTCCATCTCAAAATTTTGAGTGTAACTATCCTCAATTTCACGTCCAAGGTCAACATTTCCTGATTTCAGAAAAAAGGTGGCCACTTAAGCCCCCTTTTTGGGAACCATCTTGGTGCACTTACCCCTACCTCATCTTCAATTGCTGTACTACAAACCCAAGTGATACTAGGATTCCAAATCATCCTCAGGAACACTATTCCTCTAATCCATTACACTACTCTGATTAAAAAACCTAAATAGCGAAAGTGGAGCAACATATCTCAGTCCACAAAAGACAATGCACTAATAATGTCATAATTATGACCACCAACAAAATTTTTCTTAAACAAGTCACTAGACCATTTCCAAAAAAAGAACCAAGCTCCACACTCCATCTCAATCCAAAAGGATATACAATGACTGAAAAAATTCTAAGAAATTTTCACATATTTTGCTTCAAGAGCCTTAATTTGGCAAATCAGATCAGCTAATAACTCACTGCTCCAAACAATAATGTATGAGATCTTATCATGAATGAACAACCCATACCTAAATTTTGACCATACTGTATCATTCCCTTACTCATATGAGGCATAAATTTAGTCCATATAGGAGATGGAGAGACCAGAAAATGAATAAACCAACTTCCTAATAGGTCTGAAATAAACATCTTAGGATCTAATTTTTGGAAAATCAACATCCATGAAGACAAGAAGTAGTTGCAACCTAAGAATATTCATCAAATCTTACATGACTTCTCATGAATAAGGCTAGTGTCACCTTCAACAAGGATCCCCATGCCACCACAAGCCAACTTCTGATCATATTACCTTCTCAGAACACCAATTTATGATCAAAAGTAATGAACCCACGAAAGAAAAATAAGATAGCATTAATCATAGAATTGAAATTTAGATACTTATCTCTCCATCCAATATTCTTTTTATGCATCCCAATCTTCATATGAATGTACTTGGAATCCCAAATACTAATTTTCAATTGGAGACATTTCCCAACCCAAGAGAAGATGATTAAAACAACATTCTAAATATGATGTGCTGGTTTATCCCCTTTAGAATTTTCAATATTACCTTCTTGTTGAATAATACCAAGATCCCAAACCAACAATAATGAAGTATCATTTCTCAGATGAAGAACTGCTCTCACTTGAATCCTCTAATTTGTTCATTCCATCTGAATTGCTGCTTCTTGAAAATCCAAGAAGTAATCAACTAACCTATGTTCGTTGAAGAAATTGAATCCAAAATATTGTGTCATGATTTGCCAGAAAGATTCCATGATTCCTTCATCAAATACAATTTTGACATCAATCACTCTAAGAGAAGATGGAGATGTACTAAAATATGACAAGAGCCTCACAAGCATCCTCATAAAAAAATGAATAAAACCTTCATCAACATGCCCATCAACTCTTTGTTGATGAACAATAAGAATGTCTTCATTTCTTTGTGATCCAAGAGTTAGCATCTCTTGCTGAATGGGTGCACAAGGAGCAGTAGTAGATTCAACTTTATGCAACTCTCATATCAACTCTCCAATGCTGGAAGACAAACTCAAATTTCCTCCTTTAGTAATCTCTAGAGAAATTCCTTCATCAATATCAAAAAGAGGATTTACATAAACCTTATTAGCACCTTCTTCATACAAAAAATTGTCAAAAGCCTGAAAAACTTGTTGATGAGAGTTTGAATGCTTTGATCTCTCAAAACAACATTCCAAATCATATGTTTCTTGTATGAGATCCAACTCATCAAGAATTTTCTGAAGCTCCTATGCTCTTCTTTTGTTTTCTTGCTCAGGGATGAATATTGAACGTCAACAATTTGATATTTTGCTTCAATTAGGGTCTCATTCACTTCTTGCAAATTTTCTTTGGTAATATCACTCCACTCCAATGCCTTGTCAGCAATATTGGCCACTATATCTTTGTCACAGATGATGTGCAAAAGACTAGATTTAATTTCCTCCAAGGGAAATTTAATGGACTTCATATCATCAATAGAAATACAACATACAAATTCTCTGCTAGGCACATCATGAATCAAAGGTTCTACTTGCCTTTGAATTCTATCAAGTTTTGACAAAACTTGAATACCATTATCGGCAATGTGTGAGCTTTAGCTGCAATCATTATATGCAGGCTGAGATGGTGTAGAACAACCTTGATGGATAAAGATTTCAAAGATCGTTTGAGATGTACTCTTCAATTTGTCTAGCATGTGATGAACATTATTCATCATTCCATCCATAGTGCGATCCAATTCCTTAGCCTTTTGCCTTAGTTTGGCTTTGGGTGAAGAGAAATCTTCCTTATAACTACTAGAAACTTCACCTTCCATGTTGTCTTTTACACATGATTCTAGGGAGTTAGTCAAATCAGCTTTGAAGTGGGAAGTGACTACTGCTTCCTCTATCTCTTTCTCCTCTTTAGCTTGACTTTCAAACTAGCATTCTTCAGAATTGTGAAGAAGTAATTCATTGATTGAACACATAACTCCTTGTAACTAAACTTCTCCTTCATTTGGATCTTTACATATGGCCTCTTCATGCATCTCCATTTCAACTTTTGTTTCCACAAGTTTTTTCTTGGAATCTTCAACATGAGGCTTCTTAACATAAGTCAACTCACTGTTCTCTTCTATAGAAAACAAGAGTACCTCACTAGTCTTCAAAGCTTCCACCGTCACATTACATTATTCTACAGAATTTTTGGGTGAGTGTAAATCCATAGATACCCCTTGAACTGTTGCTATGAATGCAAAGGGATTCCAACTTTCATCCTCCTCTTCAGCCTAAAAAATATCCTCTTCATTTTCAACAATCTTCTTCATGAATGGTTTCAACTTCACATTGACTGAAAATTTCTTTAACTAACAAATCAGCAGTGGGAGAAATCTACTCTTCACATTTATAAGCATCCAAGAGAAGGGTTTGGACACTTTCAGGAAGACTATCAACTTCTTTAATTGTAGAGATTAGAACATTCATGACAGCTGCAAGCATACCCTCTTCTTGCTCATTCCAGGTCGAGGTGAAGAGATAATTAAACAAATGATAAATCTGATTCTCCATCTCCAATTCAATCAATAAGATGCAAGAACTAACTTCAAAAAACTTCTTTAAAACAACTGCTCTTCTTGAAAACAAACTACTACCAGTTTCATCCAATTCTTGAAAACTTTCCACTATCATATTTAATATGATCTTCATAGTTTCATCATCATAGGGCAACTGGGGAATTGCAATTCTTATTAGCTCCATGAAACAAGAAGAAATCAGTAGCTTGGTTTCTTCATCAAGATGCCCCAACTAATAGGGATGATTCAAAAAATTCACTGTAGGTGCTAAAGCCAATTGCATTTACTCCAAAGGTGATAGCTTCACTTGTCTTAGACATTGTTCTAACAAATGAAGAATGTTCTCTTCATTTTCCCTTGACTAAAATTCTTTGCCAAGTCTCTTTCCAACCAAAAAGAGAGTCTTTTCCAACTTTATCTCTTCTTCATTAGCCATGCCTAACTGCCAACTTCCAGATACCAAATCAGTGGGGGGAAAGAGATTACAAAACAAACTAATTCATCCGCTGCGACAGGCATCCACTTGTGAGTGGGGATTCACCACTTCTCACTGGGCATAAATGAGAGATTAGAATGTTCTTTTCCCACACTAGCGATAAACCATTTAGGGGTTACAATGTGAGAATTAAACACAAGTAAAGCAATAAGAATGACTGAAATAGTATTACTATTTTCAATCTTACAATGTAAATAACTATTGAAAATTACAAGTGATTACAATAGAATGAATGCACAAAGAAATATATGAATTTCCCCTCAAGAATCTCTCAATTATTGAAGTAATGAACTGGAACCAAAGAGTGAAATAAATCTGATATAAAATCTGCAAAACTGGAAGTCTAAACCAACAAACATCATCACACCAAAATTGATAAAACTCTTACCACACTTCAAAACTTGAACCAAACTGAAAGTGCATCACCTTTAGAGCTATACAACCTTGAGACAAGAAATTTTCAACCTTCAAACTTAGCAAATCCAACCAACATGTTTTCTAAGGAAAAGATGAATGTTACAACCCTAGGAGAGGGTCAAACTCTCTTACAAAATTAGCCACTTCATATTAAATTCTGAAATTGCACCCAAAGGGTCACCTCTAGCATACTAATTGAAGGAGTCAATACCCATTTGAAAATAAAATCACCCTTAAAGTTGTATACAAAAATTCCTTTTAGCCTAGTGTAAACCAACAACACCAAAATATGAAAAAAACATCAAATTCTCCAACTATGAAGCTCAATGTGCACTTTTGGATGAAGCACACTCTCAATCCACCATCTAGGGAACCATAGGTTTTAGGCCCGAAGAATGGAATAAAATTGCTAAGCTTCCCGTTAGCTAGGTTCTAAATTTAGTCCAATAGCATTTTGTTATAATTTTCCAAAGATGATCAAATGTTGGAGAAAAGCTTGCTTTTATAACTTTTGAGGTGACAGTTGGCTTTCCATCTTCCTCCAAAAGGGACACCCATTTCACTTTTGAAATATTTTAACATTTTTTAAAACATTAAATTCACCTTTCTAGGCGTCCAAGACTTGAGGAGAAATATTTACTTTATAAATATTTAAATAATCTTTCATTGAGGTGTCCACCCTCAAAGGCCCCCTTTAAAAACAACTTAAGTTATTGTGATAGGCCAATGGGAAAAAATCACATTATAGTAATTAAATGACTTTAATTAAATCATTTATTCAAAATAAGCCTCAAAAATTTTGAAAGCCAATTATGCTCCAAACTGCACTGCCCGAAATGGAAACTGAGCTGATTACTAATGCTACTGCGCAAGATGGCACTGCCAAAAATATAACTTACTAAATGTAGTAAATTTTGAAAATTTTCTCAACTCACTTTGCATGTTATATCATTGTGAAGCTATTTGAAAACCCAAAAAGCTCCACCAGAAATGCATGTAAAACTCTAACATGGAAGCCATAAAAAATGCTTCAGAACCCTTATAAAATAGGAAACCCTAATTTTACCTCTAACTAGTCTATGAGTTTCTAAAAATAGGCTACATACAAATGAAGAGCATAGAGCTAAATTGGGGACATTACAAATGAATGCTTGATAGAACTTGACTTGAATTGCTTGCTTGAATCAAAATCCTACATCACAAATGTTAGCTCAAAAACATACATAATATCCTTGATATGATGCTTGAATCTTAATGAAGGCTCCAAATTCTTGATGAATTACTCTTGAATGCATGGATACTTGAATGCTTGAATATGCTTAGATTGCTTGTTAGGAGAAACTGAGAGAAGGAACCTTGTATTTATACTTATTTATGCTTAATATCCTAAAATTACATCACAAGAAGTTGACATATGAATTCATTAATTTAAGGAGGCTAAATCTTACCAAGATTTGAAATTTAATCTTGAAAATAATCTAAGGGGACTAAGATGCCCGAGGTGGCGTCTTAGTCCTGAGGAATGAAATTCATGGCAAAGACTCCAAAAAGGGGCCTATTTAAGGTGCCTTTTGAATCAGGGTCCCAAGACCTTTGGAGGACAAAGATGCCCTAGGTGGCATCTTAATCCTGGTAAGAAAATTAGGGATACATAGCCAAAATCATTAAATTAGCATTTACCCTTTGATGTTTGTTGGGATTAGCCATAAAAATATACAATTTACCCAAACAAGTGTGAAAATACAAGGGTATGCATTTTGCTACACTACATTTTCTCCCCACTTTAGTGAGAGGATGAACTTGCTTCAAATTCACAATAAAGTAGTGAACCACACAATCAAGAGGGGTTGAAATGTAGAAATCCTAGTAAGATAGGATGACAATAATATAGATGGTGGCCAAGCCCCCAGGATCAAGATCCTATGACAGACCAATATAAGCACAAAGGAACACACAAGCAAATGATATATGAAGCCATAACTAGATCACAAGCATACACCATCAAAAATAGAAGGAAAAAAAAGGAAAAAGAAAAAAATGCAACGGATCAAGCTTCGATTGGTTGTCCAATGCACTATGGACTGGGTCTAGGCTATTTGTCCAAAAAAAAGCCTTACAAGTGGAATGTGTTGTCCACTATGCAAAAAAAAACATGCTTATAGGGGTTAGTGAAGCTAGTTGTCCACTAGGTGAGTCCCATGAGGTCCATATCAATTTCATACCCCCATGACTATGATAAGGAAAAAGAGAAAATGCACACTCACAAGGGTTAGTGAAGCTAGTTGTTCACTAGGTGAGCCCCAGGGGACCATATCAAAGCCATACCTCCATGAATTTAATAAGACACAAAAAGGAAATGCACGCAACAAGAAAGAGGGATTTTTGAAGGGATTTTACTTTGTTCATGCAAGGTCTCATATTAGAGAACATTGTGCCTAATATCTCTTGAACCGTAGACTTTTGGCTCTCTAGGTCTTTCTAGCACTTCTAGGGTTTTTCACCTAAAAGGAGAAAGCAAGGGCTAATGAATCTAGCTAGTTCACTCAAATTAGGAAATGTGTGATGTAATTAGGACTAAATGGAATGATATGAATGCAACTAAACTATGAAATTGAGCAATTATGAATGGAAAACCTAAGATTAATGAAATGTTGGAAAACACAATGATATGAACTAAGAATGAACAAAATGCAAAAAAGAAAGAGAAAGGATGAATCAGAGTGCACCTGAGAAAGATTTGAGGAATCTGAAATGGAATGAATGCTATTTGAAATTATTAAAAATCAATAGTGGGACTCATTCACCATTGATGGTGAATTAGTCCTAATTTTGATGAAATTTTTTTGGAACTAGTTTCTGAGTGTCAGGATTTGAAATCTGACAAAACATAGATTTCCAGCCTTAAGGTGGGACTCATTCATCACTGATGGTGAATCCTTCCTCTCCCAAAATTCTAAGAAATCAAGAGACCACTCTGCAACACCAGATCTAAGGATGTCTGCTTGTTGGGTTGCCGAAGTCAATTATGTAGGAAATAGATAGAAAGTCTTCTCCAAGCTTGAAATATGGTTGATTTGACTTGAAGCACCTAGTTGACTTGTTCTCCACTTTTCAACACCTAAATACTTGATAAATCTGCATACAAAACACATGCACAAAGGGGAAAAATGGTTGAGGGTTAGCAAATAGGGGTTTTCCTTGGTCAAACCCCACTTTGGTAATCAAACCCTTAATAAAATAATGAAATGAAAGAGAAAGATAAACTAATAACATGCAAATTCTATCAACTTACCAAACCCTTGTTGATGAAAATATGAAGATATGTCAATGGATGCCTTTGAATGCTTGATTGATGATTTGATGTTGTAAAGTGCTTGAATGCTTGGATGTGATGTATGATTGTATGAGATTGCTTGAATGAATGAGGAGATGTAAAATGAGGTGAAAATCACTTATTTATACAATCTTGTGCCTTAGTAACCCATTAATACCTTATCAAAAGTCGACATCAAGTGATTTTGAATAAAAAATCGAAAGGAAATTTAAAATATTTTGAATTTGGAGCCAAGGGGGACTCATACGCCACCCATGGGGAATGGGTCCCACCTAGGACCTGAATGTGGGTGTCAGGAATTAAGTCACATTTAATGTTGTTTGTCGGGTTTACATTAAAAAATGCACTCAATTAAGCCTTATAAGGGAATACAGGGGTTAAATAAAGTATAAGAAAGGTGCCAACCAATTAGGGATAAATTTATCTTTATCTTCGTTGTCAACATTAACATTTCATTGATTTTCAAGAAGAACAAAATCTCCCTTAGAAAATGATCGAGGGATGACATGAATGTTGTGCTTGCATTGTAATTGTTTGATGTGAGCTTGGAGATGTTTGAGAGTATTAATACGTTGTTCATCGAGCATCTGAAGTTGATGAAATCTTTGATCTTTATAAGTCTCATCATCAAAGATATCTCAGAGAGCAACTCACAAAGTAGGAATTTCTAACTCCAAGGGAATATCACATCAATTCCATAAACAAGGCTATAAGGGGTATCTCCTATGGATGATCGAACATTAGTTCTATAAGCCCAAAGTGCATAGGATAGATGCATATGCTAGTCTTTATGATGCTTGGTGATAGTTTTCTTGAGGATTTGTTTGAGAAGCTTATTAGTGTTTTCATCTTGTCCATTGGATTGTGGATAATATGGTGCAGAAAAGTGATGTTGAATGTTGAATGTTTCAAGAAATTACTGAACTTTGTTATTCCTAAATGGAGTTCCATTGTTTGAAACGATTGCAGAAGGGAGTCCAAAGTGAGCAATTATGTGGTCCAAGATAAAATGACAAAATGCTTCAGTAGTTGTAGAACAGAGAGGAATAGCTTCCACTCATTTCATGAAATAGTCTGTTGTAGTTATGATAAATGTATATCCAATAGAGGAAGGCGGTGAAATTTTTCCAATAAGATCTAACCCCCATACTAAAAAATGGCCAAATAGGAACATTGGCACATAGATTAGGAATAGGAGCGTGGATCAAATTACTATGCTCTTGGAATTTGTGACATCGTTTAACATAAGTGAAGCAATCCTTCTCCATATGTCTCCAATAATAACCCATAAGAATAAGTTTTTGCACTAATGAATGACCTCCAAAATGACCACCACAGGAACCAACATGAGCTTGTTTGAGCGCTAAAGGGATTTTAGAATCTCTAAGACATCGTAATAGGAGACCATTAAAAGATATTCTATACAAGGCATTTGCAAGGATCACATATTAAGCCATGAGTTTATGTAAACACTTTCGAGTATTCATTGTGGTAGGTTTAGGAATGGTATCGTCTTGCAAATAGTTATATATTGTATCGTACCATTCACACAAAGCATCTTGAGTTGTTGCCAAATGTATTCTAATTGAGTATCGATCGAAGGTTTCATGATGAGATGGATAAAGAAGGTGAAGTCTGTGGAAGGATCATGTGGGGATATGAGAGAATCCGCACTTGCCATTGCATCCACGTGTCGATTATCTTTGTGTGGGATGTTATCAATGGTGAACAAGTCAAATTCTTCTAATAGTTTCATTGTAAGATCTTTGTATTTTAATAATTTGTCATGTTTACTAGTTTGATATGTACCATTGATTTGTTTGATGACCAATTTTGAATCACCAAAGATCTTGATATGTTTAGCATTTAAAGATAAAGCAACTTGTAAACCTATGATCAAAGCCTTATACTTAGCTATATTATTTGTGCATAGAAAATTTAATTGATAGGATAAGGGAACAAGTTTTCCATCAGGTGGAATGAGTATCACTCCAACACCAAAACCTGTTCTACACTTAGATCCATTGAAAAATAACTCCCATGGTTTAATGCCACTGGTTAAGACACGATCATCAGGAAATGAATCAGGATTAGGTAAAACAAAAGGAGAAGAAGCATCGGCTAAGTGATTAGTTAAGGCTTGGATTTTAATTTCTTTTTGTGAAACAAATTTAAGGTTAAACTCAGTTAACAACATCACCCACTTAGCTAAGCATCCGAAGTGATCTACTTTGTTGAAAAGATATTTAAGAGGATCAAATTTTGTGACTACTTGTATTCAAGCATTTAGTAAATAATGTTGCAACTTACTAGTAGTGAATACAAGATCCAAACATTTTTTTTCAATTGGTGAATATCGTGTTTCATAATCAATTAAGGTGTAGCTAATGTAATAAATAGGGTGTTCTCTACCATGATCATCATGTTGAGCCAACAATGCTATAAGAGCATGGGCCGATGCAATGATATATAAGATAAATGGTCTATGTGGCACAATAGGTTGTAAAATAGGTGGAGTGACTAGATATTCCTTGAGACTCTCAAAATCCTGTTTACAATCCTCATCCCAATCAAAAGGTATACCCTTTTTAATAAGATGCATGAAAGGTAATGTTCAATCGGCTAAAGATACAATGAATCGACAGATAGCTTGAATTCGACCTTGTAACATGCACAACATAGAAATATTCTTAGGACGTGAAATGTTAATAATTGCATCAATTTTATTTGTGTCCACCTCAATGCCTCTATGAGATATGACAAACCCAAAAATTTTACCACTATCTATGCCAAAGACACTTTTTCAGATTCAAGCACATGTTGTATCTGTGTATTTGTTTGAATATTGTACGAAGGATGTTTAAATTGTTTTGTTGTGTTAATGATTTAGCTAGGATATCTTCGACATAATCTTCTAGAATTTTGTGAATGTAATCATGAAATATTAATTTCATTGCACATTGATAAGTTGCATTGACATTCTTTAGACTAAAGGGAATCACAACCCAACAAAATGTTCCCCAGACAGTTGTAAAAGAAGTTTTATATTGATCTGGAGGGTTAATAAGGATTTGATTATAACCAAAAAATCCATCCATGAATGACAAAAAATCATCTCCAGCAGTTGAATCCACAATCATGTCTATATTAGGAAGTGAAAAATCATCTTTCAAAGAGGCTTTATTCAAGTCTAAAAAATCCATGCATATCGTAATATGATTATCGGGTTTTGCAACAGTGACAATATTTGAGATCCAAGGAGAATAATCAATAGGTCTAATAAAGCCTGCATCAAGGAGTTTTTTGTGTTCCTCTTTAACGTGCAAGGATACATTAGGATGCATTTTTTGGATCTTTTAATGAAAGGGTTTAGAATTTTCAGCAAGGAAAATGTTATGCATCACAATTTTTGGGTCAATTCCTAACATATCAAAAAATATTTACAAGAAATTTTTTTAGGAAAATTATGAAGTAAAGTGGTAGTATCTTCTTGTTCTTCATCATCAAGGAACTTCCCAATCTTAATAACTTTATCTAAGTTATCATTAATGTTCATTAGCACATCAATTATATCTCCTAAATGGAGTCCATTGGATTTAGGACTTTAAGATTCAAAAAATTCTTCAATGATATCACTTGCTTCTTGCTCGGTAACATTCATGACACGAGTAATGCTTTTCATGTAAGTAAGCGAGGATGAGGTATCATAAATTCTAAACATGTGTTTCTGAGCCTCATCACTATCATCATACGTTAATGAAGGTGGTAAGGCTATATCAAGAAAATCGGGATGTTTGATTGTAAGTTTGTGTTGTGGGTGACATGTTATAACATTAATGTTCAAGGATGGTCATTGAGTAGCTTTGGTCATTTTAGAAAAAGAATATCCCAATCCGGTTTTCGTTTCTTGTGTATTAGGTTCAATAGGGACATGAATACCTTGCTCATGTTTTCCACATCCTTTTCCTATATAGCCTAATTGTTTGAAAAATTTATAGCCTTTTCCATAAAGTCTTTCCATTTCTCACAGATTAGGTGGGGATTGATAATCTATCTCATCAAATTTTTTTGTGTATGTTGCATTGTCATCCAAATTATAAGAGATAGATGTGTGTGAAGATTTTTTAGAATTTTGAGTGGACATGATTATTAGTTGATCTTGTTTCTCATCTTTCTTTTGCATGAGTATGTATTCGCCCATAAATGAGGGTGTAAATTCTAAGTTTTCCCAATCATCACCAAATAATTTAGATACCAATTCCTTATCATTGTTCTCAATTTGAAGATGGTCTATTTTGGATGTTGGAATTAATATTTTCAAAGGACTTATAACCCCTTTTTCAAGGTGCAAGAAAATTTTAGGCTTGGGGTCTATTTCAATTTGATAGATGTGATCGTTATAGACATATTTCATGATACAATGAAGGGTTGAAGGCACTGCATTCATCTCATGAATCCATCGTCGTATTAAAATAATATTATATGAAAGATCATAAGGCATGACATGGATAGGAGTCTGCAATGTAACCACCCAACTATAATAGGAAAATTAACCACCCCAACTTTAATAGGCAAAGTAATTATCCCAAGTGGTTGCTTTGTTGTACTATCAAATCCTCGAATGGAGACAAAATTAGGTATTATTTGTGACCTGTCAACATTTAATAGATCAAGGAGACTCACACTACACACATTAAGGGAAGAACCATTATCTATGAGAGTGCGCTTGATATCGATTCGATTGAATAGAGCAATTATCATAAAAGCATCATGTTTATTATGCAACACCAAAGGAGGGAGCTTATGTTAGTGAAAGGTAATGTCAAGATTCTTTTTGTGAATGAGAGCTGCCACATCATTTAGAGTGGTACCAGGAGGAATTGTGATTTGTTTTAAGGCAGTTTGAAGAATGTTGTGATAATTCAGTGAGGTTTCAAGCAAATCCCAAAGGAAAAGTTTGGCAGGAGTATTCTTTAATTGTTCAACAAGATCATACTCCTTTGTGTGTGGGCTATAACGAGGAGCACTAGGTGGATTGGGTAAAGGTAAAGAGGGTGGGGTTGGTTGCGGTAGTTGTGGGTTGTTTCGGGTGTTATATGTATGAGAAACAATATCATTACTAGATTTTTGTGATACATTGGTGTTAGGAGGGTAGAGGGTGTATCGGGGTTGATTAGAGGGGTGAAGCAGATGTGAGGGTGGGTAAAGGATAAGTTTAGGTTGAATTAAATTAACATCCTTCATGTTAGAGGTCTCACAACAAACCAAAGAGGATGAGTTGGGTGAGATGAAGTCTTGACGAGACTCATCTATCAAATGCCAATCATCACTACTAAAGGGTTTGAGAGGTAAATTGTCATCAACTGGTTTAGGATGTTCAAGAGAAACATTAAAGGTTGTAATGTTCGATATTGTGTGTTGGTCCCTACAAACCTTAGTGGATGGATTATGTGAGATGAAGTCTTGGAGGGCTTCATCTAACAAATTAGAGTCATCACAAGCAAAGGGTTGGAGGGAAACTTTATCATTAAGAGGTTTATGTTTCTTATTGCAAGCATTAGAGGATGAAGTGAGTGAGAGAAAGTCTTGAAGGACTTCAACTAACTTATCAACATCATCACTACTAAGAGGCTTAGATGAAATGTTTCGAATTTGAATCACGTGTTTGAAGGGATGGTTTGATGTTTTAGTTTTTGTGTCATAATGTATCGATGAATCTGATCTAAAAGAACTAGGAATGAAAATGAAAAAGGAAATTTACAAAGATCTAAAACTATCCATGAATTTCATGAAAAGAAATGAAATTTATGCTAATGAAAACATAAATAAATGAATTGTAACAGAAAGGTAATGAAAAAAAATAGAAAGATGCAATATCGGAGACTAAAATTTGGAAATGCTGATGCAAAACTGTAGAGGGATTGATTCACCCTAGGTGGCGAATGGGTCCCAGGAGATGAATTTTTTTTGAGATTTTTTTGATTTTTTTTTTGTTTTTTTTGTGAAATTTCAAATCTGGTAAAATGAAAATGCATAGATTTAGAATGATTGAATGAAATGGAATGATGGAATGTAAAGAATGCTTTCACTAATGCAATGTTTAAGAAAGCTAAAGATGTAAGACAATTGAAAAATGATGAAGTAATGAAATCCTAAGATGCAAATAGAAATGTAAATTAGAATGATGTTATGCTCAAAAGTCAGGTTCACCAAAATGAACCATCGATTTTTGGCTCTTAAGACTTCTCTTACTCTTCTAAGGTTTTTCACCTAAAAGGAGAGAGTTAGGCCAAAAATCCTATAGGTTTCATTCAAATTATGTAATGTGGAATGTTGTCTAAGTTAATTGAAGTAAAATAAATGCAACTAAATGATTTAAATGATTGAATATGAAAATAATACTAAGATCTATGCTATGTTTGAAAACATAGTATTGTTTGCAAAGAAGCTTTAAAGAATGAACAAAAATACAAATTAGACTACACGAAAGATTGTTTCTCAGAATGAGTGCACCTGGTAAATTGGAGAAGACTAGAAAATAATCTGGAAAGCTGATGAAATTTGAACTTGGGTTGACTAAGACTCATTTGCCACCTTGGGCAAATCAGTCCTAGATTAGGACTTTTCTGTACATAATTTTTTTTTTTGACAGTCGGGGACCTCGAACTGTATCTGACTCAAATTTGCACCTCAGGAGGGACTCATTCACCATGCATGGTGAATTAGTCCACTTTTTGATTTTTTTAATTTCAAAACTCTGTCTGACACCTTGACACCTATACAACAATTTCTGATGGAAACCCAATTTCAGATCTTGAAAAATTCCTGCAAAACAACTTAAAATTATTTGTCTAATGGGGGGTTTGCCTTATTCAAACCCATAGTTGGGTAATTAAACCTTGAATATAGAAAAATATGCATAAAACCTAGCCTTAGATGTGTTAAAGACTAGGAAAGTCTAAATCATAACAAAAACCCTATTCTATTGATCTAGAATAAGACATGCAATAATGATTTATATGATGCAAGATCTCAACCTTCAAAATCTTTTAGCACATGAAAAATAATGATGAAATGACATGCAAATGATAAAAAAAGAAGATGCAAACCTTAATATGAAGATAGAGTGAAAATGGAAGATGGAATCAATAGGACATCAAGTCCTTAGGTGTGATTTAGTGGCTAGTTGCACCTCTTCACCCTAGATTTCTTCATGTTTCACCATAGGCATCCATCATCAACCCTTTGCAATGTTGAATCTTGATCAAGATAGTGAGCTTCAAGACCTGTAAAAACCCTAGTTGGCTACCCTAAAACTTCAACTTTATTCATGAAACTTGTGATAGAAGACTTGACTCTAGAAATTTCTCTTGAAAAAAAAAAAAAAAGATGTGAAAAATGAATAATAATGAATATTTATAAGAAACAATTCCTTATTTTCCTATTAATTAGACCTAAGAGGCCGACATTCACTAGAAATTAAAGTTAAATTGATTAAATTCCTGCTTAATTTTCATTTTTCCCTCAAAGGGGACTCATTCACCACCCTTGATGAATGGGTCCCACTAGAGGGGACTCATTAGCCCAAGGTGGCGAATGGGTCCCACTACTGATGTTTAAAGGTGGGTTTTTGGGGTATGAGATAATTAATGTTGTTTGTTGGGTTTTATGTGATTTCTCAGGTAAAACAGGCCTCTAGATCAAAATTAATGGGTCTAAGGGGCTTATAAATTCTGTTTTGAAGGGTAAATGATGCAAAGGGACTCAAAAGTGGGTCCAATTATGCATGAAATTGTCTCTTTTCCCAAGAGGGTCCAATTTTCTATGGCACAAGTAGAATGACAATGAACTCTATGATATGCACAAAATGAATGTTTGTAGTAGAATTTATTTCTTGTTATTAGAGGAAGATAGATCAAACGATCTTGGAGGAGTCTCGATAAGACACTTTCTTGATCAAAAGTAGAAAATGGTTCTTTATTTTGTGACAAAGATATCTCTTGCTTAGTACATAATGTCATATTCACACAAGACTCTTTAGATTGCGATATTTTTTTCTCTACTTTAAAGGAAGACGTAAAATCTATCAAATTCAAAACATTAGAGTTTTGCGTGATGAGATTAATGTTAAGCAAGGACTTCTCTATTTGTTTGAAATGACCATAATCAAGACCACTAGTGTTTATCAATTCAGGATGCACTACTATTAAAGTTGGCTTAGAGGAATATTTTTTAAGAGTGTTGATGTTAAGTGAAGGCTTTTTTATTTCTACCAAAGGATAATAACCAAGACCACCAGTATTTTATTGTGTGTGAGGTTATATAGGGACATAGATACCTTGTTCTCAAGCACTACATCCTTTTCCACTATATCCAAGTTGTTTCATCATTTGATAACCTTTTCCATAAAGTTTTTTCATCTCTTTAGGATTTGGTGGTTGTTGATAGTCAGTTTCGTCAAAGTTTGTTGTATAATTTTCTTTTTCTTCTAAAGTGGTTGAGGTAGATGCTTTTGAAGGGTTGTCCAAATTTTGTGTCGACATTACTGCTTTATCTTTTCCTTTTTTAGAATCTTTGTTTATGATCTTGTATTCTCCCATGAATGTAGGTTTGAAATCCAAGGAACCCCAATCATCTTCTAATAGATTCGTGACTTCCTCAATGTGTTTTTCTTTGTCTTTTTGTTGCATGGGTTCCACTTGTGTAGTTGCTGTTAATGTGTCAAAGTATTCTCTTTTTTTTCTCAATGTTTAATGTTTTTCTCAATGTTCAAACAACTATTTGGGTCAGGGCTAGCTTCAAGTGTGTACACTTTGTTGTTGTAAATATACTTCATTTTACGATGAAGAGTAGAAGGCACCCCATTCATTGCATGAATCCATGATCTACCTAAAAGGAGATTGTATGAAAGATTGTGAGGCATACATGGATCGGTGTTTCTAATGTGACCATCCCAGTTGCAATAGGTAAAGTGATCACACCGAGTGGTTGTTTTATGAAATTGTCAAATCCCTTAATAAATAAAGAGTTAGGTTGAATTTTTGATTTATCAATGCCAAGCCTATCCAAAAGGGTCACACTACACACATTAAGGGCTGAGCCATTGTCAACAAGGGTTCACTTTATCCCTGCACTTTTATATTGAGATATTATTTTGAAAGCTTCATGTTGTTTTTTGCAATTCCAAATGGGGGAGTTCAGTTTGGTGGAAAAAAATGTTAGCATAATTTATTCCTTGAATCAGGGTTGCTATGTCATTCAATTATGCATTAGAAGGGATAGGAAATTGTTGTAAGGAATTTTGAATCATGTTATGGTAGTAAGGGGAGGCTTGAATAAGGTCCCATAATGATATCTTAGTAGGAGTATTCTTAAGTTGTTTGACAAGATTATACTCCTTTCCACTTTGTGAAGGAAAATGAGGGGCACTAGGAAAGTATGATTAGGCAATGGGAGGTATGTTGGAGATGTTTGTCTTGGTTGTGGATTTTTCCTAGTGTTGTATGTATGAGCAATGGTATTGTAACTTGATTTCTTTGAAACATTGTTCTTCAGTGGTTCGAGGATAAGGACGGGTTTGTTTTGAACTTGTAGTTTTTGAGAGGGTGGATAAATGATAAGTTTAGGCTCGAGAGAGTACTCCAAGGGGTATCTAATGTGCATAACCTCAGAAGACTTATCCTTATTTTCATGATCTTTTAGTGAAGGGGAGTCTTTAATGTCAATTCATCATCTTCATCTAAGGAATTATTGATGTCAATGTTCTCATCTTCTTCCACTGTGATAGGGTAAAAGCACAAAGCTATGTCACACTTTATAAAGGAAATGGCCAACACTGATCCAACTTTTAAACTTGAATCACTAAAAAGTGGCATATATTTTTTGAATTTTGAAATGATGTAAACTAGTAAAATATGTATTTTTAAGTATATTTTGTGTTTATATTTAAAAAATAAATTAAAAAATTATTTTAAAATAGTTTTTATAAATTAACTATAATTTAGTTGCTGATAAAATTTTGAAAAATGAAGTTGTATGAGACATCAAAATTTTTATAGTATTTTTTTTTCTTTCAAATTTTTTGTGTATTTATATCCTGAAACTTTAGTGCATGGATATATTTTTTTCCAATGTTGATAAATATATATTTTTAATTAAATATTAAAATGTGCATGAATAAAAAAATAGTTGTTTCCATGGGACATCAACTTTCATATTAAATATTTATCTAAAATGGAAAAAATTATACCATCTTGAAATATATTCCTTTATCTACCACATCCTATTTTTTTCAAATTTTTTTAATCAATTTTATTATTTTTCCTTGGCATGGTAATGCACCTAATATTTTGTGCTAATAACCTACTTTTAGTAAAAATAAAAAATAAAATATTAATAATAATTAAACTATTAAAATAGATATATTTTTGAAAACTAAACTTATGGATCTACAAAAGGGTATTTTTATATTTTTAAAAAAATGTTATTTACATTAGTAGGAGTTATTGAAGCTTCAAGTTTTTCAAATAATTTATTTTTTGGTAAATTGGACTCAAAGTGGTGGTCCATATATTTTTAGCAAACAAATTTAGTTGAAAAAGTTGTGGAAGTATCTAACTTAGCTAGAATGAATCTTACTAGGTCATACGTTTGACCAAAATTAATTTTTAGTTAGAAATACTTAAATTCAGTTGTGCTGATAAGTTGGCTGAAAGTGTTACACAACTTTGTGCTTTTACCTGATATCTTCCCTAGTAGGAGAGTTTTAGGAGAAATATAAACCAAATGTTCTTGAGATTCAAGGATTGGTTCTTCAAAAATTACTTCATCACAAGTAAGGGAATGATCAATGTTTGAATTGTCTTACTTATCAATGATGTCATTATCTTGTTCAAGAAAGTTTTCCTTATGACTTTCATTGGTTATATTTTCTAACACCAAGGCATCTTCCTCACAACTAGGAGAGATACTAGGAGAAGAAAAAATGTAATTATCATTTTTATCTGTAATTTCATTCCTTTGTCCCATTATGTCTTCCAAAATAGGATAGGTAGGGGAAGGATCATAAAGAGGTTTGTCATAGGTCTTAAGGTTTTGATCATCCAACACCAACATATCTTCACTTATGCTTTCATCCTCTAGAAAATTATCACAAGAGATGAAGATGTTGGGAGATGAATGTAGATTAGTTGAATTTTCAATGTTCTCTTGTTGTGTTATGTGGTCGTCATTATTACTTATGGTTGTTTTTTCTTGTTCATCAATTTCTTGTCCACTAAGATAGGTAGAAGGAGAGAAACAACTAGGACTCTCAAAAATCTCATTGATCAGTTCTTCTCACACAAAAATATCTTCTTTGCCAATATGAGAGATATTAGGAGAAGAATGAATATGATCATTAGGATTGTCCAAGGTCTCTTTCACTAAAACACTCTCATAGGGAGGGGATATTAACTTTTTCTTAGCGTGTCTAGTAAGGTAAGGTTCTAACATTGTTTGACCAAAAATGAAAAGTACTTTTAACCATCTCATGCAATGCTTTAATAATTTAAAAAATGTGCATCCAAAGATGCAATTTTTTTTTATCCAATGTATGCAAAACTTTAAGAATGTAAACAATGTATATCCAAAAATGAAAAGCACTTTTATCAAACTTATGCAAAGTTTTATGAATGTAAACATTGTATATGCAAAAGTGAAAAGTACTTTTATCCATATTATGCAAAGTTTTATAAATGTGAGTATTTTCAGATATAATGATGCTTGTAATTAAAATTATTTCAAAATACATTTGAAATGAAAGAAATTGGAATAACAGTAATTCTACAAACTGTAACAAAAAAATGAAAGCAACAAAGAGAAGCATAGAAAAGAATATTTAAACCCTGAAAATGTAGCTTCAAACTTAACAGAGACTAAGATTCTAGCAAGGGCGTCTTGGTCCTACTAAAGGAATTTTGAGGTTCTAGAAGGTGGAACAAAAAGTAAGCAACCTAGATAGGATTCTGAGGCAAAAAAAAACTAGATAGCGACTAAGATGCCAATAAGGGTGTGTTAGTCCCAGTAGGGTTTTTTTTTAGAAAAACAACAAAATATGGATTGTTTATAGTGTTTCCAAGCTGCCTACTCAGGGACCTGATGTTTAGAAAGAAAAAAGTGGGAAAATGATTGCTTGAAAAAGTAACTAATGACAAGCAATTGGATGCAAAGTTGAATGCATTTTTTTCAATTTTTAATGCAATAACAATGTTTTTAAATGCAATTAGGATGGTTGAAAATGCACTTTTTAGTTTTTCAATGAGATAAAATGATGCAAGAAAGAAAGAATGCAACCTATATGCACTTTCACTAATGCAAATATGAGAAACCATAGATGCACTTTCACTAATGCAAATATGAGAAACCTTAGATGCACTTTCACTAATGCAAGATACAATGAAAGAATGAATGCAACCTAGATCTAGGACCTTAATGAATTCCAAATCAGAAAACATGAATGTTATAAAATGTCAGGTTTACCAAATGAAAAATAGGGGAAATAGGTGAATGCTTTATGGCCTAGGTCATAGAACACCACTATTCTTCAATTACCATTCAAATATGTCATAGGATCCTAAATTGGATTGACTATCTACACAAAGGTGAGTCAATTCTCAATGAGGAAGACCTAGGGGAGGTGTTATTTAAGCTTCGAGGGGTTCATCACCAAGCGAAAGCTTGGAAAAGACAACTTAACATTCAACTCACAAAACCTAGTAATGCAAGTCAAATAATGAGTGCAAATGATGAAATTAAGTAACAAGTTAGGGTGTGTGTACCTAGGAAGCCTACAAATGTGATGAGGATTTTGGAAATTTAAAAATACTGTCAGAATATGCCAGGGAGGACTAAGACACCCTTACTGTTGTCTTAGCCCCACTGCTATTTTTCAGAGGAAATGAAAAATCTTCGGGTGTCAGAATAGAATCTAAAAGAATCTCTACAAAATACCCTTGGGTGGATTAAGACACCCTTTCTTCTGACTTAACCCTGATCTAAATTTATGAACTCTTTGAATGCGATCCCGGGGCTCAATGTTTGCACTTCTTCTTAGATCTCGAGTCCTAAAACTTCTAGATCTAGCCTATAGGCGAGTTTCCATGAAGATGACAAATTTTCAATGCAACTTTACAACTTTGCAAGTTTCAAATGATCTTCAAGTCTTCAACCTAAATCTGCAAACACAAAAATGCAAGAGAGGAAAAACTTGTTGATTGTTAGTAAATGGGGGTTTTCCTTGGTCAAACCCCTTATTGGTAATTAAACATTGGAATGAAATGAAATGAAAGAAATGATGAATGAAAAAAGTGCTATGTTGCAACTCACTAAACCCTTGTTATGAAATTTGCAAACTTGTGTGAAATGGCTAGCTTGAATGTAGATCTTGACTCAAATGAATGCTTAATAGATCTTGACTTGAATTGCTTGCTTGAATGAAAACCCTACATCACAAATGTTAGTGCAAAAACACACATGATGCAAGAATATCCTTAATATGGTGCTTGAATCTTGATGATGGCTCCAAATACTTGAATGATTGGATATGCTTAGATTTCTTGTTAGGATAAAATGAGAGAAGGAACCTTGTATTTATACTTATCTATGCTTAATATCCCAAAATTACACCACAACAAGTTGACATATGAATTCATTAATTAAAGGAGGCTAAATCCCCCCAAGATTTCAAATTAAATCCTGAAAATAACCTAAGGGGGACTAAGATTCCCTAGGTAGTGTCTTAGTCCTGAGGAATGAAACTCGAGGCACAAACTCCAAAATGGGGCCCATTTAAGGTGCCTGTGGAATCAGGGTCCCAAGACATTTGGAGGAAAAATATGCCCTAGGTGGCATCTTAGTCCCAGTCCAAAAATTAGGGAAACACAACCAAAATCATTAAATTAGCATTTACCCCTCTGATGTTTGTTGAGATTAGCCATAAAAAGATACAATTTATTAGGCTTGTGGATGCAAAATAGGACCAATTAAGACATAAATAAGGATAAATAAAGCAAGGTGGGCCCAAACAAGTGTGAAAATGCAAGGGTATGCATTTTACTACACTGCAACACTGTCACAGGAAGCGACTACATTTGAGTAGGGTTCTTGTATATCTTAAGTATGGCTCAACATGGTGTCTATGTCTTGGATAATATCTCATGTAGTTTTCTATTTTGTGTCCTTTGATTTTGTGAAAGTCAAAAAGATCATTCTCATTGTACCAGGATGGTTTTTGTTGTGGTTCTTGGCAGTTTTCAAAGTGGGGAATCATTATCAGGTTTGAATCTACCAATTTCTTCATGATGGTCTTGATAGGTTCTGACAACTATGTGTATTTGCATTTCAGATAGTTGTTCTTTTTAGGAGTTTGTCATTGTTGTGTTTCAGTGTTGTTGATCTGATTGATCTGGAGGGATATTGTTTGCTGTACAAGTGGTTGAAGGTTAGCAACTTGATTGTTGTTTGATATAGGAGCACTTAGGACCACTTTAGCATCTACTACACCAACATTTGTTACATTCTTGTTCTTAGCCTAGACACGAGGCTTTTCATTTGAATTGGTTGATGGGCGAATGTCTTTGTAAGCTTGTGTATTTCCCTATGAGATTATAGCTCTCTCAATGTTAAGGGCTCTAGGGACAAGCTCATCATAGGATGTGATGCACTACATTTTCAAGTGGAAGGATAGATCCAAATCTAAATTGCTATGATGATCCCTACTTGTTCATGGGGAAGGAGCCACTTGCTCTTACTAGCTCTTTGTCTCCACCATTGTAAGAAATTAGCAAAAGATTCTCCTTTGTTCCGTCTAAGAGTATACAATTCTTCTAGGCTTACGTCCATGTCAAGATTAAAGGAGAAATGATCTATGAATTTATCGGTAATTTCTTGACAGGTTATGATACCAAGAGGTACTTGAAAAAACCACTCCATGGCAGGACTTGTCAGACTTCAGGGGAAGAGGCACATTAAATAAGAATCATTATAGACAACCTCCATACACATGAAATTGAACTCTTTGACATGGTCCATAGGACTTCCTCTCACTTTGTATTTCTCGAATTTGAGGATTTCAAATCCGGGAGGGAATAGTACCATTGCAATATTTTGATCAAATGGATAGGGACATAAGTTCTATGTATGGGGCTTCTTTGTCTTGCCCATCCAAAGGTCCTACATTTCTTGTGATAACACATTAAGTTGTGATGCTAGATCATCTTGAGGGTTTGGAGGAGGAACATATGTTGGGATGATGGATGAGTTCTGAAATGATAAGGTGTTGTATGGGATTTATGGTGGTGTAGGATTCTATGAAGGTGATGGAGGTGTTGATGTATATGTTCCTAACACATTTGTATTGACGATGTTCTGTTGAGGGTTATAATAGGAACATTGTTATTGTTGTTGTTGGGCATACTATTGAGCTAGTAAGACTTGTTGTTGTTGTTGAACCACAAGGGTTTCTTATTGAGCCTGTTGTTGTTATTGCGCCACTAGGGCTTGCTATTTTTGTTGTGCTACTAAAGCTGCTTGATGGCTTGATGTTGTTGCTGTGCTAAGGCTTCTTTTTGTATCTTTAAGTTTGCTTGCTGTTGTTGTTGTTGTTATGCTGCTAGGGCTGCTTGCTATTGTTGCTATTGTTGTTGTGCGGATAGGGCTGCTTGTTGCTGTTACGATTGTTGGATGGATGCTAGGGCTGTTGTAGTTGTTGCTGTTATTGGATGGATGCTAGGGTTGCTTGCTATTGTTGCTCCTGTTGAATGGCTAGTAAGGCTAATTTTTGCTATTGTTGCTTTTGTATGGCTTTTTGATAAGCCTGTTGTGCTTGATGTAAAGCTAGGGCATGTCTTGCAATGTAGGATTAGTTGGTTGTTGGGACATCTATGATGAGTTTTGAGTGGTGATGTTTTGAGTGGGTAGGTTGTTGATGAGAGGTTGGGAGTTCCCTTGGTTCAACATTCATTGTAAGATAGTGGATTGGGGTGGAGGAATGTAAATTTGAGGTCCCATTTGATTTTGTATGACTTGGGGGACAAATGGAAAAGATGAGGATGAAATCATAAGATTTTATGATGTTAAGGGTACATTAGGACCTTGGGTCCATTGATTAAAAGGGTTACCTTGATTGATGTTTTGGAGATTTTCTTATGTTTGAGATGCGGTCAAGGTATTACCTTGATTGATGGGGTTTATAATCAAGGGATTGTTTTGATGTGGGTTGACTATGGATGAGATAGATGTGTTTTGGGAAACTATTGTGTTTGATGTATCAATGGGAGGATTAGATGAAGAGGTCCCATGTGGTGGTAAAGGCTGATTTTACATGAGGGTATTTTCTTTCCATTTTGGGTCTACTTGTGACACTTGGTCCACACTACTTTGTGCGATGTTGGGGACACTTGTAGTACTTGTAGGTATGGATGAAGAAGGGTGTCCTTGATATGTTTAGGTGGTTGTGGAGTAATGAAGTGTAAGTGGTTTATATGGCTATTTGGGATCCTTGGGAATGAGAGGAGCACCAAAGGTAGGTGCCCAAGTGGTTATTTAGGATGGAGGATTGGTATGAAGGGTACCCACAAGTGTTCTACTTTCAAATGGAAGACTATGGCCAAATTCCTTAGCAAGACTAGCTACAATACTAGGTGTTGATGTTTGATTTAGCCCTAGGGATGGAGTTGTTGGAATAGTAGAGGAAGTCAAGCCTTGTGTCAATGATTGTACAACAAAATATGGGGAATTTGGAACTATGTTTTCCAAGGCTTGATGCTCCATGATTTCTTCCCTAGTAAGTCCAAATAGATTGTTCATGATGTATTCTATCTCATGTATCCTTGATGGAGATTAAGGTTGTTGTGATGGAGTAACATGACTTATCAGATAAAATTCTAGAGGATTTGGATCACTTGAGGTAAATGTAACTTTGGTTTTCTCCATGATTCTCTCGTGTTGTGATCTCATTTTTACCATAAATTTTGGGTCACCTCTAGGAGAGTTGTGTTCAGATTTGTAATGTTTGAACTCTCTAGTTGACTCAAATCTAGGTAAGAGGGATGCTCTAAATATTTTTGGAGAAATGACGATAATGGGTGATGAAAAGGTGGATGATGTGGGGAGTGATCTTTGTAAATGTTTTGGGACAACACTTTTAACTTAAGTTTGATGTTTTGATGTTTGGATAAAGGATGTTGATGAACTTGGAAATATTTAGGGTAGAATCATGACCTTCAAGATGAACTAGTTCAAAGATGATAAATAACTTAGCCAAATGCATGGAAAATGATTCATTTCTCATATGAAGTAACTATGTTAGGGGTTGGTTTGATAGATGTTTTAAATAAAAAAGTGTATATTAAATTTTTTGTAAAGATAGGTGAGGTGAAGGCTGAAATTTGATGAAGGGGTGAATGAAATGCTTGACCCAATGTTGACTTAAAGTGAACCTCTTTTTGATAAGACCAAGGTAGTGAGAAAAAAACTATACCTCTAATGTTTTCAAATCCTAAATACCCAATGTTTTAGATAGGTTCAAGACCGTGAAAAAGACCATAGTTTTGAATGAAAAAGAACATATACAAGTCTAGGTTGTTCCTTGAAGCACATTTGTAAAAGTTGTATACCAACTTGGTTCTATTTTGGTGAAGTGCTAAAAGGTATTTTTTGAGAGCTTTTGGACTAAGATTCCTAAGTTTGAAGTGATGACCTATAGACCTTCCCTTAGGGATTCTAATTTTATGTGAGATCATTTAGAAAAGTTAAAGTTTATGGAAGAAAAGTGGATATTTATGCCATGTGGGTGGTGGTAATATGGGTGTTTATTGTTGGCTTTCAGTTGTTTATATGTTATTTTGTCCTTGATGTCAAAAGTGGTTGGTTTGCTGATATGAGAGTATATGTGATGATATGCTTGATGGATGTTGATGCGTGATGGATGTTGACAAAATGCATTTTCAGATTGGGTGTTCCATACAGATGTTGTTGACAGTTGATACATTTGAGGACATGCATTTGGTTCAGGTATAAGGCATGGTTATTCAGTTATATATGATGACTCCAGCTTACTTGTTTATGCATCATTAGTTTGGGTAATTGTCTTGGTGACATTTTGATCACACTATGGTAAGACTTTGATATAACTTTGGTTTGGATACATACTTGTATGTGGTTACATATGACACTCTATTTGGATACATTCTTTTATGTGAACTTTCATATGTGGTTGTCACAGTGCTTCCATCAGTATGTATCATGATTTGTTTGACTATGGAATCTTGATACTCTTAATATATGCATGTTGGTACTAACAATTATCTTTCAGGAAGCTACACGACAAGATTTTGCATGATAACATTGGTTTTGATCAGATATTTTTGACTTCATGGTCAGTAACATACATACTTTGGCAAGGTATACATTTGTAGGTTCATGTTTGATTGTGCATATTTCTATTGCATATCTCATGGCTTTGACTTGGCATTGTTAGTAATCGGGTTCTATGGTTCACATTGTGTATTACATAGAGTGTATTTTTGGCTTACACTCAGACTTATCATATTACATATAGTTCATTTGAACTTCTTGTATTGGCTTTGATATGATAGTCAAAATTGGTTATTATATTGGAGCTATGTTTATTTGTTTCGGCTTAGCATAAAGTATTGAATACTTTATCTTGGACAGTCGAAGGAAGAGAATGAAATTATAGTATTCATGAATCATGTGGAAAATAATAAACATGTGGATAGTGTGACTTCGAAATTGAGTTGGTAATAATGTTGTTGGTGGTTTTAAACATGCACACAGACTTCAAATCATATGGAATATCATTGCATTCGGATTTGAAATCATTATACACTTGAGTTTAGTATTTGATGGAGTGAAGGAATAGGGAAAATGAGTTTTGTAATTATCATTTGGCTAAAGGTGAAACCCTAGCCGCCATCCAAAATTGTAGAGCTAGTATTGAAACTTTGATGGACTCTTGTTTGAGCTAGTTGGAATGAAGGAAGGAATAGCAAGGTAGTTTTTTGTCTTGCAGTTGGAAATGAAGGTATTCTTGAGAATTTTGTTTGACATCTAGCCGACATAAAATGATTTTCTCTCTTCTAGTTCAACATTTTGAAAATGGTAAATAAGTTTAGTATTCATTTAAAAGTTTGTTTTGAAAGGAAAAAAAATAGTTATAGATAACTGCATTTTAGTTTTGGTTACTCGAGTTTGAGCTTGAGAGTTTCAATGACTTTTCATAAGTTTTGTTGCTTATTTAAGCATGGCTTTTAGCCATTGCTCAAAGAGGAATGTGAGATTTAAAAGGGAAAAACAAAATTATTATTGCTCTAAATTAAAAGAAATTCTATCATTGTAATGGGATTTACTGAAATAGAGTAACCCTCTAAATCATTTATGATTAAGTTATGAAATGGGTTGGTGATCCTAAACTATAGAGAGTTGGTGGTCTTGTAATGTTGGATTTGGTGCTCTTGATTGAGTTGGTGCTCTTATAATGTTGGAGTTGGTGCTCTAAATAATAAAAGGAATTATTCGAGTTGTTTTTTATACCCCAAGAGGGTTTTTCCACTCAGGAAAAATATGGTGTAATGTGATGTGTTTTGTGAGTGTTCAAATTGGTCTGCATTATTTTCATTACTTGATCATTTGCATAAATCTTGTCATATCTATTAGTTTCTTAAAATAACCTCTCTGCAATAAAAAGTACTTGTTCAAATGTTTAAGTAACAAATCTGCTGTCATAAAATATATGTGTTTCAATAACAAACTCTAATATCTAAAGAAAACTTTCATTTGTGAATCCTGCATTGTTATCATTGTTTCAAGTAGTTTGTTCAAAAAAAAGTCTTGTTATTGGCCTTCTTGAAAATTTTATTTGTGACTGTTTTATAAATCACTGATTCAACCCCCCTCTTAGTGATTTCAATCTTCCAACAAATGGTATCAGAGTGTAGGGTCCTTTCATATGTCTAACCCACCTAGAATTGATTCTCGTATTTGTAAGTTTATCAAACATATCTTGAATTCAAGAAGGCACTTCTGTAACTTTAACCAAATCCTTGATTAATAAAGTTAATTGACTTAAGGTTTCTGGAATTGAAGTGTTGTGTTTGATATGGGAAAAAGTAGAAGGAATAAGGGGAAAATAAATTCACAAAAAAATAATAATCATCAAATTCTGTCTAAATCTAACATGACTGATAATGAAGAAGAATTCATATATAGTAACTCTGTAATGGTAGAATACTCTAGATTTGGAACACCTCAGTTTGAAGGTACAAATTTTATCTTGTGGAAATCTAGGATGGAAACTTATTTATCTTCTTTAGGGTTTGAAGTGTGGGTTGTAGTAGAAAGAGGTTACACTACATCTGCAACATCTTCTTCCACACCCAAGGAGAAGAAAGCTCTCAAATTCAATTCCAGAGCTATAAATGCCATTTTCAATAGCTTGCCAAATGAAATTATTGCTAAGGTTATGCATTGCAGGGATGCAAAGGAAGTTTGGGACAATTTGATTGAAATAAATCAGAATGGTGAGTTGCAAGAAGAGATATCTTTGAAAACTGAAACAACTTGTAGGTCATCTAAAAGTCATGATTGTGCAAATCTACATAGTTTTGAAGAAAATAAGATTGAGTCTAAATCTATAGAGATTACTGAGGAACATTCAAATGGCCAAGACATTAATGAAGAAGTAGATCAATTTTTGGGTGAAGTGAGTTCTAAATAGGAATATAATGAGAAAGAAAGTGAAGTTGATTTGGAAGGTGAACTCCTATGTGCTTTAGATACAATTAAAGAACTTAGAGGAGAGAACTAGAATTTAAAAAGGCAACTTCAACAAGAAAAATATATCAAAAATAACATATGTTCAGATCTTATAGAAGCAAAGATACAAGTTGAAGAAGCTAGAAAGATTGAGGAAGAAGTTAGTAACTAACTTAAGGAAAAAGAACAGAGTATAGAAAAACTTGAGTGGCAATTAGTCTTACTAAGGAACATTGATAAAGCATCAAAGTAGTTAAGTGATGAGAAAATTGATGAGAATTGCTTTATGTCTTTGGATAAAATTGTTGGTGCACAAAAAGCTCCAAGTGACAAAAGTGGTCTAGGTTTAGAGGAAGGACAATGTTCTAAGGTTAGAAAAACACCTAGAACAAAAGTATATTTAAACTTTCATGTTGCTGGCATTGAAACTACAGGAAACAAACAACACAAGGATATCAACAGAAGAGGAAGGAATAGAACAAAAAGATTTACAAGATCTCCCTTTGCTTGGAAAGGTAAATTGATGTGGTATAATTTTTATTTTTCAGGCTATTGTTATTCTTGTTTTGATTATGGTCATAGAGCATTTGAATGTTGGATTAAAGTGAAGAAAAATGATTGGCAAAAGACCAATAATATTGTCACATGATTTAGGTGTAGACAATCAGGTCATATTTCAAGAAATTGTGATAAATTATCTTTGAAAAATGATGTAGGGGAGTATAAAATTTTAGTTGTTTGCTACAAATGTAATGAATCTAGTCATAAAGCAAGATTTTGTAGGGTGAAATCATCTTGAAATGGATCTTTAAGGGTCTGGAGAAGAAAAAACGGAAAGGAAGAGGAAGAACTAAATCTTGTGCATGTTGTACAAGAACCATTTCTAAGAATTTAAAAGGAAATATGAAGATAGGGGTAGATGTTTAGTGTATTATAAAACAAACCCCATTGATATCAAACAAGAAGTAGTTGCATTTTGTTGTCTCATGACTTATTTATCATGATTCTTATATCAAGGCTGGCAATGAGTTGATGGTAACAGTCTTCATGCTATGGTTCATATATTTGTGAAGGATATTTGAAACTCAATAACATTTCTTGTCATTTGTAGACAGTTTGTTATTAGCTTTGCTTTGCTGCAACATAATGTCAATGACAGTGGGTATAGTACTCTTTGTCTGTGTTTGATAAAAACAATGGTTTAATAACTTTAGTGGTCTATTTTTCTCATAAGGTATATGAGTTAGCTGATGTCAAAATATTTCCATGAGATAATGGTGGCTTGGACAATGAAGCAGTATTCATATTTTTCTTGGTTATTAAAGCTTGTTATCTTGATTGATCAGTCTTATCATTGCTTGACAGTATGATATCATGCTTAACAATTACTTGTTGTGCACTCCTTGCACATGCAATATAATCTAGGTCTTGACAGGAAGCAAAGTCCTAGGGGGAGGATATAATGGTAACATATTTTTATCCCTATGAAGTCAAGAATGAGGTAGGACAACATGTATCTACTATTGGAGAAATAAGAGGTCTCAAATATTGATAGTATTGGTATAAGAGTAATATCTACTTGTTTGGCACCTAATATCTTAGATAGTGCATGGTGACAATGGTATTTTAATGCTTTCTTATCTGGATTACTTTTCTAGTGACATAATGCTCTTATAGATTTAAAAATGATTTGATTGATTGTTCTTTCATGGAGTGATAAAGAATAGTTTGTTGATGCTATAACTATGAAATCCAAATGTTGTCTGAAATCTGAAATAATCATGCTTGTAGGATTTGACACAAGTATGTATTACTTTGGCTACTTACATCTTGAGCCAGTAAGAACTATGTTGATGTCAAGTTCATTTTTGTGACCATTGAAAAGTGTTGGTTAATTACTTGATGCTTGTCAAAGTTTTCAAAACTGACAGGAGTTGATACTTGCTCATTTGTTAATGAATTATTGCATATAAAGTTCTAAGTGGTGAATAAGGAGCATTTCGGGAAAATCATTCCTGTTAAAATCAGTTTGGTAGTGATAAGGATATTTGATTTGATCTTGGTTTCATTATTCATAATATAGTGATATTTTATTGAGGAATCATGTGGCAGTATGACATTATTGCTTGTTAAATTTTTTGTTCCTAACATTGACAATCTTTTGATAGTGGCATTTGTGATATATTCTTGACCTTGACATTTTAGGTTTATGAGCAGGTAACAGGTACACAGTGATATGGATTAGTCTTGGCATTGGTACTCGGTATATAATGTATACCATCCATCATAAGGCTTTAATGTCTATTGTGGAAGAGCTTTTCATGCTTATATCTATGTTTCAACTTGGTATTGTTGGCTTTGCTCCAATAATTGTTTCACAGTGTTATTTGGATCTTGATTGACAATGAATAAAGATTGTTAGTAGTCTTGGTTGCATTCTTTATGATTCTTGTTTGGCTCTTAATAGATGGAAGTATTGCATGAAAATGGCTAAAGCTTAAAGGAATATTTTTTCATATCACTAGTGAAATAGTTTGGTATTTTCTGTATATTCTTTGGTATCAAAGAAGATGACATGCTGTTTTCATGCAATTTCTGGTTGACATGTTGTTGTCATGTGTCCAATATATATTTTTTGAGTGGTAAGTGTAGACAATATTTGGTACATTTTATTAATTTCAGACTCTGTTATGCCTTCTTCATGTGCTATCACTATGTTGTTCTCATGGTTGAGACAATACACAAGAATAGTAAGTTCACACATTTGCTTATACACTATCTAGTCATGTGTCTTTATTCTGGTGGTGCTAATTTATGTTGAAGTCAGCATTGCTTGCACTCAATGGTTTAGTATCTCATACAATGGCTATATACATGTGATTTTTTCTTGGATTATGTATTCAATACCTATGTTGAATCTAGTGAGTAGCTAATGCTTACTTGATCAGTATATTGAAACATTGAGGACAACATTGACAAAGTGATATCTTGTGTATCAAGATTGTATGGTTAGTTTGCAGTTGTCTTTAACAGTGGCAAAAACTTTCATCTTGATAGATTGATAGTGCTCTTACAAGTATGGTGATAGTAAAGAAATTTTTGGTGTTTTTAAAGTGATAAGTTCATGAGTACAAAAATAATCTTCAGCTTGCTACTATATTTCTCTACTTGCAGTTGGTTTATGTGTTGAATAATTGGTTGGCTTCTCAGTTATTTTTTGGCATCTCACATTCTCTTCTTTCAGTCTTTGTCATTGAGCCAAAAAGGGGGAGAGATGATATGCGTTTTTCCATCAAGGAAAAAGGGGGAGTTTGTTGGCTTTCAGTTGTTTATATGTTAGTTTGTCCTTGATGTCAAAAGTGGTTGGTTTATTGATATGAGAATATATGTGATGATATTCTTGATTGATGTTGACGCATGATGGATGTTGACATAATGCATTCTCAGATTGGGTGTTCCATACAAATGTTGCTGAAAGTTGTTACATTTGAGGACATGCCTTTTTTTTAGGTATATGGCATGGTTATTCAGTTATATACGATGACTCCAGCTTACTTGTTTATGCATCATCAGTTTGGGTAATTGTCTTGGTGACATTTTGATAACACTGTGGTAAGACTTTGATATAAATTTGGTTTTGATACATACTTGTACGTGGTTACATATGACACTATATATATGAAATTTCATATGTGGTTCTCACAGTGCTTCCATCATTATGTATCATGATTCGATTGATTATGGACTTTTGATACTCTTAATATATGCATGTTGGTACTAACAATTATCTTTTAGGAGGCTACAAGGCAGGATTTTACATGATAACATTGGTTTTGATTAGATATTTTTGACTCGATGGTCAGTAACATACATACTTTGGCAAGGTATACATTTTTTGTTTCAAGTTTGATTATGCATATTTCTATTGCATATCTGATGGCTTTGACATGGCATTGTTAGTAATTGGATTCTATGGTTCACATTGTGTATTACACAGAGTGTATTTTTGGATTACACTAAGACTTATCATATTACATATGGTTCATTTGAACTTCTACTTATATCGGCTTTGATATGATAGTCGACATTGGTTATTATATTGGCACTATGTTTATTTATGTCAGCTTAGCATAAAGTATTAAATACTTTATCTTGGGCAGTTGAAGGTAGAGAATGACATTGTAGTATTCATGAATCATGTGGAAAAAATAAACATGTGGATAGTGTGATGCAGAGCCAAGGTGAAGATTAAACTCACAACAAACTAGTGTCAATTGAAAAATGATGAACTCTTCCTTGAAACACCTTCAACCTACAAACATCAACTCACCCTCAAGGATCTCAACCCTTCTAATTTGAAAACCAACACCAAACCTCCACTAAGGCCCTGAAAAAGTTTCTCAACATGCCAATGATGAAAATTTAGCCATTTAAATGAAATCTCAAAGTCAAATTCAACATAACCTTCAAAAACTCACCTTTTACCACTAGCACTCCTTGTAGTATAGGAAAACCAGTTTTCTAGCCTTTTGGACAAATCCTTCCAAAAAAACTAAGAAATAAATCATAGAATGAAGGACCCATTTCAGATCCATTCAACATATCAAAAACCCAGATACCACTCCTTTGGATCAAAAGCTTCAAAAACAAGAATTTCACACTTTTAGGCCTCCAATTAGGCCATTTTACAAAGATACACTGTTCAAATCTTCACACCAAGTTTCCACACCTAAAAAAAGTATTTTATTGTGTTTCAAAATATGGGATTTTATAGGTCTTAGGACCCTATGTGCTCATATAGACCCCAAATGACAAAACCCTCCTAAAAACATAAGAACCTAGGGTTTTTGGGTATCATTCTTGTTTCTCCAGCTTCTAGATCTTTCCCAATCAATCCAACTACTTAGAAATGCTTAAATTAGTCCCATAATTCTCTAGAAACCTTAACTTGGTCAAAATTAATAGGGGTTTGCAACTTCATAGGTCTGATCCACCAAATTCCTTTGGAAAACACACCATTTTTAGCCCTTACTCCCATTGTTCAAGCCAAGAACCCAATACTATGTGCCTCCAACTCCTATAAATAATTTCCTATGCTAGTACAACTCATCCCACTAAGTCACATTAGCATACCGTAGGTGGGATGAGATTCAAGCCAGTTAAAGTACAAAACCCTTATACCCCTGTTCAGGAACCCGTTAAGGGGAAATATGAGATTTAAGGCACAAAATGAATGAAAGGAACCCTTCTTAAGAAGTAAAAATAATTTCAAGACATGTATCAATAATCTGACATAATATTTTTATACAAAAGATGCTTATATGGCCTGTGCACAGGCAGAAACCATAGGAAAAACAATATAATCTGAACTTGACCAATTGAAAAATTATTGATTCAAAGAAAACTTCTTCAACAGTCCTTGTCTCGAGCCCTTAAAGGCCTTAAGTACATTTATGTGCATTGAAATCCAATTACCAATGCCTTCAACCACCAATCTAATTGACTTTTGAAACCTAAATGACCGTTGAAGGCCAAAATACAAACATTTACACAATAACATTACTCATAATGGAATGTTTGTAGTTTTCCACCTCTAACTTCACTAAGACCTTAAAAATGGCTTGAAATAACATTATTAAATGTTAAAAACACTATTCTTGCTTGCCCCTAAACAAATTTACTAATTTTTCCTTTGAAGGCTACAAAGCAACAACTAGGACAAGTTTGGATCTCCATTCTTTTTGACCCTTAAACCTAAAAACTCCTCCTAATACATGACTATTGATCTTATTAGATCTTATTGAAGACAAAACCTTAAAAAATTAACACTTAACTCATTCAAATGATCAACAATGATAATCTGGTATAGGTGCTCCTACATCATACACCCCTCTAGAAAAGTTTCATGTCCCATGAGTTGTGCTTGACACCACTGTCTCCAAGCTTCATGAAGGCTCCATTGGTTCACAAAACCATTCCACTGATTTAGGTAAACTGGACCGCCAATTTGTCCTACACATTTGTTGAATGTGTTTACATATGTATTCTTCTTATCCTATGTTCTCAGACCTACTAACTATCTTACATTCTTTCCCTACCCAACATTTGAGTTTACACCCTGAAAGAAAACACACATTAGTATCCCTTTGATTGGTATTCTCCTTAGGTTTACTTACATGGTTATTGCTATGTTGAGTCCTCTCCATAGTCTACTCTTTTGTCACTATGATTAGACACTTTGTGTTAGCAACACCTACCATCATCTCCTCATGATTACAATGCATGGTACTAGCTGTACTATTAGAGCCTTGTGCATTTGTATCTTTGACAAGTTTATTTGACACTAAAGGGTAGATCATTATTCCTACTAATACATTCCTTTTCCAATTTATTCCCAATGCTTTTCTCATCATTGTACCATCCTGATTCATGGTCTTCCTATCATTTTTGTCTTCCAATGTAGACTTCATCCTTGGCAAACCTCTGAGTCTTCTTCTCAATAGGTGTAACTGCCTTAGTTTCCACTATTTCAACACCATTTGTAGGTGTCTTTGTTGTTGTTCCAACACTAGAATAGTGCTCCAAAATAGGAAATAAATTATCCTTACCACCCTCACTATTTATAGGTTCTTTTCTTCCAAATATTACCACCTTAGCTTTGCCTTTTTCCTTCTATTTTCACTGCAAAGGAGTTAGCTTGAAGCTTTGATTATCTTTCCTAATGGTGTATGTGTTTTCCCAACCATCATACATAGACTTCCTATCAAATTTCCATGGCCTTCCCAAGAGGAGATGGCAACAGTCCATTGGAAATATATCACATAGGACCCTATCTTTGTACTCCCTAATCTGGAAATCCACATAAGCTTGTTCATTCACTACTAAAATTTGTCTATCATTCACTCAAGAAACCTTGTAGGGTGCTACATGAGGAATATTTTCTAGGCTTAACTTATCTACCATCTCCCTAGACACCATATTATATTGAGAACCATAATCAATTACAACTTGACACACTTTACCTTTGCATTTACATGAGGTTTTGAATAAGCTCCTTCTTTGAATAAGAGCTTCTTCTTTTTGTCCTTGAAACAAGGTCCTTCTCACCATAAGTACCTCTCCTACTTTTGGATCTACAGGTCTGCTTGATGAACTCACACTCTCTTCTTCATATCCTTGCACATACTGGACTCTTTTATCTCCTTTCCTTTCACTTCCACTTGTATTAGTACTAAATTTATCAGGACACTTAAAAGAAAGGTGACCAAACTCACCATATTTATAGCACCTTCCTGCAAACTCATTTGAATCTCTTCCTTTATAATTTCCTCTTGCACCCCTCCATCCACCTCTAAACTCAGTTCCTTGTTCCTTACATTTTCCAGCATCTTCTTGGCCTTCTTTGGATTTGTTTTGTGTTGGAAAGGTACCTCTACCCCTAGATGTACCTCCTCTACCTCTTACTTCCTTCTCTTGTCTCCTCTTTAGTTTTTCTTCTACTCTCATGGCCATTTGAAAGCATTGCTCAACTTACTTAGGTGCCAAAATGTTGATCTCATCTTGAATGTTGTACCTTAAACCATTCAAGTACCTAGCAACCATTTCATCTTCATATTCCTCATGTTTATTCCTTATGCTTAACTTATCAAATTCTTTAGTATATGTTTGTACATAAAATTTTTTTTGTGTAAGATTTTGCAATTTCTTAAGCAATTGAACATTGTAATCAGCAAGAAGAAATTTACCTTTCATTTTCACCTTCATCCTTTCCCATGAAACAATTTTGCTCATTCCTTGTCTCTCCATCTCCTCCTACACAAAATTCCACCATACCAAAGCATTTCCCTTAAAAATTTTTTTGGCTCTCTTCACCTTAATTCCTTCATCAACATATTCATTGTCAAAGTAGTTTTCCACAGCCCCAATCCAGTCCAGGCTTTGAGAGGCTTCTAGGTGTAGGACCACTAGTATGTGATTCAAAACTTGATTTAAATTTTGAATTTTAGGTGCATTTAATACATTTTGAAATTTGAATTTTGGTAGTGTCACTATATAGAAATGCTATTTTTAGAATCAGTGATGCTATTTCAATTTATAGCAACACATGTAAATTGTGACACGATTTCTGATTTAAAATTAGGGTTTTAGATTTTAAATAGCGACACATATGTAAATGGCAATGCAATTTGTGATTTGAAATTTAGGGTTAGGGATTTCCAAGGTCAAATTGTGATGCATATGTGTTTAGTAATGTATATTGCGATTTGCAATTTAAATGCTTCGAGCGTCACTTTTTGGAATTTGAATTATAGTGATGCTATCATAAATAGTGATGCCATTGTCATTTTGGGGGATAAAAACTCCAAAATTAGCCATTTTTTTCAAATTTTGATGTTGTGTGGTTCGTGGGTGTAGGACGTTATCCCTCCTTTGATGTCACATGAGCATCGGTCAAATGTTTTATCTAGACTTGGTGATTTTTTTGAGTTGTGATAGGAGCACCTGGGAGAGATCAGACTGTGGTATGTTTCTTACATGCATGTTGTTCAGACACATTTGGCTATGATGATAGTGTTGTGTGAGTAATGGCATAGAGAGACCTCATCGTCCTACTTACCTACCACTAGTAGAATTTGGAAAACAAATGACTAAGTGACTAAAAATTTTAGTCACAATAATTAAAAATGACTAAATTCTACTTATTTTTTACAACTCAGCTATAAATGAGTAAGTAAATGAATAATTTGGTCGTTGAATAAAAAACTATTTAGTCATAGAAATAAAAATGATTAAATAGTTAGTCATCAAATCCAAAGTTGTTTTTTTTTATAAAAAATTCGGCCAAATATTGGCACGATGTATTGGAACGGTTATTCACGTTCATTGTAGATTCATTTGTCTCACTTGACCTCGATTCATTCATTCATTGTAGACCTCACTTCATTCGTTAGCCTAACATGGGGTATTTTGATCAATAGCTACTTGCATGGGTGATAAGGATTCAAAGAGGACTTGGAAACTTTTGAAAAGGTGGGAAAGGGAAAGGAATTTAAATTTTGCTGCAATGAATTTGAATTCGTTGAGGGCCTCTGTAGCAGAATTGGATTTGGGGATGCCCTCTATAGCGAGTTCAGAGGTAATTCAAAACCTTCAATGCATTAAACACATATTCGAAACACTCATTACAATATAATACTCTTAATAATGTTCTACTACTCTTAATAATATTCTTTTACAATCTTTCTACTGTTCTGCTTCATAATGTGCTCGAGCTAAATATAATAAAATTTGGGTGTCATTTCCAAATTAGAATTTCCTCAAACAATTTTGATACATTTTCACTGCAAGCACAAACTATCCTTGTGCAAAGTAAACATGTGCTAGATTTACCCACACATCATGCATCTGAACAAATATTTTTCCTACTACAGCTTCTTGTACCTATGCATAAATTTCCTTTGGAATGTCAAATTGACCCCTTTCAGCTAGCAGAATGGCTGCCTCATTTGTAGCATAAAAATTTCCTAGGCTTTGTGCCAACACTTTACAATACAGTTCTATATCCTTCTCAAGATGTTGTGCCTCCACCTTTAGATCCCTCCTCTCATTGCAAAAAGCTACAAAATAATTCCAATTTCCAAGTGAAATTTCAACATAAAAATTCTTTGCATCTGATTCACTTTGTGCAACTTTAATTGTTTCTTTGCTTTAAGCCAGTCATATGTTTTTAGTTCCATTTTTCCAAGCATAGATAAAGCATTTGATGAGTTGTTATCCACCTTAAGTGCATCCCAAATCAATTATATGATTATTTGGATCTCATTCCGAGCCTAATACATGGCTGCAAGACGTAGATATGCATCCACACAATCAAGACACTTGAACAATATTAGCCTGCATAAAAGATTTTCTTTTTTTAGTATTATGTAGCTATTCAAAAAACTTAGCAAGATTAAATAGTGTTGTGACTTTATCCCATGGTAACTCAAGTGAAACACCACCTTCTTCTAGTTGATGAAAGAATTTCATATCCTTAAAGAGCATAGGAAAAACTACAAAATTAGCACTAGGGATTTTATTTATGAATTCTTGACCAAAATGCCATTTCCCAATGCTTCCATAAAATTTTGTTGAGTGAACTCTAGTTCATCACGCTCAAAATGAAGAACTCCAATGTTGTTTAACAATTGATTGGGTACTTTTTCTTTTCTCTTCTTCATAAGAGACTTTGGCATCTTAAGAGAATCTAAGGTTGCACTGGGTTTTGATGATATTAATAACTCACCCATCTTGATAAATGCATGGGCATCAGGTGGATCTATGTGAGTTGTCTTTCTTAAAATTTCCAATGCCTTCTCTACCAGCCCTTGCTGAGCATATATATGGCCTACAAATTTTAAGCTCTCACAGTTCTCAAGGTTGACCTCCAAAACCTTTTCAAAATTTGAGAGAGAACTCTTAAGATATCCTAGCTTCAATCAAACCTATCTGCAAAATCATGTGGCCTCTGGCTTTCCTTGACAAGTGGTGTCATAATCACCTTTACTATGATAATATTTTGCAACATTATAATATGAATGAGATTTCATGAGAGGGTGGTCAGTTGAAACAAGAGTTATCTCAGCCAGCTATTCCACAAGAAAATGCTACCTTGCAGTGAAGAAGAAATGGTTTGCTAAATTATTCAATGCCATTGAAGAATATGGGTATAATTCAAAGGATCTACACATCTTTTCCATTCCTTCATGAACACTACCTTTTTCACTAATAGTGAGAACCCTACAAGTAAAAAATGCACAAATCTGACCATAGAGATTTATGTAGAGGCATAACATCATTTCCTAATGCCTCCATAAAAGTTTGTTGAGCCAGCTCTAATTCATCACAGTCAAAATGAAGAACATTTAATAACTCCCCTAAGACCCATTATTTTTTGATCTAGAGGCCCGTTTCACTTGGGAAATTCTAAATCCTAACAAAAAACACTTAATTCATGCATATCCCAAAACCCCACCTCCAAAAACCACTAGTGGGACCCATTCACCACCTTGGGCGAATGAGTCCCCTCTGGTGGGACCCATCTTGATAAATGCATGGGAATCAGGTTGATCTATGTGAGTTTCCTTTCTTGAAATTTCTAAAGTCTTCTCTGCAAGCCCTTGCTGATCATATATATGGCCTACAACTTTTAAGCTCTCATAGTTCTTAGGGTGGACCTCAAAAACCTTTTCAAAATTTGAGACAGAACTCTTAAGATCTCCTAGGTTCAATTGAACTTATCCAAAAAATCCTGTGGCCTCTAGATTTCCTTAACAAGTGGTGTCATAATCACCTTTACTATGGTAAGATAATGCAAGATTATAATATGAATGAGATTCCATGAGAGGGTGGTCAGTTGAAACAAGAGTTGTCTCAGTCAACTATTCCATAAGAAAATGCTGCTCTGTAGTGAAGAAAAAATGGTTTGCTAAATGATTCAATGCCATTATAGAGTATGGGTATAATTCAAAGGCTCTATGCATATTTTCCATTCCTTCATGAACACTACCTTTTTCACTAACTGTGAGAATCCTACAAGTAAAAAATACAGAAAACTAACCACAAAGATTTATGTAGAGGCAAAACATCATTTCCTAATCGTGGCATATAAAATTGGACACTCTTGAGAAAAGAGATAATTTCACGCTTAATTTAGAATTACTTTTGAGTTCACTTAAATTATTCATTCTTCAAAACAACATTTATAGGCCCCTAAGACCCATTATTTTTTGACCTAGAGGCCCGTTTCACTTGGGAAATTCTAAATCCTGACAAACAACACTTAATTCATGCATATCCCAAAACCCCACCTCCAAAAACCACTAGTGGGACCCATTCACCACCTTGGGTGAATGAGTCCCCTCTGGTGGGACCCATTCACCAAGGGTGGTGAATGAGTCCCTTTTGGGAGGAAATTGAAATTTGATTAGGAATTTAATCAATTCAACTTAACTTTTCAATGGATGTCAGCCTCTTAGGTCTAAATAATAGGAAAATTAGGTGTTGATGCCTATAAATACACATTTTTGGTCATTTTTCATATCTCTTAGTCATTTTTACAAAGAAAAATCAAAAGTCAAGTGTTAGGAGTCTTCCATAATAAGTTTCATTTGTATTTTTTACAACAAGGTTGAAGCTTTAGGGTAGCATACTAGGGTTTTTGCAAGTCTTCAAGCTCACTTCTCATTCAAGATCCAACCTTACAAAGAGTTGATGATGGATGCCTATGGTGTATCATGGAGAAATATAGGTTGAAGAGATGCAACTAGCCATGAAATTAAACCTAAAGACTTGTTTTCAAAGTGATTCCATCTTCCATTTTCTCTCTATCTTTAGATTAAGGTTTGCATTTCATTTTCATATCATTTACATCCATTTGATATGTTGTAGGGTTTCTAGGGTTGAATTCTTGCATCATTCAAATCACATTTGTTCATCTTATTCTAGCACAATAGAATAGGGTTTTGTCATACTTAAGATTTTCCTAGTCTTTGAAAAATTTAAGGCTAGGATTTAATGTAGATTTTATCCATTCAAGGTTTGATTACCCAATTAGGGGTTTGAACAAGGGAAACCCCCCATTAGACAATAAATTTTAAGCTGTTTTGCAGGTATATTCCAAGATCCCAATCCAGATTCTCGTCAAAAAGTGTTGTATAGGTGACAAGGTGTAGGTCTGAGATCCAAATTTGTAGAAAACTGAAAAATGACTGATTCACCATGGATGGAAAATGAGTCCCACTTAAGGTGGCTGATAGATTTAAATGAAAATTCTAGTACCCAATAAGCAAAAATAAGTTTCTGGGTAGAAAACCCTGACTTGGGACTAATTCGCCCAGGGTGGAAAATGAGTCCCAGTTAGCCAAAAAGTTAACTTTTCAAGATTTCCAAAGTGATTTCTAGTCTTCATCAGCCTCACAGGTGCACACATCCTCAGTTACAACTTTATGTTTGATTCTATTTGCATTTTTGTTCATTTCTTTAGGTCTTTTGAAAACACCACTGTGTTTTCAAACATTACATATTTCATTAGTTTTGCATTAATAATCAATCAATATCATCACTTAGCTACATTTAGATTATTACATTTAGTCTTAATTCCATCTTGCATATATTAGTTTGAGTGAACCACCTCAATTTTAGGGTTATATATATCTCCTTTTAGGTGAAGAAGCCTAAGAGTGCAAAACACATCATAAAATTGATGGTTCATTTTGGTGAACTTGTATATTGGACATTATCTTTCTGATTTTCTTTTGAATTTGCATCCTAGGACTCCATTTCATTAGCTTTGGCATTGTTTTTGCATCCTAGGGCTTACTAAAATTTGCATTAGTGAAACTATCATTTAGAGGTCATTATTGCATTTCATTTCATCAAATCATTTCAAAATTCTACATTTGCAGTATTTATCTGCATTGTATAGACCTGAACACATAGAAAAAAATAAAAATAAAATTAGCAAAAACATAAAAATATCTCTCTTGGGATTGATTCGTGACCTTGGGCGAATCAGTCCCACCACACTTTTTGCATCAGTATTTCCAGAATTTAGTTTCCTACTTTGCACTTTTCTATTTCCTATAGTTCCTTTTCTATTTTAGTTCAGTTACTTTCCATTATATCTAAATCATTGGCATAAGTATCATTTCCTTTCATGGAATTTATGGATAGTATTAGATTTTTGTAAGTTTCATTTTCAACGTTAGTTCCTAGTTCTTTTAAATTAGATTTGTCAATTCATAAAAACAACAAATCTAAAACATCAAACCAACCTTTTAAACAAATGATTCACTTTAGAAACACTATCTCATCCAAGCCTCTTAGTAGTGATGATGTAAACAAGTTAGATGAAGTCCTTCAGGACTTCCTCTCACTCACTTCATCCTCTAAAGCTTGCCATGAGAAGCCTAAACCAATTAATAATAACTCATCTCCCAAACCTTTCAGTCATGATGACCTTGACTTGTTAGATGAAGCCCTTCATGACTTCATCTCGCCTAAGTCATCCACTAAGTTTTGTTGTGACCAACCCATAAAAAATAATGTTAATGCCTCTAACATTTTCCATGAGAAGCCTCCACCAATTCACGATAATTTATCTCTCAAAACTTTTGTTTGTGATGACTTTGACTTGTTAGATGAAGCCCTTCAGGACTTCATCTCACTTAAGTCATCCACTAAGGTTTGTTGTGAACAATCTAAAACTAAGGATGTTAATGTGATTCAACCTCAACTCATTCTTTACCCATCCTCGCAAAAACTTCATCCTTCCAATAAACCTAAGCTTACTCTTTACCCACCTAAACTTGATGTGTTGCAACAATCTAGTAATATTACTGTTGCTTATACATATAATACTCAAAACAATATGCAACCACCACAACCAACCCAACCCTCTTTACCATTGCCTAATCTACCCAGTGCTCCTTTCTTTCCCTCGCACACAAAGGAGTACGATCTTGTTGAACAACTCAAGAATAATCCTGCAAAAATTTCCCTTTGGGATTTACTTCAGAATTCACCAAATTATCACACTATCCTTCAAACAGCCTTACAACACATTGCACTCCCTCCTGGTACAACTCCAAATGATGTGGTAGCTTTAATACATGGAATAAATAAAGTTAATCTAGACATTACTTTCCATCAGCATGAGCTCCCTCCTTTAGAGTTGCAAAAACAAAATGAAGCCTTTATGATAATTGCTCAATTGAATCGAATAGGTATCAAAAGAACCCTCATTGATAATGGTTTTTCCCTTAATGTGTGTAGTGTGAATCTCCTTGATAGATTGTGTGTTGAAAATTCCCAAATAAAACTTGATTCCTTATCCATTCAAGGATTTGACAATACAACAAAGAAACTGCTTAGTGTAATCACTTTTCCTATTATAGTTAGGATGGCTACTATGCAAAATCCTATTCATGTCATGCTTTATGATCTTTCATATAATATTCTCTTAGGAAGACCATGGATTCATGAGATGAATGCAGTTCCTTCGAACCTTCATCGTATAATGAAATGTCTATAACAACAACATTTATCAAGTTGAAATAGACTCTAAGCCTGAAAGTTGCTTGCAGCTTGAAAAAGGAATAACAAGTCCTTTGAATACATTAATCCCAACACCTAATATAGAACCTCTCAAAATTGAAAAATAAGATGAGGAATCAGTATCTAAACTATTTGGTGATGATTGGGGATCCTTAGAATTCACACCTTCATTTATGGGAAAATACATAATCACACAAAATAAAGATGAGAATCAAGAACAACCAATCATCATGTCAACTTAGAATTCCAAAAAATCTTCTCAAACATCTATCTCCTCTACTTTGGAAGAAAATACAACATACACATCAAATTTTGATGAGATAGATTATCAACATCTGCCTAATCTGAAAGAAATGGAAAGACTTAATGGAAAAGGCTACAAACTTGTGAAACAATTGGGATATACTGGAAAAGGCTGTGAAAATCATGAACAAGGTATTCATGTCCCTATAGAGCCTAATACATAAGAGACAAAAATTGGATTCGGATATTCTTTTTCTAAAACAACAAAAGCTACTCAACGACCATCTTTGAACATCAACACTATTACATGCCAACTAAAACACAAAACCATAATCAAACATCTTGAATTGCTTGATATGAACTTATCACCGTCATGGTAGTATGTTGATAGTGATGAAACTCTGAAGCAAATGTTAGGAGTTTATGATAACACATCCTCTACTACTCCCATGAAATGAGACACTTTACAAATAAAAGGGACACTTTGCGAAAAAAGGGGACACTTTGCAATTTTTTTTGCAAGATCCTAAATTAACCTATAAATGCCTTAAAAATCATTAAATCATTACAAAATCACTCAATGAAAGTTGTGAAATTGACTCACCTCATGGTACATCTTGTCATGTGCCACTTGCTCTCGAAGCTCATCCAGTCGTGAAGGTGTGTAATCCCGTCTACTTGGCATCTTCTTGTCTCACTCGTCACTCTCAAGATACAAAATGGTAAAATGCAATAGTAAGTGAAAAATTACTCTCCTTTACCTCTTTTCACCTATTTGCATCACTTTTACTCTTATGCATTAAATTAGGACTTATTTTGTCTTAAGAGTTAATAAAGCATCTTTTCTTCAAAACAATATAGCGGGAGCTAGTGAACTTTGTTTTCGACACCATTTGAAGCATTGGAATCATGATTCCACACTCGACATCATCAATCATCTATCGTGATGTGGCATGGTACTTGGAAATTCCCTATGGAATGATGTTCTTTATTCGATGTGGATAGATTGCTACCTTGATTCCACTTCTGTAAAGCAAGAAAAATCAAGGGGGGCATACATCTACCCTCAAATTGAATTTCTAGGAGTTAGATAAAAGGATTTTTGGAAAATTAATGAACTTGTGTTGCAAGGTGCAGTTCCTAATGATGTGGTTTTGCAGATAACTACACTAGGGGCTTCATTCTCTTGTCTTCTGAATAAGTATCCTTTTTTGCAATAAAGTGCACTGTTTAGAGTCCTTTAGCTTACATATGCACGTAGTCATATGGGCACTAAAGTGGGGGCTAAATGTGGCATAGAAAATTGGACACTCTTGAGAAAAGAGATAATTTCATGCTTAATTTAGACATACTTTTGAGTACCCTTACATTATTCATTCTTCAAAACAATAATTATAGGCCCCTAAGACCCATTATTTTTTTATCTAGAGGCCCGTTTCACCTGAGAAATCATCTAAATCCTAACAAACATCACTTAATTCATGCATATCCTGAAAACCCACCTCCAAAACCCACTAGTGGGACCCATTCGCCACCTTGGGTGAATGAGTCCCCTCTGGTGGGAACCATTCACCAAGGGTGGTGAATGAGTCTCTTTTGGGGGAAATTCAAATTTGAGCAGGAATTTAATCAATTCAACTTAATTTTTCAATGGATGTGGCCTCTTAGGTATAAGTAAAGGGAAAATTAGGTGTTGATGCCTATAAATACAAATTTTAGGTCATTTTTCACATCTCTTAGTCATTTTTACAAAGAAAAATCAAAAGTCAAGTGTTAGGAGTATTCCATAATAAGTTTTATTTGCATTTTTTATAGCAAAGTTGAAGCTTTAGGGCATAAAACTAGGGTTTTTGTAGGTCTTCAAGTTCACTTCTCATTCAAGATACAACATTGCAAAGAGTTGATGATGGATGCCTATGGTAAATCATGGAGAAATCTAGGTTGAAGAGATGCAACTAGCCATGAAATTAAACCTAAAGACTTGTTTTCAAAGTGATTCCAACTTCCATTTTCTCTTTAGCTTCAGATTAAGGTTTGCATTTCATTTGCATGCCATTTACATCCATTTGATATGTTGTAGGGTTTGTAGGGTTGAAATATATCATCATTCAAATCACATTTTTTCATCTTATTCTAGCACAATAGAATAGGGTTTAGTCATACTTTAAATTTTCCTAGTCTTTGACATGTTTAAGGCTAGGGTTTTATGCAAATTTTATCCATTCAAGGTTTGATTACCCAATTAGGGGTTTGACCAAGGAAAGCCCCCCATTAGACAACAAATTTAAGATATTTTGAGGTATTTTTTGAGATCCTGATTTGGATTCCTATCAAAAAGTGTTGTACAAGTGACAAGGTGTAGGTTTGAGATTTGAATTTGTAGAAAACTAAAAAATGACTAATTCACCATGGATGGAGAATGAGTCCCACTTAAGGTGGCTGATAGAGTTAAATGCAGATTCTAGTACCTAGTAAGTAGAAATCAATTTACTTAAGGTGGCTGATAGAGTTAAATGTAGATTCTAGCACCCAGTAAGTAGAAATCAATTTATGGGCAGAAAACCCTGACCTAGGACTGATTCGCCCAAGGTGGTGAATGAGTCCTAGTCAGTGAAAAAGTCAAATTTTCTAGATTTCTAGAGTGATTTCCAATCTTCATCAGCCTCCCAAGTGCACACATCATCAATTACAACTTTCTGTTTGATTCTATTTGCATTTTTGTTCATTTCTTTAGGTCTTTTGCAAACATGACTGTGTTTTCAAACATTGCATATTTCATTAGTTTTGCATTAATAATCAATGAATCTCATCACTTAGCTGCATTTAGATCATTGCATTTAGTCTTAATTCCATCTTGCATATCTTATTTTGAGTGAAGAACCTCAATTTTAGGGTTCTATCTCTCTCCTTTTAGGTGAAAAACCTTAAGAGTGATAGAGAAGTACATAGAACACACCATAAAATTGATGGTTCACTAATGCCTCCATAATTTTTTTTTGAGCCAACTCTAGTTCATCACGATCAAAATAAAGAACCCCAATGTTGTTTAAAAATTGAATGGGTAACTCTTCTCTGCTCTTCATCAGAAGAGACTTTGGTGTCTTAAGAGAATCTAAGGCTGCGTCGGGGTCTAACGATATTAATAACTCACCCATCTTGATAAATGCATGGGAATCATGTGGATCTATGTGAGTTTCCTTAAAATTTCCAAATCCTTCTCTGCATGTCATTGCTAAGCATATATATGGCCTACAACTTTTAAGCTATCATAATTCTCAAGGTGGACCTCCAAAACCTTTTCAAAACTTGAGAGAAAACTCTTAAGATCTCCTAGCTTTAATTGAACCTATCCAAAAAATCTCATGGCCTCTGGATGTCCTTGACAAGTGGTGTCATAATCACATTTACTATGATAATATTGTGAAAGATAATAATATGAATAATATTTCATGGAGGGTGGTTAGTTGAAACAAGAGCTATCTCAGTCAACTGTTCCACAAGAAAATGCTACCTTGTGAAGAAAAAATGGTTTGCTAAATGGTTCAATGCCATTGTACAATATATGTATAATTGAAAGGCTCTACACATCTTTTCCATTCCTGCATGAACACTACCTTTTTCAGTAACTGTGAGAATCCTAAAATTAAAAAGTGCACTAAACTGACCACAAAGATTTTTCCCCATTTCAAACAGCAAAATTGCCAAAAAAATGTGTTTAAAACCTACAAAAAAATGCAAATAAAATCACGCTAATTTTCATGCCAAAAAAAAACCATGAGACTATAGCTTGTTGCTTAGTATTATGCTTTGACAGATTTTTTCCAAGCATCCATAGATTTTTTGAAATCACCTGTTTTAGGCTCTTAGCCATAGTAGTAAGGCAGTGAACTATTTGATAAAATACTTTGGTAGACATGTATGAAAAATGTGGTAGCATAGAAAAAGAAATGAACTTTGGAAAAAATTCCTCAAAGAAATGTGGTCTCATGGTGATGGAATGCCATGATGAATTCCATGACAAGTGAATTTTTATGCATTATCATGACATTCCATCACCATGAGACCACATTTCTTTGAATCAATTTTTCAACTAGTTCGCTACCTTGTCTATGCTATTGCTTACTATTATGCTTTGATAGATTTTTTCCAAGCATCCTTAGCTTGTTCAAAAGCACTTGTTTTAGGACTTTAGCCATAGCAACAAGGCAGTGAACTATTTGATAAAATGCTTTGGTAGACATGTATGACAAATGTGGTAGCATAGACAAGGCGGTGAACTTTTTGAAAAAATGCCTCAAAGAAATGTGGTCTCATGGAATTCCATGACAAGAAAATGTGATTGACAACTGATCCTAGTTATTAGTTATGCAATTTCAAGTAATTACATAATTGTTTAGGTTGACTTTGTAAAAACTATATTGTAATTGAAATTGTCATCTATCAACATCTAGTTATTAGTTATGCAATGTGAAGTAATGCTTTGAGTTTTAAAGATGTGCAATGCAATGTAATCGACAATTTGAATATAAACTACAAGAAACTATTTTTTACAATTCATTAGTTAAACTCTCTATTTTATTTTCTCTCTATAACTCTATTGCTATGGAAATTCCTTTGAATTAAAAAAAAATAGTTTTTGTCTCTTAGTCTACAATTTTTTGTTGCTATGTGTCAAACATTATAGATGGATCAGTGTCAAAGGTTGAAATACCATGCATTTGATGAGAGAATAGCCGATGAGAGTGACATGGACAAATATCCATTTCCATGTAATGATTTTCTTGGTGGAAAGGTGAAAAAAAGATGTTAGATTTATCGACATATGATAAGATATGGGCATAGTGGTATAAGCCCTTGGAATGCCAATTTTTATGAACATATGATAGAATGGAATATTGTGAGAGATGAAGAGGAAACAAACATAGATGAAGTGGCACCAAACATAGATGAAGAGGAAGCAATGTTTGATGAAGGGTTTGAAGTTGATAGAATGTTGAATGAGGGTCTAAATGATGATTGGGGAAATTTGATGGAGGATGCTTCAAAGCCTTTGTATGCTAATTGCAGGTTAAGTCGTTTGACAACAATCCATCAAATTCTTAACTTGCAAGTGGTGTTCTTTTGGAAAAATGAGAGTGTATATTAGTTATTGGCATTATTAAGTTCATTGTTACCACCTGACTCCACATTGCCAACAAAAATTAAGTCAATGTAGAAAGGAAATCACTAAGCTAGGATTAGGGTATGAAAACATCCACACATGTGTGAATTGTTGTGTATTATTATAGAAGAATCTTGCAAGTGAGAGTGAATGTCCGAAATGTCATGAAGTGAGGTATAGAGAAGGGTTGAAATCAACTATGGTTCCTAGAAAGGTTCTTCACCACTTTTCAATAATTCCATGATTACTTTGAATGTATAGGTGTAGAGACATTGCTAAACTTATGCAATGGCATGCCCAAAATAAGAGCATTGATGGAAAACAATGACATGTTCCTAATTGTAAGATGTGGATGGAATTTGATAACAAATGTCTTGATTTTTCTCAAGATCCTCATAATATAAGGTTGGTTTTAGCTCTATATGGGGTGAACCAATTCTTAGATCAAAGTACTAAATAGTCAACTTGGCTAGTGTTTTTAATAAATTATAACTTTCCTCCATGGTTACCAACTAAACCATTTTTCTTAATGTTATCATTGATTATACCAGCAAAGAAAAGTGTGACTTCAAATACAATTATTGATGCTTATCTAGAGCCATTGTATGATGAGATAATGGAATTATGGAAAGGAATTGAAGTAATTCAATCTTTAAGGGATGGTCATTCAATCAAATTCACTTTAAGAGCTTCCTTATTGTTTATGATTCATGATCTTCTTGCATATGGCACATTGTCTGGTCTCAGTGTTCATGGATACCATGGATGTATTTCTTGCAACTTTAACAATTTTTTGAGGCACTCAAGAATTTTGTGTAAGTGTATTTATAGTGGACATTGTGCTTACCTTAAAATGGATCATCCATATCATCAACAAAAAACATGGTTCAATGGTCAAGAAGAGAATCGTGAAGCACCATTTCTAATAACAGGTGATTGCATTGGTGAGAATGGACAAAAAAGAATGCCTTTTATTGAAAATGATGGTATTTCTAGTAGTAGATGAGCCATTGATTTTTTTATGTTCTAGGTGCTATGACTCTCTTACTTAATTAGGCTTTTTCACCTAAAGGAGATTGATAGAGCCCAAAAATCTAGGTGGTTCGCTCAAACTAATGCAAGTAAAATGAAAGTATGCATAAATGCAATGAACTAAATGCAAAAAACTAATAAAATGGATTGATTATTTATGAAAAACCTAAGAAATATGAAGTGTTTGAAAACATAGTGTGATATGTAGAAATGAGCTAGAAACACAAACAAATGAAAATATAACTTAATGAAACTGAATGGAGTGCACCTGGAGGCTGAATGCTAATGCTGGAAGGTTCTATAATGTTTTTAAAATTACTGTTGATGACCACTGGGAATCATTTTCCACAAATGGTGAATTAGTCCTGCTTCTGGTAAATTTTGTTGAAATAAGTTTCAAGGTGCCGGGAACTGAAAAACTCTGAAAACACTTTCTCTAGTCTGGTAGTGGGATTGATTCGCTATAGATGGAAGATTAGTCCACCTATAGAAATATTCATATCTAAAGTCAACTATGTGGGTCTATATTTGTACTTGTTTGCTTGTTGGGTTGATGGATTCAAATCTATAGAAAGTGGGTTGAATGATGTATCAGAGCTTGAATTAGGTCTTTTTTGACTTGAATAGCTTTGATGACTTGTTGACCACTTTTCAACACCTATCTCTTTGACAAATCTACTTACAAGATCTGTAAACACACATGCAAAGAGGGGAAAAATGGTTAAGGGTTAGAGTACAAGGGTTTTCCTTGGTCAAACCCCACTTTGGTAATCAAACCATTCATAAAGAAATGAAATAAGAAAGAATGATGAACAAATAACATGCAAATGTCATGAACTCACCAAACCCTTGTTGAAGTCTGAAGATATGTCAATGGCTACTCCAAGATGCTTAATAATTGCTTGATTGAATGATGAAAAATGCTTGAATGCTATGATGGATTGAACGAAAGGATGAATACTTGAATGAATGGATGAATGTGCCTTAAAATGGATAGAAAAACACTTATTTATACACACTTATGCCCTAATTTCCCAAAAATACATCACAGGCCAACCTTAGGTCTTAATAAATAAAAATCCAAAAGAAATTTGAAATTATTTTGAATTTTGTGCCAAGGTGGACTCATTCACCACCCATGGCGAATGGGTCCCACTCAAAGCATGCAAGTGGGTGTTGGGTATTAAGTTGCATTTAATGATATTTTCCAGGTTTACATTAAAAAATACACTTAATTAGGGCCTGTAAGTGCAAAACGGGGCCAAATAAAGCATAAGAAAGGTGTAATTAGGGGTGAAAAGCCTAGAAAAGCATGAAAGTTTGTTACAAGACTTTACAAAACTTTGAAATAAGACTTGGAAAGGGATAAAAAGGGAATATTTAGATGAATTATAATAAGAAGAGTCTAGAAAAGTGTAAAAATGTGTTACAACAATTCACAACACCTTTACAAGACATCATAAAATCTTAATAATTTAAATATTCAAGACCTAATGTCACATTACAACATTAAATCTAAGAAAAATAGGCCAAGAATCACAGGAAAAAGACCTAAATGACGATGACAATTTCCAAAGATACATTTTTCTATGGTACATTCAGCCCCCACTTTAGCGAGAGGATGAACTTGCTTCAAACTCACACTAAAGTAGACATGCATATCGAGAGGGATCCAAATGTACTTATGCTAGCAAGATGAGACAACAACGATCAAGAGGGATGATCAATTTTCTAGGATGAAGATCCCATGACAAAATAAACATAAGAACAAAGGAACACACATATGAAAGAGAAAAAGAAAAAGGAAGAAAAGGAAAAGTTGGATCAAGCTTCTATCGTTTGTCCAACTAGTTGTGGATGAAATCTAGGTTGTTTGTCTAAAAAGAAAATGGATACTCACTTTGGGGTGATGGAACTCATGGATTTCTACCGAGTGTGAGGCCCAAAAGGTGAGAAACATATGCTTGGTTGATATGTACTCACAAACACACAAGTGGCTATGGGGAAATTCATGCCTTAGAATGGGCTTCCTGCTCAACCATATCAAATTTATACATCCTGATAACTTTAATAAGGTGCCACAAAGGAAAAATGTTGGTTCAAGCTTCATGAGACAAGCACAACTTTGTATGCTTAGAACTCATGAACAAGCAGGATGGCACCACAGGCATGCAAGCTGCATTATGCAAGGTGGCCATATAAATGTAAAATATAAAATGTAAAAATGTAAAATGCAAAAGATGTTCAAAGGAGTCTTGTTTAGTTCATGCAAGGTCTATTACTTAGGGAACATTGTGTCTAATGTCTTCAAGAGAGGACCAATAAAAGAATATAAAATTCACAACTTAGGGGATGTAGTGCATCACATTAGGCCACTAAGAGGAATGTAATATGCTAAGATAGATCACACTTATGAAGGAAATCACACTCAATGTCATCCACAAAGTGACAAATGTATCATATAAAGTAACAAGGCTGCACTAAGAACTAGGATAAGGAAAAATGAAATATGAATAATGCCAATGTATGCCCCCACTTTAAAGGGATTGCTAGACACTGTTCTATGAGCAATTACTTTAAAGTAGCAAATGAAAATGCATAAAGAAACAAGACATGAGAGCCAACTTGAAAAGCCGTTATGCCAAGTCATATGTTTTTAAGTAAGGCCGTGTCATGTGAGAGACACATAAAAAGAAAAGGAGAGAGGGTTTCCCCCAAGAAGGAAAACACCAAACACATAAGGGATCTATGGATTTGGGGTTGATATGTTTGTTGCTACAATGTTTTGATTAAAGAGCTCAAAACTGTCATCATTCCATGAATACATAAAATTGGAAGGACACAAAAAGAGTGAAAACAAAAGAAAAAGAACCATTTGGGTCAACATGCAAGAGACATAGGGTGTCTTAATGCTATGCATTGTCCCCAAAAGTAAAACACAAATCAAAAGAGAAGAAAGATGAAATGAAAAATAAATAATTTTGGGTCAATATGAAGGATAAATTTCGGTCTCAATGCCTTGCATCATCCCCAAAAGGAAAATTAAAAAAAATGAAAAAAAAGTGAAAGAGATGTACGACATATAGAAGAATGAAGGTACAAATAGAATAATTTACACAAAGAGGGTGAGAACTTTAAACACACATTACAAGGGATCACATTACACACATGCAATCAAAGAAAAGGAAAAGAAAAAGGAAAATGTAAAAAGGATAGTAATGAAAATGTAAGTTACATATCAAACAAGTCATCCATCTCCAATCTCAATTAATATAATCAGGAGGGTAAACAACATGGCTAAGGGACAAGGACAAATTCATTACTAGGACAAGGCTAACAATTGCTTGTCCCCACTGAGTGCAAGGAAAGAGCGAACTAGGATAGGTGATGGGAAAGGACATGTAATAGTGAGCATGGAAGATTCTACAAATATTGTATGTGAAGGGATGGGAAGGTTGGAATATGGGAGTATGGGATAGCAGTCAGTATTAGTGAAGTGATACTTGCTTAGTATGTCCTTCAATGTCTAACATTCATCACCACAATGTCCAAGAACACGATGGTATTTACAATATGGTACATTGGAATATTTAGGACGAATGACTAACCTATTCAAAGGTGGTAATAGTATAAGACCTCTGTTTAAAAGAATTTGCAGTTTCCTTTCACATTTAGGTGGTGGATGGAGAGGAAACTTTAGTTTTTTCAGCTTGTAAGGTCATTTCCCTTTACTAGATTCACCCTTTTCATAAATGGAAGGGGGAGGAGGACCCATGGGGATCCTTATAGCCATAGTATTGTTATTAGTCAAAGGTTTCTCATGAGGAAGAAGAATGTTCAAATTAGGGGGATCTTGATAGCCTCACCCTTGTGTGTTTTCCTTAGTTGTTACTTGTTCAAAAAATTGCTGTATTGCATGTTCAGTTGTTGTGTCACATCCTTGCTTTTTCAAAATAGTAAAACCTTTTCCATAGGTTTCTTCAAGGTTGATTGGTGTGTTGGTAACTTTGTGATCATAGAATGGTTGAGGAGTGGCTTGGTTAGAGGAACTAGGTCCACGTATTGGAGGGAACTTAGGTCCTCTATTTTTCTTAGGATGTAGGTATCCAAATGTATCAAGAGGTGAGACGGTTGGAAGGTCTTGGTGTTTCATGGATGGATAAAAGGCTGCATTGGCTTCAAGGTTGTCAAGGAATTCATTTAAGAAATTATTCATGCTAGCATCATCTTCTCCAATGATGTCAACATAATGAGGAGGATAGTCATGTGGAGTTGAAGGAGCATGAGGAAGCTGAAGGTCATTAGGATCACATCTAAAGGCACAGTTTGACATGTCAACTAAGGATTTTAAATACATCCAAAACTTATTAAAGCAAAAGGCCATGATGTAATTGAATGAAAGTAAACAAATGCAAGAAATTGAATAGAACAATGAATCTGAAAACAATGATAGAGATGCAGTTACAAAAAATAGAAATGTAGAAAATGCTGTGAAAATAACAAAAAAAATTGTGCAAAAAGTGCAATTGGATTGATTTTCCCAAGGTGGTGAATGAGTCCATGGGTGAATTTTTTAGCAATTTTTCAAAAAACTTAAAATGAATTATATGCTTTTCAGATGCACAACTAGGATGTAGATGAAAATTTTTAGTATTTTTGATGTTTTGAAGTGCAAAAATGAAATCTATATGAGATATTCACTAATGCAATTTTGAAAACCCTAGTATGCAAAACAATGCAAAAGATAATGCAATGAGTCCTAGGAGGTAAATGTAGATGTAAATCAGAAAGATAATGTTCAAAATGCAGGTTCACCAAAATGGACCATTGATTTTTGTATGTTCTAGGTGCTATGACTCTCTTGCTCAATTAAGATTTTTCACCTAAAGGAGAGAGATAGACCCTAAAAATCTAGGTGGTTCACTCAAAATAATGCAAGTGTAATGAAAATATGCCTAAATTTAATGACCTAAACGCAAAAAAATGATAAAATGGATTAATTATTTATGCAAAACCTAAGAAATATGAAGTGTTTGAAAACACAGTGTGATATACAGATATGAGCTAGAAAAACAAACAAATGAAAACATAACTTAATGAAACTGAATGGAGTGCACCTAGAGGTAGAATGCTTATGATGGAAGGTTCTAGAATATTTCAAAAATTACTGTTGATGATCATTGGGACTCATTCGCCACAAATGGTGAATTATTCATGCTTCTGGTAAATTCTGCTGAAACAGGTTTTGGGGTGCTAGGAACTGAAAACCTTAGAAAAAAATTTCTCTAGCTTGGAAGTGGGACTGATTCACCATAAATGGAAAATTAGTCCACCTACAAAAATCTTCAAATTCTGAAGTCAACTCTGTGGGTCTAGATCTGTACTTGTTTGCTTGTTGGGTTGACGAATTCAAATCTGCAGAAAGTGGGCTGAATGATGTCTCCAAGATTGAATTAGATATTTGTTGACTTGAATAGATTTGATGAATTTTTGACCACTTTTCAACACCTATCTCTTTGAAAAATATTCCTATAAGACCTACAGACACATGCAAAGAGGGGAAAAATGGTTAAAGGTTAGAGTATAGGGGTGTGCCTTGGTCAAACTCCACTTTGGTAATCATGCCCTTGATAAATAAATGAATGATGAAAAAATAATATGTAAATGTCATGAAATCACCAAACCCTTGTTGTTGAAGTCTAAAGATATGTCAATGGCTACTCCAAGATGCTTGATTTAATGATGAAAAATGCTTGAATGCTATGATGGATTGAATGCAAGGATGAATAGTTGAATGAATGGATGAATGAGCCTTAAAATAGATAAAAAATGCTTATTTATACACACTTATGCCTTAATTTCCTAAAAATACAACATTAGAGGCCAACCTTAGGTCTTAATGAATAAAAACCTGAAAGAAATTTGAAATTATTTTGAATTTTGTACCAAGAGGGACTCATTCGCCACCAATGGAAAATGGGTCCCTCTCAAGGCATGCAAGTGGGTGTCAGATATTAAGTTGCATTTAATTATATTTTTTGGGTTTACATTAAAAAATACACTTAATTAAGGCATGTAAGTGCATAAAGGGGCTAAATAAAGCATAAGAAAGGTGTGATTAGGGGTGAAAAGCCTAGAAAAGCGTGAAAGTTTGTTACAAGACCTTACAACACTTTAAAATAAGACTTGGCAAGGGATAAAAAAGGAATATTTAGATGAATTATAATAAGAAGAGTCTAGAAGAGTGTAGAAATGTGTTACAACAATTCACAACATCTTTACAAGACATCATAAAATTATAATAATTTAAATATTCAAGACCTAATGTCACATTACAATATTAAATCTAAGCAAAATAGGTCAAGCATCATAGGAAAAAGACCTAAATGACCACGAAAATGTCCAAGGATCCATTTTTCTATGGTATAGTAGATATGATCCATGTAATGAAAGCGATGTAAAAAGGTTGTGCATATTCTATAAGTTTCCATACTTTAAGGATATAGCCATTAGGAATACTATTGACTTTATGCATATTGAGAAAAATATAGCCTATGCTATTATAGAAACTCTTTTTGGTGATTTTGATACTATTTCATGATGTGAAGACTTTCAACAACTAAAGGTTCATCAAAATATTTGGGTTGAAAAATATGATGATGAAAAATATACAAAACCTGGTGCTCCTTATGTTTGGACAAAGGAACAATGTGCAAAATTCTTATATTTGATGTATTAGACTCACTTTCCAACTGGATATGTAAGTAGTAGTATTAGAAGCCAAACTAACATTAATGGCTTAAGAGGCCTCAAGACCCATGACTATCATGACATAATGGAGAATATTTTACCTATTATGGTAAATATATTAAGTTTTGAAAAGGGGCCAAGATTGGTAGTTATAAGGTTGGTACTAATATTAAAGAGAATGAGTTTACATGTATTAGATCCTTCGAACTTTGATAGTTTGAGGTAGGAGGTTGTTGAAGTCCTTTGTCTATTGGAATGAGAATTTCCACCAACAATATTTAACATTTATATGCATCTTTGGATACATCTACAATATGAACTAAAGCATTGTGGCCCGGTAAGAACAAGATGGATGTATCCTATAGAATAATATAGGAAGTTTTTTAAAAAAATGTTCGTACTAGGGAAAAACTAGAAGGAAACATGTCTAAGGGATATTCAATACAAGAGGCCATAGGATTTTGCACAGAATATATGAAGGATTTTAAAAATGTCAATCAGTGTATGGGATGATGATGAAGAAGACACAGTTGTAGGTGAAGTATTAGAAGGAAATGGATGTCGCTTCAAGCTATCACATCAAGAAAGAAGTGTGATACATGCCCATATTCTTTAAAACACATCTTCGTTCGATAAGTTGTGCAAGTAAAAAAAATTTACACAATAATCTATTTACTCAATTGCATTTACACATTTATATTATCAATCTTACTATTTGCACGTTAATATTTTATGTAGAAAATATGAAGTAGACAATCAAGCTTGGATGCAACATTGACCTCAAAGGAACATACATCATGCTGATTTGATTAGAGGTGGTTCTTTTCCAAAATTTGAAGAATGGATTGCTAATGTAGTCAATGATGCAAAAGAAGAAGGTCAAGATATAACAATGGAGGAAAGTGATCTTTCACAATCTCCACATCTATGGGCTACACGGTTCAATGGAATGTGGGCCTATGGTAGTCATTTAAGAGTGGAAGAAAAAAGACAAAGGAAAGATAAATTGTGATTGTATTGTTAGTGTTGAATTTCTTCACAAAACTAAGAAGAAATTTTATGTTGGATTCATCCAACAAATTATTCTAGTGGAATATGGTGAAAATAGTCTTATATTATTAAAATGTATGTGGATTCAACTATCTATAATACAATTTGATGAGTATATATTTGTACGTGTAAATAGAAGAAATTTTTTATCAGAGACGAATAAGCCATATGTTTCCCCTCTTCAAATTAACCAATCATTTCTAATTGATGATGTAAGAAGCTCAGGATGGTCGTATGTCATTAAAATAGAGTCTCATTCAAAACAAAAATTCATGGAAGTTGTTGATATAATGCCTAATGGGCAATATGTTAATTTACAAGAAAAATTCGAATAAGTGGATGAAGATGATAATGGAGTGTTTGAAGAAGAACTTTTGATTAACAATGAAGAGATTGGGAGAAATAATGCATTAAATGTCATAGATGAAGGTGAGGAATAAAATCAAGCAAATGCAGACATGAATGATCAGGATTCTAATCTTACTCGAAATGCAGATGATTATGATGATATTTGTCACCTTAAGAGGTTAGCTTATCACCTAAACTTTGGTTATATGTATGGTGTAATTTATTATTGAATGTAATAAATATTTGAGTATAGGTATGCTTATTCATTGTTGCTTTATTGATACATTTCTGAATGCAATCATCATTATTTTGCTGGTACATTGTATACAAAACCTAAGATGTTCACTGCTGATTTGAATGCATTTAAAGTTAGGTTCAACCATTCTTCTTAGTTTTCTTACTTTGGTTGAAAATTTGAAATCAATTTTGTTTAGTTAGAATATAATTTCTTGTATGTCCTATACGTTTTCTATATGCAAACAAATAATCTACATCTATGATTTAATAATACATATAGATATCTTAACATTAAGTGAACTAAGCCTCCCCATTACAAATAAAGAAATGATCTCTTAGTTCTGATTGAAAGTGAAAACTAAAACTAAGAGACTACAAAATTAGAAAAGTATTCAATCTTTTCAATAAAATGATATCTAAAATACTACATTCATAATAAAATCCAATACCCCACTACCACAATAGTCAATAGAGGTATGTGCAGGATGGAAGGACATATAGGTTAGTGTACAAATGATTTCTGCAATACTGTGACAACCAAATATGAATACCATGGGGTGGCGGTGAGAACACGTTAACAACTAAAGTAAACCACAGTCCCACAAGGGATAAACATTGACACTGTGGTATGGCGGTGAACAATCACTCAACTGCTAGAATTAACTCACTGTCCCGTGGGAATCCATAGGGGTGTGCGAGGGGTGGCGGTACTACTACCACTGCTTTGCAGTGGTCTTCATATGACAAAGTGGTATGGCTATGAACAATTTCACTCAACCACTAGAATTAACTCACTATTTTGTGGGAGTCTAATGGGATGTGTGTGGGGTAGAGGTACTGTTATTGCTACCTAGCAATAGTCTTGATATGACATTTTGGTATGGTGGTGAACAATCACTCTACCACTAGAATTAACTTGCCGTCCTGCAGGAGTCAAAAGGGTTGTGCATGGGGTGGTGGTATTGCTAGAGCTACCCCACAATGGTCTTTAAATAACAGAGTAGTACTGTGGTACAAGTTGTAAAGCATTAAATGATTACACCGTTCAATTTACCAAGATCAATGACATGTATTCAAACTCAAAATATGGGTAGATTTTAAAATATTTTGCACAAATTGACATTAATAGTGAGATGATTGAGCTCAGTAGCAAATATTACTTGGGACTCAATGACATTTTGGCAATCATTCACAAAGCTCAGCATACCAAAGGAAAGGGAGTTCAAGTGGGAAAACTCTGCAGCTATTATTTACCGGGTAAGTTCATAGAAACCCTTTGTAGCAAATGTATAAGAACTGAATTTGCTTCTACAAGTAGATAGGTCTAAAAAATCAAGTAGGAGTAAATTCTTCATCATGCCACCCAAAAGAAGTCAACTTGCGAGTAAAAAGGAAGAGTCCATATTTTCTAAATCAAAGAAGAGGTCCTTACAAAAATCCATTTGAGATGTGTTTCCTAATTCTGTAGACAAAGGATCCAAAAAGGTGTTTAAAGATACAACCCATGGATGTAGGGACCCAATTATCCCTATTTCAGGGTGGGATTTGTTTTGGTACTTCTATGAAAAAATGGTTGAGAAGAATCTAGTTTTGAATCCTTGGACCTTAGATTTGGCCAAATTGATAGTCCCAAATGTCTTCCTAGATGTTGAGTTTATTAAAGTATTGGCACAATGTTATCACCTGACTACCAGGACTACAAAAATGCTAGATAGTTCACCATTAGTGGTGTTGACTAAAGAAGCAATTATAGATTGTTTTATTTTAAACAAGCAAGCTATCACTAAGATCGACTTGGACAGAAGTGAGGAGGATTATAGGAGATTGAGAAAAACCTATAGGAGTAATGAGCTTCCTTTACACATGAAAACGGGTGTAAATAATAGGATGATACCTATATCACCCTCCCAAAATGAGCCATTTTCCATAGAAGACTTCCAAGTATATTTCAAAAGAACTTATTTTTCTTTGTGCCAAGTGCTTGGAATAGATGCTGAAGAGAGGATGCCAACATATCTCATGATGGTGGAAATGAGGATACAAAATCATGAAGTCAACATTGAGTATGACTTTGCTACTAAAATTAAGAAAGGGATCCATGAGGGATTTTTGCACGTAAGAGAGAACTTAGCTCCCATCACTTTCAGGAAATACTCTTTGCTATGACATTTAATATTGTACCAAAAGAAAAATAGATGGACTAAAAGAATGTTTTTGGGAATGACTGATGATGAAGGGAATAGGTTGCCTGTACAAAAATGGTGATACATATGGGATAGAAGATGTAAAAATAGTGATTATGTAATATTTAATGATGATTTTGTAGTAAAATTCATGGCCGCTCTTGGTCATATTTCACCAAGATTTCCTAATAAAATCATGCAAGTATTAAGACCTTTAGCATTGAAGCAAGAGTAGGGACACACTCACAATTTCGGTGACTGGTTCTTCTTAGCATACCAAATAGTAATAAGGATCTATAGGTGTCCTCAAGCCCCACATGTTTTACCTAAATTTGTTTCTATTTGAATTACATTTTTAGAATTTATGTGGAAAATTTGATGAAAATACAGAAAAAGGGGACATTCCTCCCCAACCTAACTAAATGTGAGGGGCTATCTGTAGGGTTTGACACTCTTGAAGAACTGCAAAAAATATTTGAAGATGCAGTATTCATTGAAGTCATGAGGAGAAAGGGTCTTTGATCCTGAAGGGAATATTAATTTTATAAAGAAGATACTTCTCACTAAAGTTGGGATTGCTTATGTAATGGATTACAAAGATGTAATAAGAAATTGCTTTACACCTCACAAAGTTTTTTAGAGGAAGAGGAAGTGGGAAATAATAAAGAGGCTTGAGGAGGAGAAGAAGAAAAGGGACAATAGATTCCAAGGATTCTATGTTGAAGAAAAGTATCATATCAGAAGGATGAATGTAATAATTGACAACTTTGGAAGATTATATGTTGAATCAAAAAAGAAACCTGAGGGTCAGTCTTTGAAACTCTCCAAGTTGCCCATCAAACCAAGTGGTATTGTAATCACAAAGCCCCTACTAGACATTGCCACAATACAATTAGAAGCATCCCCTAAGCAACCAAGTCCTAAAAGGAAGAAGACACATGGAGTGGCCCCTTAGTGGCATATGACATAAGTGAAGGAGTAGGAGATACTGGAGAGGTATCTAATGTATTTTTAAATTTTAAAGATGATGAATTTGATCAGCCAACACCTAAGCTTGCAACTGGTGCTCAAAAACTAGAAGAAAGAGTGGATGTACATGGGAATAATGATCAAGAATTGAATGATGATGAAAGGGTGATTGCTTCCCTTAGATTTATTGAAGATGATGAATTTATTCAAACTCTTGAATTTAAGGATTTTTGGTTTAAGATGAAAATGAAAGAATTTGAGGAGAGACTCCAAATTAATAAGATGGGACCTGAGGAGTCATAGCATGACCAGATTGTTTCCCAAACTCTTGAAGAACTCAGGATTAATGAAATTACTATTAGCCCCCAAGAGGCAAGAGAATTGGTTTTAGAAAGAAATATACTAATTATTCCTAGGATGGAGTTAAAAAACATATTCTTACTAGATCAAGTAAGAAGCCAAGAAGATCCCATATTGGTTTCTAAATTCAATTCAGACGAGGGAATGAGTGGCACATGTTACAATCCAAGACTTGAAACCCTAGCCTTTTGGACCAAGAAAAAAAGAACATAAAAACCAAGATTGCTTGATGTTGTAAAAGAATTGAGAGGGACTGGCATGGTAAAGACACTTCAAGACACATCAGGATTGGATGAAACTACTATGAAAATGCACTCAACAATGTTTAGTAGGGATGTAGTTAAAGCTATGGAGCTTAGATTGGTAGAATATGAGAAAGCACAAATTGATCTAAATGATGAAGTGAATAGGTTATTCATAGAAAATGTGAAATTGAAACAATAGTTGAAGGGAGCAGGTCCTTCCCAAAGCAAAAAATTAATAGTATACTAGCCCCCTGCCATCCAGACTGATATAGGTGAAATCACTATTGAACAAGTTAATGTGCTAAAAAAAGAAATTGAGAAGTTGAAAAAGAGTAATGAAGAAAAGGAAAGAGAAAAGAGAGAAACCCTCAGGGTATTGCAACGAATCTTTGAGTATAGGGTTAAAGTAATTATGGACAAATTGGAAAATGTGTATGAATGTCATGTCTCCTTGTCACAAGCAATTGATAAAATAAAGGTCCATGTACCTATATGGGACCCCTTATTCAAGAAATGGAAGCTTGTACATCACACCTTAACGATTTTGTGCAGAATTTTACAAAGGAGTGTTGAGGCCCCTGCAACTTTAAAGCCTATTGAGAAAATGGTCCAAATGGTCATAGATTAATTTCAATACATGTCTGTAGAAGAGAAAAAGATCAAGGCAACAATGGATTCATTTCACATGGAAAAGTAGTGGTTCATTCCTAAGATACTAAGGGATGATGATCAACTAAAAGGCTCCAAGTATTGGAAAAATGAGTTAAGAAAAATTGTTCCCAACTGCCTCACTAATATATAGAAGGATGATGACAAATTTTCACTGCCTCAATTTAACCTTGGATGGAATAATTGCACTAGATGCTGGGTACTCAAAATTCATCATGAATACCAAAGGGTTATTAGATAGTACATGGAAGAGTCACTTGGCCAACACACAAAAATTCTAAGAGTACAAATGGAATCATGATTACATTGTGTACCAATGGGAGGAGACATATCTAGCTCCCCCAAAAGAATAGGACTTGTCGTGAAGTACCAATCCTTGCAGATACTATCATGGAGAGAGGACCTTTCCAGATCTAAATGATCACGGGTACCTTATGATGAGCAATAGACTTCTGTATCTTTCGAGTGTTATGGAATTCAACATCTAATAAATTCTCTTCACTTTTCATCTTTCATTGCTTTTAAAGTTTTATGTAATCCTATGTAAACAACGATAATTAAGACTTTTTGATTTATGGTAAAAGTGGGTAACTAAGAAGACACTTTTTGACATGTCAGTCAGGACAAAATTTTGAAACGTATTATAAAATATTTTTGAAGATTAATAGAATGAAGTTATAATTGGTGGTCAAATTCTCGTCTCAATTGTTTGTTCAAGTGAATTAATGAATGTTATCTTGCTATCTCCAGTTTGATATTTCCTTGTTATATAAATCAATATATCAAGGGTATATTTGGTTTATCAAAACACATTTTTTGTCAAACAATTCATTTTGTACTACATTTTGGTGTCAAATATTTGGTAGTTATGGTTAGTTTCATCACATTCAAATTCTGAATTCTGGGAAATTATATACAGTAAATAGATTGATGGTTGTTTGGATAGTGAAATTAGCTCTCTTATAAATTAATTGAAATATCTTGTCTTGAAATATCTTGTATTGAAATATCTATAAGGATTATTTTAATTAAAGAGGATTTTGTGGGTATTTTTCTAACAATGATTTTACAGTGAAGCTAGGTTGCTATTTTCATTCAAGATACAAGTCATGATCAAAGTCAAGCACATTTCAAGAAGATGGTACTCTACTTCAAACCCTCAACCTCACTTAGTTTAGTCTACTTACACGGGGATATTAAGGAAGTTGCTAAATAATTAATATATATCATTTTTTGTTTGTGAAGGAGAATCCTATGAGATCCAATATGGCAGTGGATCAATATCTAGTTTCTTTTTTGCTAATACTGAATGAGTTTAGGGCACTGTAGCAACCAAGATGTTATACTTCAGAACATCAAACTTTATAGTTATGGTGGCTGATATAGATCCTCCTACTATTCTTGATCCTTTGATTTCATTGGCCAAAGATAAGGTATTTATTTTTTCTCTCTCCTTGTACCATTTTGAATTTTGACATTATTGAAAACTTTTAAGATGTTAGATGGGAATTGCAACATTTTAGGTTAAATCCATTTGCCATGCAATACCTAAATCATTCCTTAATTTGTGAGTCTTTCCTTCAATCACCTTTGATATGTTTCAACCATTCATTGGAAATCTTTACATCATGTAGATGTTGCAAAGGTTGATTGAAGGGATCAAAACCAATAAAATTAATACAGTTTGATTCTTATTATATAGGGAAATAATCACATGGGTATAATGGTGGGATTGAAACTAATGAAATGATGTTTGACATAGTACAAAACTGTTTTAACTGTGATGTTTTCCCATGATCAAATCCCTTGACTTGATACCCTTTTTTCTAATTTTTATGAATTGTAAGAGAATAAACCTAATTAACTTGCACAAGAACATTAAATTTTTGGACTTACACTGATGATGAGTTTTGAATCATTTGGTGATGCTTCTATGTATTTGTTCAAGTAGTTATTTTCTTGAAAGTTTAATGGATGCCTTAAGTTTTGTTAAAAATCATTAGTTTTAAAATTATCGTTGTAGAAAGTACCTTATGTCTTTGTGCCTTCAAAATTTGAATTGTGTGGTGGTTGTAAAGTGAAGGGGGAAGATGATGTCACAATTGGGAAACTTGTTGGGAAACATCAGGTTAGTAATTTTTGGAATTTATGTATAAATGGATTCTTTAATGGTGTAGGTCTTTACTATGAACCAAGGTTGTATTGTCCAAGTTTGATTGCATTCTTGGACTTGGTTTCTAGGAAATTTCCATGTCTAGTTAGTGTTGATATCCTTCATTCTATAATATGTCAACTTCATTCTATAATCTGATTGTATCACCTTTCTTAAATTTTGAACAAGGTTTTGAAATCAAGGGTTCAATATGCATATTTGAGGCCTATGTTGAACACTTTGTTTAAGGCATTTGTTGACAAGGCTATAGTTTTTTAACCGATTTATCTTTCTATTGTGTTTGGAATGTAAACTTGGTGAGACTAATACGAATTTTTATATTTTTAAAAGTTGTAATAAAAATTCATAATTAATTATTTAACTAAAAAAAATTACAAAAAAATATGGAGTCCTCTACTTATATATAAAATATTACAAAAATATTATCATTTTATTATGGTTAGGGTGGTGTCAAATTTAAGTACTGCATTGAAATTTCAAATTTTCACCAAATAGATTTTATTTTTTTTTAAATAAACCTAGTATTTTAGAAACTACATTCAATTTCTACAAATTCTATTCTTACATATTTTGAAATAATATAGATAACTTATTCAAATATTTATGTCAAGTTTCCTAACACCATTTTCTAATTTTTGCCACTTAGGTACATGATCCTACACATATAAAGAGACAACACATGAACCAAGGTTGACATTTTTATTGTCCAAGTTTGATTGCATTCTTGGACTTGGTTTCTAGGAAATTTCTATTGATAATGTTGTTCATGTCTAGTTAGTGTTGATATCCTTCATTCTATAATATGTCAACTTCATTCTATAATCTGATTGTATCACCTTTCTTAAATTTTGAACAAGGTTTTGAAATCAAGGGTTCAATATGCATATTTGAGGCCTATGTTGAACACTTTGTTTAAGGCATTTGTTGACAAGGCTATAGTTTTTTAACCGATTTATCTTTCTATTGTGTTTGGAATTTCTTTTGTAAACTTGCAATATACAATTTACTTTTATTCTTTCTGAATTGAGACTAATATTAATTGTGTTGGTTGCATTGGGGCACAACCTCATTCATCGAGGAAAAGGAAACACCATGTTGCTCATATTAGATGGCATGTTGCATATAAAAGAGGGAATATTCTAGCTGGGATATTGTTGATTGTGTTGAAGGTTGAGAGAGCTTCATAAATGGGACACGATCAACACTCTCCTTGGATTATACATGTTATAACTTGCTCCAAGAAGATTTCCCATGTTTTAGAAGTTTTAAGAGATGAAAGGGGAATGTGCTCACATTGAAGGGCTTCAAGCATGCATTTCCATCATTCTAGAAGTCTTTTGGAGAAGTTTCTTTCTTACAGTCATTTCTCTACAATATTATAACTCAGATTTTTAGTCTTGTGACTAAAAATAACAATTGTAATACTCAATTTGTAAGATGGAACTAGAACACCTTTCTTTTATTAATAAAGTTCACTGATTTTTCCTTCTCAATGGATGTCTTATTATGTGCAATTGACGATTGATGTGTATTTCTATGTTTTATGCTTAGATCCTCAAATATAAGTCAAATAAAATGACTAAATATACTACTAATTGACATCAAATAATAATTAAATTGACTAAATATACGACCAATTGACATAAATAAGTGAATAGTGAAAAATATGACTAATATATGACTAGTGAAATCAGTGAATAAAAATGACTAAATATTCTACCAAATTGATCAAAATGACGATTAAAATTAATGACTAAATATATCAATAAATAAAAAAATGACTAAATAAGTGACTAGATTATAGCATCAATAACTAAATCAACAACTAAATAAGTGAGCAATTAAATATATCAGTGAATAAAAAATGACTGAATAAGTGACTCGATTACAACAATCAATGACTAAATCAACGATTAAATATAACAGTGGAAAAAAGGTGACTAAATAAGTGACCAGATCACAACAATACATGATTAAATCAACAACTAATAATACCAAATAGATCAATCAAAACAACTAATAAATGACTAAAAATTATTTAGTCATTAATTTGGTTGTGTTATATATGACTGGAAATAAACTACTAGTGGTCATGTGACCAACTATAGTCATTTATACGTAGTTTTTAGCATATTTTTCAGTAGTTTATTGTTGTTTTTGTATTAGTGTACTGGCGAGGTGACAATGACGCTAGAGGATGTATGGCAGATTTTGTGGTTACTGATACATGGTGAGTGCACTATCTATGATACTGATGCTGACTATGATGATTTTCATGAGGTGCTTGACCAGGAGGATATTATCTTGGTCAACTCCCAGATTGACCTCGAGATGTACAGAGGCTAGGTGTCAACATTTAGACTAATTATTACAAGAGTTATCTCAGGTTTGGTAGCTCTATATTGACAAAGTTGAGGATTCAGTCTAGGATGGGGTCTGGTTTGGGACAAGATGCTATTCCAAAGGACCCAATATGCATGAGGGCCAATGATGTTGGCCTCCCTAGACCATGATATGCATGACTTTGTATACTAAAGTGGCAGGGGTATTGGAATAGGGGCCACTCTTCTCCACATTTTGGCCTAGGAGCACATCATTGTTCTTCGACCTATTGTTCAGATGGTAGATATGAGCTAGATGATCCAATTGTTTGGAGATATAGGGGTGCCATCACTTTGTAACACACACGGTAGCTTGGAATTCCATACTGGCATCGAGTTATTGATGATATGATAGTATTCAGATGGTGGCCATGGCTTTAGATGTCAACCTAGTATGATGATGTGCAATATTTTTTTTGATCGACCCGATAAATGTAGGGTTGAGAGCACACCATTATTGAGAGGTACTTGTCTGATATGGTTGCCAGACAGTTTGGCAAGAGGCAAGATATGCTTGATGATTAGTATACTAACATCTTTGCCACGTCAGCTTGAGAGATAGCATAGGGACACATGATCCCAACCCATAAGGTTTTTGAGGGCTTTTGATAGTTGGTTGCTAGGCCATGGGCCTATGATCATAGATAGGTGGATGCATGAACAATGCTTGCATATGATGCATGGTTCGTACCCCCTTGTCAATTTATAGATCCACTAGGTGTACCTCCAAAAGGGAGGTCAATAGGGAGGGGTGTAGGTAGAGGTAGAGGACAACCAAATGACAGATAGGGCAGAGGGCAAGGTAGAGGTCCAGATGGCAAGGGAGGAGAACATGATGGCTAGGATGGCCAACATCATGATGGATAGGTCCTGGGTGCACCACCATTGTACTAATAGCCTCCTTAGTAGCCATAGATATAGAAATAGCCACTGCTAGGGCGAGATCCCCATGATGCTTAGATTCAACAGTTACAATAGCAGTTGCAGGTGGTGATGGGTGAGAGAGATCAGGTTCGTCAATAGATTTTGGTCATCATTGTTGAGAGAGACTAGACCAGGCAGCAGGTATAGGCACTGACAGTCAAGAGGGACCAAGAGTGACATGTTAGGTAGACTACCAATATGTAGTTAGCGTAGGAGGTCAGGTGACATCAGGACTTAGAGACCATGATCACTGCAGCTGAGGGATGGACAATGTCTGCCTGTTTGTACAAAGTGGTTGTTACCAAGGCTGCGTATTATCACATGCACTACCATCAGGATGTACCTAAGGTGGTTAAGTAGCCAGGTTACTCACAAAGGAGAGGGGCACATCCCCAGGCTGAGGATCATCCAAAGAGACAGCCTCGTGAGGGGAGTATTATTGACAGTTAGCTTGCTTGTACAAACACTTTTTTGATTATTTCCTGATTCTTTATACAGATATACATTCATGGGCTCCTTTTTGATAGCCTTGTGGATATTGTACTTTTGATCAATACACATACACTAACTCAGATATTGTATTATGACAATCACCCTTTTTTATATATATATATGATACAAATTCAATATGATGTGATGTGTTCATTTTATTTTATGCTTATGAATGTATGGACGCATTTCAATATTTATGCATTTCAATTTTACTATTTTCATAAGGTCACTAGGCTATGCATGCTCACTATCTCTCATGGAATCTTGACCCTTTAACATCAAATTCTATGTCATTTTTGTCTTCTCTTCACTATCATTAACTCTTGTACATTTTCTTATATAACATATTATTGACTCAAATCCTCTATCTAAAACAACCATCTTCATGACTTATGTTGATTATTAACTAGCCCTTTCATAGACTATTCAAAATCCATACTACTATCTTATTATATTTTTCTTTTGGTTGGGCTATCTCTTATGCCATTAGTGGTGTTTTCTTCATTTGACTACTCCTCAGGTTAGGATAAACTTTCTATATTATCCCTTGGTAAATGATAGATATATGGTACTTCCTAATTGTAGATTATTCCTTGATGAAATTATAGTCTTTTTTAGGTTTTGATATAATGGCTATTCATTGTCTTTGTATAGGACAATGTCTTTTGTAGCAATAAATAGCACTATATTATGATTTGGAGAAATTTTTACCCATGAGGTTTAGTTGAGGGAAGGGAAACATTATAAACCTCAATCACTACTCATATTATTAGAATAACATTATTACCCATATCTTATCTCAAAACACTCTTTCCATAGATTAACAACCCATTCACCACTACTATTCTGATGGTAAGGGATTCAATGAAGTTTGGGAGAACTTAAAGAAACCTTTATAAATTCTTGGTAGATTTAACACTTGATAGGCTTCTCATTCATGATTCAAACTTAGGGAGTGTAAAAAGCTTAGCAGATTGAAAGATATCACCAACGATTCCCTAAAATACCTAATACCTCTCATAGACATTTCATCCTAGAAAAAAATGACAAGGTAAGTATACATTGGTAAAACTTGCTAAAGAACTTGTATAATATCAATATCATTACAAGGCCTATGAAGGTGTTTTAAAAACAAAATATACAAAATTTTTGGTACACAATGTATCATAAAATTCATAGAATTATATAGTGTCCCTTATTTGCAATCATTATCTATTTTTGCTCGTATTTTCCTAAATTACTCAAGCATCTCTTCAAGATCAAACATTAAATAAAAGAGGTCCTACAACCTCATTTATATTTCTTGAAAAACTTTGAAACATATAAATCTCAAGTAATACATGCATACCTAGTAATTTGTGACAACAAACACATAAGTATGTGATGTGGATAAAGCTTTAAATGAACCCTGAGAACCTTGTTTGTGTAGCATCATAAATTGTTACCCTTGATAATTTCACATTGTGTGTGGATCCCTCCTAAGTTCTTGTACCCAATTATGATTATTTATTACTTGTTTAATTTTCATTTCTAGGAAAGTGAATTAAATCTAAGAAATAAAATAAAATATTTATTTAAAAAATATATAAAATCAAAATAGGATTGGAATAGAGTACCCCAACACCCTTGTAGCCCCTAATCAATCCCTCAATTTAATATGTTATTGTCATATTATCATAATGGTTAGTTCAAAATATGTTGAAACTCATATATAAATAAGGTTTCCATCTCATTTGAATATTAGGACATTCTATTATGAACTATGAGCAATTATTATGTGATACATGCAATATCTTCTCTACATGCTAGTTACAATAATCTATTGTTTCATAAGGACTATGCTCTTGTAGGTATTCAAGGAAATTCAATCATCCATCATCAACTCTTTGTCATAACTTATGATGTGACATAGCCTTGATAGGGGCTTAATGTCTAAGGTAACATTATCAATTTTCATTTATTTATTATAATCATTTGTTTTTACTTTGCCTCTACTCGACCTAGGGAAAACAAAGTGATGTTCTCAAAATGGTAAAGAATATAAAAAATTTCACTTAAGATGGGGTTGAAAACTATATTTTATACCTAATTTGTAACTTACAAACCAATTATTGTGCCCAATTTACATCTTGCAATTTAGACAAATACCTTAAAATTTAAAAAATTCAAAGAAAACTTAAGTATACCAAAATTTTCCCTACTCTTATTTCTACTCATAAAAAGTATAGTGATTTAGGAGCACCCAGGAGTAATTGTAATCCTACATCACCCAAAAAAATAATGAATTTGATTTGTTTGTTTTCATTTTGTTTTGCTTTTGGTTGTGTTTGGTGCAGGAGCACCCTCAAGACCTGATGTCTATAGGAGAAAATTTTTGTGTTTTTTTGTGTTTTTCAATGTTAATAAGGTCATTTTAGGCCAACATAAGTCATTTAGAGTCATTGATGAAGGTTTGGTGTCATTTAGTTGAAAAATGAAACATTGTCAAAAGTTGTCAAATGTTGTCATAACAACTTTTCTTGTCAAATGACAACTTTTTAAAATTTTGTTCAATAATGTTAAATGGTAGTTGTAGGTAGGTTGTGGGGCATAACATGATTTTACAAGAATAAATATTATCCTCCAAGTTGAATGGAGGGTTGGTGTGTAGATTGAACAAGAATTTTTGAATCAAGACTTGAATTTTCTATAATTTCCAACATTCCAGTGTTGTTATTTGTGTTTGTATGGATTGCAATTTTCATTTAATGACCTTGAAATGGTATGGTTGGAAATATAATTTATTTACCTTTCATTTGGTTTTGCTTTGGTTAAATTTCATAAAGTTTAGAGAGAGTTATGACAATTTTACCATTAGCAGCCCTAGAAGACTATTTCTTTTGAAAGTTGCAGGATATAGCAACAAGTTGTACGGACTGTACAATGAGCCATTTGATCTAAGATTACTTGGGATGGATGGAAAAATGAATATATTTTAATTTCCTGTTGGTATCATCAATTTTCATTGGATATTTTGAAATTTATTGCATTTTTATTAAAAGTACCTAGAACCCTACCTAGGTTTACCAATTTTGGGAAAAAAATCATAACTCTTATTTCCATTGTTGGATTTTGATAAAATTTCAAGGAAAGGTAAGTAATAAAGTCATATTCAGTCTCACTAAAGAGATTTTATTCATTATGTATTTTGTGCAATTTATTAATGTTTGTTCCTTTAGAAATTCTCTTGTATCAGACTAACATGGTAGCAAAGAGCAACATTTGATGTTGTATTTGCAAAGAAGGTTTGGTTGTGGTTGAAGAAGGATTGGAGATGATGTATGAAGGTCCCATAGACCCATTTGAGTGAATTATTGGTAAATTTTTAGTGTTTTGTGTTCTTATAGGATGACTGTCCTTGTGACACTAGTGTTGACAGTCCTAATGATGAACAAATAGATTTGTGAAATTGAATGCCTATAGAGATGAAATGAATTCTTGGTAATAAAAGAAGAGGGTGGAAATGTGTGCCAGGGTCTGAGTGGCCATTTCCAAAGTTCCTATGATAATAAGAAGGATATTTGAAGCCATTCTTATGAATATCCTGTCTGGGCTTACATTGGCAGTGCTGCCCTGTGTCGTGATCAATCCACACAAAGTCTTGTTTTTGTGTCCCTCTTGACATGTTGTCATACAAATTTCTTTAAGTCATGTTGATAATTTCCTTTTTTTGTTGGTGAAGAGTATAATTTTCATTGTGTTCACTTAAGGGTGTCTAGTTGGGAACCTAATTGCCAATGAAATTCATATAAATGAACAAACCCCATACAAGTTGAGCCATTATAATTGTGTTTGTTCCATAGCTCTGCATCAAATTGGTAGAGTGTGTAGGAAAAGAATTGGAAGAAATTCATGTTTCAAATTTATGGAATCTAAAACCTCTAGGTGAATGGGACCAATTTAATTATTTTTTTGTTGCCTTTAATAGCTTATATATTTCATTTTCTAATGAATAATGGGTGTGGGCGATTCAATTTTATCTTGTTGTTTTCATTTTTCAAAAGGATTTTTTTTTTTTTTTAATTGGAGTAATTTCTAGCACATTAAAACATCAAAACCATCATTAATATTTAGATCTGCATTAATCCTCAAACCCTTAACAACCATTAAACCCTTATCATGGATTGGTAAAATATAAACATGGGAAAGAGTAATGCAAACACATCCAAACACATGAGAACACTAGATTTACATGGAAAAATCACGAAGGGAAAAACCATGGTGAGGATTAACTCACAATATAAAGTAATTACAATACTAAATATAATAGGCTTGTTTCCAAATGTCTCACTACCCAAAAGAAAGAAGGGATCACTACTAATGGATCAATGCTAGATTAGAAAGAAGAAGATAGAAGACTATTACAATGAGAAATCCATCTTGTAGAAACATAAAATATCCACCACTAAAACTCTGCACCATCAGTAACCTCTAGATCATTGCTATTAGAAACTTCAAGTACTCTACAAATGTAGACCCTTCTACTCATTGTGTTGGAGTCATAGGCATTACGCTCACACTTTAGATCTCTACATCTGATTAAATTTGTAGATCTCAAAAAATCCTTGCATCTACACACACTTCTCCAATAATTCACCTTTCCTTTATACTGTTTGTAACCTTAGAAACATCTTTCAAAGTTGGCTATGCACCTCAAATGTGAAAATTCAAATTATGTTAGCACCAAAACATTCCCATAGTGCAAAGGAATGAATGCAAACCACATCAAATCTTAACTCTGACCTTAATCCATATATACACACAATGCCACACTTCTAAAAACACCAAAGCATATATACAATTAGTGTAAATACTCAAGGTCGATTGAACCTATGTTAAAACCATTAAACATTTAAGTACATGCTTCACCAATTCCAAAGATGACTCAAGGACCACACACAAAACTTGAACACAATCTAGAATTTTCCATCAAAACCATGAAATCCAACAAATCCTTTACAACATCATACACCTGAAGAATATATTCTATACACGTAGTTAACCTTCCACACACTATAACACATGGACTCAACCTTGTCGAGCACCAAAAATGAAACAAACTAGAATGAAGATAGATATGAAAAATATAAGAACACTCTTACATATGCAAAAAAAAAACCATAAAGAGGAGAAATGTGGAGCAAAATCATTTCTCCTCTACAACATTGCATCACATTTTACACATTGGTGAACAAAACTTCTTCTGTTGAGTGATTCAAAACCTTAAAATCTATATATAGTACCTCTAAAAACCTCTTATCAACATAGCCGTACCATAGAAGAAAATCTTCAACCATGAAGAAATGCGGAGAAAAAAACTGAAAACTACTCTACCACACTAAACACTCTTTACCACACTATCTCCTTTTTTTCAAAATTTCTCAAAAGAACTTGGAAATCAAGCACCACAAACACCATCTCAACATCTCAACCACACAAGAGGTTAACATTGACAAAAATATGCTCATCAAAGTAAAACTAGAGGTTAACATAAGTGATATTACTAATGAAAACATAATGCAAACTATCAAAGCATATCCATAGGTTGACATCAATGCAAAAACAAAGATTTATTGACATCAATGACAACACAAAATTTCAACAATATCCCCATTTTTGTCATTGATGGAAACACATGATATGAAAAACCATCAAAAACAACCAAAAACTCTGGTCAAGCAACATATACTCCACATTAGTGCACTCTACTCCCCCTTACAAAATAATTAACTCTTTCCAACACTTTCTCTTTTATAGGACTTCTCTCCCCCTTTCTTCATATGGTTTTTGTATTAAATCTCCTTCCCTTTGACATCAATGAAAAATGACAACACATATTTTCTTTACTTTGCTTCCCCTTTGACAATAATCACATATACTTTCTCTCCCCTAAGGGAAACACCTATAAGGGACAGCAAGTGCTCTACAACCTCATCTTTCACTTACTTTGATAGCAGCAAACTACAATACAATGAAAAATCCTACTCCCCCTGACTACAACAACCAACAATGCCACTACCTACTCCCCCTAAGAGGTAGCCACCAACATCAGTCTAGAACAAGGAATGAATCTTGAAATCCACTAGACTGATGCATAACATTATGCATCTAGTTGAATGGATGGGAAATAACCCCAAACTTGATTATTTGTAGGCACATAATCCAACTTCACCTCATTCTTTGAAACCATGTCTCTTATAAAGTGGTACCAGATTGAAATATGCTTTTTCCTTGAATGCATTACCAGATTCTTTGAAATATTGATAGCACTTGTATTGTCACATAACATAGAAATTGGTTCGTCATATGACACTTTGATATCCTTTAAGGTTTTCTTCATCCACAATACTTGTGTGAAACATGATGTCACAACAACGCACTTTATCGAGCTGTAGTAGATAGTGACACTGAATTTTGCTTCTTGCTAAGCCAAGACACCAACTTGCTTCTAGAAAAGAAAGCACCACCACTTTTACTTCTATCATCCACACAACCTACCCAATCTACATCTGTATAAGAATTTAGAGAGAAATAAATATCCTTTGGATACCATAAACCATATTTCGGAGTGCCCTTCAAGTATTTGAATATTATTTTTATTGCTGCCACATGTGACTCTCTGGGATCTTCTTCACAAGACAAACTACATGCATGATATCTGATCTAGTAGCAGTTAGGTATAACATTCCTCCAATCATTGATTTGTAATTTCTTTGATCAACATTAGGAGATTTTTCATTCTTATTCAGCTTTCAACCATTAACCATAGGGGTACATACTAGTTTAAAGTCTTCCATTCCCAAATTTTTCAGCATCTCCTTAACATTCTTTTTTTGTTAAAGGAATACACCTTTATTTGTCTAATTGATTTTTTGTCCAAGGAAGAAATTCATCCCACCAAACATTGAGATTGAAAACTCACTCTACATCTATTCTAAAAATCTCTTACACATTGCTTCATTTCCTCCAAATATTATATCATCAACATACACTACCACAATCAAGATTTGATCTTTCTCAACTTTAAAATAAAGATTTCTATTTGTGATACCTTTATTGAATCCATGCTGCAATATCTACCTATCCAATCTTGCATACCAAGCTCTAGGAAGTTGCTTGATCCCATATATTTCCTTCATCAATCTGTAAACCATATTAGGATTATCTAATAACTAAAAACCTTCCAATTGTTCAATATAAAATTCTTCTTCCAACTCACCATTCAAAAATAAAGACTTCACATCAATTTGATAAACTTTTAAATCTTTATGTGCTGCAAAATCCACAAACATCCTAATAGCCTCCATCCTTTCCATAAAAGAAAATGTCTCTTCAAAGTCTATTCCTTCTACTTGTGAGTAGCATTTACACATTTTAATAGCACAAATTTGCACCCCTAGGAAAATTCCCCATTTAATTTCCCTTACCTTTAATAAAATATAAACCCAATGAAGCAATTTAAGGGTTGCTACCTTGCCCCTTCCACCTGGCCATATCATTTTGCATTGGTGGAGGAACTTTTGTTAGGGATGTGTGCACATCACATGAAAATATGCATACCATGCTATCATCCTAACAAGATTCCTACCCTTGTAATCAATAGAAATGTTACATCTTCCATTGGTTGCAGAGAGTAATGTTCCTTGCCTCCCTTGATCAACAAAATTTGATTGGTTGCCTCCATTTTTCCTTTTCAAACTCACTTCATTCCTCCTCTTGCTCTTCAAGATGCAATTTCACACATTCTAGTTCTTCATTTTGACTCTCTTCACTCCATTCTTGCTTCCACACCATTGTTCTTGGTGCAAGCTTCTCATTTGGCTCCAACATCACATTCTTATTGCAACCTTATTGCAATCAAAGGATTTTCAAGCTTCAACTTCTCTATGTAGTGGTGCCATTCTCTTCTTTTTTCTATTGGCCTTGAGAGCTCATAGTTGGGAAGGAAACATTGTGTTTGTCTACTTATTTGCATCATCTTATTTATCAGATAGCATTACTATTGTTTTTTATTTCTATCTAGTGGTATCACTTCCTTTCTATTTCCCTTATCAATTTCTATACTCTATGGCTATCTGGCTATCTATGAAGGTGGGAACACCAAAATAGGGGTATAACTAAGGTAGACCTCTAACTCAGCCAAATATTTTTCCCATTTTTTATGTGTGTAGATGCGTTCAAGTGGAGATAATTGAAGAATCGAGCTGTGGAAAGCATGATACCTTTTCCTACCTTCTCCTTATCATTTCTAGCATAGTTCTTTTTAGTCTCATTTTCATTGTATTTGTTGTTTCTATATTTCTATTCTCTGTCAAAACATAAAACATTAGATAGTTAGCAAGTTAGTAGGTTATTATTTTTTTAATCTATTTTCTAGACCTTTGTCCGTATAGGACGCCAATGCATCTCTAAGACATGAGCGCACCATGCTAGATTCTAAGATTTGTGCTACCATCCTTAGTGAGCTATCTAAGCAGCAGATCAAACTTTTGAAGCTGACTCTTCTAACTCTGTGAACATCTAGTTTTAGTAGAAGGAAAGCGACATGCTATTTTACCTTCCCTTTCAGCCTCAAGCTTCCATTATTTCCAATCTATCTTATTAATCCAAGGTGGTTTAGGGAAGCTTGTTCCTTAGAGCTCTCTCGTGACTTGGAGTCCTGGGGGTGATGGGACCCTCTTCTCTACATTTTGGTGAACTTGATGTGAACTAGTTTTGTTTCATCTCATGGTATCGAGGAACCTTCTCTCGTGTCCTAGGAGTTGTAGAATTGTGTGTTGAGGTGTATAACCTTGCAAACCAATTTATGGCACCTAGCTGCTTAGTTAGAAGGGCTCTTAGATATTTAGGAGCAAAATTTTGATAGGTCACTGTCCAATCTATCAACCTTTTTGCTTCCACTAAGTTTGTTCCATTAGAGTAGGTTAATATTGTCTCATTCATATGTATTCCTCCCATCTAGCCTATGAACAAATCACCACACATAACCTTTACCTTGATTGATTTACGAATGAATGAAGAGCCTTCTCCCTTGCACATTCTCACTTGTGTCAATGGGAACATTGTGACTAGTGTCTTAGTTGACCCCACGAGCTGAGTGAATTCTATAATGAAATAAACTCTGCTTATAAAATTTTTGCATAAGGAGGAATACAAAAAATTGAAGGCCACTATACACACACATGATGGACTCTTAGTTCCTCCTATTGGTTCTATTACTCTTTTAGTCTTGGTAAGACCTAGGTTCATGGATACCTCTTTTGTCATAATTTTGGAGTCAAACCTATTTAGGGTAAAATTAGGCATTCTATGGCTGGTTTCTATGAATAGAGTTGCTTTGATGATTCATAAATGTCTCAAGTTCTCTCATGAGGGATCTATGGATGAAGCTCATTAAAAACCACTAGTGTCATGTGGGGGCTTCTTGTTAGACCACTTTTGGCCTGCTTTGGTCAGATCTCTCCCTCTGAGGATAGACTTGTTATATGATGCCTATATCAAGTATAAGGTTGGGGGAATGACACCAAAAGTGACCTATCTAGTATCCCCTACACTATCTCAATAAAATATTCTATGATTGTGCAACAAAAAGCTGCCTCCTCCTCCCAACAAAAGGGTAAGGGGAAGCTTTCTTGAAACCATGGGCCTAACTCTTTTATGTCTTTTGCTCCATCCACTTCTAGTTCTCACCCTATTGTAGTGTCCTTAGCTCCTGCTCTCATGCCTCACATGGGGAGTCTGATGGTTCCCACTTGGAAAAAAGCTAAGCATAAAGTGTTTGAACTTCCCATATTTCCCACGGTTCCTAGACCTATTGTGTATGACAAGGGGAAGGGTCCTCATGGATTGGCCCCTGTGTCTTGGAATCTGTGACCTCCTACCATTCTTCCTCCTATCCCCCTAGTAGAAAATGGGAAGAGGCCCACTATCGAGGCACTCATGTCTACTTCTCCACTTATTGTTGTTTCCAATCTTGTGCTCCCTGCTTCTGCCTCTGGCTAGGAGGTTGTGCTTCCATTGGAAATATTTGTGGAGGAAACTTCTATGGTAGAACATGAGCCTTTTTATTCTTCTCCGGCTATGACTTCTAGTGCCCAGAGCCCCCATTACTATCTTGCATGTGAGTGCAAGCATAGGGGAAAAGATTGAACCATTGAAAAAGATTCCTTGCAGAAGACAAAGGGGGAGTCGATAGCTCCTATTTCGATACCTTATATTATGTCTCCTCCTTCTCCTTCTATTTCAATTCCAGTTGGCTTAGTTTTTGTTTTGTATCCCCTGGTGGGTGCTAATGATCCTCACCCCAAGAGGGTGTAGGTGTTCATCGCTCCTTCCATGGAGCCTCCTCTTTTGATGTCCCTTCCAAAAATCCCTCCATTTTCTCAGCCCATAGAGATGCCAAATACAATAGTGGTTTCTATTATGGTTTTTTATTCTCCATCCTCTACCTCTACTTCTTCCATGGGGATCCAACATACTTTGTTGAATTACAAGCTGGAGGATGACTTCATTTCAAGTGGTTGTTAGAAGAAGGGGTCACCTTTTTTGGGTGCTAGTTTTTCTTTGGCTTGTTCCATCCTTGCAATGGAGGTGGCCCTTGCACCCCTTGAGTTTGTCCTTTTCCCTCTCGATGAGGTTGATAGTGTAACTCAGGTGCCTCCTTCTTCTCCAACTTGGTTAACACATGGTACTTTAGTGAAGTGCATGTTCAAATTGGTGGACAATGTTGCAACTTTGTCAGCAATCTTTACGAGATTGATGATGTTCACCTCACAAGAGCTCAGTGAAGAAGACCTCAAGGAGCCTTCTTCATTGGCCCCTTTTATAGGAGAGTTGGAGGGTACTCCCCTAACTATCCTTCCCTTATATGCCTATCCTTCCTCCCTATATAATGATCTAGATTGGGAGAAGGACAACCTTTTGATTGATGAGGAGTAGGGAGGTACCTCTTCTTTATCTATAGATTAGATTTGTGTGTGTGTTGTGTTCCCCCTATTCTTGTATTTATGTGTTTGTGATCCTTCCTGGAGGACCCTTGCTACCCTTTTAGGTGCTTGGATATAGGCCTAGAAATTTTTTCATGAACTTCCTCTATGTGTTTAATCATTCTTCTATATGTTGTGACTTTTTTTTTTGATTTAGGCCTTCCTTTGATGTTGACCCATTTTTTTATTTTCATTTTTTCTTCATGATCTAGGAACTTTGGGGATTGATGATATTTGGTTCATACATCATGTGATACCTATTTATATTTATGAATAGATCTGACCCTGAACTCCATGATCCCCCTGTCTCTTAATTTCTTTGTCTAGATACTTGTTTCTCATTTTCTATATTTTCTTGTCTCTCTATATTGCTTAGTGATGTTTTGGTGCCTATGTGTTGTCCCTCGTGTGCATGACAACATTTCCAAATTTACATCTTGCAATGTATCATGGGCCACAACATCTCTACCTCTTCTTTCTCTCCTTAGGATGCCATGTGCTCCTTTGCTTCACATTCACCATCCTAAGTGGGGGCTACCATAATTTTCTAATTTCAATAAGGAAAATTCGATGGCCAACCAATCCCTTATTGAATTTTTTTCTTTTTTGAAAAAATGCATTCTTCAACAAGAACCCCAAGTAGTAAAATTTTTCTTTCGAAAAAAAATTCGTAGCAAAAGAATTTGAAATTTTTACTTTGAAAACAAAGTACTTTTTTTTATGATAAAGTTTGCAAGTTTTCCTTTGAGAAGGAACATTATTTTTATTAGATTCCTTGATGAAATATATCTTTCAAAAGGATTCATTGATGATAGAATCATTTGTGAAAAATTTTGTACTTTTCAATTAGAGTGTTTGTTTGGGTGGGCACCTTACCATTTTAAAGGGTTCTCGAAGGGACCCCTTTGAAAACTTCTCCTTCAATTGCTTGCTCTATGATGTGTGTGCCTATTTTTTCTTCTTTCTCATCTAACATGTTGCTTTGCAAGATCGAGCACTTGTAAAGCCGCTTTCACTATCAAGCTTCCCTAGAAAAATTGAGCACCTCGTCAAGATTTCCTTGTAGGACCAAGAGCTTGTAAGGTCCTTTCGTAAAAAAATCTTCAAGGCTGAGAATTCGTAGAGTGCTTTCATGTCAAGCCTCACAAGATTGAGAACCTATGGCACTCCCATTTTAGGAATGAGCACTTGCAGATTCCTTTCATGTCAAGCCCCACAAGACCAAGAACCTGTTGTACTCCCTTTGTAGGACTGAGAACTTATGAAGCTCCTTCTTTTTGTAGGACTGAGAACCTCTAGAGCCTTTGTTAAACTTCTATAGGTCTGAGAACCTATGGAAACAATATTGTAGGACTCAGTTCCTATGGATCCATCTCTCTATTTCACATCAATGTTTCCTTGTGAGAGTGAGAACCTATAGAGATACCTTTTGTATGTCCAGGAATTCCAAATCAAAGATCTACTTCCTCGATGGTTAAGGTATATTCTCTTCAACCTCTTCCTACTTTACCTCTCATTCGCATTGACACACATGCTTTCTAAAGTGGGGGAAATATGCAATGGCACAAATTTGCACCCCTAGGAAAATTACCCACTTAATTTCCCCTACCTTAGAAAATGTAAACTTGATGATATGCAATTTCATTGCCGCCACCTTGTCCCTTCCACTTGGATACATTTTTTTGCATCATTGGAGGAATTTTTGTTAGGAATGCACACACACCATGTGAACGTATGCATGCCACACTACTATCTTGACAAGATTCCTGCCTTGAATTAGCATAAACATTACGTCTTCCATTGGATGCAAAGAGTAATATTTCTTGCCTCCCTTGACTAATGAAATTAAATTGGTTTCCTCCACTTTTCTTATTCAAACTCACTTCATTGCTCCTCTTTCTCTTCAGGATGGAATTTCATATATTCTAGCTCTTCATTCTGACTCTCTTCATTCCATTCTTTCTTCTACACCATTATTCTTCTTGCTGCAAGCTTGTCATTTGTCTCAACCATCACATTCTTGTTGCAACACCATTGCTATGGAAGGATTTTCAAGCTTCATCTTCTCTACGTAGTGGTTCCATTCTCTTCTTTCTACTATTGGCCTTAAGAGCCTGTAATTGGGAGGGTAACATTGTGTTTTTCTACTTAGTTGCACCATCTTGTTTATTAGATAGCATTGCAGTTGTCTTGGCTTTGTCGTTAGTGGTATCACTTCCTTTCTATTTCATTTATTGATTTCTATATTTTGTGTCTATTTAGCTATGAACGTAGAGATGGGAACACCAAAATGGGGGTCTAACTGAGGCAGACCTCGAACACAACCAAAATTTTTTCTTGTTTCTATATGTGTAGGTGCATTCCAGTGGATCTAATTGAAGAATAAAACCATGGGAAGCACGGTACCATATCCTATCTTCTCCTTTTCATTTCTAGTGTAGTTATTTTTAGTGTCCTTTTCATTGTATTTATTGTTTCTATACTTTTCTATTCTCTATCAAAACATAAAACATCACATAGTCGATAGTTAGTAGGTTCTTAGTGTTTTTTCCTATTTTATAGACCTTTGGCTATATAGGATGCTAGCGTGTCCCTGAGACACTTGCATGCCATGCTGGAGTTCGAGATCCACACTATCTTCCTCAGACAATGAGCTATTTAGGAAGTAGAATGAACCTTTGAAGTCGACTCTTTTGACTCTATGAACATCTAGTTTTAGTAGAAGGAAAGCATCATAGTATTTTCCCTTCCCTTTTAGCCTCAAGATTCCTTTCTTTTCAATCTATCTTGTTAAACCAAGGAAGCTTAGTGAAGCCCATTCCTTGGGGCTCTCCCATGACCTAGAGTCTTGAGGGTGACGGGTCCCCCTTCTCTACACACACAAGTCATGTCTTGTTCCTAATAACTTCTCCATTCTCATTTAGTTTGTTTAGGAACAACCACTTAGTTCCAATAAAATTCTTGTTTTCTATTCTTGGGACAAGTTCCCAAGTCTGGTTCTTCTCAATTTGCATCAGTTCTTCTTCAATATCCTTGATCCAAAATTCATCTTTGCATGCCTCAATCATTGTCTTAGGTTCAACTTTAGAAAGTAAACATAAATCTACTTTCTTTTATCATAGAAACCTTTCTTCTTGTCAATACACCCCTTCTTTTGTCACCAATGATCTGATCTTTAGAATGATTCTTCTACACATACTTAGGAGTCTTAGGGATTCTTTCAAGGGTTTCTTCGTCTTCAACCTAAACTTCTTTTCCTTACCATCATTCTTCTCTTCTTCTCTACAAGAGTAATAATCTATTTCATATCCTTCTATCAGTGTTGAGCTTTTATGTAAGTCTTCATTCACTTTGACACTAGCAGTTTCAACAATCCATTTTAGCCTCTTGTTGTAGCATTAGAAAACCTTGCTCTTAGTATAGTAGCCAAGAAAGCTTGCTTCATCAGATCTAGCATCAAAATTTCCTAAGTTTTCTTCATCTCTTTTGATATAGAACTTGCTTCCAAAAACTCTAAAATATTTGATAGTACTAGGAGTTCTTCTATACCACAACTCATAGGGAGTCTTTAAACTATTTATCCTTTCTTGTGCTCTGTTAAGTATGTAGACTATAGTTCTCAAGTAGTAATCCAATAGATTTTATGCCTTCGTCATTGTCCTTACTGATTCTTGAATAGTCTTATTCTTCCTTTCCACTACTCCATTTGAGGAGTCCTAGGGGCTAAGAAATGTCTCTTTCTTCCATGATCTTCACAAATTTTTTTAAACTCATTGTAGGTGAACTCTCCACCTCTATCAAATCTTAAACATTTTATTTTCATATCCATTTCATTCTCAACCATAGCTTTAAATTCCTTAAACTTATCTAAAGCTTATGATTTTTCTTTGAGAAAGGTTACCCAAGTCATTCTAGAGTAATCATCAATCAACAACATGAAATAATTGGCACCTTGAAAACATTTTGTTCTTATAGGTCCACAAAGGTCTGTATGTACCAAATCCAAAGGTCCTATGGTAGAATATTCTTCGACATTGAACATTTTTCTTGTTTGCTTCCCAACTTGACATTCCTTGCAAATTGCATTTATAGGCTTTGTAATCTTTGGAAGATCTCTCACAACTTGAGAAGAGCTGATTCTAACTTGGCTATCAAAATTTTTGTTTGAACAATAGATTTTAAGTGTAGGGTGTTATGACTCTCTCGCTCAATTAAGGTTTTTCACCTAAAGGAGAGAGATAGACACCACACAAAATCTAGGTGGTTCACTCAAACTAATGCAAGTACAATGAAAATATACCTAAATTTAGTGACCTAAATGCAACAAATTGATAAAATGGATATATTATTTATGCAAAACCTATGAAATATGAAGTGTTTGAAAACACAATGTGATATGCAGAAATGAACTAGAAACATAAATAAATGCAAACAAAACTCAATGAAACTAAATGTGTGCACCTGAGAACTTTTTGGAGACTGGAAATGACTTCTAAAATGCTACTCATGCTGGGAATTGTTCCTACAAGGACTCATTCACTATTCTGGGCAAATTAGTCCTAGTTCTAAGAAACTGTCCCGGAACCTGTTTTGGACAAATGGGTATTGAAAACTCCATAAAACCCTTTTTAGGCCCACAATGGGACTCATTCACCACCAATGGTGAATGATCCCAATTTTGAATTTATGAAGATCCAAAAGTGGAAATAGGAGCCCTCAGTTTGCACTTCAGTTCCCGCCAGGTGTCTGCTTCTGAAACTTTGATTTTCAGCACTGTATTTGACTTTTAGTGAAGATTTTGACCTGGTCAACAAGGAGATTTATTCAAAAACTTTTTAATACAATATTCTATGATTTTTAAGCCTCCAAGATGCCTAAATCTGCAAACACACAAGAAGAGATGGAGAAATATTGGATGTTAGGGCATGGGGATTTGCCTTGGTCAAACCCCTTTTAGGTAATTAAACAAATGAATAAATAATATGAAGAATGAACATGAAATGAAGGGATTAATACCTTTCCATGATGATTGCTCTTGGACTACTACAACAACATGAAGAATCTTCCCTTGAATGTTTGAAAAATGTTATCTTGGTGACTTGAGATGATAAAACCCTAACTTGTTTGAGAAGAATAATGAGTGATGAATGAATAATGAATGAATGAGATGCTAATTAGGGTTTAGGGACTTATATTTATAGGAATTTCACCTAAAATTCCCATTAATTTGATCCCCAAGGATGTAATGAAAGAATAATTAACTTAAATCCCATAATTTCCCACTCAAAATTTAAAAATGACCCAAATTGGATTGATTTGCCACCCTAGGCGAATTAGTCCCACTTGGCAAGGACTCATTCACCACAGATAGAAAATTAGTCCTAGAGGGGCCCATTTTCTAGCTAGGTTGTTGGGGAATGAAGAATTCCAATTATTATGTTGATTTCATCAGGTATTTGATGAAACTATGCCTTAGGATGCACAATATGGGGTCATAGGGGCCTATTAATGATGATGTGATTGGCATAAAATGAAGTTTTGCAATAGAATTTCTTGCAGGTTCTTGGAGGAAGTGTGGTCAAGTGATCTTGGAGGAGTCTCGACAAGATACCCTCTTGATCAATGATAGAAGGTGGTCTTGTAGTTGGGGCAAAGATACATCTTGCTTAGTATTAGTTGTCATACCAACACAAGACCCTTTAGATTGTGAGATTTTGTGAACTCTCCTATACATGTGGGTGTAAAATCTAAGGAATTCAAATCATTAGTGTTTTGCGAGATGACATTGACATTAAGCGAGGTTGCATTTGTTTGTTTGATGTTTTGGAAAGGAGAAGTTTCAAGACCACTAGTGTCGATGAGTTTAGGATGTACTACTATTAAAGTTGATTTAGAGGAATTATTTGGGATATTATTGATGTTGAGTGAAGGCTTGGTTATTTCTATCAAAAGACAATATCCAAGACCACAATTTGTTTGTTGTGTGATAGGATCGATGGGGACATGGATACCTTGTTCTCAAGCACCACATCCTTTTCCACTATATCCAAGTTGTTTCATAAGCTCATAACCGCATCCATAAAACTTTTTCATTGCTTTTGGATTGGGTGATTGTTCTTGATTAAGTTCATTAAAGTTTGTTGTGTAATTTTCTTCCTTGGCTAAAGTGGTTGAGACAAATTCTTGTGAAAGGTTGTCTAAATTTTGTGTTGACATTATTGTTGTTTCTTTTCCCTTATTTGAATCTTTGTTGATGATTTTGTATTCACCCATGAATTAATGTATGAAATCCATGGAACCCCAATCATCTTCTAATAGCTTTGTTACTTGTTCAAGATGTTTTTCTTGTTGTTGTGTGGCTTCCACTTGTGTTCTTGGTGTTAATGTGTTTAAATGATGTGCTTTGTTTGTCTCAATGTTCAAATGACTATTGGGATCAGGGTCAGCTTCAAGTGTGTACACTTTGTTTTTGTGAATGTATTTCATTTTGCAATGAAGAGTGGAAGGCACTGCATTCATTTCATGAATCCATGGTCTTCCTAAAAGGAGATTATATGAAAATTCATGAGGCATAACATGAATTTGTGTATCTAATGTGGCCACTCCAACTATAATAGGCAAAGTGATCATCCTGAATGGTTGTTTTTCTATATTGTCAAAGCCTTTAATAGATAAAGAATTGGGTTGAATTTTTGATCTATCCACACGAAGCCTATCCAAAAGGTTTACACTACACACATTAAGAGCAGAGCCATTGTCAACAAGGGTTTTCTTTATCCTTGTTGTTTTGTATTAAGATATTATTTGGAAAGATTCATTTTGTTTTTGCATGTCCAAAGGGCGGATTTCACTTTGGTGGAAAACAATGTCAGTGTTCAATCCTTGGATTATGGCTGCAATTTCATTTGGTTGCACATTAGAAGGGATATGAACCTTTTGTAAGGCTATTTGAAGCATAGTGTGATAGGTAGGTGAAGTCTAAAGAAGGTCCCAAAGAGATATATTTGTGGGAATTCTCTTAAGTTGTTCAACAAGATCATACTCCCATAAGTGAGGGGCACTAGGTAAGATAGAATTTGGAAAATGTAAAGAGGTTGGGTTTGGTTGTGGCGATGATGGATTATTTCAAGTGTTATATGTATGAGAAACAGTATGAGGACTCAGTTGTTGTGACACATTATTTTGAGTTGGGTAAAGAGTAAACTTAGGTTTAGGTGGAGGTGGAGGTTTATGTGACGGTGGGTAAAGGACGAGTTTAGGTTGGTTTTGAGTTTGTTATTTGTGTGAAGGTGGATAAAGGATGAGTTGAGGTTGAATAATATTAACATCCCTTAGCAAATGAGAGTCTAGCATAGGCTTTTCATCTTTTTCTAAGGGAATAATATTATTATTTTCAATGTTAGCCTTGTCTTGTAGCATGATATCCTCCCTAGAAGGAGATTTTTAGGAGAACCACAAACCACATGTTTGTGACATTCAAGGGTTGGTTCTTCTAAAAGGACTTCATCACGAGTAAGGGAGTTATGAATGGTTGAATTGTTTAATTTTTGAGAGTGGGGAGATTAGAAGAAGACTCTATTTGATTTTTAGTTGTTTCTAAGGTCTCATGTTCCATATGAGTTACCCTAGAAGGAGAGCTAGGAATTTGTAAAGTGGCTTCATCACAATAGGGGAGGCATCAAGAGAAGGACCGTTATGGTGTTCATGTTTTCCAAATAGATCTTCCCATAGGATAGAAACATTAGCGAAGGGAGGGATAATATTCTCATAACATTTAATAGGTACATCTTCTAACACAAACCTATCCTCTTTGCATCGAGGAGGGATATTAGGAGAAGAACAAGTTTGATTATCATGGTTATGGAGACTAGGTAAGGTAATGTCCAAAAATATTGCTATGATGTCATTGTATTGTTGTGTTGTGTGATCATCATGATTACTTATTGTGATGTCCTCTTCTTTAGGAATGTTATGTCTAATAGGAGAGGTAAGAGGAGAGAAACAACTTAGATTGTCAAAACTCTCATCAATTGGTTCTTCTAGCACTATAATATCAACATCACAAGTGTGAGAGATAATAGGAGAAGAACAAATGTGATTATTATGATTATCCAAGGTTTCTTTCACTAGACTAACCTAATCCACATAAGGGAAATTATGAGAGGGATTGATGACTAACAAAAAGAGAGGGGAAACAACCTCATATTCATATGCACTTAACAAAACTATCTTACAACACACAATAAGATCTAAAAATAGAACATGAAATATGATAATTATAGTTTTGTGTAAGGAAAACATGATGGAATGATTATTCTACAAACTTGAAATGTAACTATGCTAAAGCAATCATGCAAAAGAGGAATAGATTTTAAGGATGACAATTAACTGATTAAGCTATGTAACAATATGAGAATGCAAACTTGAAATTTAAACCATGCATGAAATGAGCTAATTTAGGCTAGATCCAATGAAGTGCATGATATAGAAACTCATCCAACTGATATAGTAAGGTAATGGTACCAAATAGAAGCTTAAAAATAGGGTTTTTAGTTATGTAAAGGGCAGTTTCAGGGGAGAAAAGGGACTGATTCGCCCAAGGTGGCGAATGAGTCCTAGTGGAATTTTTTCAAAATTTTCAAATCTTTTTGATGGATTTTGATGTTCAATGGGTTGTAAGATGCAGACCTAAGATGAAAATGCAAAATTTCAGAAATTTTTAATGATTTTAGATGCTAAAAATGCAACCTAAATGCACTTTTCATGAATGCAAAATTTGACACCTAGCATGCAAGTTATTCCATGCAAACCCTAATGCAAGGTGAATAAAAGCTAGATCTATGATGAAGGACTCAAAATCAGAAAAGAAAAGTATTCTAAAGGTGGTTTCACCAAAATGAACCATAGATTTTAAGTGTAGGGTGCTATGACTCTCTTGCTCAATTAAGGTTTTTCACCTAAAGGGGAGAGATAGACCTCACACAAAATCTAGGTGGTTCACTCAAACTAATGCAAGTAAAATGAAAATATATCTAAATATAATGACCTAAATGCAACAAATTGATAATATGGATTGATTATTTATGCAAAACCTAATAAATATGAAGTGTTTGAAAACACAATGTAATATGCAGAAATGAACTAGAAACATAAACAAATGCAAACAAAACTCAATGAAACTGAATGTGTGCACTTGAGAACTTGTTGGAGACTGGAAATGACTGATAAAATGTTGTTGATGTTGGAAATTTGGCCTATAGGGACTCATTTTCCATTATGGGTGAATTAGTCCTAGTTCTGAGAAATTGTCCTAGAACCTATTTCAAACAAATGGGTATCCAAAACTATAGAAAACCCTTTTCAAGCCTGGAAATGGGACTCATTCACCACCAATGGTGAATGAGTCCACTTTTGAATGTTTGAAGATTCAAAAGTGGATATAGGAGCCCTCGATCTTCACTTTGGTTCCCGACAAGTGTCCGCTTCTAAAACTCTAATTTTTGGTACTGTAGTTGACTTTTAGTGAAGATTTTGACTTGGTCAAGAAGGAGATGTCTTCATAAAAATTAATACAATATTCTATGATTTCTAAGCCTCCAAGATGCCTAAATTTGCAAACACACAAGAAGAGAAGGATAAATGTTAGATGTTAGGGCATGGGGGTTTTCCTTGGTCAAACCCATTTTCGGTAATTAAACCAAATGAAGAAATAATATGAAGAATGAACATGAAATGAAGGGATTAATAAATTTCCATGATGATTGATCTTGCACTGCTACAACAACATGAAGAATCTTCCCTTAAATGTCTAAAAAATGCTATCTTAGTGACTTGAGATGATAAAACCCTAACTTGCTTGAGAAGAATAATGAGTGATGAATGAATAATGAATGAATGGGATGTTAATTAGTGTTTATGGACTTATATTTATAGGAAATTCATTTAAAATGCCTGTTAATTTGATCCCCAAGGCCGACATGAAAGAATAATGAACTTAAATTCTAAAATTTCCCGGTCAAAACTCAAAAATGACCCAAATGGGACTGATTTGCCACCTTGGGTGAATTAGTCACACCTAGTAGGGACTCATTCACCACAGATGGCGAATTAGTCCCAGAGGGACCCATTTTCTAGTTGGGTTGTTGGGGAATGAGGAATTCCAATTCTTATGTTGATTTCATTAGGTATTTGATCAAATTCTACCTTGGTATGCACAATATGGGGTCATAGGGGCCTATTAATGATGATGTGAAGGTCAATTACTACTTGGGACACATAATTCAATGTAAAAGTGTGATTAAATACACTTTACAACACTAAAATGAGGTCCATACAACCTAGAAAGGCACAACATCCAATGTGAATGTATAAAAAACATTACAACATTATATTAAAGTTAAATTTAGTTCACAAGCCTTCTAGATTGATGTGAAAATACATATTATAATGTTATATTAAGGGAAGATGGCTTCATTAAGTCTAGAAAAGCATGAAAGTCTTTTACAACACTTTACAACACCTTTACAAGACATTGATGAATGCATTTTATTCAATTTGCAAGGGCCCAAGAACTAGCGTGGATGTGTAAAACACCTCACAACATTGAATCAAGGCCTCATTGAGTCCAATTTATCTTGAATTATTCCCAAATCAAGCAAGAAATACTTTTTACTATGGTACATTGTGACACATTCTTCTATGCCACAACCAACTTTCATTGATTTGAGTCATAAATCTCATACCATTAGCGCCCTTAAGCTAATAACAATTTCCATCTATGCTTCTTTCTGCAACAACTAGATTTGTAAAGCCTTTCCTGATCTCACAACCACCATCTTGAAATACAAGATTATATCCTTTTGTACACATTTTTCCTACACTTAGAAGATTATGTTGGAGACCCTTAACATAAAGAAAATCATCTATATTATTCTTCCATCAAAACTAATTGAACCTTTTCCACATATATTAGCAGATGTGTCATCACCAAACTTAACAAGACCACCTTCAAACTTCTCAAGTTTAACAAACTTACTCTTATCACTTGTCATGTGATTTGAGCATCCATTGTCAATAATCGAGTAGTTTTTTTCCTCACTAGCATGAAAATTAGTCACCATAGTTCCATTATGACCTATTTCTGGAGAAACTTTTTTCATACATCTTCCAAAGTTAGCAAAATTAGTTTCAACATTTAGAGCCATGAACAAGAATTCATCATTTTCATCATCTGGGTAATTATATGAACATCATCAAATATATTGGCATCTTCTTTAAAATAATCACTTCTCTTAATTGATTTACCTTTATTCTCCTTAAGTATTGAACCATATATTTTTGGAAATATGTGGGGCTTCTCTTACACTTCTAGGGTTTTGCACCTAAACGGAGAGAGGTACCACAAATCTTAATGGCTCACTCAAGAATAAGACCTTGAGATTACAATGCAAATGAGATTGAAATATGTCAAAGGAGAATGTCCTAGTTGCTGAAAATTGATAAAAGAGATTAACTACTAATGCAAAACTAAGAAAATGAAATATGTTTGAAAACACGCTGTGATATGAAAAATGAACTAAAACTGCAAGTAAACTGTAACTGAAACTTATGAAATTGAAAGTGTGCACCTGGAAACTGGAGAAGGATGGAATGGATTTATGGAATCTTGAAATTGCTTCTTTTGAAGATAACTGGGACTCATACGCCAAGCTGGGCAACTTAAAATTGTTTTGGGAAAATTCTACCAGAATAGGTTTGAGCCTAGTAGTGGGACTCATTCACCATTGTTGGTGTATCAGTCCAATTCCTGATTTTTGGAAATTTAAAAGTGGAATCTGTAGTTCTCGGTCTGCACTTTTGCTCCTGACATGTTTCTAGATCCAAAACTACACAATTCAGCCTGTAGGTATTCTCCAAGCTTCTTTTAGGGATTTGAAAACTTGTTGACAACTTTTCCAATCTTGCTCTTTGACAAATCTGCAAACTAGATCTGAAAAACACATGCAAAGAGAGGGAAAAATTGGTGTGGGTTAGTGAATAGGGGTTTGCCTTGTCAAACCCTTGTTTCATAATTAAACCCTTGAAAATGAAATGAAATATGAAAAGAGAATGATCAATGAACAAAAGAAATGCTACAACTCACCAAACCATTGAAGTAGAAGTCTAAAGACATGCAAGTAAAAGCTCCAATGGATGTATAATTGAGAATATTTGAAATGCCTAGAATGCTTAAGTGAATGATTGATTAATTGGTTGAATGATTGGGGGATGAAAATGAGTAGAAAAACCTTATATTTATACATAATTATGCCCTAATTCTTGAAGATACTACATCATAGGCCGACCTTAGGTCTTAGAAAATAAAAACCTGCCATAATTTTAAACTTATTTTTATTTTTGTGCTAAAGGAGACTCATTTTCCCTAGTGGCGAATGGCTCCCACTCAAGGAATTTGAAGTGGGTGTCAAAAATTAAGTACATTTTAAATGATGTTTATTGGGTTTATTGTCAAAAATACACTTAGGTAAGGCTTGTAGACATAAAATGGGGCCAATTAAATCATAAAAAGGTATAATTATCAATAACAATCCTAGAAGAATGTGAAAGTTTGTTACAACACTTTACAAAACTTTGAAATAAGGCTTGTTAAATGATAAAAAGAGGTTATTTAGGTGAAATATAATAATAAGATCCTAGAAAAGTGTGAAAGTGTGTTACAACACTTCACAAGACTTTTACAAGACATCATAAAAATATTATTAGTTCACAAGAGCCCAAGACCTAATGTGAATGTGTTAATCACATTACAACACTAAATCAAGGAAAAACTAAGCCAACATCTACAAGAAAGACCCAAATGAGTGTGAAAATGTCCAAAGATCCATTTTTCTACGCTACATTTAGCACCAACTTTAGTGAAAGGATGAACCCACTTCAAACTCACACTAAAGTAGCCAAACATGCACATCAAGAGGGATCCAAATGCACCCATGATGGCAAGATGAGAAAAAAATAGTTCAAGAGGAGTGATCAAGCCCCCAAGATCAAGATCCCATAGCAAACCAAACATAAGCACAAGGGAACACAAATGAAAATGTTGTAAAGAGTGAAAGGGAGAAAAGGAAAGAGAGAAGGAAAGAGAGAATTGGACAAGCTTCGATCATTTTTCCATCCAAATGTCAATAAGATCTATGCTATTTTTTTGGAGAACACATACTTACTATGAGGCGATAGAACTCGTGGTTTTCCCCCAGGTAAGAAGTCCTAGAAGGTGAGAAACATACACTCATGGTTGGTATGCACTCACACACACAAAAAGGTGGCTTATGGGGAAAGTCATGCCTTGGAATGGGATTCTCGCTCAACCATACCAAGGTTATACCTCCTGATAACTTTAATAAGGCACCATGAAAGAAAATAACTTTTCGAGCTTCATGAGACAAGCAAAAATTCATATGCTTGGAGCTCATGAACAAACACGATGACACCACATGAATGCAAGCTGTGTTATGCAAGGTGGCCATATAACAAATGAAAAATGGAACATTCAAAGAATGTTCAAAGGAGTCTTGCTTAGTTCATGTGAGGTCTTTAACTTAGGGAACATTGTGCCTAATGTCTCCAAGAGAGGACTAATTAAAGAATAGAAAATTCACAAATTTTAGGGGATGCAGTGTGTTGCATCAAGCCACTAAGAGGAATATAATATGCTAAGATAGATCAAGCTCATTAAGGATATCACACCCAATGCTATCCACAAAATGAAAAAAACATTGTATGAAGTAAGAAGGATGCACTAGGAATGAGGAAAAATGAAAATGCAAAAGAATAATGCCAATGTATGCCCCCACTTTAAAGGAATTTCTAAAAACCATGCTATGAAAAATTACTTTAAAGTAGAAAATGAAAATTGCAAACAAGAAAGAAGACACGAGAGCCAACTTGGAAATCCCTATTCCAAGTCATATGTTTCCGAATAAGGCTACATCATGTGAAGAAAAGGAAAAAGAAAAGAAAGGGGTTGCCCCCAAAATGAAAACACAAACACATAAGGGATCTATGGATTTGGGGTCAGTATGTTCTTTGCTGCAATGTTTTTAGAGAGCACGAAATTGTCACCATTCCCCAAATAGACATAGAACTAGAAGAATGACAAAAAGAGAGTGAAAAGAAGAACCTTCTGGGTTAACATGGGAGAGACAAAGGGTGTCTCGACGCTTTGCATCATCCCCAAAAAGAAAACATAAGATAAATGAAAAATAAAAGGAAAAAGAAAAGGAAAATTCTTTGGGCCAAACTGAAGGAGACATGAATGTTTCAATGCCTTGCGTCATCCCCAAAAGGAACCACAAGAAAAAGATAAAGATAAAAAGATGAAAGTGATGTTCGACATAGAGAAGAATGAAGGTTGTTAGAACTGAGATATAACTCTGATACCATGTTAGAATTGGCTATGGATGCCAAGATCTTGAGACCAAATAGAAAGCACAAAAAGAGAGAAATGAATATGACAAGAATAAATTGTATTCAATGTCAATGATATGAGATGTTTTGAGATGATTACAAATGAGAGAAACCCCTTGGTTATAGAGCCAAGGTGAGATGCAAAATTTCATAGGATTATGAATAGTGTCTTAATCATATGACACGAGACAACTAATCACACTTACCTAGGTTCACATGTAGTAGTTGTCAAAAGATAAGATAACAAATAGTGACAACTAACATCTTCTAGAAATATTCCTTCCTATGACCTAAGTAAACTTAACATGTGTAAATAAGTCCCCTAGTAATGAATTAACTAGGTACAAGACTTTATTTACACCAACACCCCTCCTTAAGTGCAACTTAGGGAGTAGTAGATTATTATGCAAATGACACAAATATGAAAAGATGGCTCCCAACTACTAGGCCATATTAGGTACCCATGTACATATGCAATGCAATGAAATCTCTCACAAACGGAGAAAAGGAGAAAACCTAGTGGGACAAACTCCTCCCCAAAAGAGAGATGAAATACAAAAAAGAAATGCAATACTCTCAATGATGCATGAGAAGGTAAAAACCACATGTGAGGAAAAAAACCCCCCCATAAGAGAGAAGTAGAAGAGAGACAAGGAAGCCCCCCCTCAATGTTGAGTCTCCTACAATGATGGTAGAAGCTCAACATTGAATGTTGAAGATGATCCAATCTTGCCGAACAACATTCCTCCCCTTAGGAAGAAACAAAACCATAGATGTATGTAGGATTTTAGGAATATGGATGATGTATGATGTCTCTAAAGCATGCTCAAATGTCTCCATGTTGATGCTAAAAGCTGACACACTCCAAATAGGAATTCTAGGCCACACTACTGAAGAGGACAATTCAACATCTAGTAGAGATGAATGTAGAACATGATCCAAAGACAAGGATGTCCCCTCTGAAGACAAAGAAGCCTCCTCCAAATGCTATCCAAAAGTATCCACACTCATGTCAATCTGCGAAGGATGATCATGTAGAGAATGAACAAGAGGGTTAAGGTGTTCCCTCAGAAAAAGTGAAGAAGGTGCATCTTCATCAAAGAGAAGATGAATGTCATCAATGGTGTCCTCCAAATTTGCAAGATGAGACTCCACAAACAAGTTTGAAATACCTGTTAGGAAGTCATCCAAAGTATCCATATCTGGAAGACTATGTATATCTTGTTGTACCGAGTCATAAGGAACCCAAATTGTGGAATCACAAGCATCATCAACTACAACAATAGATGGAGGAGATGAAATGCATGGCTCAAGTACTAGATTTGATGTGAGAATTCCCAAGTTTAAGAAGCCAAATGTATCCTCTGAATCATGTGTATGTGATCAATAGTCAAAGGAACAATGTCACCATCAGAACCAAACTGTGCAAAGGTATACAATCGAGATGAATGATCAACCACCCCAGTAGCAATGATCTCTCGAGTCTCCAAGTCTTGAATGATGATAGAATCAAGTGTGAACTCCACAGTTATCCCTTCTCCACCATGTGTAATATGATATATGGAAAGAAGATTATTCATCAAATGAGGAACACACAAGACATCCTAAAAAGTGTTGTCCCCAAAACTAATAGATCCCTTCAGTGTTACACTTATGTATGTATTGTTTCCCATCAAGATAGGAGACATAATACAAGTTTGAAATGAAGAGAATATAGATTGTGAAGATGCCATATGATGAGATGCTCTTGAATCTAGAAGCCATCTCCCTGATCCTAGACCTAACTGAGCACAAAGAGATTGCCCTTTTTTTCTTGATGTAGATGCTTGACCTTTGTCCTTTTTAGACTATTTTGAAGTAGAAGGAGAAGAAGATTTAGAGATTCTAGAAGGAAAATCAATGTGATTCCTTTTGAGAAGATTTTTCAACTCATCAATATCCTTCTTATAACAATAGTGTTCTTCATGTCTATCTTTCTTGCAATATGCACAAAAAGGCCTCTCCTTCTTTGATGGGGATTTTGATTCTTAATGTGGCTTTTTATTTTTCTTCTTTTGCTTCTTATCAAGATTCCCTGATTCTTTATTTACCTTAGACTCATTAGCCACCAATGCTTGTGGCTTGGAAGACTTGATTAGATCCATGTTCATTAACTTAGCTTCCTCTTGAATTAGGAGATTTGCAAAGTCATCAAACTTATGATTAACATATGATGCTCCCCTAGAAAATCAATGGGTATGAAAGCTCTAGAAACAAACACTGAATACTTAGGACCAAGCTTGTATAACACATTCAAAATCACTTGTAAATCCTCTTTTTCAATACTGCACTATTTCAATTGCATTCTTAATTGCTTGATTTTGGAGATGTAGTCTTGGACGTGGTCAAAACATTTAGGATCAAGATTCATCAAATCATTATCAATCTGATATCCCCTAATCTTATCTATTTTAACATACAATTTTTCAAAAGTCTACCATGCCTCTTTAGGTGTATTACATGATTCAATATGAAATTGTAAATCAAATGAGACTAATGAACATATGCATCCAAGTCTTCTCTCACAATTAATCTCCCACCTTGCCAATTCTTTAGCATCGGTAGATTTTTGAATGGTATCCTTAAGATGACCTATTAGACCTTTCATCATGAGATAGTTCCATACTGGTTTTCTCTATGTAGCATAGTTATGTGGAGTTAGGAGTTCAATTTGAGATTTCCCCATTGCAAGAACACAAATCAAGCAAAAGAATGCAAGCAACCACTACAAGATTACCCCCCAAAATCACTCAATCAAAAAACCCCCCAAGCAATATCTGATTTGTCACTTTATAATTAGTGAGTTTATAGTTGCCACTTGCCAAAAAATAGCGAAGTGGTCTTTGATCTTGGTACATGCAAATGCCAAAATAGGCCAAAGAATAAAGTACAATTTTTGGTACAAAATGTGATCAATATGATTAGACCAATGAGAATTACATGAAAAATCATGCACTTTCAAAAAAAATTGCACACAAAAATGTTACCGTAGGAGCAAGATATGAGCTCCTAAGGTTCCCAAAATGAGGATGAAGGAACAACACCTATGAGAATCTAAAATTTCTAGAAAACCTAGACACCAAAACTAAATTCTGATTGTACCACTATGAAGAGCATGAAAAATTATCCCAAATAAAAAAAATTTCATTGAAAAAGGAGCTCGTATGATTGAAATATTAGCCTTCAAAGTTTTCCTACAAAATTGAAAATGCAAACGGTGAGGGGGAAATTTTTTTCTAGAAAATGATGATGTATTATTGATGTCATCCAACTGATTAAATTTGACGGCCGACTAGCTATCACTAGTCAGTGCAGGTCCTGATCAAAAATAATATGTGCTGGAATATACTGATCATCAGATTCTTACAAATACCAGAATATTCCTCTTTTGTTGGCAGAAACTTGGTCAAATTTTGATAGGGCCCACCAATGAAATATAGATAGCCAAGATTTTGTTTAAATGACACTAGATTTTTCAAGGAATGCGACTGATGAAGTAACTGACTAGAACTTTTGAATGCCGCTAGGATTTGTTGGAGCCGCAGGGGCCACAACGGTATGCCACGTGGCCTTCACAGGTTACCATGTACCTGTAGGTACTGACAGTACGCTCTGCAGATTTGTAGTCTGTAGAGTGTACAAAATATATATTTTTTATGTTTTGATTTTTATAAAAACCTTACAATAAAAATTCAGTTGCCGAAAAATGAATTTTTTCAAAAAAAATTTGGAAAATAAATAAATAATTTAGGACATTCATACCGATGTTGTCATTATGATGACCTGGGGGCCGTACGGATTTTTGGGAAATTTTTTTTTCCTCACCAGACAACTACTTTGATTTGGACAAATTGACAGTTGATCTTAGGGTTTTTAGCCCTTCTAGACACAATGGCAGGGTCGGATTTGACCCAAAATGCTCCAAAATTCAGCTACCTTCTAGATATGGCAACCACTCTTTAGCTTCAAAACCTCATAGATTTGGCCTCGTATGTCCGATTTGGACAAAACAAAAGGAAAAATCAACTTTCTTGAATCTTCCAGGCACAATGGTGACCTCAATTTTGCACCAACAAGCTCTGATTGAACCTACAATAAATAGCCAAAAATGGAACACCCCCAAATTTGGTATCTTTGTTCAAAAAAGACTCTCCAATGGCACCCAACCCACTCTGATACCATGTTAGAATTGGCTAAGGATGCCAAGTTCTTGAGACCAAATGGAAAGCACAAAAAGAGGGAAATGAATATGACAATAATAAACTGTATTCAATGTCAATGATATGAGATGTTTTGAGATGATTACAAATGAGAGAAACCCCTTGGTTATATAGCCAAGGTGAGATTCAAGATGTTAGGGGATTATGACAAGTGTCTTAATCATATGACATGAGACAACTAATCACACTTACCTAGGTTCACATGTAGTAGTTGTCAAAAGATAAGATAACAACTAATGACAACTAACATCTTCTAGAAAGATTCCTTCCTATGACCTAAGTAAACTTAACATGTGTAAATAAGTCCCCTAGTAATGAATTAACTAGGTACAAGACTTTATTTACACCAACAAAGGTACAAATTAAAGAATGTCACAAAGAGAGAACATCAAACAAAAAATCAGGAGGGATCACATTACGCACATGCAATCACACAAAAGAAAAAGAAACAAGAATAGAAGTGTAAAAGACTAGTAAGGAAAATGTGAGTCAACCATCAAGCAAGTCATCTACCTCCCAATCATGTTCATTGTATTTTGAAGGTGAACAACTAGATAAAGGGACAAGAGCAAGTTTCAAACTAGGTGAAGTACCAGGTTCATTACTCTATATAGGAGATGTCTCAATTAAGCTCATAGATGAGGAAATAAATGTGTTTAATTCATTATGTACCTCTTTGTCAATTTTAGTTGTTTCCTCATCATCATCCAAGTTAATCACAACATGAGGATGAATAATAATATCCAATGAAGAATGCGACTTTAGTTGTGATTGTTGTATTGGATCACTTTGTGGTATGTGGGAAGGAGGATTATCATGCATTGCTTTGGTCATGTTCATATTGCAATTTTTGTTGTTAGGTTCATGTAACTGATGAACAAGTGAACCACATCGACGTCTACGCTCATGAGCACCTCTATTTATTTTGGTTTTATTGTTAAGCTGTGTTTGTGAAGGAGCGGGTGGATCAACCATAGGTTGATTTTCTTCCCTAAGGGGAGGAACAAAAGAAACCATAGGGGGTTGGTCATCCACTTTCTCTTTTTCTTTGTAAACTTATTTTATTTGAGGAGGAATGACATATTTTGTTTCATTGTCTCTTGGTCTTTTGGACGATGTCAGGGAAGTTTCTGGTGTTGGTTGATCTTTGTTGTGTGGTTCTTGTTCAGGTTGAAGCATGGTTTCATCTATGATGGGAGTGTCAGAGGTAGACGGGGAAATGTGTCAGAGAGATAATTCTACTATTTTCTTTGCTTTGAATTTTTGGTAAGCTATGAAAAAGGAGTCTTGTCATGGTGTTATAGGTTCCATGGGCTTGTGCCAAAAGGATTCTAAGGAAACGTTCCCTTTGGAAGACAAGGGGTTAAAGCCTCTATGGTGGACAGTGAATATTTCATTGTCAAATGAAAACTAAATAAGCATTTGTGTATAACTAAAGGGATGACTTTCATTGAGCGAAGCCACAGATGGCCTAGCCACAAATGAAATTGGTTTGACTGTGGGATGATGGAGAATGTGACATCTAATGTTTTTGGTCCTATTTGTAATGGTAGGGTGATTGATCCTGTCGTAGGGCAAGTCAAACTATTGTGTGTCTTGATCCATGCTTTCAGTTTATCATAGTCATCTTGATAAAGTTCATATAATACTAATAATTCCTCAGTGATCATGTTCTCTCTACAGGTAGGATCTATTAATATCCCATTAGTGGGCTTACCATAGACATGATCAGCTATGTAAAGAGGACCATCGGGTAGATGTTTAAGTATGTCCTTAGAGGAGACAAAAATATCAAGAGAGATCTTAGGTTGGCCATTATGAGGGATAACATCTATCACACCTACCATATCCATAGGATAATTAATATGGGTAACATGTGGGATAGGATCATGATGTTCATCATCTGTATCAACATTGATCACATCATTCTTTTTAGTTTCACTAGTTTTGACAAATGAAATATTATGTTTGGTCATTGGATCAGTGAAAGTTTGAAAGTTTTGATTTGGAGGGGGAAAAAACTTATTACCTTGATTATTAACACCTACAATGGATAGACAACCAGAATCAATGAGGATTTGCACAAGATGTTTAAGATGCTTAAAATGTTTTGTGTCATGTCTATTTTGTCGATGATAGTGGCAATAAGAATTTGATTTAAAACTATGGGGTAAAGGCATAGTAGGGTTAGGTGCTTTGATGGCCTGGGCAAGGTAATTATTTTCTATTGTAAAAGTTGGGACATTGTGTTATGAAGGGTGTCAAGTAAAGGTGTGAATTATCTTTTCAGATCTCCATAGCTAAAGGGTACCATGGTTTTAACAATAACTACTTGGTTGTTGATAGTTTGGTTTGTTTTTTGAGGGGGGTTGAATTGCAAGAACCCTTTGTTTTGTTTTCTAAAAGTTTGGGAATTGTTTTGTTGTGCAGGCTCAGATCTCTCAATGTGGCTAGAAGTGGACCTTGTATCTCGACTACTAACCAAATTTTATTAATCACAAAGGGCAGTACACAAGTGCATGAAGGAGGGAAATTTCATCATGGTCAATTTTTCTTGAATCTTACTTTGTAAGTTTTCTATTAACATCTTTTAAAAGTGTGGGTCAGGGACCTTGACATCAATTTGGGAATAAAGCGATTGATAGTGTGAGATAAAATTGGTTATCTTTTCTTCGTCGTTTTGCTTGTATCTCATCAAATCAGCCAAGGTTTTCTTAGGAGCCATATGCACTTGGAAATGATTTACAAATGCATCAACAAGCTCATTGAATGAACAAATTGAATTATTCGGTAAAGATGAGAACCGTTCCAAGGCTGTGTCTTTTAAGGACCTAGGAAAGAGTTTTTCCAATAGTTTATCATCAAGGAAAAAGTCACTACATAAAGATTAGTATAAGCATTGACATGGTTAGAAGGATCTCTCATCCCTCCATATTTCTCAAATCTAGGCACCTCTACACCTTGTGGTATCGGTTTTCACAATATCTCCAAGGAAAATGGGTTGCTTTTAACATAATATGTGGGTGGGCCATTCTGTTTTTGGTTTATAATGGAGATTTTTTTTTGCATGGATGAAATAGTTTGGAAAATTTGTGTTATGATAGGATCAATATAGTTGGTATGAGGTGGAAGTGAAAGTGTTTATGGGATAGATGTACTAGGAGAGCAAGTGAATGGAATTATTATAGGTGGTAATGTGGTAGAAGATAGAACATGCAATGCCACATAGGAACTAGGGATGCTAGAAGGAATACCCACAAAAGGAATCATATTACTAACTTTTTGCATTCTTGTTGTAAGTAGGTATTGAGGCTATCATTGAGGGAGGAGGAATTTGGGTTCCTCTTTGGTTTACGACATTGTTTCATTGGATAGGAGCACTAGATGTTGAAGGAAGATGTTTTCCAAAGATTTGAACTATTTTTTTCACAAGGTCAAGGTCTTCATCACTTTCAAGCATACAGTGAATGTTTTCTATGGTACGAATTACAGTAGCGGAAATGTTTTCAAGGCTAACTTGGTGTTGTAGGTGGACTAAGTCCTCATGAATTTGAATTATTTTCTCTTCCGGTATATCATTAGTTCTTGGTTCAACATGCATGCTACCTAAAGGAAAAGAATTGCTAAGGGTATTATCCATTCCTAGTGTACTAGTGTCAATACTAGGAGTGGAAGCTCTAGATAACCCAAGATCCACAACACTCATGTAAAGGTTTCTAAATGCAGGGTGAATGCAAATGTAATGTAAACTAACAAGAATTAAATGCTTAAAACTAAAATTATGGAAAGTAACACTGAAATGCAAAAAAAACAAACAAAAACTCAAAAATTGAAGATTAAATGCCAAAAAATGCAGTGAAAAATATGCAACTGGACTGATTCGCCTAGAGTGGCGAATGAGTCTAGGTAGTGATTTTTTTAAAAAAAATTAGAATTTTTGAATTGGTTTATATTTTTTTTATGTTTTCAGATGCATATATGATATGGAAATGCAAAATTAATTGCAATAATGCAGGCTAAATGAACTTTTCACTAATACAAATTTTAAAACCCTAGAATGCAATTTAAACAATCCAAAATGCAATGCAATGTCAATGTAAGCTATTCCTAGGATGTAAATGCACTCTAAATAAGAAATATGATGTTTTAAATGTAGGTTCACCAAAATGAACCAAATATTTTTGAAAATATCTCTTACACTTCTAGGGTTTTACACCTAAAAGGAGAGAGGTACCAAAAATCTTAATGGCTCACTCAAGAATAAGCCCTTGAGATTCCAATGCAAATGAGATTGAAATATATCAAAGGGGAATGCCCTAGATGATGAAAAATGATAAAATAGATTAACTAATGAAAAACTAAGAGAATGCAAGATGTTTGAAAACACATTGTGATATGCAAAATGACCTAAAAATGCAAGTAAACTATAACAAAAACATGAAATTGAAAGCATGCACCTGGAGACTGGAGAAGGATGGAATGGAGCTATGGAATTTTGAAATTAATTCTTTTGAAGCCAACTGGGACTCATACACCAAGTTGGGTCAGTCCTGTTTTGGGAAAATTCTGCTAGAACAGGTTTTAGACAACTGGGTACTTAGAACTGCAAAAATCTCTGTTTGAGCCTGGCAGTGGGACTCATTCACCACTGATGGCATATCATTCCACTTCCTAAAATTTTGAAAATTCAAAAGTGGAATATGTAGCTGTCGATCTACACTTTTGCTCCTAACAAGTTTCTAGATCCGAAACTATAGAATTCACCCTGTAGGTGTTCTCCAAGCTTCTTTTAGGGATTTGAAAACTTTGAATGGATTTGACAACTTGTTGAAAACTTTTCTAATCTTTCTCTTTGACAAATCTGCAAACTAGAACTGCAAAACACGTGCAAAGAGAGGGAAAAATTGTTGAGGGTTAGCGAATAGGGGTTTGCCTTGGTCAAACCTCGATTTGGTAATTAAACCCTTGAAAATGAAATGAAATATGTAAAGAGAATGATGAATGAACAAAATAAATGCTACAACTCAATAAACTATTGAAGTAGAAATATGAAGAAATGTAGGTAATAGCTCCAATTGATGTAGACTTGAGAATGCTTGAAATGCCTAGAATGCTTATGTGAATGATTGATTAATTTTTTAAATGATTGGGAGATGAAAATGAGTAGAAAAACCTTATATTTATACACAATTATGCCCTAATTCCTGAAGATACTACATCACAGGCCAACCTTAGGTGTTAGAAAATAAAAACCCGCCTGAATTTTGAATTTATTTTTATTTTTATGCCAAAGGGGACTCATTCGACCCTAGTGGCGAATGGGTCCCACTCAAGGCATTTTAAGTGGGTGTCAGAAATTAAGTTTTTTTAATGATGTTTATCAGGGTTATTCTAAAAAATATACTTAAGGTCTATAGATGTAAAATGGGGCCAATTAAAGCATAAAAAGGGTATAATTATCAATGTCAAGCCTAGAAAAGTGTGAATTTTTTTTACAAAACTTTACAACACTTTGAAATAAGAATTGGTAAATGATAAAAAGAGGTTATTTAGGTGAAATATAATAATAAGATCCTAGAAAAGTGTGGAAGTGTGTTACAACACTTCACAACACTTTTACAAGGAATCATAAAAGTCTTATTAATTCACAAGGGCCCAAGACCTAATGTGAATGTGTTAATCACATTACAACACTAAATGAAGGAAAAACTAAGCCAACATCCATAAGAAAGAACCAAATGAGCATGAAAATTTCCAAATATCCATTTTTCTACACTACAATTCTTTAATTTGAAGCTTTGACTGGATATCTTGAAGCATAATGACCTATATTTCTATAATAGAAACATTTGAAAGGTAACTTACCTTTGTATTTTCCAGTGCCCTTTTTCAATGTCCTCACAAAGTTTGCTTCTAGCTCATAAAACTCATTTGGATCAAATTCCTCATACTTCTTTTCTTTGCCAACTTTAAAAGTAGTCTCTTTTCTTGGATCACTTAGACCTAACTCTCTCAAATCAAAAGTAGTTAAATCACCAAACAACTAATCTCTAGAATAATGATCTAAATTTTGAGCTTATTCAATAGCAGAAACCTTATGACTATAAAATTTTGGAAGAGTTCTTAATACCTTCTTTACTACCTCATCTTCTTCAAGTTTTCCACCAAGGCCTTTGATGGAATTGGCAACTTAGTCCACTCTATGCACATGTAGCCTATAATATCTTCATCTTTTGTCATCCTTAGGGTTTCAAACTTAGTTTTTAGATTTTGCTTCTTTGCTTGCTTGAACTTATAATTTATCCTTCATAGATAATTTCCAGATTTTTCTAGATCTCACCAGTAGTTTAAAGACTCATAACTTTCACAAGTTCTAAGTTAGAGAGACCACTCAAAAGATCATACCTTGATTTTCCATTGTTCTCATATGCATTGATCTCATCATCATTATTCAGACCATTTGCAGGCATTATATATCCAGTTTGAATAGACTTCCAAACTCCAAACCCTAGAGAAACAAGGAAACCTTCCATCCTAGTTTTCTAGAATGCATAATCTGATCCATCAAACAAAGGAGCCTCCTTCTTGTCCACCATCCCAAATCTACCTCAAGTGGCTAATTTTTATTCTAAGAAACCCTTCTCTGATACCAATTGTTGAATGCACAAGACAATTGAGGGGGGTGGTGAATTAGTTGTACATTAAAACATCAAAACCCTCATTAATATTTAGATCTGCATTAATCCTTAAACCCTTAACAACCATTAAACCCTTATCACGTATTAGTAAAATATAAACATGAGAAATAGTAATGAAAACACATCCAAACACATGAGAACACCAAGTTTACATGGAAAACACAAGAAGGGAAAAACCACAATGAGAATTAGCTCACAATATAAAGTAATTTAATACTAAATACAATAGGCTCACTATCAGAGGGATCACTTTCCAAAACAAAGAAGGGCTCACTGCCAGATTCAAAATCTTGAAGAAGATATAAGATTGTTACAATGAGAAATCCATCTTAGAGAAACAACCAATATCCACCAAGTTACAACTCTGTACCATTAGTAACCTCCAGCTCACCGCTATCAAAAACTTTAGGTGCTCTACAAATGTAGACCCTTTTGCTCACTGCATTGGAGTCATAGGAATTAAGCTTGTACTCTAGATCCTTGCATCTGATTAAATTTTTATCTCAACACATCCTTGAATCTACACACACTTCTCCAATAATTCACCTTTCCTTTATACCATTCACAACCTTACAAACATCTTTCAAGGTCGGTTATGCAACTCAAACGTACAAATTCAAATTAGGTTAACACCAAAACATTCCCGTGGTGGAAAGGAATGAAGGAAGACCACATCACACCTTAGCTTAGACCTAAATCAATATATACATGCCACACCATGCTTCCAAAAACACTAAAGCATATGTGCAATTAGTGTAAACACTCAAGGTTGGTTGAACCTATGTTAACACCATTAAATATTTAAGTACATGCTTCACAAAATCCAAAGATGACTTGTAGACCACACATAATACTTGAAAACAATCTAGAATATTTCATCAATACCCTAAAATCCAAAAAATCCTTCTCAACATCATACACTTGAAGAACATACTCATTCAACACCCAGTTAACCTTCCACACATTGTAACATATGAACAACTCATTGAGAAACAAAATTCAAAAAGCTTAGACTAGAGATAGATATAAACAATATAAGAACACACTCAGATCTAAAAAACTAGAAACCACAAAATGGAGAAATGCAGAGAAAAACCATTTCTCCTAGACAACCATATGGTGGGAGAACATGCATCTAGAGAGACAAAAAAGAGGTAAAGAGAAAATTTAAACATGGGAGAGGATGGTGATGAAATTGAAGGAAAAAATTATTCTTGTAGATTGCCAAATTGATAAGTGTTTAAGAGGATGCAAAATTTGAAGAAAAGAGAGAATAATGTACACGAGTACACCGATGAGTTCTATTGATTAAGTATCTAGGATGGATATATGCTGATGATGATATAGAAAAGGCATCCAGATATATAAATGGTCTTCATAATTCAACACAAGATGAAATGACTATGCTTCAGGTGGCTAGTGTAGAGGAGGCATATCAATATGCCTTGAAGGCAGAAGAGAAAATTACAAGGAAACAACAACAAAATTCCCATGGTAGGGGTAGATGTTTAGAGGAAGAGGAAAAAATAGTAGTGGTAGAGGCTATCAAGGAAAAAAAGATGAGGCAAGTACATTTCATGTGGTTCTACAAGATAATAAAGGAAGAGGAGAATCTTCTAGGGGAAGAGGAGATTACTTCTGTGGTAAAGCATCCTTTGGTAGAGGTAAAGGAAGAGGGTTTGTAAGTAAAATGTACCAATGTGGCAGTTAGGGCATAAGGCATTTGAATGCCCAAAAATACAACAAAATAATGGCAAAGGGAAGGAAGCTAGAATTCATGTTTCACAGGATGAAAATAAATATGTGGTTGCACCAATTCATGGAGAAGGACTGTAGTGCCCCTCATGATACTGTTCCCTTTTGTTACTATGTGGATACTGTTTACGTTTGTTATAGACTCAAGATGACATGGGTGATTGCTTTTCCTATTTGAGCTTATGTGTTTTGCTTGGATACACAAGATGGTGTTTTATGATGTTGATAATATAATGATGCATGGTACCATCTTTCCTGATTATGCTATATTGTGTGACTATGTAAATTGTTTAATACTCATTTCATGATGTGTAGGATGTTGTACTGATGTTTGAATTTTGGGTGAGGGGGACGGTGTTGCATCGCTCATACGTGAGTGCCCTGCCACACCGCAATTCTCCCTCACAATGTGTTTGACAGTAGATATATATATATATGTTGTTCCAACACTTGTTTTTATGCAGGACTGCAGGTACCGGGCACCGACTCCACCTGCATCATCAGGTCTGAGCATGCCCAATATACCCAATGGTTATGACGTGGTTTAAGGATTTGACAAGGAAGTGTCCATGTCTGTGTTTGTTGTCTGTCAGTATTTCGTCTTGTTATGGTATCATACTGTTTCACGATTGATCATTTTAAGTCGTAAATCTTGATGCGTTTATCATGTTATTTGGATGTGTATCAATCTGGATAATTGGTAAATTAATGCAGTGCTTGTATTAGGCATAGTCGTTGCTTATGTCCATTTAGGCCTTGTCTTGAAGCTTCATAGCTTATTTTTATAATATGGATTTGATAAATTAAATTATTAAATTTTAATAATTTAAATATTAGATTAATGTAAAGGTTAAACTATATTGAAATTTAAATGAAACACAAAATTGCATAATGTTCATTTTAATTCAAATTCACAAAGGTTATGATTTAAATTTAAATTACTTGATAAGTTTTAAATATTAGATTTGATGGAGGGATGTAATATAATATTACCCCTAAAGTAAATTTTTAAAATAAATTCAAATAATAAATAATAATTAGATGTATATGTATTTATATAATTATATTAAAAATTTATCCACCCGAGTCTTCATTAAATTTAATAAGCATGAATTAATACGGGTTAAATTAGTTTTGAGTAAATCAATTTAACATCGTAATTCTTTCCGTTACTGCAGTCGAGAATAGTGGGGGTAGATTTCTATTTTGCTAAATTCCTCCAAGTGTTAAGCAGGGTAAACATAAGATGCCAAGTGTAAAATGAAAACAAAAAGTAAGCTTGTCACCTGTATTCCTGGCTTCAGCAAGAAACCTTGGATTTTTTTTTTGTTTCCACAATTTATTGGGGAGTGATGGAGAAAAAAGGGACGGAATAATTTGGTGGGAAAAGAAAAAAAAGACAATTCTTGGCAAGAGGATATTAAGGGAAAAGAGAGGGAGTTGCAGAGGGAATTTCAGCATAACCCATCTCCAACTGCAAATCTTTCAGGTTGGTCCCTTTAATATTTGTTTTATTGTAAGTTAAAATAGCTTAGGACTGTATGTATTCTATTTCTTTCTTTGTTTTATGCGTTAATTTTCTTTTGAATTCCTTCATTATTTTTTTTCATTAGCTACTATCTTTATTGCCTTCACTAGTGGCGTTGAGTTATTCCTTCTTTTTTTTAGAATAAATGGTCTTCTTGATACCATGAAAATCATTCACAGCTGCAGCTTATAGACTGGAAAAAGGCATAATAATTTATAAAACCTTCCTCATACTATTGGCATCTGGTTACAATAGAAATACTTGTACTCAGAGTGTTGTAGAGGTTTAGGTAATCTCTATGATTTCCATTGTCTGCTCGTGTCATCTGCAGCATTTAAACAAAATAGGAAGTTTAAAGGTTTAAATCACCTTCTTGATTTATTTATTTATTTTACTATCAAGCTACCACAAATGGTCAATGCATTTTTAGGAAACACCAAAAGGGGTGAAGGTAATTTATATTGCTATTCTTCATGCTCTATTTTAGTTTAACCCCACCCATGTTTATTCTTTGGCTGCAAACCCTTTTCTCCCTTCACCTTTGACATTGGGGTATTTCTTTTACTGTTATATATTTTATATAATCTCCCTAATACTTTTTGTGACCTATCTTAGCTACAAAATTTAGACTCTGTAGGATGCTCAAATTTTTAATAATTTTCCAAATACCCTCCACAACTTCATCACTTCAAACATAAATGACTGTAGAGGCATGAATCATCTCCCTCATCTTTTTAACAATCTCTTTCAGCTGTAGCACTTCTTTATAGGAAATTGTGGGGGCATTAAAAAGCCTTCTTGAGCCCATTCACAGCCTGTCACACCTCATCTCCTATGTTAGAAATCCTAATCAAAAGTACAGAGGATGCTGGAAAGGTATGTGAAATCTGGTGCAAAAATCTGGCTTACACCGTCAATTACATTTCCTTGAAAATTCCTTGAGATATTTTTTTTTACTGCTGTAATACCCAACAAGAAATGATATAGAGACCAAAAGTAAAGCACCATGATAAGTTCCATGATTCTTTAAATAAATAAATAAATATATATATATATATATATATATTTCACAAGAAATAATATAATTATTTTATTTTTATTTTTTTTGTATTAAACATAGTGCAGCAAATCAAACATAGTGCAGCAAATCATTAGACCTTTCAATCAACTGTTACATACATTTGCCTGATAAGGCATTTTGCGCATGACTGGCAGCAATTTATAGCTGTTATGTTTGGCTACATACAATCTGACTATACATATTACATATATGCATTATATCACCCACATAGTTGTTGCTGTACATTTTTGTAGCTTTATTACATACAATAAATAATTATTTTATTTGTTATTTCTCTATTTTAAATTATTTCTTGGAGTAATTCAATTATCGAATTAAATAATTAATAGTTATATGGATTAGCGTTCAGATTTCTTTCGAACTTTTAAGATATTTATGTCTATTTTAATTTCAAGTTATTTAATATTAGATCTATCTATAAATTTATTTACTATGTGATGAGTAACTTGGTTAGCATTTAATTTTCTTTCGGATTTATAAAAAAATAAACAAATATAAATTTTGTCTATTTTAATTTTAATCTTAGATCCATCTACAATTTTATTTACTATGTGATGAGTGCTTGATGTATATGATATTTTGATTTGCAAAAAATAAAATAAAATAAGATAAAATGTTTTATTTGAATTAAATTTATCATTTTGATTAACAAATATATATATATATATATATATATATATATATAGGGGTTATATTTAAAATTTTAAATATTTTTGAAGTAATGTTATTATTTTCCTCTATTTCACAGTTTCCCCTCACATTTGGGCGAGATCTAATTGCAGATGAATTTAAAATTAGAATTAATTTCATATTATTTAAGTTAAAATTATTTACAATTTTTTTACTGGATTGTAATTATGATAAAAGTTTTCAGATTGGAATTAAAATTAGAATTAGCTAAGGAGGACAGTAAATTTTTAATTAGAATTAATTTCATATTATTTAAGTTAAAATTATTTACAATTTTTTTTTACTGGATTGTAATTATGATAAAAGTTTTCAGATTGGAATTAAAATTAGAATTAGCTAAGGAGGACAGTAAATTTTTAATTAGAATTAATTTCATATTATTTAAGTTAAAATTATTTACAATTTCTTTTACTGGATTGTAATTATGATAAAAGTTTTCAGATTGGAATTAAAATTAGAATTAGCTAAGGAGGACAGTAAATTTTTAATTAGAATTAATTTCATATTATTTAAGTTAAAATTATTTACAATTTCTTTTATGGATTGTAATTATGATAAAAGTTTCAGATTGGAAATAAAATTAGAATTAGCTAACGAGGATAGTAAATTTTTAATTATAGTTATTTAGTTTAAAAGTAATTAAATGTATACCATATTCTAGGGCTTACTCACTTTAAGGACGTTATGATCTAAAATGCACTTAATTATAGTTAATCATTTAATGTTTCTTTACACTATCTTGAGTAGGGTTGGATTATGTTTACGTATAAGTGAAAAGATATTTATAACTTATTTTGTACATGTTAGATTGTTATTTTGTTAATCTGTATACTCTTTGGTATTGATTCTTTATGCATAATAGTGATTCTTTGTTGTTCATATTTTCCCTCTTATTTAATTGCACTTTTGGGGTAATTTTATGTCTAGATATATTTTGGATATGATGGGAACCCAAATGTTTAAGTTACTTCCTTTTGATAGCCATGGGTGTTATGTAGTTAGACTTCCAGAGGCAAAGGGAACCTTTTATGTGTGTTGAATATTCTCATGAATGGACCTTTGGATTCCATTGATTGTGATTTTATTTTTATTTTGAGCTCGTGGGTGTATCTTGTCCCATGATTTCCTTACATTTTGGTGGTGATTATGAGCGAGATGGTACATGCCTCGCCTGTGTTTTCATTTTATGGCTTTTATGTTTGGTACACCCTTGTGGTTGTGAGCTTTGTTGTGGAACTGTTGGGGAGGGTGGCTCTTCATGGGGGCCAGCGCACAAAGGGGCTGTTAGGGTAACCCATGGAAGAGTTTCCTAAACAAGTGATAATATAATTAATAAACTAGTAGGTTTGGGTAGCTAAAACATTAAACAAGATTAATGATGTGCCTCACCCATACCGTTAGTGCTTTCACAGACTAAGGATGGGATGAGAAGACCTGGTTGGTAAGATCACTACCTTGTCCTCACGAAAGGTAAGTGGTTCCGCATGAGTCACCCTATGGAGCGGTGCCTTGAGATAGGCTGCCTAGATAACCATAGATGGAGGTGGTACCTTGTGATAGGTTGCCTAGATAATCCATGTAAGGCCATGCGATGACACTCTCCCACAGTATCCGTTTACTCTTCCTTGCTTGGTAGCCTCTGGAAGTGTTGATGTACTTATTGATGTACTTATTGATGTACCTTTCGATGTACTTTTGATGTACTTGTTGATGTACTTATTGATGTATTTATTGATGTACTTGTTTATGTACTTTTGATATACTTATTGATGTACTTGTTGATGTACATGATGATGTACCTGTCGATGTACCACTTGATGTAAGTGTTGATGTACTTGTCAATGTGCTTGTCGATGTACGATGGGATGATTGTTCTATGTCAGTGTTGATGTTAGTCTTGTTTACTTGATCTTGTTGGATGTGGACCCTTTCTTGTCATTTCCTAGCATGGGGGGTGGACCTTCGGGTCCACATGGTTGGGTGGAATGTGCTATGCACCCATTGGGTTCCCAGGATGTGTTCGTGAGACAGATGCGAATGTAGAATTCTAGAGTTTATCTTGGATGAAGAATTCCCTTCCTTTTGGTACCATAAACCTCATTTATGTACTCAATGTAATCTTCCCCATGATATAAGGGAATCTCTATTTAATGTTTCTATTGTATCTTTGATGTTATTATCTGTGGAAATATGCTCCACAAATGTAACATGAAACTATGAATTGAATCTTAATAAAATTTTCTATCTCTCTTATAATTATGGATGAATGTATGTTATCCTTATGTTTCTCTTTTGCTTTCATCTAGATAAAAGTTCTATGTTTGTAATGACTATTCATTGTACCCCAGAGGATGTAGATAGCGTTGCAAATGCATAATTACGTTTCATGTTAAGATTGTACGTTTCCATCTTATATAATGTTACACTATCAAACAAAAAAAAAATGTCCAGTGTTTTGTTGTCCTTTGGGGTTTACTCGGCAGGGCATTACACTATTGGTATCAGAGCAAAGGTTTTCAACTCTGGGTACTCTAGGTTAATTGTGCCCATTAAGCTAACCTATGTGCTTAACTCTTGATTTGACATGTTCCTCTCTAATGTCACACAGGAGCATGCCTCCGGTTAGAGGTCGTGGCCGTGGCACTGGCCGAGGGGGTGGTGGCCGTAGGGCCACCCATGAAAGTACTCCATCACAAAGTTCCCACGAATCAGAATGTGAGGAAGAACAGGGATCTCAAAATCATTCAGATGAAAGAGGTCCAAATTCAGTGCAGCCAGGAATGGATGGTTTGCTGTTACGACAGTTGTTGGAGGAGGCACTTGGCCATTTGGGCCCTAGGCCAGAAGGAGAGCAGGAAGTAGAGAAGGAAAGGGAGAGGTCTCCAAGGCAGAAGGAAGTATCAGTAGAACAAGATGCAGTGGTGGCAGGTCACATGAGGGATCTTTTGAGAGCTCATCCTCCCACTTTTGATGGTGTTGGCAGAGGACTTGAGGCAGAAACTTGGTTAATAGACTTGGATCGTTGCTTTGCAATGCATCCATATGGCAGTAATACCCGGGCTAGGTGCGCCATCATGCATCTTAGAGGCTTTGCATCTACATGGTGGCGTCTAGAAGAACAAAAGCTGCACTTGGACATTAGCATGGTGACATGGGAATTGTTTTTGGAGAGATTTAGGGCTCGGTTCCTCTCAAATCATTGGAGACAACGCCGAGCAGATGAGTTCCATGAACTAAGAAAAATGGCAATGTCAGTTGATCAGTACGAGCGTTGATTCTATGAGCTCAAGCAGTATGCAGGAATCGGCAATGACGAGGCAATGCTTGTACAACATTTTGTCAGGGGATTAAATGCCCGAATTAGTGGAGGTTTTCAAGTCTTTCAACCAAAAAAAATGGAGGTAGCCGTTGAGAAGGCTCGTCTGGTAGAGGAAAATTTGGCCATGGCATTGGGAGGTCACACAGGGGTGCAGATTGGTAGTGCATCTAATTTTGGTACTAGTTCTTGAGGTGGGCAACCTCAAACTTTGGGATCTTCAAGGAGTCATCATGTGCCTTCTAAGGGCGGACAACAAAAACAACAATCACAGTCTAAGCAAAAATGTTTCCAATCTCAGCAGGGCAATAGAACTCAGTTTAAAAATAATCGGAGTTGGCAGCGTAAACGACATGACCATTTTGAGCAGTCTACTCAAAGCTCGCAGTCAGCTCCTAGTCGGAGCAGTTACCAGCAGTCTAGTGCTCCATCAGGAGGTGGAGGTTTTGGTCGAAGTACAGTTTGTTTCTCCTGTGGTCAACAGGGACATGTTGCTAGGCAATGTCCACAAAAGAAGACTTCAGGGTTTAATCAGAGGCCAACCACTTCTGAGCCAACAGTGGGCGATGCAGGCAGATCTCATCGAGTTTTTGCAACGGTCGACAAACGTCAAGCAGATCACCAGGGCACTGTGGTCGAGGCATCAGGTGTGTTACAAGGCACTAGTATATCTATTTTATTTGATTCTGGTGCATCAGATTCATTTATTTCCCCTTTAGTAGTAGAGTGTTGTAGACTGGTGGCAGCAAGGCAAGGCATTAAGTGGCAGGTCGAATTGGCCTCCGGGGAAAAGGTAGTAGTTGAATCATTTGTTTAGGGTTGTGTTTTGAAAATTGGGTCATCGATGACTAAGGTGGACCTTTGAATTCTACCCCTTGGGTCCTATGATGTGGTTTTGGGCATGGATTGGCTGAATGCTCACCGTGCAATAATTGATTGTCGCCACAAGGTTGTGCGGTGTGTAGATGACTCAGGAAATGAAGTAGAGATCATTGGCATACAAAGACCCATCTCATTGCGGATGATTTCCACTATGCAATTGAAGAGGTGTTTCTGTCAAGGCTGTCAGTTGTTTGCTGTATCAATCAATGACTTGGAGTTGGGAGAAAGTCAAGAGGTGTCATTGGATGACTATCCTCTCCTTAAGGAATTTGCAGATGTTTTTCCGGGTGAGATTCCGGGAATGCCACCAAAGCGTGACATTGACTTCCGGATTGACCTTGTACCAAGGGCTGAGCCTATATCTCAGGCTCCATATCGGATGACAACTCAGGAGCTTCAAGAGCTTCGTTTGCAGTTAGAGGAACTTTTAGAAAAATGATTCGTTCGTCCTAGTGTTTCCCCATGGGGAGCACCAGTTATTTTTGTAAAGAAGAAAGATGGTTCCCTCCGATTGTGCATCGACTACAGGCAGCTTAACAAGGTGACGGTGAAGAATCGGTACCCTTTGCCAAGAATTGATGACCTATTTGATCAAATAAAGGGGGCTCAGGTATTTTCTAAAATAGATCTTAAGTCAGGATACCATCAATTGCGGATAGCCGAAGCTGATATTCACAAAACAACATTTCGCACTCGATATGGGCATTATGAATTCACTGTTATGCCATTCGGGTTGACAAATGCACCATCAGTTTTCATGTGCCTAATGAATGGAGTCTTTCGTACCTACTTGGATAGATTTGTTCTAGTGTTCCTTGATGATATTCTGATATACTCAAAAATTATGGAGGAGCATGAAGTACACTTGAGGCAGGTGTTGCAGTGCTTAAGAGACAATCAGTTGTATGCTAATTTGTCTAAGTGTGAGTTTTATAAGAATGAAGTGAAATACTTGGGTCACATCATCTCTGGTGAAGGTATTTCTTTGGATCCTTCGAAGGTCCAAGCCATTGTTGATTGGCTTGCACCCACAAATGTTCCTGAGATTCACAGTTTTATGGGTTTGGCAGGCTACTATAGGCGATTTGTGGAGGGTTTTTCAAGGGTTGCACATCCCATCACGACCCTTCAGAGAAAAGGAAAGAAGTTTATTTGGTCTAAACAATGTCAATTAGCTTTTCAGACCCTCAAGGATAAGTTGACCAGTGCTCCGATCCTAGCAGTTCCTGATCCTACTAGGGAATTCATAGTATGTATAGATGCTTCCTTGGAAGGTTTGGGAGCTATTTTAAAGCAGGAAGGTCTTGTAATTTCTTTTGAGTCCCGCAAGCTCAAGGACCATGAGCTAAATTACCCTACGCATGATTTAGAGTTAGCCGCGGTTGTCCATGCCCTTGTGCGATGGAGGCACTTTTTACTAGGGCATCGTTTTGAACTTCATAGCGATCATCACAGCTTGCAGTACATTTTTACTCAGTCGAACCTAAATGCCAGGTAGAGGAGATGGATGGAGTTTCTTTGTGAATATGATTTTGAGGTTAAGTACATCCAGGGAAAGGAAAACGTAGTGGCAGATGCTTTGAGTCGACGGAGACATGAGATATCTGCAATAACTCTTAGTGTGGATTTGAGGACCCAGATTCTCACATCGCTTCCCACAGATAGTTGGTATCAAGAAGTAAAGGCGGAAATTGAGTCAGATAGGGTTCTAGAGGGAAAGTTTTCTGGCTATGTTTTGGAATCGGATGGGCTTTTGCGATTTTTGGGTCGTATGTATGTACCTCCTGTAGAGGGTCTTCGTACCCTAATCATGACTGAAGCACATCGAGCTCCCTACTCTGCTCATCTGGGAGTCAAGAAGATGTATGCAGATCTTCGTCCACTGTACTTTTGGGTTGGAATGAAAAGAGATATTGCTGACTTTGTGGCGAGATGCCTTGAATGTCAGAGAGTTAAGGCAGAACATCATCATCTCGCAGGTCTTTTACAGCCTCATCTCATTCCTGAATGTAAGTGGGATATCATCTCAGTGGACTTTATTGTCGGTTTACCAATGTCTTCTCGTCGGCATGATGCTATCATGGTCACAGTTGATAGGTTGACCAAAGTGGCACACTTCTCTCCTGTTCGATCCTCCTATACTGCTTCCTCTGTAGCTAGAATTTTCATGGAGGATATTGTTTGACTACATGGGATTCCGTGAAAGATCATTTCTGATCGAGATCCAGTGTTCACTTCTGCATTCTAGACATCATTGCAGCATTCCTTAGGAACCCAACTGAACTTTAGTTCTGCCTACCATCCTGAAATAGATGGTCAGACTGAGAGAGTTAACCAGGTTCTTGAGGACATCCTTCGTATGTACGTAATGGATCAACAATCTCGTTGGGAGGATTATTTGCATCTGGTAGAGTTTGCTTATAATAATGGTTATCACAGCTCCATTGGCATGGTTGAGTTGGGATCGTCTTGAGGACCGAGTTCTTTTGGGACCCGAAATGCTTCAGGATATGGAACAACAGGTTGCTCGCATCAGAGAGCACTTAGTAGCCGCTCAGGATAGACAAAAGAAGTATGCTGATGCTCATAGGGTCGACCATCAGTTTTCAGTTGGAGATCAAGTTTTCTTACGAGTGCGTCCGCGAAAGAGTCCAATCCGTTACGAAAAAGGCTCTAAGCTTGCGCCTTGTTTTGTGGGACCGTTCGAGGTGTTGGAGAGAATTGGCCCTGTTGCTTATCGTCTAGCGTTGCCACCCAGTCTATTGCGCATTCACAATGTGTTTCATGTTTCTGTACACAGGCCCTATCATCCAGATGTTTATCATGTGCTTGATTGGAATGCATTGCAGGTCGAGGAAGGGCAGCTGGCGCTCGAGCCTGTCGCCGTGCTGCAGCACAGGAGACTCGTCCTCAGGGGTAGAGAGATTGAGCAGGTGAGGGTCCAATGGGATCCAAATGATGAGTCGTCAACATCATGGGAGGATGCCTCCCACATCCAAGAGTCTTTTCCTTTTTTATTTTCTGGCTTCCGGGAGTAAGCCTAGTTCTAGGGGGGAGGATGTAGTGCCCCTCATGATACTGTTCCCTTTTGTTACTATGTGGATACTGTTTACGTTTGTTACAGACTCAAGATGACATGGGTGATTGTTGTTCCTATTTGAGCTTATGTGTTTTGCTTGGATACACATGATGGTGTTTTATGATGTTGATAATATAATGATGCATGGTACCATCTTTCCTGATTATGCTATATTGTGTGACTATGTAAATTGTTTAATACTCATTTCATGATGTGTAGAATGTTGTGCTGATGTTTGACTTTTGGGTGAGGGGGACGGTGTTGCATCGCTCATACGTGAGCACCCTGCAACACCGCAATTCTCCCTCACAATGTGTTTGACAGTAGATATATATATATATGTTGTTCCAACACTTGTTTTTATGCAGGACTGTAGGTACCGGGCACCGACTCCACCTGCATCGTCAGGTTTGAGCGTGCCCAATATACCCAATGGTTATGACGTGGTTTAAGGATTTGACAAGGAAGTGTCCATGTCTGTGTCTGTTGTCTGTCAGTATTTCGTCTTTTTATGGTATCATACTGTTTCATGATTGATCATTTTAAGTCGTAAATCTTGATGCGTTTATCATGTTATTTGGATGTGTATCAATCTGGATAATTGGTAAATTAATGCAGTGCTTGTATTAGGCATAGTCATTGCTTATGTCCATTTAGGCCTTGTCTTGAAGCTTCATAGCTTATTTTTATAATATGGATTTGATAAATTAAATTATTAAATTTTAATAATTTAAATATTAGATTAATGTAAAGGTTAAACTATATTGAAATTTAAATGAAACACAAAATTGCATAATGTTCATTTTAATTCAAATTCACAAAGTTTATGATTTAAATTTAAATTACTTGATAAGTTTTAAATATTAGATTTGATGGAGGGATGTAATATAATATTACCCCTAAAGTAAATTTTTAAAATAAATTCAAATAATAAATAATAATTAGATGTATATGTATTTATATAATTATATTAAAAATTTATCCACCCGAGTCTTCATTAAATTTAATAAGCATGAATTAATACGGGTTAAATTAGTTTTGAGTAAATCAATTTAACATCGTAATTCTTTCCGTTACTGCAGTCGAGAATAGTGGGGGTAGATTTCTATTTTGCTAAATTCCTCCAAGTGTTAAGCAGGGTAAACATAAGATGCCAAGTGTAAAATGAAAACAAAAAGTAAGCTTGCCACCTGTATTCCTGGCTTCAGCGAGAAACCTTGGATTTTTTTTCCGCAATTTATTGGGGAGTGATGGAGAAAAAAGGGACGGAATAATTTGGTGGGAAAAGAAAAAAAAGACAATTCTTGGCGAGAGGATATTAAGGGAAAAGAGAGGGAGTTGCAGAGGGAATTTCAGCATAACCCATCTCCAACTGCAAATCTTTTAGGTTGGTCCCTTTAATATTTGTTTTATTGTAAGTTAAAATAGCTTAGGACTGTATGTATTCTATTTCTTTCTTTGTTTCATGCGTTAATTTTCTTTTGAATTCCTTCATTATTTTTTTTCATTAGTTACTATCTTTATTGCCTTCACTAGTGGCGTTGAGTTATTCCATTTTTTTTTTAGAATAAATGATCTTCTTGATACCATGAAAATCATTCACAGCTGCAGCTTATAGACTGGAAAAAGGCATAATAATTTATAAAACCTTCCTCATACTATTGGCATCTGGTTACAATAGAAATACTTGTACTCAGAGTGTTGTAGAGGTTTAGGTAATCTCTCTGATTTCCATTGTCTGCTCATGTCATCTGCAGCATTTAAACAAAATAGGAAGTTTAAAGGTTTAAATCACCTTCTTGATTTATTTATTTATTTTACTATCAAGCTACCACAAATGGTCAATGCATTTTTAGGAAACACCAAAAGGGGTGAAGGTAATTTATATTGCTATTCTTCATGCTCTATTTTAGTTTAACCCCACCCATGCTTATTCTTTGGCTGCAAACCCTTTTCTCCCTTCACCTTTGACGTTGGGGTATTTCTTTTACTGTTATATATTTTATATAATCTCCCTAATACTTTTTGTGACCTATCTTAGCTACAAAATTTAGACTTTGTAGGATGCTCAAATTTTTAATAATCTTCCAAATACCCTCCACAACTTCATCACTTCAAACATAAATGACTGTAGAGGCATGAATCATCTCCCTCATCTTTTTAACAATCTCTTTCAGCTGTAGCACTTCTTTATAGGAAATTGTGGGGGCATTAAAAAGCCTTCTTGAGCCCATTCACAGCCTGTCACACCTCATCTCCTATGTTAGAATTCCTAATCGAAAGTATAGAGGATGCTGGAAAGGTATGTGAAATCTGGTGCAAAAATCTGGCTTACACCGTCAATTACATTTCCTTGAAAATTCCTTGAGATATTTTTTTTTTACTGTTGTAATACCCAACAAGAAATGATATAGAGACCAAAAGTAAAGCACCATGATAAGTTCCATGATTCTTTAAATAAATAAATAAATAAATATATATATTTCACAAGAAATAATATAATTATTTTTTTTTTATTTTTTTTGTATTAAACATAGTGCAGCAAATCAAACATAGTGCAGCAAATCATTAGACCTTTCAATCAGCTGTTACATACATTTGCCTGATAAGGCATTTTGCGCATGACTAGCAGCAATTTATAGCTGTTATGTTTGGCTACATACAATCTGACTATACATATTACATATATGCATTATATCACCCACATAGTTGCTGCTGTACATTTTTGCAGCTTTATTACATAAAATAAATAATTATTTTATTTGTTATTTCTCTATTTTAAATTATTTCTTGGAGTAATTCAATTATCGAATTAAATAATTAATAGTTATATGGATTAGCGTTCAGATTTCTTTCGGACTTTTAAGATATTTATGTCTATTTTAATTTCAAGTTATTTAATATTAGATCTATCTATAAATTTATTTACTATGTGATGAGTAACTTGGTTAGCATTTAATTTTCTTTCGGATTTATAAAAAAATAAACAGATATAAATTTTGTCTATTTTAATTTTAATCTTAGATCCATCTACAATTTTATTTACTATGTGATGAGTGCTTGATGTATATAATATTTTGATTTGCAGAAAATAAAATAAAATAAGATAAAATGTTTTATTTGAATTAAATTTATCATTTTGATTAACAAATATATATATATATAGGGGTTATATTTAAAATTTTAAATATTTTTGAAGTAATGTTATTATTTTCCTCTATTTCACAGTTTCCCCTCACATTTGGGCGAGATCTAATTGCAGATGAATTTAAAATTAGAATTAATTTCATATTATTTAAGTTAAAATTATTTACAATTTTTTTTACTGGATTGTAATTATGATAAAAGTTTTCAGATTGGAATTAAAATTAGAATTAGCTAAGGAGGACAGTAAATTTTTAATTAGAATTAATTTCATATTATTTAAGTTAAAATTATTTACAATTTCTTTTACTGGATTGTAATTATGATAAAAGTTTTCAGATTGGAATTAAAATTAGAATTAGCTAAGGAGGACAGTAAATTTTTAATTAGAATTAATTTCATATTATTTAAGTTAAAATTATTTACAATTTCTTTTACTGGATTGTAATTATGATAAAAGTTTCAGATTGGAATTAAAATTAGAATTAGCTAACGAGGATAGTAAATTTTTAATTATAGTTATTTAGTTTAAAAGTAATTAAATGTATACCATATTCTAGGGCTTACTCACTTTAAGGACGTTATGATCTAAAATGCACTTAATTATGGTTAATCATTTAATGTTTCTTTACACTATCTTGAGTAGGGTTGGATTATGTTTACGTATAAGTGAAAAGATATTTATAACTTATTTTGTACATGTTAGATTGTTATTTAGTTAATCTGTATACTCTTTGGTATTGATTCTTTATGCATAATAGTGATTCTTTGTTGTTCATATTTTCCCTCTTATTTAATTGCACTTTTGGGGTAATTTTATGTCTAGATATATTTTGGATATGATGGGAACCCAAATGTTTAAGTTACTTCCTTTTGATAGCCATGGGTGTTATGTAGTTAGACTTCCAGAGGCAAAGGGAACCTTTTATGTGTGTTGAATATTCTCATGAATGGACCTTTGGATTCCATTGATTGTGATTTTATTTTTATTTTGAGCTCGTGGGTGTATCTTGTCCCATGATTTCCTTACATTTTGGTGGTGATTATGAGCGAGATGGTACATGCCTCGCTTGTGTTTTCATTTTATGGCTTTTATGTTTGGTACACCCTTGTGGTTGTGAGCTTTGTTGTGGAACTGTTGGGGAGGGTGGCTCTTCATGGGGGCCGGCGCACAAAGGGGCTGTTAGGGTAACCCATGGAAGAGTTTCCTAAACAAGTGATAATATAATTAATAAACTAGTAGGTTTGGGTAGCTAAAACATTAAACAAGATTAATGATGTGCCTCACCCATACCGTTAGTGCTTTTACAGACTAAGGATGGGATGAGAAGATCTGGTTGGTAAGATCACTACCTTGTCCTCACAAAAGGTAAGTGGTTCCGCATGAGTCACCCTATGGAGTGGTGCCTCGAGATAGGCTGCCTGGATAACCATAGATGGAGGCGGTACCTTGTGATAGGTTGCCTGGATAATCCATGTAAGGCCATGCGATGACACTCTCCCACAGTATCTGTTTACTCTTCCTTGCTTGGTAGCCTCTGGAAGTGTTGATGTACTTATTGATGTACTTATTGATGTACCTTTTGATGTACTTTTGATGTACTTGTTGATGTACTTATTGATGTACTTATTGATGTACTTGTTTATGTACTTTTGATGTACTTATTGATGTACTTGTTGATGTACATGATGATGTACCTGTCGATGTACCACTTGATGTAAGTGTTGATGTACTTGTCAATGTGCTTGTCGATGTACGATGGGATGATTGTTCTATGTCAGTGTTGATGTTAGTCTTGTTTACTTGATCTTGTTGGATGTGGATCCTTTCTTGTCATTTCCTAGCACGGGGGGTGGACCTTCGGGTCCACATGGTCGGGTGGAACGTGCTATGCACCCATTGGGTTCCCAGGATGTGTTCGTGAGACAGATGCGAATGCAGAATTCCAGAGTTTATCTTGGATGAAGAATTCCCTTCCTTTTGGTACCATAAACCTCATTTATGTACTTAATGTAATCTTCCCCATGATATAAGGGAAGCTCTATTTAATGTTTCTATTGTATCTTTGATGTTTATTATCTATGGAAATATGCTCCACAAATGTAACATGAAACTATGAATTGAATCTTAATAAAATTTTGTATCTCTCTTATAATTATGGATGAATGTATGTTATCCTTATGTTTCTCTTTTGCTTTCATCTGGATAAAAGTTCTATGTTTGTAATGACTATTCCTTGTACCCTAGAGGACGTAGATAGCGTTGCAAATGCATAATTACGTTTCATGTTAAGATTGTACATTTCCATCTTATACAATGTTACACTATCAAACAAAAATAAAAATGTGCGGTGTTTTGCTGTCCTTTGGGGTTTACTCGGCAGGGCATTACAAGGACCCAAAGATAGAGAGTCTCTTATGCTACAAAGAGCTTTGATAAATCTCGAGAAGGAGAAGTTGGAGCCAATGCAAAGAAGATTTTTTTAGAAAAAGGTACAAATCAGGTGGAAAGTGTTCTAAATTCATAGTGGACATTGGTAGCATGGATAATATTGTATCCAAAGAGATACTAGCAAAAATGAATTTGAAGAGATTGAAACACCCCAATCTATATCAGGTTTCATGGTTATAAAAATATCATTGTTTGACGGTACATGAAGATGTCATGTGAGTTTCCAAATTGGAAAATACATGGATGAAATAAGGTGTGATGTGATGCCAATGGATGCATGCCATCTACTTTTGGGGAGGCCATGGTAATTTGATCGAAGAGCTATTCATGATGGGTGGAAAAACACATATCAAATTAAGAAAGATGGGAAATAATCTACATTAACACCAATTCAAGAAAGGGAAAAGGAAGTGGAGAGAAACTCTAAGGTTTGTTTTGTTTCTATATTTTTTTTTTGAAAGACTTGAAGGAAGGAGGACAATGTTTCGGTATTGTTCCAAAGATTACAATGATCGAGGGAGCAAAAGAAAATGAGGAAATACCAATGGAAATTTATAAAATTTTGGAAGAATGTGGGGACACAATGAAGGAACTTCCTGATGGATTTCCACCAATGAGGAGCATAAGCCATTGTATGGATTTGATTCTTGGTGTATGTTTGCCAAAAAAGAACCATATTGAATGAAACCTATGGAGAATATAGAAATATATAACTACAAGTGTAAGAGTTGTTGGATAGGAGGATGATTAGAGAGAGTTAAGTCCATGTGCTGCCCCAGTGGTATTGACACCAAAGAAAGATGAAGAGTGGCGGATGTGTACAAATTCAAGAGCCATAAACAAGATAACTATAAAGTATCAATTTCCCTTGCCACAAATGGATGATATGATGTATTGTTTGAGTGGGGTTAAGTATTTTACCAAAATTGATTTGAAGAGTGGGTACCATCAAATTCACATAAGAGAGGGGGATGAATGGAAGCCCACTTTCAAAATAAAGGATGACCTATATGAATGGATGGTGATGCCGTTTGGTTTAACAAATGTGCCAAGTACATTCATGAGGTTGATGAACAAAGTGCTGAAACCATATATTGGTAAGTTTGTCATAGTATATTTGGATGATAGTTTAATTTTTATCAAGACAAAAGAAGAGAATTTGCAGCATGTTAGGGAAGTTTTGCAAAGACTCAAAGAAGATAAATTGTTAGTGAATGTGAAAAAGTGTAGCTTCATGAAAGAGGTGCTAGTATATTTCGGTTTTGTTGTTTTTGGTAGTGGTTTGAAAATGGATCCAAAAAAGTAAAAGAAATTGTAGATTGGCCTTTTCCAAGGAGTATGTTTGAGGAAAGAAGTTTCCATGGTTTAGTGGGCTTCTATAGGAAGTTCATACGAAATTTTAGTGGCATTTGTGTGCCTATTATGAAAACTATGAAGGGTAATTGAAAATAATTTGTGTGGACAGTAGCAGTTGAGCAAAGTTTTAAACTTTTCAAAGCTAAAGTAATGGAGCAGACCATGTTAACACTCCCTGATTTTGGTAAAGTGTTCCAAGTTGATTGTGATGCAAGTGGGATAGCAATTGAAGGGGCCTTGAGTCAAGAGGGAAGACCAATAGCATATTTTAGTGAGAAGTTGAATGAAAAAAGAAGAAAATATTCTATGTATACAATCAAGAGTTTTATGAAATTGTGCAAGCTCTTAAGAAGTGGGGACATTGCTTATATGTGAAGGAGTTTGTATTGTATACCAACCATCATGCATTGCAATATATATAAAAAACCAAGGTAAGAAATTAGTCAAAATAATGTGAAGTGGGTTGAATTTCTTCAAAGTTATTCTTTTGTATTGATACAGAGAAGTGGGAAATCGAAGAGAGTAGTTGATGTATTAAGTCAAAGGCATTTGTTGTTGAATGCAATGAGAGTGAATGTTGTTGGTTTTGATTCTATGTGGGAGTTTTATGACGAGAATGTTTATTTTAAAAAGGCTTGGACAATGTGTAATAATCCCATGGAAAGGGGTAGAACTCCATGGTTGGAGTACTTTTTGCAAGAAGGTTTTTTGTTTAAGGGAAAGAGATTGTGTATACCTCATGGTTTGATGAGGGAGAATTTAATAAGAGAAAAGAATAGTGGAGGTTTGAGTGGCCATTTTGGAGTGGAAAAAACTTTGGCACAACTGAATGAGAGTTATTATTGGTTGGGTATGAGTGCAGATGTAAAGAAGATGGTGCAAGGTTGTTGGGTGTGTCAATATACAAAAGGAGTGAGCAAAAATAGAGGGTTGTATCAACCATTGCCAATACTAGAAAGCTCGTGAGAATATATAAGTATGGATTTTTTTGGGGGCTTACTGCAAACACACAGAGGTAACGATTCTATTTTTGTTGTTGGTGATAGATTGTCTAAAATGGTTGATTTTATCTCATGTCAAAAGTGCAATGATGCTTCCACATAGCTACTTTATTTTTCAAGGAAGTGGTTATATTACATGGCTTTCCAAAGAGTACTATTTTAGACTAGGACACAAATTTTTTTGGTCAATTTTGGTGCACATTGTGGAAGAAAATGGGAACACAATTAGGGTTTAGCTCAGCCTACTATCAACAAACCAATGGTTGAATTGAAGTTGTGAATAAGATCTTGGGAATTTTATTGAGATGCTTGGTAGGTGACAAACAAAATCAATGGGATTTGACATTGGAACAAGCCAAATTTTCTTATAATAACTCATTCAATCAAAGTGTTGGAAAGATTCAATTTCAAATTGTGTATGGGTATAACCCAAGGGGTGTGGATGAATTGAGAGATAGTGCAAATTTGGGTAGCAAGAGTGTTGTAGTGGAAGACTTTGTTGAGTATATACATGATTTGCACAAGGAAGTGAATGAAATTTTGGAGAAGAGTGCCCCTAAATACAAGAAGTATGCTAATAAGCATGAAAGGGAGAAAGAATTTTAGATTAGAGAGTTAGTGATGGCACACTTGAGGAAGGAGAGGTTCCCACAAGAAACATGCAATAAGTTGAAGTTGAAAAAGACAGGCCCATGTAATATTTTGCTGAAATATTCATCAAATGCATATGAATTGGAACTTCTAGAAGGTATTGATATTTCTCCAATATTTAATGTTGCTGATTAATTTGTATAAATATTATGAAGGAGAGACAAGTGGACATGGGAATACAAATACAGATTTGTAGGATGCTTGTGATTGGGTTCAATAGTTGTTTGTGAAGAAGCTTTAAGAAGTAGATCAAATTATTGATTCTTGTGCTATCAAGAAGAGAAGAAGGAAAGAATATTGGGAATATTTGGTTCGTTGAAAGAAATGAGTAGCTGATGAAGCTCCATGGGTCAACAGTACAGATTTGGTGAAGTTTGGGATTGTAGTTCTAGACTTGTCGAAATGCTCATGAGTTCCACACTCATGAAACATTTTTTCTTACTCGGCTATCTAATGCAGAAGCACCCAAGTGTAATTGCAATCCTACATCACCCAAAAAAATGATGAATTTAATTTGTTCATTTGTTCATTTTTTTTTTTCTTTTGGTTGTGTTTTGGTGGAGTGTGCAGGCAAAAATTTGGAAGAAATTTATGTTCCAAATTTTTGGATTTTGGAACCTCTAGACATGTGGGACCAATTTAATTATTTTTTTGCTGCCTCCAATAGCTTATATATTTCATTTTCCAATGTGTAATGGACGTGGGCAATTTATTTTTATCTTTTTGTTGTTTGTATTTTTCATAAGACAAAAAAAAAAGAAAGTGAATTGGAGTAATTCCCAGCACATAGTTTTGGTAAAGGAGATCAACTCATAAAAAGGGGTATTTGCATAGCTGGGCATGAAGTTTTGACTCCATTAAAAACCAAAATAAATATTAAATATGGCTTCAATGTTTACACATAGGCTGGGCGTGGCACTTTGACCAGCTACGTGGGAAATTTGAGCATCAAAACTATTTTCTTTTCAACAATTTACTGCCTCCGGCTGGGTCGATTTACCTTATTTCCATAATACCAATGTTTAATGCAATTCTCAGCATACTATGTGCTTTGGCTGGGAAGTGACAATTTGGATAACAAATACATTTTATTTTTCAGAAAAATAAAAGTCTTCTTAGAGGTGTCTGTTGGAATGTGGAGACTATTCATTTTTCTGGGTAATCAAACCATATAAAAATCAGAATTTATCTCTGTGGAAGGGTTCTCCTGGTAGATATCTGAATGTATGTGTTGAAGTCTACAAGTTTGTAATAGAGGAGAATAGAGAGGACTGTGTACATGGGATGATACAATAATATGTTGAAGTGTATGGCTGTGTCATAGCTGTAAATAGTGTAGTTAATCAGTGAATTTGTTGTCAAAAAGTTCAATGGTCAAATTGAATAAGCTCCAATCTGTTTATGACATTTATTTGTAAAATAAAATTGATGTTTTGAAATTCCATGAAGATTCTTATGAATGAGAATTTGAATGTGCAATTCAAATTTTAAATATTAGAACGTGTTGAATTGTTTTATTGCTATTGGAATTGGTAGTCTGATAAGACCTCCAAATTCTTTCCTGCACATAAAGTCATAATAAAGGTAAATTTATTTAAAATTTAAAATAGAAAAATGTATAAAGGTCCCAATAGATTAAATAGGGCCCATAGTTTTGACAACAAAAATAGAAAAAATTGTGAATGTCACACCAAGTATTTTGCATGCATCATCCAACTCAAACTCGAATTTCTCCCTATACACCTACTAGATCATACTTAATTCATTATATTATTTCCTCATTCACAAACTTGGCAATACATTTAAGGAGTATTTAAGTAAGTGCTACAAAAAGGTGATAATATTCCTCAAACAAGTTGTAGGAAAAATCGTCAATGGGGATGTGGAGTAGAATTTTCCTTTAGCCAATGACACCAACTTTAGCTTAGAAGATTAAATATTGGATTTCCCATGTAAGGAACCTTTGGTAGCTTACATTTCTTGAGTAATTAGATAAATCCTTTTGTATAATGTAAAAGGTTGGCTTAGCAAGCATAAGGTATAGACAACATTCCTCATCTGAGTTTTTGTTTACAATGGCCCTACTTTCTAGAAATATGGTGAATTGGGTAGAGTGTTAATGAAACTTTTTTATGAAAATTATATATAGGCATGAACATGTCATTTTTAACCTATATATGGGCATATGTGTGTTTGTGAATGCAACTCATGAAATGTACATGTTACAATTTTTGTATCTATTTGACAACAATCTTGTAAGTAGGCAATCTCACATTCATTATCATTCCAATTTATTATATAGAAATATAATAACAATTTACATCGATCATTTATTTTATTAGTTGATAGTTTTTATTTATATTATCATTCCTTGTGAATTTTATTATTGTTCATGAGTGTTTTTGGATTTAAATGTGATTTTATTTTTTGCATCAATATTTTGGATCACAATTTGTGATCCATCATCAAAATGTGGAGAGCTAGAGGAGAAAATTTGGTAATTTGTAGAACAATACTACTAAATAGAGACAAATGAAGTGACATGGATACCAAAGGATCACAAAAGAGCTCAAATAAAAAGAACAAAAACGAACTCAACTAAAGGTAATAATATAGAGATTAAAAAAAAGAATAGATAGAAAAAGACATAATCAAATAAACATAAAAAAATATACATAGCTATTAAAAAAAACAAACAAATAAATAAACAAAGAAATCAAAACAAAATAAAATTGATAGAAATATATGTATGTATGTATGTATACACATACACATAAATATATAAAGAAGAAAAATGAACAATTAATCAAAATCTAAATAAATAAGAACATAAATACATATAGACAAAACAAAAATAAAAGAAAGTGTAATCTATAAAAAAATAAATAAATGCAATTATAGACAAGTAAATAAATGCATTTATATTTCTATATATATGTATTTTTATACATATATTAAATCAAAGTAGGAAGTATCTATATACATAAGACTATAAAGATATACGACCAAAATCTATAAATTAAAAGATATATATGTATTAGGCATGTGCATAGATATATTTAAACATGAAAATTTAATATTTCAACATTTATTTATGTTTAGTATAATCAATTTATTATTTTTCTTTGACTCTCCTCCTTGTTTGTAGTTTCATGTTTTTTTTCATCTTTCCTGTTCATCATTTTTAAGTAATTAAGTCTGCAATTCAACTATTTAGTCCTTGTTTGTTTTGATAATAAATTATTAAAAATAACTTAAAATATTAATAAAAGAATTGATACAATTAAATTCAAATACACTTATCCAAAATCATTATCATAAAATATAAGAAACTCATACCTACTGTCAATTAGACGAACCGTCATATTTTCAAAGCAGGCAAGATGCGTAAAGACCGCTGGTCTAAGGAGGAGTAAGATGCTCGTTACTTCCATAAATGGCTTAAAAATCATTTGGTCAAAAAACGTTTTCAAAGATCAAATACAACTTAAATTATTGAAAGTGCATGGCAGACAAAGCAGGTGAAGTTGATTTTAATTTGTTTTTCAGTGACTTCACTACAAATTATTCAAATGACTGGCAATGATGTTCCACCTTAATGGTAAAGCATCTTTCGAAAACTGTTCTACATTTTTAAATGATACATTTCTTAAATGTGTTGGGCATTACAATATAAGATTTGCGTTGGTCGAGTAAACCCATCGAAAGAACGTCACATCGGTTTTTACGGGCAAAATCTATTAGAAAAAGAGGAGTATCAAAGGAAATTCACCCAAGGCCATCAAATATCTCTTCAAATCTAATTTAGGTAGGGGAAATCCATCTAATCCAATTTAGGTAGAGGAAATTCATTCAAAATGGCAATAATTTTTTCTTATAGATCACATATCTCTTTAATCCAATCTAGGTAGAGGAAATCCATCCAATCCAATTTATGTAGAGGAAATTCGTTCAAAATGGTAATATTTTTTTCTTATAGAAAACAAATTTCTTAAGTCAGGAATCATCAATCAAGTAGAAAAGAATGATTTGTTCACTAGTCTTAATTTTCCTTCAATAATAATACACTTAATCAATTTTTAGTAGATCTAACATTATTATAATTTTTATTCTTGTTCCTTTCTATTTTATTATATTACAAGGATAACTGATGACTAAACTTAGGTGAAGTGGGTTCTAATAATTAAACAAGATGATTATACAATTCTTCACTTTCATATTTAATATTGTACTATATTCTCATTAGTTTCATAATCATCAAACTTATTACTAGGTATAGGATTCTACTATTTAATCCATAATGATAGGTCTAGTAGCTAGACTAACCAATTTGGACATTAACCTAATAGTAAAATAATTTTCAATACCTTGTATCCTAACTCATAAATAATATTTGAAGTCTGCATAAAGCTAAATGTTTATGGGGTTATATGAGGGAACCCTAATTGCTTTGGATTTGAGTACATTACCACAAATGTTAGGGGTTGGCTAGTTTGTGTTGCATCTAAGAAATTAAAACATCAAACTAATAATGAGGAAAGGGTACATGCATTACTTCATGGTTTTTAGATATAGAAGAGATATTAAGTCTCTTCAATTTTTACAGAAGGACACTTGATGATGGTTATAAGTGACATTAGAAAACACCACATCCCAAACTAGAAGAGGCAAAGTACCTTAGAAAATTTCTACTTGATCCTTGATATATTTGGTGCATATACCATCCAACATGTCCAATAGGGAAGCTAAAAAGGAGGCCAATTTTATACCCAATTATACCTTGGATCATGCCGCAAAATACATAATTATTAATATATCAACAATGAGTATACAATTATTATATTTTATCTATGTTGTATTGGTTGGAACTAAGGAGTCCATAATGGAGACTTACATATATTTAGTTTCCAATAACCATTAGATAGCCTTTTGGGAGACATCATAGACATAAGATTAGGAAAAAAACAAGAAGAAAATTGATGGTTATCTTGCATGTAATAGAACTTTTTTGGGCACTTAATATCTCCACAACATTGATACAATGTTAACTAAAATGTGGCATGCATGTTCATAAGTGGGCTTTCTAGAACTCAATGGGCATATGGTGATAGTCCACCCAATGGTATTTTCATTCATCAAAAAATTATTTGTGAAGAACAAAAAGAGTCTTATCAACCAGAAAAATTGAGTTGTAACATTCAATTCTAACTCACATTTCTCCCTATGCACCTACTAGATCATAGTTAATTCATGGGCTTCTTTCCTCATTGACAAATGTGAAAATCAATACAAGGAGTGTTTGTGTGATATGAGAAATGTGAGTCTTCCTCAAATAGGTTTTAGGCCCAATCAACAATGGTGATATTGACTAGAATTTGGCCTTGACCAAGGATACCAACTCTAGCTTAGGAGACTAAATATTGCATTTCCCATGCAAGGAATAGTTGATATCATATATTCATTGAGTACATAGACAAATATTTGATATATTGTAAAAGGCTTTGGTTGAAAATTTTCTAGAAAAGGATATTGACATCATTCCTCATCTAAGTTTTTATTTTCAAATGGCTGCCCTTTCTAGAAAGATGAGGAATTAGGTAGAAAATGTGTATTTGGAAGGAATTTCTACTCATTCATTGATGCAAATGTAAGAAAATTCAAAATCATATAGTGGGAATAAATCCCAAGGTCATTTTTAATGTGTATGCGTGTGTTTGTGTGTGTGTTTGTATGTATGCATGCATAATTAATTTTTAAAATAATAATGATTATTCTTGAATAAGGGCATAAGTCAAAATTAATGTGTTTGTTTTTCAACAATATTATTAATAAGTATCTTACATTCACATTTAACTATACTTTGCAAGGGCAATGTAGCTTTGAATCTATTCATAAAAGAGTTGTTGTTGAGTTATTATCAAATCATTCCCCTTCAAGGTGGATTTATATTGGCATTTATATTAGTATATTCAAAGCATTAAAAATTATTATTTGCATTTGATATATCATATCTTGTGATTCTAATTAACAAAATTATTTATCTCTTGAAATCTCACCCACTTGCACTTATTCTTCCCATACTTGATATTGATCTACAATCTTTCTATATAATAAATCATCTCGATTAATTGCATGGAATTTTAGGTCGAGTAAACCCATCAAAAAGAATGTCACATTGTTTTTTACGGGCGTAATCTATCAGAAAAAAAGAGGAGTATCAAAGGAAATTCACCCAAGGACATCAAATATCTCTTCAAATCTAATTTAGGTAGGGGAAATCCATCTAATCCAATTTAGGTAGAGGAAATTCATTCAAAGTGACAATAATATTTTCTTATAAATCACATCTCTTTAATCCAATCTAGGTAGAGGAAATCCATCCAATTCAATTTACATAGAGGAAATTCGTTCAAAATGGTAATATTTTTTTCTTATACATAACTAATTTCTTAAGTCATGAATAATCAATCAAGTAAAAAAGAATGATTTATTCACTAGTCTTAATTTTCCTTCAATAATAGTAGACTCAATAAATTTTTAGTAGATCTAGCATTATTATAAGTTTTATTCTAATCAATTATCCTTGATCTTTAACTTGTTCCTTTCTATTTTATTATATTATAGGGATAATTGATTACTAAACCTAGGGGAAGTGGGTTCTAATAATTAAAAAAGATGATTATACAATTCTTCACTCTCATATTTAATATTGTACTATATTCTCATTAGTTTAATAATAATTAAACTTATCATTAGGTATAGGATTCTACTATTTAATCCATAACGATAGGTCTAGTAGCTAGACTAACCAATTTGGACATTAACCTAATAGTAAAATAATTTTCAATACCTTGTATCCTAACTTGTAAATAATATTTTTATCAATCTTTTGCGAGAAGGTTGCATAAAGCTAAATGTTTATGTGGTTATATGAGGGAACTCTAATTGCTCTGGATTTGAGTACATTGCCACAAATGTTAGGGGTTGGCTAGATTGTGTTGCATCTAAGAAATTAAAACATCAAACCAATAATGAGGCAAGGGTACATGCACTAATTCATGGTTTTTAGATATAGAAGAAATATTAAGTCTCTTTAATTTGTATACAAGGTGATTTGATGATGTTTATAAGTGCCATTAGAAAACACACCCCAAACTAGAAGAGGAAAAGTACCTTAGAAAATTTCTACTTGATCCTTGGTACATTTAGTTCATATACCATCCAACATGTCTAATAGGGAAGCTAAAAAGGAGGCCAATTTTATACCCAATTATGCCTTGGATCATGCCATAAAATGCATAATTATTAAAATATCAATAGTGAGTATACAATCATTATATTTCATCAATGTTATATTGTTTGGAACTTAGTACTGTAGAATGGAGACTTACATATATTTAATTTCCAATAACCATTAGATAGCATTTTGGGAGACATCATAGACATAAGATTAGGAAGAAAAACTAGAAGAAAATTGATGGTTATCTTGCACGTAATAGAAAATTTTCTGGGCACTTAATATCTCCACAACATTGATACAATGTTAACTCAAATATGGCATTCATGTTCATTAGTGGGATTTTTGGAACTAAATGAGCATGTGGTGTAGTCCGCCCAATGGTATTTTCATTCATCAAAAAATGTATTTGTGAAGAACAAAAAAAGTCTTAGCAACCACAAAAATTGAGTTGTAACAGTCAATTCTAACTCACATTTCTCCCTATGCATCTACTAGATCATAGTTAATTCATGGGCTTATTTCTTCATTGACAAATGTGGAAATCCATACAAAGAGAATTTTGTGATATGAGAAATGTGATGTCTTCCTCAAATAGGTTTTAGGCCCCAATCGACAATGGTGATATGGACTAGAATATGGCCTTGACCAGTGATACCTACTCTAGCTTAGAAGACAAAATATTGGATTTCCCATGCAAGGAATAGTTTTTGATAAAAGGGAGATAAATGGGTTTTATAGGGACCCGAAACCATAGAGTAACAGTTGGTATCATATAGTTGGTATCATATATTTATTGAGTATTTAGATAAATCTTTGATATATTGTAAAAGGCTAGGTTGAAAATTCTATAGCAAAGGATATTGACATCATTCCTCATCTATGTTTCTATTTTCAAATGGTCCCCCTTTCTAGAAATATGAGGAATTAGGTAGAAAATGTGTATTTGGAAGGAATTTCTACTCACTCATTGATGCAAATGTAAAAAAAATAAACTCATATAGTGGGAATAAATCCCAAGGTCATTTTTAACGTGTGTGTGTGTGTGTGTTTGTATGTATGCATGTATAATTAATTTTTAAAAGAATAATGATTATTCTCATAAAGGGCATAAGTCAAAAATTATGTGTCTATTTTTCAAAAATCTTATTAATAAGTATCTTACATTCATGTTTAACTATACTTTGCAAGGGCAATGTACCTTTGAATTTATTCATAAAGGAGTCGTTGTTGAGTGGGTATCATATATTTATTGAGTATTTAGATAAATCTTTGATATATTGTAAAAAGCTAGGTTGAAAATTCTATAGCAAAGGATATTGACATCATTCCTCATCTATGTTTTTATTTTCAAATGGTCCCCCTTTCTAGAAATATGAGGAATTAGGTAGAAAATATGTATTTGGAAGGAATTTCTACTCACTCATTGATGCAAATGTAAAAAAATTCAAACTCATATAGTGGGAATAAATCCCAAGGTCATTTTTAATGTGTGTGTGTGTGTGTGTGTGTGTGTGTGTGTGTGTGTGTGTGTTTGTTTGTTTGTGTGTTTGTATGTATGCATGTATAATTAATTTTTAAAAGAATAATGATTATTCTCATAAAGGGCATAAGTCAAAAATTATGTGTCTATTTTTCAAAAATCTTATTAATAAGTATCTTACATTCATGTTTAACTGTACTTTGCAAGGGCAATGTACCTTTGAATTTATTCATAAAAGAGTTGTTGTTGAGTGGGTATCATATATTTATTGAGTATTTAGATAAATCTTTGATATATTGTAAAAGGCTAGGTTGAAAATTCTATAGCAAAGGATATTGACATCATTCCTCATCTATGTTTTTATTTTCAAATGGTCCCCCTTTCTAGAAATATGAGGAATTAGGTAGAAAATGTGTATTTGGAAGGAATTTCTACTCACTCATTGATGCAAATGTAAAAAAATTCAAACTCATATAGTGGGAATAAATCCCAAGGTCATTTTTAACGTGTGTGTGTGTGTGTGTGTGTGTTTGTATGTATGCATGTATAATTAATTTTTAATTTAAAAGAATAATGATTATTCTCATAAAGGGCATAAGTCAAAAATTATGTGTCTATTTTTCAAAAATATTATTAATAAGTATCTTACATTCATGTTTAACTATACTTTGCAAGGGCAATGTACCTTTGAATTTATTCATAAAAGAGTCGTTGTTGAGTGGTTATCAAATCCTTCCCCTTTGGTGCATTCATATTGGAATTTCTATTAATATATTCAAAGCATTAAAAAAATATTGTTTGTATTTATTATATCATATCTTATGCTTCTAATTAAAATATTATTTATCTCTTGAGATCTCACTCACTTGCACTTAATGTGTTCTTCCCATAATTGATATTGAAGTGTATATTACATTAATAAATCATTACATAATAACTTACTACAAAATATTTGAGTACCTTTAAGTGTAAGAAAGATTATCAAATACTACTCAATGATAAGTTAATCCATCTAACATACTTTTTTAATTGATAAATATGGCCTAGGGGGATAGGCAGTGGAAAATGGTGAAAAACTCTTAGTCAAGTTGGGAAACTAATACAAAGGATAAAATTAATTGTTGTAATTGCTCCAACTACATTTTTAATTGGTGATTGAGATGTGTGGAGGGTGTAAAAAAGGTACAATTAGATAGAAAATCTGATACAGACCAAATCATACAAATATGGGCATTAACTATAAATCAAGCCCTAGGTTTGAAAAATGCTAAATATAGAAAATTCATTAAATGAGGTTAGTGGTGCATGGCTTGAGAAGGGGAGTCTTGTTAGTGAAGAAAATGTGTGGAAAAATCTAGCAGAAGGTAGTGTGCTAGAGAATAACTAAGAGAATTATATGAGAGAAGACCTAGACTGAATTACAGAGAATATCATATAGGGTATGCATTCAATGTTCAGAGTAGGAGATAGCATGAAGAGGTGAAAAGAGAAGAGAAGAGAGGTATGCAAATGCTGATGAAGAATTAACAAAATAGAGCAGAATATGAGTAGTTGTAGAATTGGTAGATGTAACATTAAATTGGATTCTTGTGAATCATTTTGTAACCAGGAGTTGTTGCTCCATAAATTTCATTGTAAATTTGATTGGTTGATGTCATAAAAAAATAAGTTGGTGCTTAGATTAGGGAGTAGGTGCTTCCTTAGTGTTGGTGCTCTTAATTCAGGGGATTGGTGTGTCCTTAGGGTTAGTTCCCTTAAACATTATAACTAGTGAAGTTCTATTGTGAGGCTGGATTAGGATAGTAGATCCTAGTAGCATTTCTCACCATGGTTTTTCTCATATTGGGTTTTTCATGTAAATATGGTGTTATGTATATCTATGTGTGTGATCTTTTCATTATCTTTAATCTGCTTTAAGAGGTGTTTAAAGTTAAATTTTATTGATCTACTAATCCACCCCCCTCTCAGTAGATATTTATGTTCCAATAATTGTTATCAGATCCTTGGTTCCTTTGGAGAAGCTTAATTAGCTTAGGTTGATCTTGGATAGTGAACATAAGATGACTAGTGATGAAGGCTCTTCTTCAAACAAAGCACCTCTCTTTGATGGATCAAACTATGCAATCTAGAGCATCGAGATGAAAGTTTATCTATCCTCATTAGGGTTTGATATTTGAATGTTAGTTGTAAATGCCTACATTATTCCTACTACACCTCCTACAGATCATGAATACAAGAAAGTATATTAAAAAAATGCTAAGGAAAATAATGCTATTCTTTGTGGGTTGTCCAAGTCAGAGTTTGTCAAAGTCATGTGCTGTCAAAAAACACATGAGATTTGGGGAAAATTGAAGAGCATCTATGAAGACCTGACGATAAGTTAAAGGAAGAAAATATACAAATTTACAAAGGTAAGTTTTACTGTCTCAAAATGAATGAAAAAGAGAAGATTTCAAACTACCTATAAAGGGTAGATGAAATATTCATTGCAATCAGAGGCCTTGGAGAAGAAATAAAAGAATCAGTCATTGTTAAGAAGGTCCTAAGATCACTACCATCCAGGTGTGACTCTATAATTTTTCCAATAGAAGAAAAAAGAGATCTAGACAACTCACTATTGATGAGTTGCATGGAACCTTTACTACATATGAGATGATAATGGGAGATGTAGATACATCCAAGAGAGAAGTTGCATTCAAAGCAACCAAGAAAGAAAAGATGGAATCATCTACATCTAAATCTAAGGAGACTGATGAAGAAGAAGCTATCTTTATCAGAATATTAAGAAGAGGCTTTGGAAAATACAAAGGTAAATTACCCTTTAGATGCTTTAATTATGGTAAGATAGGAATTTTTTGGTGAAATGCCCATTTGGAAAAAAGGATAACACTGAGCAAGAAGAAGAAAATGAAAATAAGAAACCCTATTTCTCCAAGAAAGATAACTTCTTTAAGGATAAGAAGAGTTTGAATACAAGAGAAGAAAGTGATTCATCCGATGTCAATGATAGCTTAGATGATGAACAAAATTGCGCCTTTGTGGTTGAGGGAGATGAATCCCTATCCATGGCACTAGGCTCTACTTCTGAGGATCAAGAAAAGGAAGAAGTCAGAGAATTAGAAGATGAAGAAGAAGGAGAAGTTGATCTAGAGGGTGAACTCATCTATTCTCTAGATGATATTGATAAATTAAGAAAGGATCGAAAAAAGTTGAAGAATCTTGCACAAAAGGAAATTGAGAAGCTATCTAGAAATCTTGAAGAATCTAACCAGATGGTGGTGAGTTTGAAGTCATTAGTTGAAGAAGCCAAGAGAATAGAAGATGTAGTCAAATCTAAACTACAGTCTAAATCTAGTGAATGCATGAAACTGGAAGCATAAATAGTAGCTTTGAGAAAAGAGCTTGAAAAGGAAAAAGAACAAATAGACAAAGGCTTAAAATTGAAAGGAGATTCTAAAATTCTTGATGAGTTGATTAACTCAAAAAATCCTTCAAAAGAGAAATTTATCTTGGGTTTTGAAAAAGGGAAAAGTCCCACTACTAATGCATTTGCAAATTATATTATAAATTCAAAGTAGAAGAAAATTCTGGAACAAAGAATGAGAAATCCTGCAAGAAGAATTCCTCTAATGATGTGAAAATAGATGAATGTACTGTTGAGATGAAGAAAGTAGATAAGAAGCTAACATAAGAGAAGAAAAATAAAAAGCCTATCCTTGAAAACTTAGAGAAGAAGTAGAACACAAAGAGAGCTAATGCAAATGGTTTCATAAAGGTGAGATACTTGAAGAAGCAAAAGTTCAGAAGACCCCCTCGTCTTGCACAAACAAATTATATGACTAGGTATTACTCATTTTTCTATGGTTAGTGTTATATTTGTAATTTTCTTGGTCATAGGGCTAGGGAATCTAGAGTTGTACCTATAAGGAGAACAAACTTTGTAAGCAGAAATCCATTTGCTCCTTTGATAGATACAAATGTAATATGCTATAATTGCAATAATTTTGGTCACATAGCTAAGCAATGTAGAGAAAAATTTGTAAGACCATTGAAAGTACAAAGTAAAAAGAAAAGTATACCTCCTAGTGTGAACAAAGGGTCACAAATCTCTGAAAAGATGGAAGATAAGGTAGAAAAAGAAATCCAAGAAGCTTTGGAAAGAGAAAGAGAAAAAAGTTGTACAATCAATTATTGCACAGACTGCACTTCATGCCAAGAAGTAGAACTTGTGGGTAATAGACAATGGTTGCTCTAAGAACATGACTAGTGATAAGAGAAAAATTATCAAACTCAAAAAATGCAAGGAAGGATCTATGAGTTTAGGAGATAACACTACAATAAAGATCTATGGTAAAGGATCTCTAAGTATAGATGAAATATTTACTACACATGACATTCTTTATGTTAAATGATTAAAGCATAATCTACAAAATTTCAACCAAATGTGTGACAATGGATATAAGGTCTCATTAAGTGCAGGAGGATGTAAGATAAAAAAGTCAAGGAGACTAGTTGTAGAAGGTAAAAGAAATGAAAGCAATATTTACTATCTTAGTGAAGTGAATGGTCAAAGTTGCATGATAGGACATATAGATGAAGAATTTCAGACAAGGAGAAGAGTTGCAAAGAACAAAGAGCAATTTGAATATCAAATGAAAATTGTGAGTATTTTCTCCCATGTCACATCACTAAATCTTAGTGATAGGGCATGCGTCCAGTGGGAGCTTCATAGAAAATTTATTCATCCCTGGAAGAGAAAAAGATTCAAGTTAGGTATGATTGGTTTTACAAATTTGTAAGGACTTGATGGTTGTGGATTTTTAGACACATTCTTTCTCTTTGCATGGTATGTCAAAGGGGGAGAACATTAGTAGAAGCAAGGTGTCCGGATAGTGTCCCTTTTCTATTGATGTAAAAGGGGGAGAATAGTTTCAAATGCTCTGATAAGGAATTGGGTCTACCCCAAAGGGGGACATATGCATAAGGAGAAGAATGGTTGTTATACATAATTGTCAATGTCAATGAATGTGCATAGCATTCTATTTGCCTAGAGCATTTAGTTTTGACATAAATGACAATAATAATTGTCAATGTCAATGAATGTGCATAACATTCTATTTGTGTAGAGTATTTAGTTTTGAGATAAATGACAAAGGGGAGATTATTGGAAATATTATTGTCATTAATGTCAAAAGGATATCTGAGTGATATCAAATGAGGAGATTGTTGATTGATGTCAAAGAAGAATCTTAATGAAAGTTTTAATTTTATTAATGATAATGGATCAGCCTCAGGAAGAATGATGAAGTATAATGGACAAAAGAGCATGTTTTGCAATTATTGCAAAGTTTCTCAAAATATTGCATGGTTGTTATGCAATATTGACATGTTATTGCATAGGTTGTTTCTGAAAGTTTGCAGAGAAATCTAAGGGTAGATTTGATATGGGTTTTTTGAGTACATTCTAGATATGTGTTTGGTAGATCTAGATGACAAGTTGTGAGCTTAAAAAATAATTATTTATGCTCTCTAGTTATATTAGGGTTTAGCAGAGAAACCCTCAAAGTTTCATTCATGGCACTACATAGGGTTTATATTTCTTTATTGAATGGATATTAGTGGGTATCGATTACTTAAGTTATAACTCAAGTCTTCAAAGTCATTGAGCAATTGACCCCTTCACCCTAGCAATTATTGGCTTGACAAAGTACTAAAGTTTCCTAAGTTCAAAAATTAATCTTTTGTTCAAGCTAGATCAACAGTGCACATCAAAGCTAATAGATCGAATGACTGTCACAGATGTTCTTCACATCATTTTTTTGTCTTTATAAATGCATAGGAAAATTGTGATATGCTATAGGAGCTCAAAGGAAGATCAATGGTTGAGGTTAAGCATTTAACAATTAGGTGGCTCCCACACACCCACACTACTTAGAAGATGACAATGACAATTGTCCACAGAAGCATGGAAATGAGACACCAGGTATTGGTGGGACCGAGCTTAAGGCCCTCTCCCTAGGAAGATGTACGGTCATCACTACATCTGAATAGGATCAATAGTTGTCATGATTTCATAATTTTGATGGCTTTGATAGGGTTAAAAATGTGATGAGCAAAATGTTGCCAAGTGGGACAAAACTATTACATCACCAAGGTTCTTTGCATCACAATTATTAATTGATGAGTGCTAAGTAAAATGCACTAGGTTTATGGATTTCTATGAAGATCTAACAATGGATGATGAAGATTGAGTTCAGATGGTGTTCTCTATTTTGTGTAAGATATGGTGGATTTGAGGATGACAACAATGATGGAGTGGAATGTTGAAATGTGTTCATAGTGATAGATGGTGATTTATTATTGCATCACAAGGCTCCTTCACATTGTACAAGTTGTTTTTGAGCTTGAAGTATAAATGCTATAGGCACATGTTATGTGGTAGAGATCAATAACACATGTTTAAAGAGAATATGATTTGACAACCATGTTTCAAAACAGAAGGGTTTAAATGGTAACCATTAATTTATGGCATCAAGGTTGCAGATCTATGGCCAAAATTTAAAGTTGGATTCTCTCAATGGCTAGGAAGTGGAAAATAGTGAAAAACTCTCAATCAAGATGGAAAATTGACATAGAGGACAAAATTAATTGTTGTAACCTCTCTGCTACATTTTGATTTGATGATTGAGACGTGTGGATGGCAACGAAAAGGTATAGTTGGTTAGAAAATCTGATACATATCAAATCATACAAATATGGGCATTAACTACAAATCAAACCTTAGGTTTGAAAAATGCTAAATATAGAAAATTCATTGAATGAGGTTGATGGTGCATGGCTCAAGAAGGGAGTCTTTTCGGTGAAGAAAATATGTGAAAAATGTCTAGTAGATGGTAGTGTGTTGGAGAACAACTAAGAGAATTTTGTGAGAGAAGACCTAGACTGAATTATAGAGAACATCATCTAGGGTATGCATTCAATGTTCAAAGTATAGAGATAGTAGAAAGAGGTGAAGAGAGAAGAGAAGAAAGGTATGCAAATGCTGATGAAGAATTAGCAAAATAGAGCATAGTATGATCAGTTGTAGAACATGTTTGTAACATTGAATTGGATTCTTGTGAATTATTTTATAACTAGGAGTTGTTTCTCCATAAATTTCATTGTAAATCTGATTGGTTGGTGCTATCAAAAAACCGAGTTAGTGCTTAGATTAGGGAGTAGGTGCTTCCTTAGAGTTGGTTCTCTAAAAATTAGGGTATTGGTGTCTCCTTAAGGTTGGTGCCCTTAAACATTATAACTAGTGAGGTTCTATTGTGAGGCTAGATTAGGATAGTAGATCCTAGCAACACTTATCAATGTGGTTTTTCCCATATTGGGTTTTTCCACATTATCTAGTGTTATGTGTTTTTGTGTGTGTGATCTCTACATTATCTTTAATTTGCTTTAAGAGGTGTTAAAAGTTAAATTTTATTGATCTACTGATTCACCCCCTCTCAGTAGATATTTGTGTTCCAATAATCCACATTAATTTGGTATAATGCCTCACCACGAAACCTTAGAGGACAACACACTAACACACCTAGAATGAGACATTTTTTTTTTAAAGTGTCATACTCACACAATTGAATTAGAAATGTTAACTCAAATCTAATCTAAGCCCTCTAAGGTCTGTGACTACGCTACTTAATTCTCGCAAGCTAAACAATCAAGAACTGAAAGTCATTACATTAATTAGATTCTATCTACAATAAGAAAGTACGCATAACCATCACATTTACAAGATCATTTACTATGAGGTAACCATTACAAGATCAATAATATAATAACATCACAGATCATAAAATTGTGAACGACATTCATTACATTCTCCATTACAACAGAGAGTTTACATATAATTACAATAATTACATCATTTATACATCAGGACGACAATGCCTCCTCTTAAACAAGTGAGGAGAGTATGTTGGAGAATAATATATGATACAATTGAACTGCAGAACTATACAAATACATGAAGATACTCCACATGAATTGGGATAGAGCAGAAGTCTTCAAATCCAAGAGCAATCACCATGAACACGAACAAGTGAGGGAACCCAATAGAGTGCATAGCACGTTCCACCTAACCATTGGGAACCCTAATGTCCACCCCTTGTGCTAGGAGATAGCATTAAGGTCCCACCACAAAAGCCAAGAGATAGATGACAACACAAAGACTAACATAACTCCATTATAGTACAAACATGGTATATCAACACATGATAGTAACTCCGCTTCCAGAGGCACACAAACGTCCAAGGGAGACAAGAAACAAGGAAATACTAAGTTGTCGTAGGAGGAGTGTTATCACATAGGTTGCCATGGGTTACCCTGGCATAACCTTCCTAGGCTATTGGACTACCTGGTCACCTCTACTGGTTGCCAAACCCCCATGCATGCTATGTGGGATCAACATACCTTCTAGTCAGTCCAGGCAGTTGACCTTGCCATTCCAGGCCTTCCCATCTCACCTCAAGCCTAAACAAGATCTTGATCCACAAGAGAGGCATCCATTATCTTTATTTAATGTGAGAACTACCCAAAACCCCTAATTCTTTTTAGGTTATCACTTGATTAAACTCTTAGTGAGCTACCCTGGCACCCCTTTATGTGTCGGACCCCCATTGAGAGCCACTCCCCTACTGACAACAAGAGACCTCAATAAAATCAAGAGCAAGGCCACTTGCCCATTTACAAAAATTCATTGACATAACAACATGGCAAGACATTACCCATCCCGCTCACAAGTAACAACCACATAGGTGAACAACTGTGCAAGACTAACAAACATCATAACATAATCAATATAAGACCAACCAATCACCAAGGTTTATCCAAAATTCCATCAAAAGACAGTGCTCCCTAGCCTCTAGAAGACTCTAAGATTAATTTCATAAGATAACATTACATAGAACTAAACCCACAATCCATTTCCAAATCACACCATTCACTTGATTCACATTAGTACTTCAAAATGCTAATAGCAAAATAGATTCTAGAACAGGGTACAAGGAACCTATTAATGAGATCCAATTAATCAACTATACCATGGTACTTTCTTTCAATATTCACTAATCCCGCTTATCTAATTATCATTCTTAACCATAATGAAGCACTTTCAGTTTTCACAAATTTTCTTGATTTACATATTTAAATTAACAAATATATATAGAAAGCAGAAATATACTTTACTAGTGGATCACAATACAACCATGTATTCCCATATACTTACATACATATATAATCACACACACATACACACGTATTTGTATATATGACAATATATGATTAATACTTAATACAGAGCGCTGTTGTTAAGTTTAATAGAAATATACGGCAGAATCCAATGATACTTATATCGATATCTAATATTACAGCATACCATATACATACATAGATGCATACATATACATACCGAAATACTACCCAACGAAGGACGACATGCAAAGCTCATGCAAAGGCTGATTACCATTCGAATAAAGGTCCAGTGAACTGAAGCTAACTTCCATGCAATAACTCTAGGATATTCGCATTGTTTAGCACATGGTTCCAAGCTGCATACGCGGGTAAAGCTATATACAACGAATAAAGCTATATTCAGGCGCTTAAAATCAGGTAAACCAACAACTACAGGCATCTTGGTTAAGTGAGAGATAACAATACATGCGTAAGATAGAAGGATCGAACTGGAGTTTACTCTAGAATTAACATATCTAAGCAAGATTCTACTCCAATTTCACAAGATAAACTCAACACGATGGATAACTATTCCATTTCAATATGTTCGTTTTCAACGTCTACTCTAAGCGGCGGTTAAGAATCAATTGATGTAAACTACAGCCAAATAAGAGATCATCTACAGGCGTCTAAAGCAAAGTGTCAAATGAAACACTTAAACTGATATAACAAACTGCTTTGAACTAAGAATATGGCAATACGATAAATGATGCTGTTCTGATTTCCATATACGGCGTCATGGTTTCAATTCATGCAGCCACCACCAAGTTGTTACAAGCCATCAAGATGGAGGAAAGATCTTAAATAGGGATAATTTTCAACATTTCAGGTCGCGGCTTTAATGCCGACTACACGCCAACATTGAAAAACTCTAGCGGCATATATGTTAAGGAGATTTCTTTAAGATCGAAGGATTCAAAGCATAACAATTATGTGGTACAATTGATTAAATCCCACAGTCGATCTGTAGTGATGAGAGAGACTGAAAAGGCAGAGAGAGCTACACGAGTCACTAAATCCCTTATATGCAATTGCAATACGTATTCAAATAAATAACATCGAATTCTTGATAGCAAACACAAAACATCAGGAATCAACATTTAGATTCAATACGCACTCACTTTACATTCAATAATAAACCAGCCGCCGAGCACAAGGTAAGGAGGAATTTACAGCAAAAGGGAAACGAAATGCGAGCAGTTTATAAGGTACTGCGATTTGCTTGCAACCAACTGGCAACATAATCACAGAAAAGGCAAATAAGTCTAGTGAGAAATTAGCAGACAATCGATTCTAAGGTTAACAGAGAGAACCATCGATACCAACAACGCCAATGCATGATAAACACAATTCAGAAACAGGGGACCTGGCGCAGGGAAATAGGCACACAATACAGCCTTAAGACCAGAGGAAAACCCTAACCAAACAGACATAGATTCCAAAAGATAACGTGCAGGGTTGGGAATTCGGATTGAGCAAAATTAAACACCCAACAAAGGATGTTAGTCTCTTAATCTCGTACGCAACCAACCCAGAAATCGAACGCCATTCAAGCCATAACCAACGAACCGACACCAAGAATATAGAGTTTGTGTATAAGAGTCTCGGCTACAAGCTTATCTGGAGACTACTGCAGTGAAGGGGCAGCGACGAATGTTGGGTTCGTTTGCTTAGGTTGGAAAGATAACGAATGTTAAAAAAAAGCCTAAATGTGAATCAAAACTCAAGCTTCAACACCAGTTCAATATTCCCATACGAAGGATTTTCAACATAGAGTATCTATACATACTTTTATTGGCTACAACATGGATATCTAAAACCATCAAAAACACAGGTGGAAAATAAAAATGTATACTAATATGCATGGAAAACCAAAACAATTGGCAGATGAAAAGCCAGACTATGCCCCACAGACCCAATCATGGTGTTCAACTAATTTGAGTCTAAGCAGCAGTATTATGCGACTGAAGTAGTTTTGCATAGGAAGAAAATTAAATACAATTGATTTGATGACAAAAGATAATCATTTACATTCGAATACCCAATGGAAGTTAGGTCGACGGCTATTGATAGAGGATATAATTCGAATCATTGTATCTATGATTGCAGATAAAGAGTTTTATTCAGGAATCTTTCTAATAACATATTTCAAGCAAGCGTAATAAAGATAGAAAACAGAGGAACCTGACTAACACGATTAACTGGGTTAGAAATTGCTGCAGAGGTCGCTTCTCCAATTTGTAGCCACAAATATCTTCAGAATTTTCCCAATACTGCAAGCCCCCAAATCCAAAATTTCCAAAAACCCTAAGGAGATTTTCAAGAACCAGAAACTTCAGCAACCGAATGCTCCCAATTAGTTTCTTTTCCCCGAAATATAATCCAATCGCCCCTCTTCAGTTAACTCCACTACTTTATTTATTAACCACTTCCCCTTCACTAATGCAACATTTATCTCCTATTTTAAAATCTCCCGACAAAAGCTTACGACCACTCTACCATAAAATATCTTAATTTAGTTATTCCCAACAAATCCTCTTTAACATTATTTAATTTATTCATTTAATTTAATTTTTTTTAAATTTTATTTTCGCCCGCACAATAAACATTGTATGTTGATTTTAATATTTCTTTAATAAATCGTTATTTTATCTTATTTAGATTACATAAGAACATTAATTAATATTTATCAAAACCACCATTATAATAATGCATTTGACCATGACAATGAAAACCAGGGTGAAATGCGGAGGGGCACTACATTTGGTCCCTTTTAAGTTCTATAGCAATTTTGTACCGATAAGCATGCCCTCATGGTTGTGTATTTTCCTTCTCAAATTTTATTTTCATTTAAATTTTGACAACTCTTGCCTATATCCTTCTTGCTTAGTGCCAACTAAAAAGAAAATTACACAATGTGTCAAAATGCTCTTATATTAAAGGAATTCAAAACATTCATTTAAACATTAAGGATTTGAGAACTACAGTCCTATTTCACACTTGAATATGTTCATTAAAAAAATCTACAAATGCGCATGTATTCTTTTTTGAAGAATATTCTTTCCAATATTAGGTACACACTTCCAAGGGTTGACCTATTAGAACATGTTCACTTATGACACATTGACAATCCTACCAAGATATCTTTTATATTGCAGCCATCATCTATAAAAAAACATGTAGAGAACATAGAGATGCAAAAGGTGAGTAGAAAAGAAAACTTCTGATATGTATAGGGATGAATCTAGACTTAGAAGACTAGTTCACAAATATAAATTTTTCCTTAGACTTACTAACTTTACAATTTAATAGAATATAATATATACAAAACTCAAGACACACATTTGACAAATAGACCTCGTTCTTTAAACATATTCTTGTTTGATATCATAATCTTCACTATTAACATAAAATTTTCAAGTAAAAATTAAATACTACTTCTATTGACATTTCTATATTAAAATGTTACAAATTATATTGTTTCCAATAATTAATATAAATTATATATAACCATAAAATTTAAATCTTAATTATTATTTTTAATATAATAATTTACTATTTTAATACTTCTTTATGATTTTGTAATTTTACATAGCATTTAGTATGGTAAAAGATAATAACCTTTCATTTAGTTTATGTATTCGCAAGAGAAATTTCCTTCACAAAAAGCTAACTGACATTCCTAGTTTAAACCAGCCATTTTTTCTATTATTTGTTCAAGTTAAAGGAATCTAAACTTTTATGATGACACCAAAAATTGTTTTTTATTGTAAAAATGATTATATGGAAAATGGTTAATAATCTCTAATAATTATGTAGAAAATTTTATTGATAATATTTGTGTATGAAATAGATGTCTGGTATTTTTTTTTGTCCTAATGATTAATTATATTAATTTATAAGTCTAAAAAAGTAACAGCTGCCACTAATCTCTAATGAGTAAAAATTTAAGAAGGTTTAGTACAAACACATCATTTTGAAGACTTAAAAGGAATTTACAAAACAGTAAAGACTCGAACAATCTAAATGAAAGGATAAACCATCAAAGAACTTTAGAAATTGAAAGAGAATGAGCTGTCTGATACATTTAGGGAGGAAGACATTTTCCACAAAATAGTTAAAAAAAACCCATTGAAGGGTATAAATAAAATTATTTTATAGCTGGGAAACAATGCTATTTTATTACAAATACTAATGTACTAAAAAATACCACTTGCTGAATTTATTTGTACGCAAATGAAATGCGCTTTCCAGATCTAGGAGCCATCAAATTTGCATCTGCACAGTGTAACCGTGAAATTTTGAAATGCTTGTGACCTATACCTGCAAGAACAGTCAACAGCTCTGGGCTGACAAGGACTAAAAATGCTCGATTTCTGAAACCACCCAAGATTAACAATTATTCAGATAATAAATGTGCTTAGCTTAATAATGAAATAAGCGGGTCTTCAAAGTTCTAACTAAGCGATGAGATAAGACTAGTTCATTTTGCGACAGTTTTTTCTGATCTCTCCACGGGGCTCGATGAGAGGAGTAATGGAGCCCATCTTTATCATAGATTTAGCAAATTGGTGGAAGAATGCCTGAGAATGGCTGGCATAGAACTTCACTAAGGCCGCCGTCTTGCTCCCTTTTGTAGAATACAGAATCTCATCTGTGATGAGAAGTCCCTTTCCTGCTTCCAAGTTGCTGAAATAGTGGGTGTCAAATTTAGTAGGGCTCACGAGATCCAGTGGTGTGGTTTGGTTGTCGTCCGTGCCGGTTTGGGGACATAAAGTCCTCAGCTGCTTCAAATACCCCTGGTCCAATGTGGAATCGGGCTGTCCGTTTGTGAAGTTGTATAGCCTTTGCTTGAAGCTTGTGCATCGGGACAATCCTATGGTGTGCCCACCTGCCCAAAAAAAAATTAAAAAATAGGGTAATTATAAATGAAAATGGAGATAATTTTGATTCAAACAGTATATTCTAAGTTTTGACTTGTTTAAAAAAGTAGACTGTCGTAAAAACATTGATACATTGTGTAACAAAATTATACCAGAGAGAACAACTAGGTCAACTACATCGAGCCCTTTAAGTTTGAATTTGGTCTCCAATGTCTGATGGGTTGAGTTAGGTGCAGGAATATTATTGTTCGCCCCTTGTATGCTCGCACTTCTGGAATCCCTTCTTCCCAGAGGAACAATCCATGACGGTCCTCCACTCTATAAACATTAGTATCAAAACAATCAGTAACAATTTTACACTTTGCCTATATTTAATAATACTCTTTTGACCAGGTAATATTAATACAAAGAGACAGAGCTTATCATACAATGACTACTGAATCCCGAGCTGCGACAGTAAGAATATCAGCACAAGACACAACACCCGGACAGGCTTTCTCCACTGCAGCCTTTATGTTATCCACAACGTCGAAACCTCTTACAGAGTTCCTGTTCGGGTTAGCTGTCTTCTCTCCTGTGAAGTTGGAGGTGTCGTCAAGCAGAATTGAAGCATCACATCCCTACATCACGAATAATTACTTCATACACACGTGGCACATAGCACAGTGGGGGAGATTGAAAACAATCATGGAACAAAACAATGCTCACCTTAACAAAACAATCATGAAAATGCAGTCGAAGCAAGGAAGCAGCCATTCTTGGCTCCTTTTTCACAGCCTTTGCCACAATCGATTTAATGATTGCCTCAGCTTTGGGACAGGATTTTGCATAATACTCAGGGATCAGACCATTTCCATCATTTTGTGCTTGTAATGGGTGAAGAAATAGCATCAAAGCAGCCCCCACAAGCATAAGAACAAGGGAAGTACTATTCTCCATTTGTCCTATCGCTACAAAGCTGGAGAGGGATGTCTTAATGACTGTTCTACTTTAAATAAGAAGAGCAGCTTGAGAATAAGGATGCGCCATGAGCATCATTATATAAGCGTCTTGAAACTGACCAAGTCGTCTTTCTTACATTAATTTTTTTTTTGTTTAATTACTGATTTATAGTATAAAAAATTAAACGGGTAAATGAAGGGTCTACCAGAGCTATTTGCGGCTAACATAATATTATCTTGCATAGAGGAACGACACAAGTCTTTATTTATAAATTACTCAAACGCCACAAAGAGATAATCAGACATTGGTAAACATCCTACGAAATCTATTAAAATACTATTTCAGGGATGAGAAGTTGTAGGTAGTGGTTGATGTCAAAAGGTATAGGTAACTTGGTTGGTACAACTCCAACTGGGCTTATCAAACTTTTAAGAGACCATCTCATATATAAGTCTAATTAACGTAATGTTGTAGATTAGGCATGGTGTTAGTGACTCTAAAATGTCTGGACATTACATAGGTATGAGCTCCTTTAAAGAAGATCAACCTCCTCTCATACTTTGGCATGTATAAGTTCTCCATCTTGAGGAAAAACCTTCTTTCAAATGAAAATGAAAATTTTATGTAACTTATTTCTTTTTACTTTCTTCATTGCAAGTTTCAAAATTTTCAACATATTCACTATCTTCTACGTACCTCTTTTTTGATGGGGTTCAAGTTGGGAAAGAGTAGATAATATTGTCAACAATGACAATCTAGACAACTTATTATCTAGGTTTTTTATAACATACCTCCTATTACATGTGATAATTAGAAGAAATTGTTGCAATATTGAATATTCCTATTCACTTGTAAGGATGTGCTTGTTATATTTTTTAGTGAGATTAAAATTAGTGGAGTGGTTGATGGTCCATTGGAGCAAAAGCCTCCTTTCCAAATAGATAATGTTTTTTTTTCTTTGCCACTTGCACCAAAACATACAAATCCTTAGTGTAGGTGTAATAACCAATGGCTAAACCAGGAAACAACTTAGAATGATAATTCACTATTTTACATCCTTGTGTAAGAAAAAATCTTACAACAAAATGAATTGCATTGTTATGCATCTCAAATGATTGTTGCAAATTAGGCAACATGCTATGAAAATGGGAAGTCATAAGGAGTTTTTAGGTGGCCACTTTTTTCCCAAAAAATAGTGAAACATAAACTTTAACAAATGATTTATGATGTATATGCTCAAAATTTAGAGATGGTTTAAAAGCAATGATTATAGTATTTTGAATACTATCTTCTAAACTACTAAGTTTTTGGGAAATGATGAAATCAAATAGGTTCAAATAATCAAATTTAAAGAACTACTTTGAAGTATAACAAAAAGACATGTAGGGTTCTCTTTTTACACTTCACCCTTCCCTACTCTCCCTTTAAGTGATGTTAAGTGTTTCTTAAAACCCTTTGGTAGAAATATAGTCAAGATAATATACTAGGAAACATATTTTCACATATTTTAATATTTTTTATCAATTATTGAAGTATACACATCATAAGAAAAAAATGATTAAGCATCCTCCCCTAGCTACAATAAGAATAACTAATTATTTTTCAAACTGCATAAACTGAAGCATAGAGGTGCCTATTTAATTATTTTCATATTTAAAAATGAACAAATCAAAAAATATGATAAAAATATAATACACTTATTTACAACATATGATGACACTTGTAAAAGTAATTCTCACAATCACTCCATAATAAATAAGTAAATTTTATGCAAAATATCATTCAATCATACTTTGTTCTCCAATTAAACTTGCAAAACCCTCTCTAGATGTTTTATGTTCTCCTCATAGATTGTATTGAAAACCAATATCTTGAATATGAGTAAACTATGACACAATCATCACTAAGTGGGTGTAATAAATCATTCATGAGACTTATGAATGTTGCAACTACATTAAATAACCAAATTGGAAGTAACAACCACTCAAATAGATGTTGTATAGTCTGGAACATTGATTTCTATACTGCATCATCTCTAATTCACACATGATGCTATTAAACTTAAGACCCAACTTTTTGAAGTATCTAATATGCCAAAAATTATCCAATAAGTGATCAATTTAGGTTTAGTAGATAACCATTCTTCAAATTTATATTATTTAGGACTATATAGTATATATATGTGTCATACTCCATCTGTTTTGGTACCATTAGCATGAGATAACCTCATAGAGAGGTACTAACTCTAATCACTACATGTTTTGACAACTACTTTAGTTTATTCTTAATCTCATTAGCATTCAATATAATTTGACAATACAAGGCTAGAGAAGTAGATGATTAAGTATTAATTAGATTTCATGCGTAATCTCCTTATGTGGGGGCAACCTCTCTGGATTCTAAAAGAGATCACAAAGCTAGTGTATGATATGATCCATGAATCTCTTCTCTTTGCTAATATCCAAGTTATTTATGTCATTTTCCTTGGGCACTTGATCTTCTTGATTATCCTCCAATATACATGATGTAATTTTTTTGTTAGCATTAATTAAATAATTATCTTATGCTACACTTATCATAGAAACTTTAGATTTTCACTCATAAAACGTGATCATATATTCTTAAGTTCATTTAATTGGACGATAATTATTTTCCTTCATATAGAATATTACATCACTCTCATAGAGATATGGGATTTCAAAACATCATTTCAAAAATTTCCAACAAAATAAAATCAACAAGATCCTCATCTTTGAAATCTACAAATTAAATCTTAACTTAAAATCAAACTTATGTATTGTGAATATTTTAACAAATTTCTTGTTAACTCAAATAATATAAATTTGGGAGTTTCGTATTCTATAGAGAAATATTATTAACTATATTTTTAGAAATTAAATTTTCTTTAAAATAAGTGTCAAATAAAGCCTCTAGTTTTCTTCTCTTGAGTAAAATGTTAATTTGGAATAAATTGATCATCTCATTATCTTAGTAAGCTTCATTGTTGCCTACATGGATGCACTTTTCCTCATGGTGGCACATGAGAAATGGTCATTTAAACTAGAGGTGAGCTCCACCTCCATCTTCTAACTACAAGATGCAATCTTGTTCTTATTGTATTTATTCTATACCTAAACTGTCACACATGCTTCTTCTTTTTTGTCCTTTGTCAAAAATTTTACAAAGCCATTCCTCTATCTTTACTCTTGATGGTGATATTAGCAACATTTTTTTACTTTTCGCTTGCACTTTACCTTTCTTGAATCTCCACCTTATTTTTTATCTTTATTCCCTATGTTTTTGCTAAAGAAAATATTTTAGTTCTTGAATATATATTGATATGATGGTCTTATGCACATGCCTTATAAATATTTTAAGATTTCATTTTCATCCCATCCTAATGAAATTGTACTTCCTTATTACAAAACTCACTTGTGTATGTTTAAACACTTTCACCTTTTTCTAAATTTTAGTTTTGTAATTGTATGCACCTTTCATCCTTAAAGTATATGATGTGAAAAAAATCATTGAGTTTCTAAAGCTTTGATATTCTTTTATTGATATTCAATGTATTTGGTTAGCTATTTTCTTAAACAATATTATATCTTGGCTCCCTTTCAAATGGTTTGAACAAACATTCTAATTTATACCCAATAAGACAATATGAAGCATTGTTGTCTCTCTAAAACGTTCATATGCTTTTATTGACATCAATATACTAAATTAGCTATTTTCACAACAATATTCTAATCTAATTCCCCAAACATTCTTTTTGTTTGGCACATCTACAATTTTGAAATTCATCTTCATTTGTGATTTTCTTCAGATATGTCAACATTAATATTAACAAGTGGTAATAATAAACTGTAATACTAATAAAAAGAAAACTATTGACCTCATGAATGACAGCTGAGATACATGGCTAGCAACCAAGTTACCATAAAAGTTAAAACACAATTATTTATCCACGCAGGTCCAAAGAAAAGTCCAATTCAGACAGCTTTAGGGCCATAAATATTGGAAGAGAAGCCCAGCAATCACACTATAAAGTCAAATATTTCTACGTATAAGGTGGGCCCACATTTGACGTCGACAACGAACCAAACGTCTAATTTTCAAATGCTTTCGACCGTAAACACCGCCGTGTCGACAAGGACTAAGATGCCCGTTATTTTCTTTAATCACTTAGAAAACCATTCAAGCGACAAACGTGCATACCTAAACGATCAAATAAGCAGATATTCGTTGTTGAAACCAACGGAAACATTTGATGCCCTAATATTAATTCATTTTACGACAGCTTTTTATCATCTCTTCACGAGGGTTCACGTTGGTGTCCTTATAATGCAGCTCATCTCTGTACATTTGGTGAAGAATGCGTGGGCATGTGTCGCATGGAACTTCGCTCCCTTCTTTAGAATACTAATTCCACAATGCCCATATGCATTCGGTACCATTTTAATAGTAAGAATTCAGTTCAGTGCATCAGAAGACAGAGTAGGTAAAGTTGATTTGAGATGTTTTGTTTTCTTATAATTTGTTTGCTTTTGATTTTGGGCCATGTGACAGACTCAGGCCACCTCACTACAAATTATTCAAATGAATAATGATTAAAGGTTGACAATGATGTTTCGTTTCAAACGTAAAGCATCTTTCGAAAACTGTCGTACGTTCTAACCAATCTGTTTTATTTAATCATCTGTGATTATAAGCATGGTTTCAGATAATCCAAAGCGACCAATTCTCAAGCCAGTTCCAACTCGGCACTACGTCCCACCGACTGACGTACTCTGCGTCAGCCCAAATTGACTGTCATGTCAATTTTTTGTACGTTATCAAGTCGACGTTGCCCTTCAATTGTTAAAATATATCTTATTTTTAAAAAATTATATATATATGATTGTATTTTATGATTAAAATGATAATATATAACCATTGAATTTAGGTTTCATTTCTATGCTAATGTAATGTATTGTCATTTTTTAATGGAATTTTGTTGAGTGACAATTTCACCTACATTCAATGGTAGGTTGGTTGGTGCCACACTAACATGAAATTAGTACAATCTATGCATTGTACTTTTAGTACTGTATATTTTTAAAGATTATTATCCACTTCATAATTATAATTATGTAGGAATTATAGAGATGAAAGGTAAATACTTGATAGTTTACCTTCTCATTAATACCCTCATTTATTATGTACAATTTTGATTTTCTTTTACCAATTTGAGATATGTCCCAAACCTACACCCTCTATTGAGGATAAGACCTCCTTTCACATCTAGACATTTTCTCTTTCCCATTCTTAGTCTTTTTAATTGCCTTAGATACTAGTGCATCATGCTCTTGTTATTTGGACCAAGCCGCAACTTATGTCCCCCACATTCAAAATCATTTTTTTTCCTAAACTCAATTACTATTACATCTCAAAATACTAATCTACATCCAATGGTCAAAAGAGGTAGGGTTTGCTTATAGAAAAGGGACTTTAATTGGAAATTGAGGAGGAGAGATAACTTAGCACACATGTGAGCACTTAAGGCATTTAAGAGAGAACCCATACACTCATAGGAAACTACAATCTCATTCAACATGACTTCCATCATAGACAACCATTGTTGTAACATCCCACACTATCTAACACCCAATACTTTCCATGCACACATATCAAGTACTATTGAATAAACCTATGGATTCGACTAAGGTGCCCAATGTGTCACATACACTAATTTTTCTAAAAATAGGCATTCTTAGTGCAAGTACTGTAAGTGTCCAAAAATGCATGAGCCAACATCTTAATTTTTGCAATGATCAAACACCCATATTGCCTATATGGCATAAAATCCTATAGTTGATCTTAATTACTAGGGCCATCTTGTTAGTTAAACCTCTCAAACCTCTTCTAATGTACCCCACAATCTCTGGACTACTTCTTTTGTTCCTACTTTTTTACCACCTTTTGGTTTTTGCATAAAATAGAACCTCATATCGAACTTCAATTATTTTTCACAAAAAAAATAATTTTAGGAAAAGCCTATCACAAATGAGAGATTAAAAGCACTTGCAACTAAAACACCTATCACAAATGAGAGATTAAAAGCAATTGATTTTTTATGAAACCAAGAGAGAAATGATTGAATCCACACACGTATCATACAAGCATATGATATTGAGATTAACGTGCAATTGTAATTGAATTGAATGGAATGGATGGTTACAATGAAGGTGAATGATTATAAAAGCATAAAAAAAAACCCTAGATAGGGATTTGATTAGTTTGAGATAAGTGTCTCAATCGCATGCAATGAGACAAATTGACCTTTATTTAGTCCAATCTAATAATAAAAAACCACTCTTAAGTTTAGTTTAAGTGAATAAAGTAATAAGAGACTTAATAATTAATTAATCAAGTGTTGTCCTAATTACTCCAACACCTCCTTAAGATTAACTTAGGGAGAAGTTGAAACCCATGATGAAGAATGCAATGATGGATGCATGTTTGGGTCTTGACTACAAGGCCTGATGAGGTACCCATGTATAAATAAAATGAAATCTCTCATAACCAAAGAAAAGGAGAAAACCATATGGGAAAAAATCCTCTCCAAAAGAGAGAGAATTAAATAACTGTACTAGCGAAAGAAGGATAGAAGGAGGACTTAATGTGACCCCCCAAGGACTGCTTCTATCACACAAGTACAATAGATGTCCCCCATTAGGAGAGAGAAAATAAGGATATGAATCCTCCCCACAAAGAAATAGATCCTATGTCAGTGATGAACACTTGAAGAAAGAACATGATCCATTGCCTATAAACTACATTGCTCCCCTTAGGAAGAGAAAAATACACTAGCGATTGGAGAAGAACATCCAAAAGGATTGGTGAATCAAGAATCAAAATCCAAATGATGTGTGCCTCTGGAAAGTTCTAAAGTGTCCACGCATCAAAAAGAGATGATGTCAATCCATAAACATGTGAAGGATTATGTAGAACAAGCTCCAAAGATGATGAAGATGATGGGTCAAAAATGATGATGCGGTTTTCAACAAAGAGGAGAAGAATTTCCTTAAAGTAATCCTCCAAAGCTACAATTTGAGAATCTACAAACAAGGATGATATGCTTGTAAAATATGAATTTCAAGTAGCTATGTCTAGAGAAGAAGATGAATGTCCTACTACACTAAACCAATAGGGGCCAAGGATGTGGCAATGCCAAACTGATCAAGAAAACTAGGAGATGATGATGTAGTCTTGATGTGAAGAGTGAGAACATCAAGATGAGTCATTGAACCATCAGAACATGCAAGACCTATGATATACTCAAGCTCCTCTAAAGCTTCATCATCATAGGGTATGAAATCTACATCTACAAGAGGAATGAGACAATTTACAATAGGATCCTCTAGGTATGGATAAATATGAGGGTCTCCATGGATCTTCCAAAGTCAAGTCTAGAGTGTGTGGGGACAATCAATGTCAGATATAGCACACATAGTGTCATGATCAATAGTTCCCTGGTGTGTTTGGTGTAGCTATGAGTCCATATAGATAAGGTAAAAGATCAAGCCACCTGAGATGTGTTAGGATGTCTTTATTCCAAGACTCGTAGTTATCCTTTGTTAGGATGATCACATAAGGATGAACAAAAAACCCATGATACATCCTCAAATAATAAAATCAGAGACTAATAATATCAGTGCATATAAAGAAGATCAAATGAATTCATATTACTCAAATAGATCCTTTCCAGGTGTCAAGACATCCAAGTAATTGATAGAAATGTGAAATTACAAAAAACTAAATAAAATGTACCTAGGGTAGATTCTAGAAAAAGTGCATAAATAGACTTGAAGAGCTCTAAAATATCTTTCTAACTGTAGCATCAAAAAAAATTATGATTGATAATTTCACATTTAGTTTAGCTCCCCCTATGTGGTTGGACTTAATTATGTATTAATTACCAATTTTATAAATATTCTTGGAAAATCAAACATAGGATATCAAATTATACATTTAATATTTTGCTTTGAAACTTTTGGTTTTGAAAAAGAAGGAATCTAGTCTAGGGCACATGGTGCATACACCAACACTTTTGACTCCAAATTTGAATATGTTAGTGTTGGTAATTTATTATTTGAATTGTAAATTTCAGATGTCAGATGTTAACATTTGATTTTTGGGAATTTAGAATAATTGCATATAAATACAATATATTTTCACCATTTTAACCTAAGGATGATCAATGAAGCAATTGATTATTATACAAGCATTCAAGAGAAAAATTATCAAGATTTTTGTTGCATTTCATCATTCAAGCATTCATGTCATATGTTATGCATGAGTATTTGTTCACATTTACATACATTTTTTTTGTGTGTAATAACCTTTATAGGTGATCACATCAATTCAAGTAAAGCAACAATTGATTGTTGAAGGTGATGAGTATGACTTCAATCCATCAAGGAGACCAGATCTAAGTGGTAAGTTGCAGCAAGGTTGTCAATTCATCACTTATTTAACAATTAGCCTCTATCCAACCAAGGATACACTCTCTTTCATCATAATTTTCCATTGTGGACCTATAGAAATATCAATACTGGATTTGACTTAGGTAAGCCCCTATATGGCATAACCCTTCCTCTCCTCATATGTGTGCAAGTGGCATATATGAAGTGAGTGGGAGGAAGATTCAAGGCTACTCATTTATTCATGCATCAAACCCCTACAAGTTGAAAAGTTACAAAATATGTATTTTCTCAATAACAGACAAAGTTCCAACAACAACACCCAGATGATAAAAGCTATAGACTGGTGTCCCAAAGCCTGCATTTTTAGATTTGAGAAAAAAAATGAGGATAATCTAGAGCGTATGATGCCCTAGACTAGCAAGATCAAGCTCAAATTTATATCACTACATCTGTGTCTACCCTCTCGTTTCTTGAATTCAATTTTGTTTGTCTACATCTAGTTTCTTAGAAATCATAACAAATTGTTACATCTTCATATTTTACTTAGTTCATTTGAATCATACAAAATCAGTCTATTAGCAATCATAAATCTATAATATCATCATTCAAATGAATATACACAAGGATTAGAAACCTGATCCACCATTCTAACCCTTCCTATTAGGATTTTTAATCAAGTGAATTTGAGATCATTTCTAATCCTCCAATTGGGAAATGCATGATTTAGGGTCTAGATCCCTTTTCCCAATCAAACATTTTTTGTTGAACTTGACTATTTCAAACACTAAAGATCTTTTGAAATATGAATTACACCTTATATTATTCCAATCCATCATTAGTTCATACATAATTATCATAAAAGCATTAGAAACGTAAAAATAATTATTGCATTTTGTATTCAAAATCCATCTAGGGTTAGTTTTAGTCATTGCAAAAGTAGATCAAGTTCAAGTTTGCATTGATAAATTTGTATTAGGTTAAATTCAACATCTAAATAAAATCTAAAAGTGTGCAAATAATTCATTCAGGCATTGGCATATAGTGAAAAAGAGGAAAACATGCATTGATTTGTTGCATAATCTTTTAAATTTTTTAAATTTTCAAATTTGTCAAGATAAGATCATTGAGATTTTGTACTATACAATCTATAAATTATCTTTCCAAGTGCATTTATTGATTGAGGGTTGTAAGAAACTTCTTGGATAATTATATTTCATATTGAAAAATCACAAATCTATGGGTGATCCCACAATACTGGTTTACAATTTTTGGCCAAACTGGACACTGAACTAATTTTTTCTAACTAAATCTTCACTTTTGGGCACCTATAGTGGCTAAACCGTGAGGAATTTGAAGATGATGCAAACTAGTGATTTGTGACCATTTTTCTGTAGATTCTAAATATATTTTTTTTCAAAATTTTTGGAATCATATTGCACTTCTTTTTCCATCTCCTTCAAAAACTAGTTTTTTTAGTAAACACCATTTTTAAGGAGTGACGCTCACCGTATAACGCAAATTTTTTTCCATGAAGGATTAAATTCTATTTTTTTTGAATTTATACTTGTAACTATGATATCTAGTGCTTCCAATTGGTTTCATAGTGTTTTATTGAATATTTTTTCCTTAATCAAGTTTCGAAGTCAAACCAATTACAATTTAGACATAGGCGGACTGTATAACACATAAATTTTTTTGTATGTATTGAAATTCAATATTTTTTTGTTGGATCAAGGACTTCAATATCTGGTGCACTCATATTTTTCAAATTTGTTTTTGATAATATTCTATTTTTCCACATGTGCAGAATAGAGAGCTTGATTTTTGGTGAAAAGCCTACATTCACAAGAAAGAAAAAATAAATATAATAATGAAATTAAATTTATTTAAAATTATACTTTTTGGGAAGCTTATAATAGGGATTACATACTTACAAAAATAAATTTTAAATGAATTTATTTGATCCCCCAAAAGGTAAATCAAAAGTGGTTTTATATCAGCATTTTGATAGGTGTAAAGGAGACTTTGTTATAGGTATGGTTTAAAACTAGCTGAGTTCTATCCAAGGGGGTTTGATCTAAGGTAGTTTGATCAAACCATATTCAATTAGAATGATTTAAATGGAACATTTTAAGGCTTAAATCATTATATTTTCTAAAAATATGTGATTTCAACAAATCAGAATCTCCCAAAAATTGTAAACCTATTTTGTGGGATTACCCCTATTAAAATCTATAATTTTCTTGATTGTAAGACTTGCACATTCACAGGGTAGGGTGCTTAAACACTGTAGACAACATCCAAATTCTAAATTTTATAAAATAACCTTGCCAATCTAGGGAACATGATGACTTAGACTAGTCAAATTTCACTAAAACTGGGATAACAAACTTACCATTGTGTCTTTTATGTGCTTTTGGTCTCTAATTTTTCATTTGGTTGGATTCTATGTCATTTTCCTTTACTTTCTCTTCATAGTAGGCTTTCCTAAGTGTTTTAAAACTCATATGAGCTTCACAACTTAGTGTCCTATTGTTAATACCCTTGTGAGATGTAGTTTTAGACTTGTGACATATCATATTGTAATTACATCCGATGTGGAGCCTAAGTCTCATAACTCTCACACACAAAGGTATTACCTCTACCCAATCCATTTTTTATTACATCACTCATCCCTCATTAGCTATGACTTCCTCAAAACCCAACATTTATGTTGACTTAGAGACTGCCATTTCCCATGTTCTTGAAGATAAATTGAAATAATTGGACAAGGATTTGGAGGGTCTCCAAGACTTTGTAAGTATTGAAACTTTAGCTAGAGAGATGATGCCTATTATGGAAAATCTTATTGTTAGACTCATAGGAAAACTGAGAATAGGGGGTGAATCAACTTTGTGCATTAAAACCTTCAAAACCTTATTATATATTAGTATGAATGTAGGTAAATGCCACAAAGAAACATATCCATAAATATTCACAATAGAACATCAAATTTTTACATAGAAAACCCTGTAAAGGAAAAAACATGATGAGGATTAACTCACTATATGAAATCCAAAACTAATTACAATTTGCTCACTTGAAGGAATCACTATCCAAAAGAAAGGCTCATTGCCAAGGGCTCACTACCCTGGAAGATCACGTCTTCCAGATTACAAAGAAATAACTATGAGTAGGTTCAATATATTAGAGAAACTAAAGAAACCACTACAATGTCTCTTTACCATCCGTAACCTTCGGCTCACTACCTCTAGTGACTTCTAGTACACTAAACTATCGACACATTTTGCTAACTAATTTTGGTAGTCTTAGGAATTCTTGCTGATACTCAGATCTCAACACATGATCACATATACATCATTCCACACCACACACTTCTTAAAGAAGGGCACTCCTCTTACAGTCTTAAACTCACAACAACAATAGAGAATTACACAACAAAATGAAAGAAGAAAGCAAATATTTTCTATTACCACTAGAATGAGAATGAAATTACGACATTACAACAAACATCTAATGGTCCTTCAGATTGTATTTATTAAAAAAATTGAAATTTAGAATATTTAATATAATTTTATATTTCTTAAAATAAGTGTTTGTTAATGTATTGTTCTTGTCTTTCTTCTCAATCAATAAAAAACATTAAAGTTTTTCATGAAATTTGTTCCAATATCTATAATGTTTTTATAGTTGAAAATTATCCCTTTTTACATTTAATAGGAAAATGAACAATGTCCATGTGTTATTATTAGACAAAACATTTTAAGGTGTTATGGGAATTGTCATTTTAATAAAGAATATGTTTGGCGAATACATTGGATTATAAATTGATCAGTGGAAGCTAATTATTTTCCTTGAACATGGTGTAACATTTTCCTTAAATTTGTCTTTAATTTAAAATTTTTAACATGAAAAATAAAAATAAATCAATAGGGGACACAAAATTAGAGGGACACATACATAGGTGTCTAAAATCGAGGACAACTATTCTAATGACCAATTGTGATGAAGGTTTTTCTATGCCACATTTACATATAAGTGGCTTCAAGATATGAAGCCTTGGGGGTAATGTGATCTTTATTTGTTCATTTTTGGCTTCCCTTCTCATATTGGGTAATAGTAAAATGAAGATCCTAGTTTTTGTAAGCCTTGCTAGATTATAAATTTTAAAATAGAAGCAATTTTTGTACCTACCTTGTATCATATGAACTATCATATAAACAAACACCTTGGCATCAATGGTGTCCCCTAAATTTTTAGAAATAAATAACTCGAGTCACTAAAATAATTTCTAACATGTGCTTTATTCTTGCCCAATATCTCTTAGATTTGGAGACATCCGATCTTGCAACATCCACCAAATTTGTTTTTTTTAAAGGCTCAATTTTTTATGCCTTGATTTGGTTAATTTTTTAACAAGAATTTTGGTGGGGAATTAACTACTAGTGGGTGGAAATCAACATTGGTAGGAAAAATAAAGAATTTTATATGTAGGATAGAAGAACATAAACGAGTTAAATCACAATAGTAATAACTATAGGGAAGAACACAATAATAGCTCACGAAAGTATACACAATAGAAATAATATCTCTAGAAATATGATTACACCTAGTAGCTCTAAAGAGAGCATACATAGTGAAAGCTCTAGAGAGCATACACAATAACTCCAAAGAGAGCATGCACAACAACAAGAAAAGTTATTTTTAAATTTTTTTATAGTCTATTTATAAAGGTTATTGATGGTATAAATATATAATATTTTCTCTAAGTTAAAGAGTTGTCCCTTCCTGTAGTTTCCATACTCTTGTTTACTTTCTTTTTCTTAACAAGTGATATCAAAGCCAAAGGTTATAGATTGTATTTGGTATTATATTTATGGGTATTAAATTTTTACTTTGAGTTTCTATCATGGTTGGAATATAAATTAATATTTAATAGTAATTGCACATATTTGATGGGATAAATTATGATGTATGGTCAATGAAAACAAAAAAATATTAATGACTAATGGTTTATGGAAACTAATTTTGAATTGATTTCCTAATGTTACGAATCTAGCTGCATATGGAGCCCTAAAAAATTCTTAAAAGACCAAGCCAATAGAGACAAGGAAGAAGGATGCAAAATCCTTGAGAATTATTAAAACTTGTAGCAATGGGAGAATTCATCTTCCCTAGAATAGAAACAATTACTCAAAGGATACAAGGGAGATTCTTCAAAACTCCTATAAAGGAAGTAACAAAGTAAATTAGTCAAATCATGGTTTCTTACAAGAGATTTTGAACTTTCATTTACAAGTTTCTAGTCTAACAAATCAACTAGATATTAATGGTGAAGATATTAAAGATTATAAAATTGATCCATAAAAAATACTTAGTATTATACCCATAGGATTTGACCTTATAGTCATTGTAATATAAAAGGCTAATAATCTATCATTAGTTGAGTTAATGGATTCACCTCAAACCCATGAGTAGCAACTAAGAAATTATTTCCTTTCTCCCATAGAGAAAGCATTCAAATATGAAGGGAGCAAACCGAGACACATAAATACACTCACAAAGCAGAGAATAATATTTTATTCATAAATATTGAACTTCTTACATGTAGAGATCTCAAATCCCCCGCTCAGTATTACATGCAAATTACCAACTTACAGAAAATTACCCGATTCCCTTTCACAGCATGCGAACTTCTTTCCCAAAAAGTTACCCAAAAATCATAAACAAGCCCCTAAATAGACCCATTTCGGTTTGGAACCAAAAACAACCTTCGAGATAAGATTTTTGACGGTTTGGCGCCAAAATTACAATTTGAAATTCAAGTTTAAATTCACAGTTGAAAATTAGCACATTTCTAAAATATGCACCAACTTCCGGCAGCCATAACTTTTAATCCGACGTCGGATCTTCAATGATAATACCTTTTCGGAAAGCTCTCGAAAAGACAATTTTCTGCAAAGTAGGCCTTTGGTGGACTACTTTGGCGTTTCCACAAATTTTCAGGCCCATCCGGAGATCGTTTGGTGCCTCAAACTGAGCTCGGAAGGTTTTTAGGGCAAAAAGCAGAAATTGGAACTTGAACTTTCAAGTCGTGAATGATCTTGACCTGATTCTTTCACCAGATGTGTATTTTTCCATCCTGAACCTTCCCATAAATTTCTATGTTCCCCGACTTCAATTCAAACCGCTAAAAATAGCAGTTGAGCGAAAAAGCAGAAAAAGTTCGAAAGTTGGAAACTCTTATTTGAAAAAAGGGTATCCGAAATACAAAAACATCTACAAAAAGAAAACAACAGGAACAAAATGGAAATCATCTTTTGGGTGATGCAAGATTGCCCTCACACCACTGGATGCTCTTGCATCAAAATATAAAGCTAATATAAGAGGTAGGGAGGAATGAAAACCTCCAAAAGAAACTACAAAGGAAGATGGAGAAGTAACTCTAGAAAACAAAACCAAAATTAATAAGAAACTAAGAGATAGAAAGCAACTCACACTTAGACTTTAAATATTAAAAAAATAGTAGCTCAAAACAAAGGTATGATAAAAAGTAATGTTTAATATTATTGCCACAAGTATGGTCATTTTATAAAAATATGTTAAAAAAAGGAAACATGACCAATCAAAACAAAGTGAAAATTTGTTTAAGGAGGATGTTGAATCTTAGCATTCAAAATTATTTATCTTGTGCAACATTATTGTGCAAAGAAATACTGAAGTTTAATACCTGAGTAGTGGATACAACAACCACATGAGTGGAAGTGAAACCTTTTTTTCGTTCATCAATATAAAAATTTCTAGTCTAAGAACAAAATAGGAAACAATAAAATAGCTTTATTAGTTGATAGAGGGTAGATAATGATCCACACCAAGCATGGTTACAAAAGAAATTGAGAATTTTTATCATGCCCCGGCTATAAAACATAATCTCATAAGAGTTGGATAGCTATTCCAAAAGGTTACAAAGTCTTGATGAAAATAGAAAGTGCATAATATTTGGAAAATAAAAAAGGAGAAAGAAAAAAAAATTGGTAGTCCAAATCATAAATAATTGAATATTTTCAATAAAAATACAAATTGATTTCTTAGAAAATTTGTAGCTACTCCTCCCAAACATATGAAGAGTATAATAATATCATAATAGGCAACCTTCAAGATGGTCATCAAAGACCCCTCCAAGCTCTAGTACTTAAGGTATAGACATTCAAGTTTTTTTGGACTTATTATTTTATCCAAAATGGACGTATTTAGTGGATTACCAACCATAGTAGAGCCTAAAAGAAAATGTGAAGCTTATATTTTAGGAAAATGACATATAAATCCCTTTTAGTCAAGGATCTCTAGGATAGAAAAAGAACAATTAGATTTGGTGCATTAAGAATTGTGTAGACCCCTGCAAACTATCACCCTATGAAAAAATCAATATTTATGAACTTTATTGATGACTATAGTAGAAATACATGGGTCTAATTCTTGATATGGGTGTGTAATTCCCTTGATTTGTACTACTCTTTTTTGGTTTGAATAAATTTTTACCCCTCTTTTAGTTTAAAGAGTTTAATCCCTTGGGCGAGAAGAAATGTGAAAACTTTATCATGGTCCTCATATTAAATAAAGGAGGAGAGTATTCCTCCAAATAATTTATATATTTCTAAAGGAATGAAGGCACTAAAAGAGTGTTTGAAACTAGATATACACCACAACAAAATGGATTGGTAGAGAGAAAAAACTAGCCATCATGGAGATGGTGAGAAGCAAGTTGAATAACAAGGGGTTTTTAAATGAATACTAGGGGAGACTATTGCAACACTAGCATGTACCTACTAAATAAATTTCTCACAAAGGGAATGTGTGATAACATTCCATAATAAATGTGGATAAAATTAAAATGGAATGTAGAGCACCTCAAATTTTTTGGGTGGATGTCATATACATTTATGGAAAATAGAAAAGGATAAAATTGGATGATAGAGGATAAAATTTCATCTTCATAGGCTACAACAAAAATTTTTAGGTATACAAACTATATAACCTATTAACAAGAAAATTTTAATTAGCAAGGATGTTGAATTCATAAAAAATAAATCATAAAATATTATAGTAGACACCTCCTCAATTATCTCAGTAATAGATTTAAGAGAATTTTAAAGCAACAATTTAGTAGCAATAGAGGAGGAAAATCACCAATCCAGATTACATACCTTATCCAATTTTTCCATAGATATTTCTCCAAAATCACTACTAACTCATTCAGATGAAGTTATAACATGAAGTGGGAACTTGACCTTTGTGTATTAATAATGGAGAAGAGTTATAGGATGAAACATGCACAAAGATGGTATAGCAAAGAATGGATAAAGGAACATAGGGGATGATGGAACATGGGGTGAAACAATAAAGGGTACAATAAGATGGGAGTAGAAGGGGATAATGAAACATAGGATGGACTAGTAGATATTAGTGGGATGGGCTAGGAGGGGATCACGAAAAATAGGGTGAACTATTAAATGTTAATGGGATGGGATTAGGAAGGAATAAAGGAACATAAAGTGAATTAGGAGAAGATAATGGGACATGATCAAGAGGGGATGATGGAACATAGAATGGACTAGTAGAGATTAATTGGATGAACTGGGATGTGATAATACACATTTAAGGTGAACTATTAGATGTTAATGGGAAGTAATTAGGAGGGAATATTAGACCATAATGTGAATTAGGCAGTGTCTAAGGTTTGAATATAGTACATGAAGTGGGAACTTGAGGTGTGTAGTAATAATGTATAAGAGATTTGGTCAATAATGAGTATAAGGAAAGGTTTCTCGTAAGGATATGTGTATAAGATGAAATATGGAGGAAGGTGGTATAATATATAAGGTGTTAAAGATTGGGATATGTGATATAAAATAGTTAAAATATGTGTGATGATATGAATGGAAGAATAAGATGGGCATTGAATGGTAAATATAATTAGGATCTCACAAGACCAACCAATGTTTGTGTTTCTCATCAATTTTTTAGATTTGTATACACAAAATTATGAAAACTAGCTAACATTGTCTTACAACACCATTAATGAATAAAGGTTACTTGAGTGAATGTTGTTTAAGGATATGAATAGCAAGGTGTGGAGATCGAAGGTCCACCAGGAAACTATTTGACATCCAAAGCATGTTATGAGACAATCATTCAAATGACATTCAACTATTGACATGCAATAATTATTTCTTTAATACTAGTTGCATACCTGTGGACTCAACATTGAGAACAAATAAGTGTCTATAGGAATGGTACATGTATCATGAACACTCTGACCCTGAAATTTTATCATATTGATTCTACTAATTTAGTTATACTTAAATTTCCAAATATAATTTAATAAACAAAATTAAATGAACTTGTTGAATTTTACCTGAGTATCAATGCCAAATGTTTTATTCAACAATTCATCTATCATCTAGCCATTGCCTTTACAACTGATGTAGGCTATGGAGCTACATATCGATCACTCTGATAATCGTATGTGCAAATAGCACCACAAGCAACACAATCGTGGGATGTAACTCAAGGCCTAGAAGTCTTGTCCACATCAGGCTCTACTAGAGGCCTCACACATACAATAGTTTGAGTGAGCGAGCTAATTGACTCTAGCGTGTCCACCTCAATACTGTCCTTCACAATGGAAGGAATGATGACATGCTCCACCATGGGTTTGGCCAAGGGTCTCGGTGCCAATTGTGAATTACGTTGTACACCTAGTCTATCATGTGTGGATCCCCCACCTCTACCTTGAAAGTCTAAGATGTCAAAATAATTTGGCATCTTATTGAGGAAAAACTGACAATAGATTTTCCTCAAAAAGTACTATGGTACCTCATGGTTATTGCATTTAGGTTGGTCAAAAACCATCCACCACTGCTCCCAAAACTTATTTTTAATTAATTCATGGTGGCACCAATGGATGGGGAACCTCTTGCATGCATGAGATAAAAGTGTGTTGGTTCTCGGGTTTGTAAATAGGGCACACAAGTTGGCTTTGCTAATTTTTTGTTTTTTCATATTTGCATGTGAAAGACCACTAGCATAAAATTGTCTTAACTCATCCTTCTTATTCGTCCAAAAATTAATTTTTTGGCTCATTTCTCCTACATGTGATACAATTGACTTTAACAATTCAACAATCCCTCTCCTATAAGGGTGAGTTTCAACATGCTCAGTTAATCTTCCAATCAATTGTTCAATTTCTATTTTGTTGTTTTCAATTTGATTTAGGATATTTTCTTGTGTTCCATGAGGATGCCTACAAACTGACTGAGGGGTTTGAGGATGTTGTTCAAGAGGCTCTACATGAGGGGGTGATTTTGAATTCTCAATGTTTAGAGGTGGAGATTCATTCCCTGGTAAATAGAATAGAGTTTTATTAAAAAAACCTATTTCAATCTACATTCTAATTCAAATTCAAAATAAAAACAATAGAAATACATACCTCTTTGCAATATTTGACCTCTTTGATGGCTTGGTGGCATCCTCGTGAGTAATTGCAAGCTAAGAGTGTAAAAAATGAAAGAGATTTGGCGAGTGTGAGTTGTAGAGATGAAAAACCCCAAACCAAGCCATGGTTTGAGTAGAAAATAATGATTGAAGGTTGTTTTTTGTTTTTATTTACCTTTTTTCATTTGGTGAGCAACAAATTTGGCGTACACCAAATGGTTAGACCATTTGGCATCCGCCAAATGGTTAGACCATTTGGCATGTGCAAAATGGTCTATTTTGGCATTTTTTTCAATTTGGCATCTTTTTTGTGTCACAGATTTGTTCACACACCCTTCTATAACATATTGTTCACTCCCATCCTCTATCTAAAACAACCATCTTCATGAATTATGTTAATTTTTAACTAGCCCTTTCATAGACTATTGAAAATCCATATATGACTATCATATTGTATTTTTCTTGTGGTTGGGCTCTCTCTTATGTCATTACTATCATTTTCTTCATTTGATGATTCTCAAGGTTAGGATAACCTTTCTATATTATCCCTTGGTAAATAATAGATGTATGGTACTTCTTACTTGTATATTAATCCTTGATGAAAATGTAGACTATCTTTTGTAGGTTATGATGTAATGACTATTCATGGGCTTCCTATAAGACACTATCTTCTCTAGCAATAAACACCACTATATTATGTTTGCTAAATAAGCACATGACAACTAAGAGGGGGGGTGAATTAGTTGTCACAAAATTTGAACTTAAAACTTTAACACTTATTAATTCCACAACCACACTATTTTGTTGTTAAGTATGAGCATGAATCACAAATAATAGAAAGTAAATCAACACAATGAACACCAATTTTTTTACATGGAAAACCCAATGAGGGAAAAACCACGGTGAGGGTTAACTCACAATATAAAGAGATTATAAAATGGAATACAAAGGCTCACTACCCAGAAGAGGACTCATTGTCCAAATACAAAGGCTCACTACCTACAGAAAGGACTCACTGTCCAATAGGGAGGCTCACTGCCTATAGATACAAAAGAGAACAAAGGTCCACCACAACAATTAACACACATCCGCAGCCTTGAATAAAGAATTGCAGAAACCTTTAGCTCACTAGCTTCAGGAATCCAACACAATGAAGAACTGCTGCCTCAACACACTTTAACACACTTTTTCTCTTATGATTTGTGGCTTGCTTCGTCACTTTGCATCACATTTTCATACAACTCTTCACAATTTGACTTGCATTTATACCATCTTCAACCTTAGATCCTTTCTCCAAGGTCGGCCACAAAAACCTCATTTCATAAATTCAAATTAGGTTAGCAACTCAACATTCCCATGGTGGAAAGGAATGAGAGTGGACCAATAAAACATTTATCCAAGACCAAAAGATAATGTCTCGAATCAGCCACACACTTCCTTAATTAATTTTAATTATTCAAATGAACTGTAAACACCAGGTTGGCCAAACCTATTGAAAACAAAAATGAACATTGATGTACATGCTTCCCAACAAGAAGATGACATGTAGATACCACAACACACTTCATTATGCATGAGAGTACATCTTAGATTCCTTTAGATACATCCACAATAAGTGCAACACACTATAAACACTGAACACCTTTCACCAGTCAATCCAAATTGTGCAAACACACACGACAATACTGAAACATGACTTCTCGACCACCAAACCTCAATCTTCTTTGCCAGAACACAGAGAACACATTCCCAAGACATATCCCAGATCCAGAAGATTTGAAACAAAATAGCGGAGGACTGTGGAGTAGAAACATTTCTCCCAATCCATAGAAGACCAACTTTGCCAAAACAATTCACATACCGGTGAATGTAACTTCCACATACCATCAAACCAGAATCTAAAACTAAGGAGATATCACCACTAGACCATACTTATCAAACCTTCAGATTTTCACAAGCATAGGATCAACACAGGAGAAACACGAAGCACATACCATAGCATAATATAAACACATTCATCACTCTGACTTCTCTTCTTTATTAATTTTCTCAAAAGCACTTGAAAACACACCAATTCAACACAATTGCAATGTCATAAAGATAGCTTCATGTACTCACAATATCTCAGCAGCATCTCAACTATACACGCAAAATCTGCAACATACAAAACTGTGTTGACATCAATGACAACATTAATGACAACACCACCAAACTAGCTCATACTTGCAACAATGTTTTGGATAAATTTTTACTCATGAGGTTAAATTGAGGGAGGGGAAACATTATAACCCTCAATCACTAGTCATAATCTTAGAATAACATTATTGTACCCATATCTTACCTCAAAACACTATTTCCATAGATTAACAACCAATTCACAACTACTATTTTGATGGTAAGGGATTCAATGAAGTTTTGGTGAACTTAAAGAAACCTTTATAAATGCTTGGTAGAAACAATAGTTTATAGGCTTCTCATTCATGATTCAGACTTGGGGAGTGCAAAAACCCTAGTATATTGAAATGTATCACCATCAATTCCCTAAAAACCCCTAATACCTCTCATTGAAATTTCATCCAAAAAAGACGGTAGGGTAAGTGGACATTGGTAAAATTACTCAACCACATGTATAATATCAAGATCATTATAAGGCTTATCAAGGTGTTTTAAAAATAAACTATACACACTTTTTTGGTACACAATGTATCATAGACTTCACATACTTCTATAGTGTCCCTTATTTTAAATCATTATCTATTTTTTTCTCATGTGCTCATCCACATGTATTTTCATCTTGTTTAATATAGATAAAGGATGATGAGGGAACAACCTGAGACACAGAAAATAACCCACAAACAAGAGAATAATTTTATTATTCAGAAAATGGAGCTTCTTACATGCAGAGGATCTCAATCCCCAAGTTCTACAACACCTGCAAGTTACATAAAGCTACAGAATAACCCTTTCGCAATATGCGAGTTTGTCCCCAAAAAGCTACCCAAAAATTAGAAACCCGCCCATAAATAGAGCTCCTCTTTAGTTTGGAGCCAAAACAAAATTCAAATTTGAGTTTAGGCGGTTTGGCGCCAAAAAATTACAACTTGAAGTTCAAATTTCAAAAGAACATTTGCAATTGTATCTTCTAGAAAGTGCGCCAACTTCCCTGGGGCCATAACTTTTGATCCAGACTCCAATTCAATGAACTGTTGAGAGAAGTCAAAGCTTATGCTCAAAATCTGCTACACTAATTTCAGCAACAAGTCACCAAGGCCATTCTAGGAACTCTAAGTGCCTCAAATCTAACTTAGAAGATTTTTAGGTGCAAATTTGGGAAACTAAAATTGTGATATCTTTCAACCCAGGAACAAAAAATAAAAACCGTAAATTAGGAATTTCATTATGATGAAAAGGGTATCCCAAAATGTAAAAACATCTAAAAACTAAGAAACTTGAAATTTAACTATTTTTGGGTGATGCAAGATTGCCCTTACACCACTGGATGCTCCTGCATCAGACACCCAGGGTAATTTGAGAAGTGACCCCGTCACATCTTAGATGGTGGAGGAAAACCCAAATGGTCAACCTTTGCCTTAGGCAACCAGGATGAATCTTCAACATGCCTTCCTTTTCATTTCAATAGATATTCTTCATACTGCTTATTCTTGGTACTCCTTAAGCACCACGACTATCGGGGTTTAAGCTGAAATACTCCTCCTTTTCTAAAGTAGGTGCTAGAATCCCACATTGTTCCATCGCTGGTACTTCCGCTGCGCCACCTTCATGATACTCTGTCAAATCTGAAATGTTGAACACAGGGGAAATGTTGAATCCATTCGATAACTCTACCTCATATGCATTCCACTGAATCATGCCTCTTCAAAATTTTGCGGGGAACCGAACTTCTTCATCTTCAATTTGTTATATGTTCCCACTGGAAACGTTTCTTTCCTCAAGTGGACCATCACTTCATCACCAATCTGAAACTCCTTATACCTCCTCTTATGATATGCCTTAGCCTTATACTGCATATTCATCTTGTTAATATGTTCTCTTACCTTCTCATGTATATCCTTGATGTGTTCTACAAAATCTTAGGCTTCAACACTTATTTTCTTCTCTTGGTCCATCTTCCTCAATTCTGGAGCTGTTTTGGGGCTACCTCCA